>VWPW01018073.1:190996-927640 GCA_013389825.1 Crypturellus undulatus
TTTTTTGTTTAAGTGTCTGAGTAGAATCATCTCTTTACAGTATTATGGGCTTGGTTAAATTCTTTTTCCCTTAGAATCATGGAATTTATAATCTTGAAGGTCTTTCCCAACTGTTACAAGTCCAACCATAAAGCCATCACCAACTCTTTAACAAATTGGTACCACAGTTTACATTCCATTGATGGCTCTTTCTTTCTATGAGGATCACTTACAGAGAAAAGCTTAAACAGTGCTTTTTGGTTTTATTTTTTTCTACTCTCCAGGGAATTGTGCATTGGCATACCTTGCTCAGTACAGTGTACCACAAGTCTTCAAGTATTTTTTAATTATGAAAGAATATTTTAGTTTCCATTTAAAAATTTGTGAGGAAACTTCAGTTCTGTAAATGTGTAAATGAGATTTTTTCAAAGTTGATTTATTAATAAAATTTGCTATGTTTTTGTTTCCTGGCTGTTGTCAATGACTTGAGCTGTGCATGTGCAGAGGGGCTGGAAAGGTGGGCCGCGGTGCTTTTGTACTGGTGAACTCCTGTCTGAAGAAACTTAGCTGGTTCCTAATTTCGTTTGTTGATAGGTATGTTTACACTGCTGCACGTTCTCATGTATCTCAGAAAAATTACAGCGGACTCTCAAAATGCAGCTATTTGTAGTACTTTCTTCCCCGTTGTGTCCTAGATGTAGGAAGAAGGCCTTAATTTGCCCCTCCTTGCATTACAGTAGCAACTGTGAACATTAAAAGCTAAAGCCACCTGATCTATCTAGCTCACAGCTCCTGTTGCCTTTGTACCCAGAATATACCCCCACCTCCCTTACTCCTTGGGGGCTCTTTTATAAAATATCCCTCTGAAGGTAACATTCACCTTAAAAGAAGAAGCTTGAATAATAACCTCTGCAACAGCAACACATTCCGTGTTCAGGAACATAGCATTGAAGATAATGTTTCTGTGGCAATGTGGGGTGGGGTAAGAATACTATTCTGCACACAACTGTAATATACTTGTATGAAGGGAAGTTCTTGAACTTGCTTTGGCAGCCAAAACTGTAAAGGGCAGAAAGGACAATGCACTGACACACTATGAGAATATTTTGCATCCTGAGTGCTAAAGCTAAGCTTGTATCCCTGAATCATTTAAAACACATTGTTAAATATGCTAAAAAAGGTGGTATTCAAGCATATTTTTAATACCCATGTTTTCCTTAGAGGAATATCCTTTGATTGCTATGTGTCTTACAATTTTTTACTGGAAAGAACTGCAAAAAAATTATTATACACTATGATAGCTGCCCTCTATGAACAGTAAAAGTAGCTCTTTCGCATCTGTTCATGCAAAAAGACTGGATCTAAGAAGCTTCCTTCTCCTTTAGAATGCAAGAATCTTTTGGAAAAAAAAATCATTTAGCTTGTGATGAAGGGTTACCAAATTGGAGGAAAGGTGCACCTTTGAACAGATCTTTAGGAAGTATTCTGATTTGTTTAGATAAAGGTAGTGACAGCTTTGTAATTGTCTAAGCAAGCGGTATTTTTAAAGTGGATTTTTCAAAGAGGTCTATTAATTTTTAATAGAAAGTATTCTCCTAGTCTACCTGAAGACTTAATCCTTGCAAGTTTTTGAGATCTTGGCTTGGTGTTTCCATTCTTCTTTCTCTTTATTTCCCCATCCCCTGTTTCTTTTATGCAGAAGGTTTTTGCTCCGAGCCACTTGGCTACTGCAGGTCAGGTTGTCTTAGCAGTTCAACGCTCTGGGAAGAACTGCTTTTTTTTCAAGGAGAAGTCTGAAATTTTACTTTTAAATAATAACAGCTTTTTTTTTTTTTTCTTATTAGCCTTCTGGCCTCTGCTGGCGAAAGAGACAAAAGGTGAACTGGTGAATTGCTAATGTGAAGAAGTAATTTTTTTTCCTTTATTTTACTGTTTTTATGTGTGTCGGGGTAAGGATCGGCACCTGTGCAGAGCGCGAAGACAGCAGTGTAAAAGGCAGCAGACAGGGCCATCTTTGGCTCACTGTTGTCAAGGTTGGGGTCACAGGGCCAGCTGAAGTTGCACCACTGAGAAAATGAATGCAGTGGCTAAACACGCATGTCACTGGAATTGGTGAAGGCTTCTTAAAGGGTAAGGCTGGGTTTTGACTGGAACTGCAGGCTCTGAGGAGCCTGGGTTTCCCTCCAAGTGCTTTGATAAATAAGAAGCTCCCACTTGGGAAATTAGTTGGGGGCAGCCATTGCCATTCCTAGGTCCATCCCTTTTTGGGGATGACTGTGGGGGAATAGATCAGCTTTTCAGGAATCCCCTGAAGTCCCACACGGTTGAAGCTAACACGCTGGGAGGAGAGTGCCGCATTATCTTTGTACACTGAGCTGCAGTCCAGCGGGAGGAAAAGGAGCACAAAAAAGGGAGTTTGGAAGAAGGGGGTGAAGCAGAAAGCCGAGACAGGAACTGCTGCCGCCGCCCTTCCCTATGAGGCAGGCCTGGTCGGGCTGCGCACAGGGTGGCACTTGGGCTCTCCGGTTTCACTTCAACCTCGAGCCCTGGGCCCCATTTGTGTTCACTCGCGTTCCCCTTCGTGTGATGGGATCGCGGTTCTGGCTCAGAGCAAGCTGCCGTGTGGCAGGGGGATGGGGCAGCCAACAGCTTTTCTTGTCCCGCTGTGTCCTTCACTAGGACGGGGTGGGAAGGTGGTGGCTGAAAAGCTCCGCTTTGTGCCACTGATCCTATTGTAAGGGTGTGAAGAGCCGCAGAGTCAGTTCCCCATTAAAACAGAACTGGAATTAGTTTTAGCTGTACTGGCAGTGCCATTTTGCTAAAGCTTTCTCTTGATGCTCCCTCTACATAGCCACCAAGTGCTAATATATTTCTGCTTTTCAATTGCGGGGACTCTTGTATGAAATATTAAGTATTGCTGAGGGATTTTTCTTTTTTATTAAACATAATCTATCCAACTCTGAATCATCCATTTTTTTCTTTTTTTTTTTCCTTACTATCATTAATTTTTATTTCTGTGGCTTCTCCTGGCAAAAACAAACATTTCTGAGGGCAATAAAACCCAGGAGCAATCAGGAACCCACCCGTTCGTCTATAATAGCGTTGGTTTTTGTGGTAACGGGTACGGAAACGCTCGTGTCAGGAGTGTTTTAACTTCCATGCATGTAATCACACTGTTGGAGTTTGCGCGGGCCAAAGATGAGAGGACGCAGCTGCCTCAGTATGAGACACGCTCCTTAAGGCATCCCATTCATCACTTCTAGCAGAACAGCCACTGCCGCGGGCAATGGAAAGTCATGCGAATGTGGCATTTTTGTACTCGCATGTTATTATTGCCACTCCTCTGCTATCACGGTGGTTAAAACAAAACACAACAAAGCTCTTTTTTTTGAGAATTTTGCTTTCAGTCACCAGGGAAGGAACCACTGACCCAATCGTCCCTCGTTCTGCTTCTCAAAATGCATCTCATTTTCAGCTCTACAAAGCATAGATTTCAACTGAGAAGACCTGAACTCAGTTTGTTTGCGCTATTCCTTGAGGGAGGTTATTAGCGGAGAACTAACCGCTACTTTCCCGTTTAAATTGCTCGTTTATTTGTGTATGGTTTATGCGGTGTTACCGCGCCAACACGCTGTGGGCGGCGGCCCGTGCCGGGCCCGGGCGCGCTTTGCACCGCGTTGATCGTGGGGCTGATCAGGGGCACGGGCAGCAACGGTCCCGTTCGGGCAGTGACCGAATTAACGGTGGAAACGTTTGTGTGTCGAGACTGCCCCCTAGCTCGAGCACGAGCCGAAATAGCTCAGTTGGGAGAGCGTTAGACTGAAGATCTAAAGGTCCCTGGTTCGATCCCGGGTTTCGGCAGAACTTTTCGTTTTTCGTGGTTTTTTTTGGTTTCGTTTCTCTGTCGCTTGCGCTCGGGAAGTCCCCGGTCGCTCTCCAAAAGCTCGAGCCGACATCAGCTTTCCAACATCTTGCTCTTGCACTGCTGTCAGTGCGTAGCTGAAGCTACTCCCGTTTGGTGCAGAGATTAAAGAGCAGCCTTTACGGTAAAAAAAGTCTAGAAATTAAAGGTACGCCAGTCTTCACAACTCCTGCCCCCTTCTTTACGTTCCTGTTTGAAACCGTTAACGTGGCTTTTTCTAAAGCACACCTCTAAGTAGGGCACATCTTTGTGACCTGAAGACATTGAGAGATGTAAAATTCATTAATTCCCTTGTAATTTTTGCAACTGCTCCAAATATGTTCCTTAGCTCAATTTGAATCTGCTGTCTCTCAACTTGTAGCTGTCGTTGCTGTCCTGGTAGATAGAGCAGGCTGGGGATCAAGTCCTGCGCCCCTGGCCAACCAGCTTGTGACAGACACAGCCTGTACATGCCACATTGGAAATCTAGGTCTGGTCTTCCACAGCGTTCCCTGAACTGCCAGCAAAGGCCTGAGCTGCTCTTTCCCGCTCCTGGGTTCTTGTTTTCCATCCAGGCTCCTCAATGCATAGATGTGTGACAGTTACGTGCTATAATCTTATACAAAACTGAGCAGGAAATCTAATTTTTGTTGGGATTTGGAAAGCATGCACTTGATAAGGCCTCAGGTCTTATGTGGAAGAAGACGACAAAATTAAGTATTGCAGAGATAACCTTTGTTCTGGTATTTTTGAGCTTCTGTCTGTCTGATTGTGCAGGCTTAATACAGGTTTCTAATGTGATTTGGCAGGCGCCAGAAAAATAACCCCAAGTGTTGGTGCTTTATTGCTTTCATGTCATACCACATCCAGACAGTTTTCATTCAGCTTTATCTGCTTAACGACGTCTTTTTTATCGGCATGGCTGCTTTCTAGGTTTCTTCCTGCCAGTGAACATCTCTACTTCCATTTATTGCTCTCTCAGCTCGTTTCTCCGGGCTGAACCCCCTGCTAGGAAGCAGATGCGGCCGCTTTCATGTCCACCTCACTAAGTCGTTGTTTTTTAATCACAAGGTTCCCTCTGTGCAGCTGGGAACTTCTTTGCCGCTACAGATACGGTTGCAAGTATTTTTAAAATGAGCGTCAGACACCAATGCCCCATAGGGATTCAGAGGAAAGTCACGATTCATAATGAGGTTTCAGTCTTAATCAAACATTCACAATCTGATAGACTGGGCTGATATTTCTTTCTCTTTTTTTTTTTTTTTTTTTCCCTTGTTTTATGACCATCTTTGGCTACTGAGTCGCTATTTTAGGTGAATGAAAACCACAGCATCAGCAGCTCTGGAGATGTACCGCTCGCACCGGCTCCAGTGCTCTCCCCAGTGCAACAGCTTGCAGCAACTTGCGATGACACACGATGAGGTGTCCACTCTTTGGTATTTATAACAGAGGCCAGATGAACTGCATTGGCTTTCTGAGGGTTTTAGCAAGGTCAGTTAATGCTCAGGCTACATGCTCCTTCTCCTCCTCCCTGTCCCCAGCCTCGCACATCTACCCAGTGTAAAAATCCCCCTCCTTGTCCCTCCAGACAGTTTCTGCACCTGATATTTGTTACTGTCCTGTCTACCTCTCAGCTGTGAATACATTTTACTCATTCTTACGTGAAGCAAACATTCCTTCTTTTTGCATTGAAAATTGGGTTTGTCTGTTAGAAAAGATTTGTTTCTGTTTCTTAACTACTTTTTTTTCTGACTTAGACCTCTGCACCTTTTTCAGACATGCATTAAAATTGTCAGATACATAGTGTGATCAATTCAAATGATTTCACTATTTTCACAGGATAGCTCAAATTATGTTTTTTTCAGCTTTCTGGGAAAAAAAATCTATTTAAAACAAAAACCAAACCTTTCATCTAATTATGCATTTCCAGGATTTGGCACTCTGCATTCAAGTCTTCAATATCTTTTTCCATCAGAGAGAAGGAGAGATTTATTCCATTTCAGTCCATCTCAGGAACTCTTTGTAAAGCAACTCTTTTTGATCCAGGTCCTGGGAAGTTTGAGGGTTTTGTTTGTTTGTTCGTTTGTTTATTTTCTCATCTTTTCACCAGCAATGTATCACAGGGCTCCTGCTTTGTGTTTTTGCAGTAATGGTGCATGTAATCTGGAACAGTTAACAAGGCAGATGTTGTAGAGAGACTGAAGATCTTCATCTTCAGTCTTGCTATGATTATCAACGTTATCTTTATTCCCTGGCAGTCCTCAAGGAAATGGTATGTTTTCCCCAGAAAACAGTATGTTTCCTGTTTGCCTGTATATTTGTCTGCTTGCTTAAAGCAAGGCAGCATTCATTACTTTGACCAACAATGTTCTTGGGACTTAGCCCACATGACACGAAGGATGAATATCTTTTGTGTCATTTTAGATTTTCTGTATCTTGAATAAAAAGTGTGAGGGAATTGTATGTATGTTCCAGAACTATTTCTAGAAGGACTAACGTAAAAGCAGGGCATTCAAGTTTTCTGATATTATCTCAAATACTGTGTGCACTGTCTTTCAAATTATTTTATGTGGTACAGAGTCTAATATGCTTTAAGGCTTCATTTTTTTTGCTATGATTCAGACAAATTCTTGCACTACTGAATCATAGACCTGAAGGGTCTCTCTCATACCCTTCTCATGCTATTCTCTCACTTACACATTTCTGACTATATATATTTGGTGAAAGATAGGTCATGAAGAGAGCCTGTGTGTTATCCAGACTGCAGGTTTTTTACAGTTTTTGCACAATATCTCTAAAGGTCCATGTGTACCAAAATTATGAAAATTAGATTATGAAAATAGTTTACATTTCACTTCACATTTTGTCAACCAATACGAATCTGCTGTGTACAAATTGGGTAGTTTCCTACCATAGTCATCTCGAGTAGGATTTGTCTCACTTAACTTTAGATGCTGTTCAGTGCTGACTGAGACTGAATTAGTCTCCCTGGCCTCCCAATAGGCTCAAGGGAGAGAAACGGGGATGCAGAGAGGTCACGTCACCTCTCCAAGATGCCTGTTCAAGCATGGGATGAGTCATCCCGTGGAGGTGGTTGTTTCTCTTCACTGATTAGTTAGGAACCACATGGTAACTGTGGTTCTGAGTACCTATAGTTTACATATATAAGGTACCTATAGCATTGCATATTCTTTCCCTGCCCTTACAGCCAGTCCATTAGAAGACAATGAAGTGACGAGAGATCACAAAGTCTTTGGACAGTTTTTGAACAGTCTTTAGACATGTAGTAACTACATCTCTCAAACAATTTTGCAAAGGAAATTAAGTGATCATAAATTATCTTGGAAAAAAAAAAAGAATAGAACTATACTAAGGCAATGCCTGGCTTTATATAAAAATATAAAAATGCATCAGCAGTTTCTAAATAATGCTTAAGGCTGTAGAAAGTTCTAGCAGAAGTGGCACAGATATCTATTGTATTAAAGCTGTACAGGATTTCAGTACCTTTTCAAACAAATTGTATATATTGTGTACTTCAGCTGGCAAGTCTTGGAGAAGACAGAGGCAAAGGGTCACCAGATTTGGAGCTTTGGAAGTGGGGGTTTGCAAGCAGTGGGACTTTCCTGCTACTGCCAGCTTCAGACTTGCGAAAGGCAAGATCACTTGGGCCAAAAGATCCATTTAAGTGAGAAATCCAGACTGGATGTAAATGGACGGACAGGACTACTAAATGTAGTCCTCTAAGCTATATTGAGTATTACTGGAGAAGCACTCTAGATCACCCTTACAATAAATACATTTGTTTAATGCAATTCATCCCCTTCTAATGCAGGGGCAGAAAACAGGTCAAGGGAATTGCTCCCTTAAAACATCTGTTTCTCTCTATTAAGAGAGGAGCCTACAAAGGAAGCCCAGTTACATGCAGCTTATCAGTAGATATCTAATGTTAGATGAGATAAAATTCGCCCTCTAGATGATGAGGAAGTCTGCTGATAAGACCAGGGAAAGTTTGAAGAGTGGACTTTACAAAGCATGGAAAACTTGAGTAAACAGAGTCCAGGCTGGTGGGATACAACCACAGCAGCCTTGTGGCTGCTGAGAAAAGGAAAATCATCCAAGGTTGTGAAACTGTCTTTAACACGTGCTGAATTCCTGGCTTCAATCTTCTTGTGTATTGTCTGGTTAGATGACTCCTCTCTGAATTACTCTTCTGTTCTAACAATGTATGGATATATTATAGCTAGTATGTTGGACTTCAGTGCGACTTCTAAAGGAAAGGAAGTCTGCAAATTAAAAATGACTTGGATAAATAACATAAATGTGAGAGGGCAAATGCTGGTGAGACTGTTCATCTCAAGAGGCACTTTGTGTAAGGATAGGATCATGAGATCTCCAGGGCTGCTTGGCATGGCCAAACTTTGTACTTGTCCTCCCAGTCACAGGGCAAGGAGATAAAGAGTAAGGGTGCTGACTTGTGCCGGAGGAGGGAAGAAAGAGGACACAGGTGAATAAAAGCCTATGCATGTGCATGGGTATACGTATATGTAGGTGTATGAGAAGGAAAAAGCAAAATGGGATGCGAGGGGAAAGAAATGTATGGAGAAAAGAGGTCCAGGAAGTCTACACTTAAGAAAGGCAGGAGGGAATGGAGGGGAATAATTAACTCAGCAGGAAAGTAAAAAGTAAAATACCTCCAACACAGAGATAGATATTTACAGACCTAAATACAGGGATGTAGAAGGTTGAAGAATTAACATAAGACTCACTAGAAATGAGTCCCTTCGAGAGGTCATGGAGGGTGGGGGAGGTAATGGAGGACTGGAAGAATGCAAACATCACCCCAGTCTTCCAAAAAGGGCAAGAAGGAGGAGCTGGGAAACTCGAAGCCAGTCAGCCTCACCTCCATCCCTGGAAAGGTGATGGAGCAGCTCATCCTAGAGACCATCTAGGATGGTCAAGGAAAAGAAGGTGATCAGGAGTAGTCAGCATGGATTCACCAAGGGGAAGTCGTGTCTGACGAACTGGATAGCCTTCTACGATGAGGTGACCAGCTGGATGGACTATGGGAGAGCTGTGGATGTTGTCTACCTTGACTTCAGCAAGGCTTTCGACACAGCCTCCCATAACATCCTCATAGGGAAACTTAAGAAGTGTGGACTGGATGAATCCAAGTTTGCAGTTGACACCAAACTGGGAGAAGTGGCCGACACTCCTGAGGGCTGTGCTGCATTCAGAGAGACCTAGACAGGATGGAGAGTTGGCAGAGAGGAACCTCATGAGGTTCAGCAAGGACAAGTGCAGGGTCCTGCACCTGAGGAGGAATAACCCCAGGCACTAGGACAGATTAAGGGTTGACCTGCTGGAAAGCAGCTCTGTGGAGAGGGATTTGTGAGTCCTGGTTGACAACAGGTTAACCATGAGGCAGCAAAGTGCCCTCGTGGCCAAGAAGGCCACGAGGCACCGTGGCAGGAACCTAGCCTGCATCAGGGGGAGCGTTGCCAGCAGGTGGAGGGAGGGGATCCTGCCCCTCTCAGCTCTGGTGAGGCCACATCTGGAGTATTGGGGGCAGTTCTGGGCTCCCCAGGACAAGAGGGACGTGGAGCTTCTAGAGAGGGTCCAGTGGAGAGCCACAAAGATGATTAAAGGCTTGAAGCATTTGTCATATGAGGAAAGACTCAGTGAGCTGGGCCTGTTTAGTCTGGAGAAAAGAAGACTGAGAGGAGATTTGATCAACATGTTCAAGTATCTGAGGGATGACTGTAGGATCCCTCAGATGGGGGATGGGGCCAGGCTCTTCTCTATGGTGGTTGGTGACAGGACAAGGGGTAACGGGTGTAACTTGAAACACAGGAAGTTCCATCTCCATGTGAGGAAGGACTTCCTTACTGTGAGGGTGACAGAGCCCTGGCACAGGCTGCCCAGAGAGGCTGTGGAGTCTCCTTCTCTGGAGATCTTCCAAACCCGCCTGGATGCCACCCTGTGCCACGTGCTCTGGGTGTCCCTGCTGGAGCACGGGGGTTGGTCTAGATGGTCTCTAGAGGTCCCTTCCAACCTCAACCATTCTGTGATTCTGTGAAATGAGAAATAATCTTGCAAGGGTAAATAAACTAACATTGTTAGTAGGAGGACGCAGAAGGGCACAGAGTGGCAAATACTATTTTTCCCTCCTAAGTCATTCCATACTGTAATATGAAATACTTGAAAAAATCAGAAGATTGGAGAAACTGCTCTTCAAGATGTACTACCCTGAGGTGTAAACCTAGGAGAACAAGGATGTTTCTCTAACTGCTTTTCCCCCTGCCCAGAATAAATTACTTGTGTGTTTTGTGTAGGTCTGGTTGCAATAAAACAAGCAGTCAATTAAGAACAAGATCTGCAGATGTAAGGAAACCTATATTCCCATGGATTTGTGTTCAACTACCTGAATTTGGTTTTAGGAGATACAATGGGTTTTGTTTGTTTGCTTTTGGTCAGGTCACTTAAAACGGCTCACTTGTGTCTAATATCTCTGATGTCTAATAATGTTCACAGTCCTTAATTTCATACTACAGTCTTTACCTCAGCTGGGTATTTACCAGCTTTCTTCCTTCCACTTGCCCATCTAGCATCATCTATCATTTCTGGAACCACTAGCAAACTATATCCTGTAATGAGGATATCACTCTTTAGGATTCATTCACTATTGCCTGCTATAGGAATTTAGACACCTGGCTGCTAGGTGGATGTATATATGGTAAACAGCATTCAACTGTATTGGTGTTGAATTGACTCCCAACCTGTGTATATATATATATAAATATATATATATCATATATTTTTCCAGACATTTCTCATGAGAACTTCAGAAATAACCCAATAATACATACTTTGTGGCAGCATTGGAAAAGCATGCCTTAGATCATGTTGCTTACTCTATCAAATTCAAAGCACATGAATTCAAAGCAGCCAAAATATTTATCACTTAAAACACTAGCAAAAAGGGGGAAACAGTGTAAGCTTTGGATGAAGATTAGCATGGGTTCATTTCCATTCAAAACATTCTGATTATGGCAAGTTTCATGTCATGCATAAGGAAAAGATATGTGGAATAATTTTCTGAGAAACAAAAAATATAATAAAATTATAAACTGATTTTCTTGACAACTACTAAGCTCTTTTTGTCCAGACTGGAAATTTTGCTCTCAAAAAGAAGAATTTCTGCTTTCTTAGATGAGATTTATGACAATGTACTCATGTAAAGGTGGTTTGACAGGACAAGACATCAGATGTGTAATATTCTCTCCCTTTACAAGAAAAGAAAATAAATGTGTTAACAATGCCCAAGGTTTTCTGAAGTGTTTTTTTCAGTTTTAGGTGCTGGACTTTAGATACCATGGACTGACTTGATTGAGTTTGCTTCTTATCATATGATGTCTTTCTTTTCTATTTCCTCTTTGTCTTTCAAAAATCTTTTTCTTCAGCCTATGGAACACATACATGCTTGTTGTTTTCCTGTCTCTCTTCTTTCCACTTTGACATTTCCCTTTATCTGTGGAGTTATCTTCCTTCTTATCATCTTCAGAAAAATCATGATGAATCATCATGTGGTTTGTTCTTTCTATTCATATATTAATTTCCACATAAATTTATGTGCAGAATGTCTAGTTTTGCCCATAATTATTTCAAAAATTCCAAATGCTAAATCTCTGTTTTGGTGCTAATCTGTCCTTGAGTACAGTAGAAGGAGCTTGAAAAACAATACAGTCTTTTAAGGAAAAAAATGTGAACTTACTGCTCAGAAATTCTGTATTACTCGGGTGAACTGTGTTTAGCGATTTTTTTTGCCTGTACCTTTGGGTATTCTGCTTATTTATTCCCTCTTTGCCACCTAAAATTATGTGAAAATAATAACTTTAAAGATGAGTCCATGCTGATATATTTATTTGCTGCCCTTTGGAAGTGGATGAATCTGGTCATGAGTCCAAGCTATAAGGGAGCTGAATTATGGTCTTCTTATGCTTCAATATGAAGTCTAAATATTTTAATTAACAAATTAAATAATTAAAAACAATTTCAATCTGACCACAGCAGTTCTAAACTTGCGAAAAAAAACAATTATGGTCAAAAATTGAATAAATGGGACATTAGCCAGTACCATTATGAATTAGTTATTTGAAAAGCTCTTTGACAACTCTCTAGGAACACTTCGTAGCAACAGGGGAAACACACAGCAGCACTCGTTTTGAACAGATAATAAAACCGCACAGTAAATAAAAGGTCATTGAGCATGATACTTGAAAAATCAGGGCAGTACTGATATTGTACGGCTACAATAGTGGTCCCTTTATTTAACTGCAGTTTCCCCAAAGCCTAATTAAAAGACAGCTATCTTCTGGTTTAAAATGGTGTCTTTCATGCTGGCGGCTGTGGTCAGCTGCTGATGCAGGCAAGCCAGGAGCAGGCGCCAGCGTGGGGACACCGGGGTGACTCATGTCTCTGCCCAGTGCTCCTGTCCAGGTGGGGAGAGCATCCTGTGCCTGTCTCCTTCCTCCCACCCACAGATGCAGAACCGTCTCTCTCCCTATGGTGAGGACAAGGGGTTGGGTTTGGTGTCCTGCTGCAGCTGTGGTGACCAAGCACAGGGCTGCCAGCACCCCTCACATGAACTTCTTACCATTTTCCATTTCTTTGCCCTCCTTTTCCACCCTTTCTCCACTCCCATCTCCTCCTAAAGAAACAATCCACTCTTTTTTTTTTTTGACCAGCAGTCAATTTTGTGACCTCTGTACATGACTTTGGCATTTCTGTTAACCTTAACAGGTCAATCTCAGCCTTACATTGTGGTATTGCTGCTATGGCCTCCGAGGTTCTGCTGGCCTTGCAAGCCAGTCACTGTCTCCAGCGGTCACCAGTTATCCACAGGGTTTGTCTGCTCTCATGTAACTCCTCCTCTACCACTCCAGCTACTCCTCATGGTGCTATTTGTAAATGTGCCAGCTTCTTACGCACTGTTCGCTGTCGCATATAGCAGTTCATCACATCATATCCAGCAGTTGTCCATGTGCCATTCAGTTATCTGGATTTCAAGCCAGGCAACCCAAATGCCTGCAGCTCTAGTATTGTTTAACTTCCAAATAGCTGAAAAAAAATAAAAAGGAGAGATTATACCTCAGATAGATAGAAAGAAAAATGCAGAAAAAGGAAGCAAAGACACAAAAGGCATAAGAATAATTAGGCTGGAGTTCAAGAAGGACAGTGAGTGAGGTCTTGATGAAACCAACTGCTCATGTAATTCTTTTCTTTAAGCATGCCCAGTGGAATTACTTCTCCTCCTGAAGTGAAACCTGTGAAACACATGTTTAGTGATGTGGCTCCGCTCAGGTAGGAAGAGGAATGGGAAAGGAGGAAAGCTTGTTTCAGAAAACCTAGGACAGCTCGAAAGGCTCTAGATACCTGCTTGGGGAAGACTGAGCTGTCTCTCTGAGCTGTCTGACTGCCAGTGATGAGGATGCACCTCTGCAGGATGGCAAAGTGGTTTTCTACCAAAAAACTACATGCAAATGTGACAGTTACGATTAAATACATTTAACAGAGCGTTAGATGTGAGCATTCATGGTAGCAAATACTTTCATACCAAGCTATGCAGGAACAGATTGGCTAATAAAGGGCAGTTTGAATTGTCTCTGAACAGGAACAAAAGAAATGAGCCTATTTCAGTGCTAGACACAGGGACATGTGAGAAAACAGACCATGGAGCACCCACAGGGCTCCTTGGACACCTGGAATTTGGATGTGCTGCTGAAGATTAGAAGAGAATGATGCTACATCTACACCAGTACTGCATGCCATAGCATGTTCCCAGTTTTGAAAAATTATGTAGTTGCAATGGAAGGGAGTAAAAATGAGAAAAAGTATTTGTCTTACACTGCTACGCTTGTTGTTGCTTTCCTTCCTGTGTTAACTGAGTAATCTTCATATGTCTTTCTACTGCTCCTTTTCTCCACTTTCTGATCTAGCTTCCCTGAAAATTAATTGTTTCTCCTCTCTCTTGTACTACATTAGAAACACTTTTCCTTGCCTAAGTTTGCCTTGCCTCTCAATACCTCGTCTTTCTCTGTCCCCACTCTTTGTGCCTCAGATGGGGTCTCAAATGGCACTAGTAACTTTCACAGGGGTGTCTGAATTGAGCCAGCTTTGACTATAATGGCTGCTCAGACACACCCTTTGTAGGTAGACACCTCAGTTTAGGTGTTCAGTGAGCCAGCTGTATTCCATCAGTATTTTCTGACTCTTGTTTTGGACATGCCAATAAATATGTGTAAAATGTTCATTTTATTTGCTCCAAGATGGTGTATTGGTAACTCCAATACAAGAAAACATCTAACCTATCTGCATGCACTCATCTTCCCCACAGTACCTACATGTTTTCAAGGAGGAAAGGGGAGCTGCATTGCTCAGATTGGGATTGAGCTAATGTCCAATGCTAATATGCATTTGTATGCATTTATATTTTCAGAACTTCTTCAACACAATTTTCCAAGGACTAGACTTCCTTTCTGTCTTTTTTTACATATTGTGTAAAAGAGAGCAGCAGACAAAAGTCAGTTCTAGGTAAACTGGATCCTAAGGGAGATGAAATGCATTCTATATTTCATGGCTTTGCTAATTGGCTTTATGTTTCCATAGATAGACATTTGAATGTGTCTGGCAAATGATTTTTTTTTTGATATAATGATTTGAGAGCTTGAAAAAGCTGATTATAATATTTGCAGCGTCAATGAAATCCTTAGCTGTCTGATGGTAATGTTTGTTGCATAGATAGCAGACCTGTAGGATGATGTGATTGAATGGAAATATTCCATGGAAATATTGAATAGTATAGACACAACTACAGCTATAACCACAGCTGGTTTTTATTATATTTATTTACAAAACTGCCTAAACACTGGAGAAAGGGAGAGAGACTGGGAGATAGAGAAAGCTTTCAGGCAACTACTGGGAGATGCAAGTTTTTATTCTGTCTGGTAGAAATGAACTAAGAGTATTGCTTTTAAGATTTCTTTTGTTACTTATCACTACTTTATTTTGATTTATTCCTTTTATCCCTGTGGCACATAAGAGTTGCCTTGTGGGCAAGAATTGCTGCATACTAGCAGCTTTTTAAAGTCATTTTGTAGATGTTCTGAATAAAGCCACTTGTCTGTAAGTCTGCTGTGTGTATTGATCTTACAGCCTGGCTCCTACCAGGTGGGTAATAAATGTTCAGCTGTGACAGTCTGGAAAGGCTGGTAATCAGACCATGCCCCATGACAATCTCTGCGTAATGGCGAGGAAAAGATTAGAGACCAGACAAATTCCACTCACCTTTTAAAAAGCTATTAAATAATTCATTGTGTATGCAAAAAGATTATTATAAATGAGTCCACCTCCACTTGCCACTTAAATGCTATGGGAGGAGCACTAGAATTCTGCAGTCAGCAGATGGAGACTCCATCTAAGATGTTATTGCCAGGTTTATTAATTTCTGTGTATGTTGACCCTATGTCCTCTGCACTTCTAGTTCATTTCTCCCGCTGCTTCTTTGGAGAAAAGTGTTTTTTTTTTTTTTTTTTCCTCCCAGTGAATGAACCGGGGCAGGGAAAGAGAAGGGTTTTCCTTTCTATTTATCGTCTGTTTACAGGGGTTTGGGTTAAAAGAATAAATCCGTTTCTCTAGCCACGTCAGCAAAACTGCGACCATCAGTTTCTCAAAGCACATGACAGGCAGGCACGACGTGCAGCAAGAAATCCAAGGCATTCGCGCTCTTGACCAGCTGCCAGAGCCCTCAGAACTCGCTCTCACACTGGCGCCTTTTCTGCCGTTGATGTCATGTGCAAAACACGAGGATTTGTGCAGTGCTAATCCCTCTAATGAGGACTTCTCCCAGCCTCTATATAAACCCTTGCTCAAAGCGGTGGCTCCTGCGCAGGCACCGCAGAGCCAAAGCTCCTGCCTTCTGAACCACGTTCCAGGCAATTAGAGGCTGGGATTAGGTGAAGGCCCAACCCCGGCATCCTCAGCAGCGAGGGGGATTATCCTGGCTGGCCGGGGCATGGAGCGGCTGCGAGGCCGGGCAGCCCCGTGATCCCTCTGAGCAGATCTCTGCGCTCCGCTTGCCGCGGTCCTGCAGAGAGGAGGACCAGCGCTGGGGAGCGATGGGCTCTGGGAGGAAGCTCCTCTGGGCCTTGCTGGGCTTTCTGAGCTGCTCTTGTCCCGCCGGCGTGGAGGCGCAGTTCCCCCGCGCCTGCATGACGGTGGAGGCCCTTCGGATGAAGCGGTGCTGCCCGGCGTTGGGCCCGGAGCCGGGCAACGTGTGCGGGACCCTGCAGGGCAGGGGGCAGTGCCAGGGGGTGCGCGCGGACGCGCAACCCTGGAGCGGCCCCTACACCCTCCGAAACGTGGACGACCGGGAGCGGTGGCCCCTCAAGTTCTTCAACCAGAGCTGCCGGTGCACAGGTGAGAGGGGAGCTGGTGCTGAGGGCGGATGGATCTGCTGACCTTGCTCTGTGCAGGGCCAAGGGCTGCGAGGTCCCCAATGGAATGAGACATCAAGGAAGGCTGTCAATATTAGCAGGTTCCGAAGAATTCAATCATCAAGTTTATGACCAAGCCATGCTATTCCCAGTGCAGAATAGAGCAGGTACTGGTGTTCAGAGCAACATGTTTAAAAAAGCACGTTCTCTCATGCAACTCTTTGGGTTTTCACTGTCCTCCCCTGTAATTCCCTCTGTAGTTCCCACAGCACCTTTTTCCCCCCAGAGGATTCTGGATATGTCAGTGTTGTGTTCAAACCGGGTTCTCCTGTGACTGCTAAACCTGGTGCTGTGAGCCTGGTTCTGGTGACTGAAAGCCTATGTCTACTAGTGGTGGTGGTGGTTTGTTTTATTTTGACTTGTTCTAACAGGTTAGTTGGCGGTGCACCAGAGTTTCAAAGGGTATCATGTGTGCTCGCTGTTAGGCCTCTAGGCCTGTGGCATCCATGCTAGAAAATTTAATTTCCCGCTCACAGGCGTTTGGGACAGTGCATGTCTGTACTGTTGAGGTTTCTTATTTTCCAAACAAGTGTGATGTGAAATAATTCCCAACTCATGCTAAGGCTCTTTCAAATAGTTTAATGCTATAGGGGCTTGTGCTCCAGTGCCATCCGGGCACTGTTTAATTTACACCTTAGATATGGCATGAGAGAGAGCTATGGGAATTCCAAGTGCCATATGTTTGATTATATTTGATTAGGCAATGCTATTTTTTAACTGTATCACGTCATTCATGGTGCACAGTAGCCTTGTTGGAGGAGCTGTGAGCAACAGGATCAGTATTTTCCAGAAGACAATTCTAGAGATCTCTCAATAAATTATTCTATTTGAGCTTTTTACTGAATACTTAATAGCTCTGGATAAAAGGCCTTCTGAAAGGCCTGTAGCTATTCAATAAAGAAAATCATTTTTAAATCATATCCATCCAGGCCTGGGTGCTGAGCATTTGTGAAGGAAATCCCAAACCCTCAAAACATTGATGCCTGGTTGCTGTGGAGCCAGATTATTTTGATAGTTTTGTGAATTCACTTACTTTTCTATGGAAAGGAAAAAAAAAACTCATCAGTTTCTAGGCTTTAGCAGATAAAACACATTAGTTTTTTGTATATTGGTACAAAAGCAATGGAAGAGATTAAAACAGAATGATCCAGGTCCTCTCCCCAACTTTTACATGAAGAACGTTATCCAAAACACCATTGTAAGGCTGTTATCAAGATACTCCTAACTGCACATGGTTCCCTCGATGTGCTGATGGCAGCAAAAATACAAGCTGTGGTTATGGCGTGAGTGTAGCTGTGATGTAGCAAAGAGTTATTAGTACTTGTTTAATAACAGGTTTGAATCCATTGTATGTATTCTATGATGCATTTAGATACTCCTACTATTAATTTCAGCTTGCATAAATTTCTTGAATTAAACTATTGACAGTTCCATAACATTGTTTTATACTCTACGAAGGGAAGATGGTCGTTTGTATTTCAATAACTGGTATGCTTTGATTTAGACAAAATGCATTGTCTAGTAGACCCTGGAAATTGTTGCTTCAAAAAAAATCAATAAAGTCAAAATTTCAGTAGGATAGCTAACGTCAGGTTGGAAAAATCTGTATTAAACACTTCTGAACTAGTTTTGTTTGCTGTCCATGGAAGTTTTTAGGCAATAAAATAATCAAATATTTTTATATTGCCATATAATAAATGATGAGGTTGTAGGGAGGAGATTTAAATTCTGTTGTATAGTTTTAAGCATATTACCAGGTAAGCTGATAAGATTGTCCTCCCATTAGGCAAAAGTGAGCCTATAAGTACACTTCATTTACTCTTTTAGGGCAATATGGCTGTGTGTTATACTAAATTATAACCGTTTCAAATCCAACCTGCACTGTAGCCTAAACAGAGGTCCAAAAGCAGAGGCTAGTGACTCATACTGCAGGAAAACTAGCCATTTGACTCATATGGCAAGAAACCTGATCTCACCCTTGGGATACTTCCGTATGCTGGGGTTTCAACCCTAGTGTAACCCCTGTGTTAATGCAGTGGCTGAAGAATCATGAAGAAAAAGGTCTTTTATCCTCATTTGATAAATTATCATGTTCTCCATGAAAGGAAGAGGAAACACAGATTTTGTGTTGCTACAAGAAAAAAAGACAGAAGATGGTGAGGGTTAGATGGGTTTATTGTACTGAAGAAAGTGACACTATTAACGCTGAGTTGTAGAAGTTAGTGATTGTGTTACCTTCAGTATCTGAAGACCAACCACGTGCTGTGACTTTGCTCAGAGGTAGAAAAATGAGTCTTTGAGCTCAGACAGTCCCTGGGGTTGAGAAGCAATCAAAGTGCTGTGTGCCAACTGGCGATACCATATACCACTGAAGTTTCTGAACACATAAGAAATGGCATGTCATAAGATATGTCATTTTCCCAGTGTCATGTCCATGGACTGACCCAAGAAGAGAACTGCTAAGGCCATCAGGTCTACAGAAACAGCCAAATCTATGCAAATTTATCAGGAAATACACCATTAACAGTGGTGAGGAGAGAGACAAAGAGGAAGAGAACTCCTGAGGAGTGTGATACCGTCTCCAGACAATAGGTGAGTGGGGAAGAAGCTCCAGATGGTTTCTTTTTCCCAGTGTCAGTGCCTATACATGAGAAGATGTGGACCCCAACTGTAACATCTTCTATCTGTATGCTGGTGTGACCTTCTGCACTGTATTATTCTAGGCACCACAAGAAGTAAGGAAATCTAGGTAGTCCTTAGTACAGCTTCAGAGAGGTTGTGCACTGAATTGCTATATGTTAATCATTGAGAGCGGGAAAATGCTAAGACATGAATCCTTCATTGATCCTATGGTTCCAGTGTTCATAAAATGTTGAGAGATTCTCTATCTTGCTGTAAATGTCAGCTGAGCACTATATCCCTACCAGCCCAGTCTGCCACCCGAGTGGCAGACACTGAAGTTAGCTTGTAAGGGCCTGGGCCGTGTATTTCACGGTGGTGCTATGTGGGAGTTTTGCGAAGTACATGAGCTTTCTGGAGATAGCAAGGCATTGTTTCGAGACCAACGTGCTAGTAGTACTTTAGCTTTAGGAAGATGAAACAATTGCTGAAAAGTGTCTTAGCTAGAACACACATACATACAAAAAAAAAAAAAAAAGGGCCTGCCTCCTGAAAACCCTCTCATTTTTAATTTGGGAAATACCATAGGCTTCCACCAACTTCTCCCCACTTAGACTGTTCTATAGCAACAGTCCTGTGATACAGGAAAAAGAAAATGATGTAAATTAACTTCCATCTCATGAAGTGTTTGTGTGTGTGTGGAACATTGCCAAGCAGATCAGAGGCTAATAAAAAAATCTGCAACACAAATAGTAGAAATAGCGCAGTGTGAATTCCTACCTTGCCAAGATATTGGTTGTTCCCATTTGCCAGTATCTTCCTTGACACCAATTCTCTTTCTTGCTCAAAGTGTGTTTCCCACTGAAAAGTGTCTGGTGGAGTGGAGTGGAGAGTGGACCTCTTTGGTTACCTGATAAATTAGCCTACTGAGGAAGAAAATCCCACAGATTTTCAGCAGGATGTAATTAGCACCTGCCAAGGAAAGCAGGCGTGTAGTCACAGGTCTAGCTGGCTCCAGAGCCATGCTGGTGTAGGAAAGCCTGTTTCCCCAGATGACTCACCTTCTTGGAGCCTTTGCAAATTTATTCTCATAGCCAGAGGAGACAGAGTATACCTAAGCTATGGATGTTGTCTGATAAAGTGATCTCAGAACAGAAGAATGGAGGAGAGCCCTCCAGAGACAGAAATAGGTGCTAGACAGACAAAACTTGGTCCTGCATTAATTCTGGCTCTGTTAGTACTGTGTCTCAATGTGGTGCTTATCCAACTCTGCAAGTAAATGGGTTATTAAAATTACTGTAAGGGTTATCTCCATTTCACAAAAGGTTGTTGACAGAGTGTTTTCAAGGTTAACTTCTGCTTTGCCAATCCTCTTTTTAAAAAGAACTGAATTGCACCTTTGGGTGGAAAGGAATGTATGTTTCTTCCCAGAAGTTCATAAACGGCTCATGCAATATATGTGGATAACTAGGTGACATTCTAAGTTCTTCCTGACGATTTTTTTCCTCTGGTCAGTACAGGTTGGAGCACGTGACAGACTAATAGCCAACTTGTATTGTCAGTAATGAGCAATAGTAAAGGTAGTAGCGTATATCCAAACTCAAAGGAGCAGTCTGCTCTTCTCATGGAACTCATAGGATATAAGTATAAAATTGATGCTTCCCCCCATCTCAGTCATAATTAAGATCAACTATCTCCCGTAACCTTCATAACATATCCATGTACCTCTGCTTCCTCTCATGAAAACTATAAACTCTTTGCTTTTTCTGGAATAAGTCGTCACCACCATAAACCAGAGCTGACCCCTGGCTTCTGGTGTATTCAGTCCTTTCCTAACCCACCTATTCCTGCCTGCATCAGGATAAAACATAAACCATATGCCAGACCACCATCCTTGTTTTGTGTCTCAGGCTTTGCAGAATGTAAGTCTTGATTTCTGTTGTCCATAACCCTATCACTGGTCCTAAGCTTCATGAAGTCATGTAAATGATCCCACAGCCTCATAAGCTCTTCAAACCTGAAATTAAGAGTTCTTATATCCCCTTGGTAGGTCTCCCAGGAGTCTGTAACAAATGCCTACAGCTCAGCAGTCCTTACCCTGGAGTGAGCCCTAAACTATGTAACCTGCGTGGCAATACCTCTTGTAACCTCAGGAGCCTTTCGGATGGTTGATTAGCTGTAGCTCCATAGCTGCTGACAGTCTGAAATCTTACCTTACTGTTAACACTTCTATACTCAACACTGCGACTTAAGGACATCTGCCCATCCAGGAGCTCTCCAAAAGTATCTGCACATTAGCCTGTCCTGGGACAGCACTGGAATGTGTGTAGGGAAAAGCGAGATTTTGTGGTTTTCTGGAAGGCCTACTCCCTTGTCTCCAGCAGGTCAAGGGAGGTGCTCCTGCCCCTCTGTTCAGCCCTGGTGAGGCCACATCTGGAGCACTGTGTCCAGTGCTTGCCTCTACAGTACATGAGGGATGTGGAGCTGCTGGAGGGAGTCCAGTGCAGGGCCACAAGGATGATCAGGGGCCTGGAACATCTGCCTATGGTAGACTGAGGGAGCTGGGCCTGTTCAGCCTGGAGAAAAGGCTGAGAGGGGACCTGATCAGTGTGTATAATACCTTAAGGGAGGGAATGAGAATGATGGGGCTGACCTCTTTTCAGTGTTGGCTATCGATAGGACAAGAGGAAACATCTGGAAATCGAAGCACCAAAAGTTCCACAGGAACTTAAGGAAAAATTTCTAGACGCTGAGCGTGATAGAGCATTGGA
This sequence comes from Crypturellus undulatus, assembly GCA_013389825.1. Taxonomy (NCBI): domain Eukaryota; kingdom Metazoa; phylum Chordata; class Aves; order Tinamiformes; family Tinamidae; genus Crypturellus; species Crypturellus undulatus. Next base: position 212,818 of record VWPW01018073.1, read on the forward strand.
ACAGGTTGCCAAGAGGTTGTGGAGTCTCCTTCTCTGGATGCCACCCTGTGCCACGTGCTCTGGGTGACTCTACTTGAGCAAGGGGGTTGGACTAGATGATCTCTAAAGGTCCTTTCCAACCTTTAGCATTGTGTGATTCTAAGGCCATTGGCGTGGCCATCATGGAGTAGCATGTGTATACGGGAAGGGTGTGGAAAGAGAAGGTCTCCGTGCAACTTTTGCAGAGCTGAGTGGAGATCTCAGAGGAGCCCTGGCCGTAACCTTTCTCTCCCTGCCTTCTTGTGGCAATGCCCTTTACTCTGCACTCCTCCTGCACTAGCAGTCTGGGCAAGAGATAGCTGTGCATTGCCAGAACAGGCACTCCCCATCTCCTCCAGCAGAGTCAAAGACAGCTTACCACGCTCCAGCAGGGCCTTTCCGCTGGTTTTGGCAGTCTGCCACTGTAGGCAAGAGGCCACAGTGTCTGTGCTTGAAGCGAGCTTTGTATTCCTGGACTCTTCTACCACATTAGAGAATCTGAGTTAATAGACTAGAGCAGACCTGATTAGTTGCCTCAAAAAATGCCGCCAGGGAAGAATGGTACCGTGCTGCTTCTCAGGCTGTTATTTCAGCATCATTTAAGAATGCTTAAAGTGTGACCAGCAGCACCCCTGGTGCTTGTCCTGGATTTTGTGGTCTCCCGAAAATGCTGCTAACAGACTTTTTTTTTTTTTTCAAAAGGCTCTGTTTTTGTTGCACTGTCTTTTTTGGGCATTTTTTAATCGTGTTTAAAGATCCGCATGAGCAGACCAATTTTGGGGTTTGGTGCTGGAAGTCTGGGAGTACTGGAGAGCCAGTCAAGCAGAGTACTTAATCACGTGCTTAACCTGAAGTGCTTAACCCCAGTTCTGTGCAAATCCTCAGGCGCCTGAGGGCTTTGCAGTGTTTTCAGCACCTTGAGGCATCAAGCCTATTATCCAGTGCTTCACCCGCCCAACCAGCTGAGTGTGATTCTTGGCCCTGCTGAGCTCCTGGGAAGCGAGCCATCCTTATAGTTAAGCAATTGCAAAGCTGCCAGTCTACTCAACTGCTGTCCCTTCCAGGGACTGAAATCTCTGGGGAGGAAAGGAACACTAATTCTTAATTCTTCTGCATTTCAAGGTTAGTTTTCCTTGATTCATAATTTCATGGATGCTTTCTCCCTCTCAACACAGGAAACTTTGCTGGCTATAACTGTGGTGATTGCAAGTTTGGCTGGACTGGCCCCAACTGCAGTGAGAGGAAGCCACCGGTTGTCAGGAAGAACATCCATTCCCTGACTGCAGCGGAGAGAGAGCAGTTCTTTGATGCGTTACACCGGGCAAAGACAACCATCCATCCAGACTATGTGATTGCAACTCAACACTGGATGAGTCTGCTCGGTCCCTCGGGAAATGAGCCACAAATTGCAAACTGCAGTATCTATAACTACTTTGTCTGGCTTCATTACTACTCAGTCAGAGACACGCTGTTAGGTGAGTGCTTTTCTTATTGAACGGGTCTTTCATGTAAAGAAATGTATAAATGTTGAACAAAGCTAAGTGTTTATCAGGGCTGTTACCTTAGCAATTAGTGAGGCCCAGTAGGATCAGCTCTGTGGAATAAACAGTTGATGCTGAGGACTTGGTGGCTGTTTGCAGTTCAGGGAGTTCTGCTTCAGACCTGCTCCCAAGGATTGAAAGTTGGGTGGTTGCTGAGGTGCACCAGCTGCACCTTCCACCTGATGGGAAGGCTGTTCCTGTGCTCCAGGATTACTGTGTTGGGTGGGCTGATGTGTGGCCAGTGATTCACCTCGAAAAGACTTTCTTAATACAGACTATAAGGTAGAGGCAGCAAAAGTGGAGAAAAGGGTGCTTCACAGATGAAGGTAGCATCCAGAGACTGAAGTCTCTCTGTCTGCTTGACCTTGAGTCTCCATTTGTGGCTTTTAGCAAGTCACTGAAGATGGGATTCACCTGGCCACTTCTGGAGAGTGTCTATTACCCTGGAGTGGGTTCACTGCAGTCTCTTCTTCTGAAACTATTCCACCTTGCTGGGATGAGTGCGACAGTTGAAGGACTTAGCAAAAATAAAAAGCCTTCAGAGGATAAGACTCTCCACTGCAATGATAAGCAAATCCCTATATGGCTTGAGAAGTTTCATTGCCTCAGCTTTTTTGTGCAAGGTGGGGTTATTCCCATTAGACTGCTCTTCTCCAAACAATGTTACAAATGAAGGAGTGGTTGTCAGCTCATCACCTGTGAAAGCTATGATGGTAGTGTATAAGGTTAGTCACATTGTGGAAACGCAGGGTGAGAATCAAAGCAGATTTTATATAATATTTTGGTGAAATCAATATTACAAAATTGCTAAATATCTGAAATGGCTTTTGTTAAAATAAAAATACAAATGGTAACTAATTTGTCATTGAGGAGATCAGTATATTTGAACTGTCATATCTTTGTGATGACTTGAGCAAGAAGAGAGATTAGTTTTGAACAGGAAATAAATTACTAATCAGAAAATCTTCCAAATCTTTGTGAACCAAATATCTATTATGCATCCTCTATGAAGATCTTTACAGCTTAAAAACATATTCTTATACTTTTCAAGCTTCCTGCATCCATTTTCATCTTCAGAAACCTCTTTTGTGTCAAAAAGATGCCAATCAAAACCTATCTTTTAGAGGGCATTGCTTATCTCCAGTGCTATCACTCAAACACTATGAGGTTATTTTGTATTCAGGGTTACATCAGGGCAGGCATCAGGGCAAATAGCTGTTGCCTGTGGATCTCTTCTGTGAAAGTAACTTTTTGACGTGTCTCTCTCTCTCTTTTTTTTTTTTTTGGAAAGATTAGAGCTAGTGTAGCAAGTTGGACACTGTGGAGTCAATTTCTAGTCATGTAGGAAAATAAGACTGAGAGTATTTGTGAATCTCAGGAGAGCAACCTCTCATTTTGCTGGCTTGCTAAAAAGAAAAAATCTGTATTTCTTCTGAAATCCAGCGTGAGATTTAATTGTAAGTGCATGGCTAACCATTACAAATCTCCTTGGCAAAATGATAGTTATGTACAAAGCATGCATTAAGACATTACAGATGGCTTTTTTTTCCACTTAAGGTTAAGCTATGTTGCATCAAGTAGCTTTTTTTTATAAGAATTTATCTGAAAAGGTGATGTCAGTGCCCACTAGTAATTGGTCAGCTAAAAGTAGGAAAAACTAGCTTGTCATTACACATTTTGAAAACAATACACTGCTTTTTCTTCAAGGACTTCCTAAAATGTGATGGCAGCTCTTCTGCTGAGCTATTGAGGGCCAGGAAGGGAAACAGTTGTGAGAAATGTGGTGATATGAAATGCTTAGCAGCAAAATCCACCAAATTTCCTTTTGCAGAATCATACTTCACCTCCTTGCAAAACACTGTAGAGAATCCTCATCACTTTAGCTGGTTCCTCCAGGAGCTTCTGTAGTGGGGACCAACAAACACGAATCTGAAGAGAATTAACAAGCCCGTTTTTTTTTTAAAAAAAAAAAAAGGTGTCAAAGGACATGTTGAATTACTATTGACAGGTTTGGCAGGTTATGGAAAATAACAGATTTTAAACAGTAACATCTTCTCATATTCTAATTTTAACAGATTAGATTACGTTATGATAGAATGAAATGGAAAAGAAAAGAGAAAAGAAAAGAATAAGTGTAACAGCAAGAATCAATGCAGAGACAATGGGGAGACATGTTAGAGAGGAGCTTAGATTTTAGGTCATAAGACTGTTTCTTCAACATTAAAATGGGAAGAAATGTTCACAATGTCAAACCTTTTGGAATGTGAAGTTTTGAGAAATGCTGAATTAAAAAGAGGGCTTTGTTTTGCCAGTCCTGTGCAAGTATTCTGACTTCTGGCTTTTTCCAAAGGTGCAGAACTGGAAGTTTTAATTTGACTCAGATAGAAGAAGGTGCTCACTTTCTGCCTAGCTTCATTTGGTACTGAAGTGCTCATCATACCTTCCCTTTGTAGGACCTGGGCGCCCTTTCTCGGCTATTGATTTCTCACATCAAGGACCTGCCTTTGTTACTTGGCACAGGTACCATTTGCTGTTGCTGGAAAGAGATCTACAGGTTAGCAAAACATCCTTTTTATTTTTCATGTAGCTTTTCTCTTTTGCTATACATCTTTGTCCAGCTAACCAAGGATATTTCCTAGGATAGACCTAGGATAGATTCTTACACAATGTACTGTCAAGTGCATTTCCTCACTGGTCCTTTTTTATTTAAAGTGAATTTAGTTCTTGCAAGGTTCAGAGCAGTTTTAAGATGACTGTGAGCCTTTTCAAGAAGAACAAGACTTTAAATGGAGTTAATAGATGAAGATACCACAGATCCCACATTAGGGACTTCACTCTGAACAATTACATAAAGGTTATCATTGAGATTTTCCTATATAGTCTCAACAAAGAGCAGAAGATGTCTAATAAAATCAAAACAACAATTACAAGCATAGCTTGGTGTCAGATATTGCCTGTTGGTTTTGTAGACACTATCTTAGGTAAAGTAACTCCGAATATTATCACCTTTAACAATGCCATTTAATACATTCTTATATTTAGGTATAGACTTTTAAAGCAATGTACGTTAATATGCCAGGCAGTTGGTACATATTCGTATTTATGTTACTTCTATGTTAGCTGTATTACTCTAGTTTAACATGTTATCAAAATAATTTTGGGATCTTACTGGCATGAAATCCTATCTAACAAGCAAATGCAAGCATTAAGACAAAACTGGATTCCTCCCTACCTTTTCTGGAGTGAAAGCAAACCACATACACAATTTTACCCACTGCCTGCTTGCTTCGCTCATAAAATCTCTTAATTGTTTAAAGGCTTTATTCATCTTTTCCTCTCCTCTCCTGCTTGGTTACTGAGTGAGTAGAAAGCTTAACTTGGCCAAAAAAGTGCAATCCAACAGTATAGTAACTAGAGACAATATTTTTCTTGGGCCTGACTCAATGCAACAATGTTTGCAAAAGAGTTGGATCAGCATTATGAAATGTGTCATTCATTTGCAGGCAATTTGGGGAAATTGCTCTTTTTCTTTTTTTTTTTTTTTTTTTTTTTTTAGTTCTTTCCTTTAACGGTGATTCCCTGCTAACACATTTCCTTTCCTTGTAGAGACTGGTGGGCAATGAGTCCTTTGCATTGCCCTATTGGGATTTTGCCACAGGTAGAAATGAGTGTGATGTATGCACGGATCAGCTCTTTGGAGCATCCCGGCCAGACGACCCGAGCCTAATCAGCCCCAACTCCAGATTCTCCCTCTGGCAAATAGTTTGTAGCAGGTAAGAGAGTGCCTAGGACAAACTTGCATACTGATCAAATCTTACTTCTTGTTTTTTGTTTCTTTTTTTTTGAGTATTGGCAACTCACATTGCTTTCGCACTGGGAGTGAGTGATAGGAAAAGAATCAAGGCTGCTTTTTTAAAACTAGGATTCCGGGTGGCTTAATATGTAGACGGTGCTATTTAAGTTTTACCACTGGTATTAAGGAAGTATATTCTTAGGCTAATTCTTCTGGGACAAGATTTTAGTTGACTCAGCCAATCTGAGTCTGAAAAAAGTTTGAAGTTTGCCACGTTTGCAAGTATCTTTTTTTAAAGGAGAAAAGCCAGCACGGTCATTCTCTGTAATACTCAACTTATCTTGGAAGAAGTTGTGGGTAGGCTGAAAAATCTGTTTTGCATTGTACGAGATCTTAAATCCAATATATTTAATGCAGTTTTGGTATTGACTTCAAAGTGGCTCAATTTTCATGTAGCTGACAAAGTTAAAAAAAAAACTCTACTCACTATCTTGCTGTCAGCTATCTGCAGATATACAGCAATCTGAGTAAGTGCAGGGCGCTTTGAGTAAGTTGATGGGAAATTCATGTGCAGGATCAGGCTCTTATGATATATGATACTGTTGGTTATAATACTCATATAATGTTCTTCTATGGGAAGATAACCTTCTTCTGTGATAGCCTTCTATGAGGTTGGGGCCAATCTGAGGTCAGAAGGAGGTACAGAAAGTTCAGAACTCTTCAGAAAAGAGTCTGTTTCTCTGAGCGTGTGAAGAGCTACTTGAAATACTGGCCTTAGGCACCCATTAGCTTTATGTTTTATCTCTAGTTTTTCTCTAAGATAAATAGAGTTTTGTTTTTCTTCTTGAAAACTGAAGTGACTGGACTCTTGTATTGCCAAAGTTATATAGAAGGCCTTTTCTTACCCCAGCAGTTTAAGAAAATGCCATTTCATTATATATTGAATAACTTATACAGATATATTTTTTACAGCTGTTATATTGTTTTTCTTCTTCCTTCTTGCTCTCTGTGATCTAAAGGACCCCTCCTCATTGGCTAGTAGGCAGCTACTGCAGCTGCAGCACTTTTTATCTTCCAGTCCCTGAAAAAGAGGTAGCAATGTAATGCAGCCACCTCTCTCCTGATACAGATGAGGGCTGAAAAGTCAAAACCTATTTTCTATCATTCCTTGCATTTCTTTTTGCCACCCTGCAGTGGGACTCCTACTTTTGTTTTGTTATTGTTGTTAAGTTAGAATGCTAGTCATTACTCAGGACCAAAAGTTTCAGCTGTTTGGGGTTGCGTTTTTCTCAAAAGCTGGGATGGGAGAGGGCACGCACGGAGTTCTGCTTGCTCTTCCTGAAAGCTCCTCTCACCAAGGACCCCTCAGCTGAGGTGAGGCCTCTTGTTCACTGTGGGGGGAGAAAAAGGCTAACAGCGGGCACGAACAGCCTGTCCTAACTTGTGCCCCCTTCTGCCTCCCACCCAGTTTGGACGACTACAACCGCCTGGTCACGCTGTGCAATGGGACAGAGGAAGGGCCGCTGCGGAGGGGGCCGACGAGGGGCTCCGGCCGCCCACTGCCCACTGAGGAGGACGTCAGGAGCTGCCTCTCCCTGCGGGAGTTCGACAGCCCGCCGTTTTTCCGTAACTCCAGCTTCAGCTTCAGGTTTGTCCTTCGGCTCCTCTGCAAGCCAGCTACGTCACGTGCATTTACTACTTGTGTGTTTGTGAGCGAGACAGGCTCGATTAATATGTATTTGTTTTAATCCGTCCACAGGAATGCGCTGGAAGGGTTCGACAAACCAGACGGCACCCTGAACTCGTCAATGCTGAGCCTTCACAACTTGGCGCACTCCTTCCTCAATGGGACCAGTGTTCTTCCTCACGCGGCTGCCAATGATCCCATATTTGTGGTATGTCTTTTTTTTTTTTTCCCCAATGTGAGTGTAACTGGCAGTGATCCAAAGGCAGCTGTGCCACCAGAGATTTGCAGAATGGAAGAAGGAAAGCGAACCTGCTAAAATGGGTCCTTTCCATACAAAGTGAGAACTCCCTTCTCTTTGCTTGAACACTGCCATGTCTGCATAATGGTCAAATAAGGGAAGAAGGTATCTCAGGATGGCTTGTGCAATATAAAATCAGCTTCCAGAGAGAAGAGTAATATTCTGAGTCATGTTGCCCAGAATCCTTTCATTAGGTAGGATTTAAACTTCATAGCTTATAGCAGACAATTTTATGGCAACAAAAAAACTGAACTAGTTTTCAATCAAAACTAGACTGACTTGCGTTTTTTTAAAACTCTTCTAAGGGGCAATCTAAGAGGAAGCACATTTAATTTCAGGGTTTCCTGGGGAATAATGGGATTTTGCTGGTGTGTTAGTATAGAATTGCATTGCAGTGAGAGGACAAACAGCAACATGCAGATAAAAAGCCAGCAGCTGACTTGCTCTATGCTACACATTTCACCTGCCAGTTGTTTTCTTCTTTGTTGGACTAAACCACAATGATTACATAGAAAAGTTCTAGCAGAATTAATTTATTTCCTTATTCTAATGTTGTAATTTTGCAATTTTCTGTTGAAAATGTTAATTTGGTAAATTGGCCTTACTGCTTAAGTAGTAGCTCTCCAGTTTCTTTCCTTCATAATTCTTGGATTCCTACATTAATTCCTTCTTACACAGTGACATCTTTATTTCACTGTCCTTCCCATTTTTACACCCAAGGCTATTTTCCGTAGACATTTTCGGGACTAATCTTTTTCCTGGGTGGTCATTAAAGAACAAAAGTACACCAGAAATGATACCCCTGTCATAGGTGTATAATAGGTGTCTGAACTCAAGGTGGAAACAACTTTCCTGGAGTTTTATAGACCTATAAACTTACTGGGAAAGACTTGATGCAATATGAGGCTAACAGATGTGATGCTTGTGGAATGCTACAAAATGACCATGAAGAATCCAATTTGCTGCAATTTTCCAGACATGTACAGAGGCAAGTGAAACATGTATGAGAGGCAGATTAACGAGAATGAGCTTGGTGGGCCCTTACATGAGACCTACCTATTCATTTCCATCTGAGTGATACGATGATATCAAGTCTTAAATGCATACAGAGAGGAAAAGCAAAGGATTTTCCTTCTACCAGATACTACAAACACTTCATAAATATCCGGACGATGTTCAAACGAACCACATCCCTTGACACTGTGGACATGCTGTGAGCTTCCAGCATATTCTTTGGAGCCAAGATTTTACGCTTTTCTGCACTTGTAAAGCATTTAATGCCCTTGAACATAACCACAGGATTAGGCATCTTCTGCAATACTTTGAGAAGCTCCTCGCCCTCTTGAAACGTCCGTTCCAGCTGCCTCTCATGCCTTTAAGTGCTGCTTGTTCTTGTGAGTGCCTTGAGCTCCCTCCAGAGACTAAGCTAAGCATTGCTTCTCTGAAGGAGTGCTTAGACTTCAGAACCAGTTTTCGCCCACAGGTCTCTGAATGAAGCTGAGATTAATCGGAGCTATTTAGCAATTCACTTTGCATTCAGCCTAAATCCCTGGGTCAGGGTTTTCAAGAGAAAGTGTTGAAAAGTAACTGGACTTTCCAGTGTAGTGGGCACTCAAAGTAGCTTGTGACAAGGATAGAAAGCTGGCTTTTACAAAATGAACATCTGGAGAGAGAGCTCACGATGAACAGTGTAAGAAAGTATGTGACATAAGGCAAGAAATGTGTTATGCAGTAGTTTATTTTAGTCCATTTCCCTAAGTTTTGCTCGTTTCCTGTTTGTAAATCTCACCTAAATTAGATTACCTTGTTCCTTCTCTGTCTCTCTCTGGCCCTCTTTTCCTTTAAAAAGCTGCTTCCCCTGAGGCTAAAGTGAGTATCTGTCCCCAAGACACAGCTCTGTGTATGATGGGACACCAGGGAAGCCCCAACAGGTCTTTGAGACATGTGCTGTAGCCAGAGGAGGGCAGGCAAAATTTCTCCATCCCTGAGGATGGTAAGAGGGATGTGGGGACCAACCTGGGGTGTTCTCTGAGGGGCAGCTTGAGTCCTACACTGTCCTCTGGTTGGACAGTGCTTGTCGAGGGCAGACAATGTGCCAGCTCCACTCTTAGGTGACTGCTGTCTGCCCACCCTCCACATGCTCATGCTTAGCATCTGCATAGACCCACTGTGCAATTTTCTCAAGAGAGAGCTTAATAAAAATGCAGGATTGAATTTGCAGGTTCTTCACTCCTTTACTGATGCCATCTTTGATGAATGGATGAAGCGGTTTAGCCCTCCTGACAATGCCTGGCCTGAGGAGCTGGCCCCCATCGGTCACAACAGACTGTATAACATGGTCCCTTTTTTCCCTCCTGTGACCAATGACCAACTCTTCCTCACTGCGGAGCAACTTGGCTACACCTATGCCATTGACCTGCCAGGTATGTTTTGAAGGTATAGAGATACCTCCAGGCCGAACAACGTGGCAGGTGGAGTTCTCAGTGACACAGGAATTTGGAAAATAAAGCACAATTTGCAAAGGCAGATGTCTATTCCCCAGATCACCAGCAATCACATGTGTTTGGCATCCTGTTGGAGCCCAGGTAGTTGCAACTTGCCGGGTGTGTTATGGTGACCACAAGCTCGTGAAGTTTGTTCCTGCTGTGCAGCCAAATGCACCAACTTAAACTGCTCTGACATTGATGAGCATGCTCCTTTGGGGCTGGGGAGACTCTGACTTTGGCTCCTGTTCCCAGTGTGGTTTATGCCTGTTACAGCATCCTTTAATCTGTCAGAGGTCAGGCTCTCTGCCAGGAAGCTTGTCTGGCTGATGCTGGTCGTTAGAAAATAGTTGCTTTGCACATTATGCCGCACCATGAAACTCATTAGAGATGCCCTCTGCTAAACTTTGGATACTCTTGAGGGATGTATGGGGTGTTTTGTATAATAACTCTCCACTAAACTTTAAAGATTTCTGAATAACTATGTTTTGCTTCAGTGTTTGTCTGTTCTTTTGAAATCAGTTTTGACGCAAACCAGATCAAGACAAAAAGCTAAAAACCTCCACAGTATTTCTGTCTATTGAGTCCATCAAGAGGCTGTAGGTACTTATCTAACCACACAATTATTTTGTTTTTAGCTTGTATCTCTGTTTCTAATCTGTGGAGACCGCTTAAAGGTCTACAGACTGGAAGAGATTGAAATCCCCTGCCCTTCCTTCTGAGGCTGCGTTCATGCAGGGGAATCCTCGGCAGTGCGTTTCTCAGGGATGTCCCCAGGGTTTCCTCGGAATGTTTTGACTTCCTCTGTTAATGCATTTCAGTTTTACTCCTTCTGGACCACTCTTCTTCTTTGGAAATGCTGCTCTCCCTTGGGCATCACTTACCCAGGCAGTAACAAAGGCAGCTTGGGATTGTGCTGATTCTTGACTGCAACCTAAATACATTTTGAGCTCATTTTGAAGCAGCGTTTCTATTCCCATTAGGATGATCAGTGTTCAAAGAGTGAAGTTTTTATGTTATAATCCTTCTATTTCATCTAAATTTATAGCTTGATGATTCTACTGTATTCCCTATTACTAACTGACTGGGGATTAACATGCATAACATTGTTGGCTCTCATCATTTTGGCTTCATATTCAGTTTGGCCATGGCTGCCCTTAACTCTTTTGTTGAGGTACATTGCAGGTTGGGGCATACAACTTCTAGTCACTTGTGTAGTCAGTAAGTGGCATCTCCTTGAGCCCTCTGAATTTAAGACCGTATGTTTAAATAGCTTCCAGGTATTGAAAATACCTTAAGTTTCTCTGAGAGTTTTTCCTGAATGTTGTTTGAGTCAGACTTTATAACTGACACCTCAGTATCTGTAGCATTTTTTCAGAACAGGACATCAAGAATTTCTTGCTCTGCAAGCATAGTTTAAAAATAAAATAAAAGTTCCAAGTGGAACTGGAATGGACTTATTTATACAGTAAGAATGATCAAAATTGTATAAGAAGACAGTAGTTCCCCAATAGTGGTTCAAGATCAGAGAATGTGATGTGTAGCTGGTCATCAGAACCATAAGCAGTAGGGTTTTCAGTTAAACACTATGCAGGTAGTTATAGTTGTCAAAACCAATATGATATTGCTTTCTCTCATGTGATTTTACAAATAAAATTATGAGGAATCCTTACTTCAGATTTCCTATGTTTTCAGGTTCACTTGAAGAAACTCAAGCCTGGGCTATCATGGTTGGAGCCACGGTTGGAGGAGCACTTACAACTCTAGTCCTGCTAGTTCTGTTGCTTGTATTTTTTCAACACCGGAGACAGAGAAAAGGTTTTGAACCACTGATGAATGTGAGCTTCAGCCCCAAAAAGTACATGGAAGAGGCCTAGTGCCTTGGCTTGTTTTCTTCGGTTCCTCTTGTAGGAGGTGACCTTGACTAGTTTATTCAGATCTTAGCTGGGTTTTTAGCTACCCACTTATCACACACTTCTCTGGCAGCTAAGTATATTGTTCTCATTTCTTTTATTCCTGTTATCTCGTGAATTGTCATAGATAAAGTCTCTGGGTCCCAATGTGTAATGCCCAAGACAGGCCAAAGTTTTCTCATTTCCACGGATTATCTGGAGTGTGTGATACATATTCTCTATAGATTTAGATCAAGACGACTGAGAGTACGACACAAGAAGAAAAACAACTTGATCAATAAGCAAGATGATTTTTTAGCTCAGTGTGTTTTTGATTTCATTTAACAGCTCTGAGATGTGCAGAATGTCATTAACTCTACATGTATATTGAATAGCAGATCATTTTACAGTTATCAATCAATATTCTGAATAAATGATGTTGACTGCTTTACGGTTCCAAATATTTCATTGAGTTTGATAAGAGGGAAGAAGAGAGTACAGCCTGACAGAATACTCTGAGAAACCTCTGTTTAGGTTATTTCAGAAGCATGATTGGTTCCATATGTTATTTCTGATCAAGCTGATGCTAACTCTGGGTAAAACTCTCAACTCAGCTATCCCTGTAGTTTGATTAAGAGCAGGAGTTCCCTTATAGCTAAAATACGCCCTTCTGTTTTATATCTGTGTTAAGGATCTCTGGTAGAAGCTGCATGTGGTGCTCATCCTTCTCTCTTTTGGCTCTTCTGCACAGTTTTGTGGTATGTATGAAAAGGAAAGGGAGACTCAGAATACATAAAGTGGTACTAAATGCAGAGAAAGGAAGAATTTTTCAGTATTGAGAAATGTTCCAATAACAGAGAAGTAGGAGTGAATGTGTGTAGTTTGAAGGAGCAGGTATCAGATAGGAAATAGTCAGAAAAACAGAGGCATCTGTTCAGAATCAAATCAAATGTTGGTCACATATAAAGCAGTTACTTTCAGTGTCTACCTGGTATTTGAGCTGTGGTTCTTCCCAAGCTATATAATAATTACAGTCATTGTTAATTGAATATATAGCTATATCCGTTCACATATAAAAGGACAAATTGTTTTGCACAGCTATAAGTTAGTTAAATACTTGGTTAATTATATTCTCATAGGGCTCCTTTACTAACCAATCCATCTTGTGGCCCATTTTTTTCTATTAAACTGCTACTTTAGATTTGGTGATATAGCCCTGCATTAGTGATTTAGGAAAATGCCAATGTTGAAAAGACTCCTTGCAGAAAAGAATCTAGAATTTATCTAAATATTTGCCAAAATTTGGAACCCAGAACTTCAAGTAGCAAGGGTGAGATATCTTGTATTACTCAGGTCTGCAGATAGGGGAGCAGGTTTGGATATGGCATTCCCTGGACCTCTTTCTTAAATATTCCAGTATAAATATAAATATTCCATTATAAATGCCATTTAAACATTATTTCCACTATATTTGTGTGGCTGTCCTGTCCATTTACACAACAAATGAAGTCCTGAATAGATTGTGTCAGGCTCAGTGTGTGTGTTATATTAACAGAATGCTCAGATTTGGCATTTTTATTTAACGTAATGACTTGTGTCTTAGAGCCTGCTCGAATAAAATTCCACTTAGTAAATATTTCTATGGTCTTTCTTCCAGGTCTGCTTAATACTAGCCACTAGTGAGCTGTTTTCTCTTCCTTTTTTTTTTAACATCTTCTTTCTCTTGGGGTGGCAGTGCAGTTATGCAGGGCTATTGGAGGGTGCCAGAGGCAGTGGGCATCGTGGTAACACGCACTGTGAGCCTGACCTGCTGCAGGTACCGCCCAGGTACCATGATTCTAGTCTTCTTGGAAATCCACTGCAAGCATACAAAGCCTTTGGTGATCTATTTGCTGCTTTTCTGTTTATCATTTAACATTTGAGACAACTGCCCCTCAAATCAAACTCAATGCCTCACTAAGATTGCCTTGTATTCACCTGTAAGTCCATGGATACTGCCTTCTTTCAGAATTAATTATGCCTCTTACCAGATTTTCTCACCACTGTTTTTCCTCACAGGAGCATTGACAGGGGATAAAGTAATGGCTGTTTTCATACCAAATTTGACATAATCTACCAACATCTGTATGCCCAATTACACATTAAGCTTTCAAAATGTCCATACGCATCTATCCACTCAATGCATAGATGGGTTAGGTGCCCAGGAAAGCCTCACACTTTGCGGTATGGTGTGGAGCTGAACTCTCTCCAGACAACACTGATAAACCTGCTGTGCACTGAAGTCCATCCTGCTGCACAAGTAAAGCCTTGCAGCACCGTAAGGAGGCTGCACGGCTCTTGGGAGTGCATGGCCATGCGCTCTGTGGATGCCAGTCTTCACAGCTAGAGCAGATTTCTCCAGCACGCTGCTGCGTTGTGCCACCTGAGCATGCCTGAGGACTAAGATATGCCAAAGCCAGCGTGAGGAAGGGAATGCCAGTGGAAAGTGCTGAGGACAAGTGTTTGCAAAATTGCGGAGAGAGGCTCACTGCTGCTGTAGAAAGCAAAACAGTGTTAGACTTTGTGATGCAGGGACAGTGCATGGGAGCCAAAGGAGATTCAAGGAGACAGCCTGAGCGAAGTGCTCCCTGGCTGCTGGGAGAAGAGTACACAAATGCCAGTGTGTCCCTTGCTGTAGCTGCTTCAACCCATTCTCTCATTCAACCCCACAGCCGAGATGCTCTTTTTGAACAGCTGCTCCCCTGCCTGGTACCTTAGCTAGTGGTTAGGTTAGCCTGCCTCTCTGGGACTGCTTACTGCATGGGACCAGCTTCGTGTGNTTGCTGTAGGTGCTTCAACCCATTCCCTCATTCAACCCCACAGCCAAGATGCTCTTTTAAACAGCTGCTCCCCTGCCTGGTATCTTAGCTAGTGGTTAGGTTAGCCTGCCTCTCTGGGACTGCTTACTGCGTGGGACCAGCTTCGTGTGGTGCTGAGGACGTCTCCAGAGGCCTCCGAGGAGCTGGCTTGGGCTTGTGCCCCATCAACCTCAGCCAGTTCTGAAGTCTCCTTCTCTTATCAGGAAATGTCAACCGCTTGCTAGCACAAGACTGTCAGTCTTCAAATGCACCAGTTAGGGCCAAATCGTGTTTTAACAAGAAGCTGCTGAATCAAGATTGCTGCCTTTGGTTCTATGTGTGACATGAATGCCAAGGTTTAGGAGGTAGGTTGAGCTGTTACATCAAAGGCTAAATGAGATTTTTCCTTGGAGTTCCAGGACATAGTCTGTACCTGACTAGCTTTACCGCCTACAAGTGGTACTCTGCCACCTGCTAGTGGCACACTACAAGTAGTGTAGCCAACATTATTCCAACACTTGTCTGAAAGCAGCTCTGATTATGGGACAATGGGATTGGGGAGAGGGAGGAAGGACAGAGAGACAGGGGTGAGAAAACCAAATACGTAGCCTAGCCATCTAGCTTGTTAGAACTGCTTTTACCTAGAGATGGGTAAGTAAAACAAGAGAGAGTTGTGCAGATCTCATTTGCAAATTGAGTGTAATTCTTGGAAAGGTGTTTTCCTTTCCTGAAGAAAAACAATTAGTTCATGAGATTAATATTATACACAGTAAAAGAGCCCACGGTAAAGATTCATATTTTGCTCTTTTCACTTGCTTGATCTTAGTTTAATAGCAGTAGCATTAAAGCTGTGGCTAGTCTTGCAGTTACTTGTGAAAATGTGGCTTGTGCAGGCTGTATGGAGAGCGCAACCTGCCCTCTCGTGGCTTACCTGAAAATTACCTGCTGACACGCTAAAGCTGATTTTCTCACTTTTTTTTTTTTTTTGAAAGAACATATATGTTCTTTCATATAGGACACCAAGTAAGGCAAGTTTGTGTCCTTGGTGAGAAGAAAAAAAGTGCAAGTAAAATTTATATGAAACAATAATAAAAAAAAAAACTTGAGCATATGGAAATACTAAATTTTTGATTTTAAAGGTTGTTTCTCTGGCTTTAGTGTTTCATCCATTCCAAACTACAAAAACAAGAACAAATGAAAAAAAACATGTTTTATTGTTTGATGTAGGCGTTAAAAATATCTACAATCTATTGTGATAGAAATTGTNCCCATTCCAAACTACAAAACCAAAAACAAACAAAAAAAACATGTTTTATTGTTTGATGTAGGCGTTAAAAATATCTACAATCTTCTGCAGAAAATAATCCTGGAAACCCATGATCCCNATTGTGATAGAAATTGTATTGCAGCTATTGTAGCTGGGGAGGAGGAGATGAAGGACTGCTTTGTCATATAATGGGGAGCAAAGACTGCTAAAGCTTCTGCGGAAAATAATCCTGGAAACCCATGATCCCCAGTCTCCACAAAACCCTAGAGGCCCTGGGATGTTAGTTTTGAAAGTGAAATTAGTGCATTAGATTCCTGGAGCTCCTGGAGCTGCTCTGGGTAGAGACGCAGTATTGGTCAGGTCACCTCCGTGCCCCAGCGCAGGAGACAGTGATGAAGACACCAACAGGGGCAATGAGAGCCGAGTCCAACCGTGGTGGGGGCCCTGGAGCCCTGGGACTGCCCTCACCCATTGCTTTTTCCCTCTTGCCTACGTAGATGAGTATGCCCAGCACAAAGAGGAAAGGTGAAGGACCAGCACATGCAGGATCTGTGGTATCTTTCTGCTCAAGACGCTTTGTGAGCAGATGGGAAATGCAGCCAGGAATTACTTCAAGCTGAGGAGGGTGTAAACATCACCATCCCTCACCTTTAAAAATATTCCTGTTGAATTGATGCCTCCTTCTAACAAAAAGCTCTGAATCATGCAGGGGCATGTAATATAAGGTTCCGAATGAGATGTCTAACCCCCGAGAGGGAGACATGCTCAAAAATATCCATTTCTCTGCCTTTTTATTAACTAGACCCTTGCAGCTTACAGCTCTGTGGGGAGGGCTTTTTTGTGGATTATCCTTCTGAGGAGTTTAATTCTCTCTAGTCACTTGCTAATTGCTCCCTCAATTGACTGTACAGGAGCTGTGGGCATTTAATTCTGCCTTTCTGAATCAGCCAGTGGGTCAGGTGCCTAATTTTTTGACTGTAGTAGCTGGCGGTGGCCACATCATCTCTGTCAGTCATGGCCTATGCTTTTGTGCAAATGATTATCATTAAAATTCTCTGAACGAATTAGTGAGAACCTGTCTGCTGAACTGAATTCAGCCTCATTACTGCCCGTTTAGCTGAACGAAAATGGAGCTGTTCTGGTTCTGTCCTGATATAGAAAAAGCAACAGAGGGCAACCACATTTCCTTAATGCTACATGAAGACCTGAAGTTGCAAGATCCAACCTTACACTTTTCTTGACTAACTACTTTGTGTTTCCTTGCTTTTGGGACAGAAGTTGTGTGACTCTGCTTGTGATGGGACCAAAAGAGAAAGGACAGGCAGATTCAGCCTATCAGCTAAATTCAACACGGCATTCAGGCTGATGGCAACTGGGAAGGAATCTAGTTATCCTGAAATATGCCCTTGGGCTCTTTACACAGTGCGTGAAGCCTGTTAAGTGCCTCTCCACACAGGTGCTTGGTGAGAGTCAGGGTAAAAACAAGGCTCTCTGCATTGCAGCTTCAGAGCTTCTGCAGCTGAGATAGAGCTACAGAGAGAGTCAGTATCCAAAACTCTTCTCTAAAACTAGGCTTTCCAGGTCTGGGTGGCCAGACGAGATGGTGAAATTGCTGATCATCTTTTTATATAATAGTTTGTGTCTGTTTACACTTGCTCAGCAAGAGGGACATCGCAAATGCCATTCCTTCTCATGAGGAAGCATTCATCTGAAATCTTATGGTCATCAAAAACTACACCTATACTGCATTTCAAATTAATTTTGTGCCCTTTCCATTGTGCAGTACAGATCCAAAATATGCTTAGATATTAACCTGAGAGTCCTCCAAGGAAGAAGCCTGAAAAGAGGATGTGACCATTGATCTTCCACTTAATGTGGCTCCAGTTACACACCTAACTGCAGTGTCTGAGGTCTGGGCTAATCTTATTCACTGATATTGTCTGCACTTACGGTGATTTTACTGTCATCGTGTGTTCTTTCTTCAAAGGGCCCAATAATACGTTTGCATGGACAGATCTGACTTGCAGCCAGCAAACCAAGCAGATAAACACAACAATGAAAGTGAGAGGCCTGGATTAGAGAACTGGCTCTGTGAGCATTGAACATACCAAACTATTCAGTAGAGAGGGAGGAAGCGGTGAGACCTCTTCCACTGCAAATGTTAGCACTCAGTTCTACTCTCCTCCTTTCAAATTGACAAATACTTGAACCCTGGTGCAACATTCACCAGCAGGGTGGAAAGCAGTGGCTTGGTCCAGTCATTGCCCTTGGCAGTGCTTCAAGGTAGGGGGGACTGCACTGAGACAGGTGCTTTGTCTGCAGCTCAGGTGAAATGTTTAAAATCATTAACTCTAGCCTCAGATTTTCTCTCAGAGTAGCTCAAATAGCTCCTTATTCAGCACTGTAGATTCAGCCTGTGGTGGGTTTCCTTAGGTTCCTGATTTTCAGTGCTCATGTAACAGAGAGCTTTTTTTATCTACCTGTTTGGAATATGGTAAGTTGCATTAGGATGGATGTGTGGGAGTCAAGGGCTCAACTATTAAGCAATAGAGCCACAAACTCCTCTCTTGTGGCTTCCTTCCCATGGTGATTTTGTTGCTATGCCCCAGGCTGCTTCCAACCTTGTTTCCCTTATGATCAGAATCAGAAGAGTGTTTCCTGAGGTTTCACTGTTTTTGGGGCCTTTTGCTTTAAAGCATCTTTCAGCAGCTTCCTTTTTATGTGGAGGTGTTATTGCTCAAATATCTGTAACACATTTTCACAGCTGGCTCCTCTGCTTGAGTTTACTGAAAAACTATTCAGTGCATTAAATGCTCAGAAGCTGCTATTGCTAGGAATAAGGCTGATGTCAGGCTTCCATTGGGCTGGCTGCCGGCTGATTTCAGATATAGCCTGAAGTACTCATTAAACCTCCTTCAGCTGCCTTATTTTACGTTTTAACCAGATAATTTAAGATGGTGGTGGGTATTTTAACAACACGGTCCTTCACTTTCCCTCCTGTTTTTGCATTCTGCCACCTGACGGCTGCTGACCACTCAGGCTTGGGGGACTGGGCCAGAGAGTTATTTCCTTCTGTGCTGGCTCTGGTTGACTGTGCACGGCAATACCAACGTGAGGTCTAGTGTGCCCAGGCCATAACATCAAATATACTTACATCTTTAAGACCTACATCAATGGCCAGGTTATGGCCCTCTTGCTTGGCATGCTGTGCTCTTGCAGATCCTCTTAGTGTAGCAGTTAGGCAGAGGCGTGGGCAAATGGCTTCGTTTAGGACAGCTCTGTTTGGACCTGCAGCTGTTCAGCTGCATCCCAAGCTGGTTGAGTTCATCCTCTCCTCCCCAAGCTTGGAGACAGGAGCTTAGGTGAGATCTAGCAAGCCTAGTTCTTTTGGGTTGTGTACCGAACCGTGTGGATTTAGGATTCAGCTCATAGCTTATAAAAATGCACCTTGCAAAGGCAAAGCACAATCCCTCCTGAGAAAAGAGAAGGCTGGGTTTTTAACACAAAGAAAAATAATCCTTTTATTCAAACCAGGAATATTCTTCTACACCTGCTGTTCCTTTCCCCTTACCTCTTCCTATGCATAATAATGATTTTGTAAAAACATTTTTTTTAATNCCAAGCTTGCAGACAGGAGCTTAGATGAGATCTAGCAAGCCTACTTCTTCTGTTGTGTACCCCCTCTCTCTATGCCGAACCGTGTGGATTTAGGATTCAGCTCATAGCTTATAAAAATTCACCTTGCAAAGGCAAAGCACAATCCCTCCTGAGAAAAGAGAAGGCTGGGTTTTTAACAGAAAGAAAAATCATCCTTTTATTCAAACCAGGAATATTCTTCTACACCTGCTGTTCCTTTCCCCTTACCTCTTCCTATGCATAATAATGATTTTGTAAAAACATTTTTTTTAATGTAGAATTCGTCATTGTTTTTAAGTGCAACATTCTAGTCTAAAAAAAGAAATCTGAGCAGGGACATGACACATGGAGAGGGACTTTATTTGCACCACATCTATCTGTTGTTTAAAAAAAAAAGGTAATCTAAACTAGTGTCTGGGCTAGGATAGAAAATCAGAAAGAGAAAAGTTATATTTCTATTTGGAACTGAAAAATAACTTTCTGGGAGGAAAAAGATGGTAGTTTTTGTTTGTATATATTTGTTTGGCTTGTATGTACCATTTCTTAACTTGATTTTTGGGAATGACTTTTTTTTAATGTATGCTTACTTCAGTTTTTTAGACTGATGAATCTACTAACTTTCAGCCAATGAGTCAAAACAGTCTCACGCTCTTTTCTTTTTTTGCCTCAGTTGCTGAGAGTTATTTGATATCAGTATAGTTCCTATCTAGAAAGTACATCTCTAGCAGCAGAACACAAATTTTATCCCTTTCTTTTTCTTTAATATTGCTGAGTTTATTTCTTATAGAAGCAGCATAAGACTTTGTACCAAGTCTTCTGCTTGGTACAAACAGTTATCCTATGCGTTAACCACTTGCATGTATGTTGTACGAATATATATGTTGTTTTTAGACTAGGTAAGGTTATAGTTAAAAGCTGAAAGTTTTAATATCTAGTGCTTGTGAGGAGTTTCTGTAGTCATGTTAATTTTATTGATTTATATTTGTTAATTTTTGTGCCTAAACTGAATAAATAAATAATTGATGAAAAACATTTACCAGGGGGAAAAAAAGCCAAATAAGAGAAATTTAATTCCTCAAAACATAACCAGAAGAACACACTTGGCATGCCAAACTGTTTCACTTTAAGGACATTTCTTTTTCATGATCACTCCAAGCCTTCTTCCTAGTTCAATTGCCAGAAGACTTCTAGACTTCTTCCTTTTCCCTCTTCTCTCTCTTCCACACTCACCGTCTCATCAGTTTATTTGTGGTAGTTACAAACATCAAGGCTGGATTGTTTCGGTGAGCTAGTTCCTCCCTCAGCTCCTCATACTTTAATAATTTTCCAAAGCCCTGTCCACAGAGCGCTCTGTGTGTGCTGCCCGGCCCTGTGTGCTAGTCTTGTCCCACTGAAGCTGAACTCAGAAGGGAACACGACGGATGGGGTGTAGCTGTATTGACATGGGTTCCTATCTCTCTGTGCATGATACAATATCCTTCTCTATGCAGATCCAAATTCCAATGGAGCTTATTTTATTATTTTGGCAGTTGCGTCGTGCTGCAAACTCTTGACACCTGTTCATTTGTATATCAACTTGGCAGCTTTATCTGATAGCTCTCTGGTATGTCTGAGCTTAACAAGGTGTCAGAAAATGTCTTGCTAAGCCATGGTTTCTCCTGGATAAGTGAGAGCAGAACTGGATTTATTGTTTGCCTTTGAGAAATTTTCTCTGCTGCCTACTTGGATATATCCAAATGAATGGCTGTGCATTTTGGAGATACGCTATTGAGTGTAATATCGTATTTTTATTAAAACAATAGCATGCTAATAAATCTAGTGAATCCCTGGGATTTTGTATATCAATATAATTTCAGTGGTAAAAGCTGGTTTTCAAGTATTATCTCTAAGAGATAAAAGAACAGACCAGAACCTTTACTCACCATTTAATTAAAAGCATCTGTTGTTTTCAAACAGTCAGCTAATTCTGTTTTCAATTCTTGTAAATACTTTCTCATATTTCATTGTCCTTGAATTTTATTTGCATGATGATGAGTCAAAAATATCATAAGAGACTTGCAATCTTTCATATAGTCACAAAACAAGTATCAGAAATCTGGCACAGAAAATTACCTTCATATTTCTAAAATATTTCTAAAGAGTTTCATGAATATTAGAATGGGCAGCTATATTTTGGAAATTTAACTGAAATTTTATCTATAGCAATTCACCTTTTAAAGTAAGGTATCATTAATTAATAGAACTTTGTGCAAGGTGCCTGAAAAAAGAATAATCATTAATAGGAGTTATTAGTTCTCAGATCTTCCCTGATTCACAGGAGAATCTTTCCACTGTTGCAATTAATGTCTCTTCAGGTTAGCAGTAGAATTTTAAACTGATGCTTCAACTAAGCTGTTCTTTATAAACAATAGGTTCTTCCTCCTTGTAGAGCATGAATCATGCACAGAAAGATTTGCTTTGCTTTAAGAAAACAAGGAATACTGCAAAATTTATTAGAACCTGGAATTTTTGGAACATGAAAACCACAAAAAATACTCCTTTTTATTTTTTTGAAAACTCAGTTTTGTGTCTTGAATAGGGAACATAGGGATCAGGTCTAATCAAGTGAGTGAATTTGCAATCTAGATCAAATGGTTCTTTTGTCATTGCTGTCTTTCTAAATTCAACCCCAACTCTTGACTCCAGGAGTATAGTTCATTTTATCTACCTCAGATGCACAGTGTGGCTACTCATAGCTTGATAACACAGTGCCATATGAGAAAGCTGGTAGTCAGAGGTATGGTCTCCATGTACCGTCTCCAGCCCCTGCCCTAGGAAGGCATGGTTTTCCCACTGCTCTTAGCATATCTGCTAGCTGATACATATACAGGATGTATAGGCAGCTGATACAGCTGATACATATACATATACACATACAGGACTTGGGAGTGTAACAGAAGAAGAATTCAGTGAACACCTCCAGAGGAGGCTTGTGCCTTTTAAGATGACTTAGAAAATCCTAGATGAATGCATAGGACTACAACTCTAAGCATAGGATGTACAACACATCCAGCAGGCAAATGAATTGAGCCCTACATGATCTAAAACTGGATGCTTATATTTAGACAGCAATATCTTCTGCTTTGATGATATTCACTTCACCTAAATCTAGGTGTGTACCAGGTAAGGGTGGCTTCAGCTCTACCCTAATTTAGGAAACTTTTTCTGCTGACTTTCCATAAGCATCTTTGTAGATGTAAGATCCTCAAAATCATTGCACCTAATGTCCAGTTGCCAACCCAGAAGGGCACAAGCCTTCAGTAAGTCCTGTGTTACATCTGATGGCTCTGTGGAGATGTGACACAGTTTGGGTGGTGCCAGACACTAATACGTAGGCAACTGAACAAAGTCCTTAAACTTAGAGCTGAATCAAGAGAAAAATTTTAAGATGATGTTATCAAAGTTGAAAGACTTAATATTAAATTTCGGAGTCCATTGCAGTAATTAGAAAGCATCAAATACATTAAGATGAAAAAACAACCCACCCCCTCAGACAAACAAGTTTGATTGACACTCTAAACCTTCCTATATCATAGATATTTTTATGTAGAAATATGGAGTTTATTATGATTCAACAGATGGAATAACACTCTACCATTACATGATCTCTCAGTCTGACTGACTCAGAATTAGCAAGCAAGTGAAAATAACAATTGAGTCATTTTATTATATATAGTCCCAGAGAGCTCTCACCTTTTCAAAAAGAATAGTTGAATAAATAAGTATTGCCTGAAATTTCATCCTCAGATGTCATGACTTTTGACACTTCCACAAGATTCTTCAGTAATCTGACACATTGTAGAGAAACATCTTCTACACGTAAATATAACTGGAAAAGATGCTGTAGGATGAACTCCTCATGAATCATTTTGGATTCATCTTACCTTGTGGCAGTAGCTTGGGGATTAACACTGTTGGCTACAGTTCTGTAGAGAGTACATTTTATTGCACATCTAAGAAACCACAAGACACAAAGCAGGTACTTACTTCAGATATTTATTGTAGTCTATCAGAGAATACCAAATCCCTGTTTTCAAACCACCAATGTTCATTTGCCTTCATGGTGTGAGTGAAGGTGATAAAACTAAATGAGAAGAACTAATGAACAAGGATAGATGTTTAACACATCTTTGATAAAAATGAATTGGACAGTTTTAAGTCAGAGCAGTTATAGTTTTATTCTTTATATGGTAAAGCAATCTAACAAAACCAATACCATAAAAATAACTAGAATGAATAAGGCATGTCAAAGTCTTCACTGAGGTGTCAAGTATATATACATACAGTACTGAATATATTAGCAACAGTGTAAAAGATTGCCCCACACTTTATTACTATTGTAATTATGAACTAATAAAGTAAGTGTCATCAGTCTTGTTTGATAGGTAGACACTGAGGCTACAAGCGCAAAAGTTAAATGGTTAGAATCATACTCTCTGAATTTGCTTCTCCTCATCCTGTAGTTAATGGCAAACTCTTGCTAGCTTCAATGGAAGGAGGGCCAGAGAGGCTGGGGAAGGCATTTCTGATCCTCCATTGCATAGTCCTCACACAGCTGAAATTATGTTGTCCACACTACCCTCACACTTCTAAATTTAGGATTGAAAGGAGAAGTCATATTATGGAGTTGTTATCTGTAAGTGATGCTGATAGTAACCTCATCAAAATGTTGACTACTGATCACAGGTCTTCAATGCTTAATTCATTATTAATGGGCTATGTGCAGACCATCTACTATGACATTGTACATGTCTGTAAATGTTGTTAGCTGGAGAGAGTTATGAGTCACTCACCCCACATATACTGTACAGCCAGTCCAAGGTTTCTCTGTACTGTCAGTGGAGAGAAGTTGGTGCAACATGTAATTTATGCTCTTACCGCAGATGGGCAGAATATGTTTCCTTACTTTGCTAATTGTGCAGACAGTCAAGCTCTCATGGCATTAGGTAGCAGTTTGACTTGCTCACAGTAGCAGCTACAACTGGCACTTATAGTATATGGTCTGCATATGATTTTGTGTGACTTTTTGCTGACAAGCAATCAGATCTTTTTAGGTGAGATATTGCTATGGAGACTTAGTTAATCATGGATTCTATTTTTTAGTGCTTTACCAGTCCAATTATGACAAGATTTATACATAGTCTAATATATATTCTCATTGAACAAAGGAAAGTCTCTCTATTTCTCACAGTAAAGATAACTGGAAACAATGTGTTTTCAAATATTTTTAACAAAGTGCCTTTGTGGAGATAAACTGACAGTCACAGGATTTTCTTTGATTTTGAGAAAAATATTCATAATGTCTAATAATCAGAATTAAACTTTCATGTAATGATCAGGATTTTATGTAATGCTGTTTTTTAAAAAGCAAAGCTTTGGCCTAGTAATCAGTGACAATCAATTAGACTTTGCAACAAACCATTGCAAATTTAAAATATGCACACGAATAAACAGTAGAATAACACTATGAGAGAAATAGCTTGCCTTGCACTGTTGTCAATGAAAATATGTATTCATTAATATATGTATACTATGAAGCAGGGAAACTAACAAAGTACAATCTGTCTGAAAAGCATTATGTGGATAACATTTGCAGGCAAAAGGTAAGGCAAATAAAATTAATCTTTAAGAATGCTAGTTATTGTCTCAATCTGTTACTGAATATTACAATCCTACTCTAACTCTCAAATGTGTTGTAAGCACTAAAAAGATTTTTTTTCAGCAGGCAGCAAAAGAAAGTATTGATTTAGAAAATAAAATGTATGGTCTTTATCAAATGCCTTTGTCTAGCAACACAATAAGGTACCAGGCAAAATTACCTTGGTAGAGCAGCAAGATCTTCTAATGCCTAATATTTTAGGAAGATGCAATTACAAAATATGAGTTTAATAGGAGATCATTCATTATCTGGTAGTAATTTCAGGGTGCATGAAAGAAGCAGGTGAAGCACTACAAATATGTATATATATATATATGTAAATGACTGTTAATACAACCCTCCCAACAAAATAACACTGCAGTCAAACTTTTCTTACTAATGATCAGGAACACAGCAGTTTATGGTCTGGCTAGTCTATGGTTTCCAATTACCATCTTTAATATCCTTGACATGACAAATCATGGAAGAAACAAGCTTAAGTAACACAGAACTCTGTCTAAGCCTTAAGGGAAGAAATGATATTTACAATGCTGAACACTGCTCTGTGAAAACCACATTAACTGTTGTACCATGGACTTCGTAAAAACTCATGGGTAAATGGAAAAGCAATGGGCCAAACAGAACCAACTGAGATGATTGTCTTGAAATTTCAAAAACTTCCCTTCTTTCTATCCACAGGGGATTCTGAATGCATTTCTACTAATCAAAACTCTGTAGAGCGAAGTGCTAGGGAAGAATGTGATGAAAAAGATCCAGTAGTTGCAGAGATAATCCATTGTGTATTGTTGTGTCGTGTACTTCTTGAATGATGGACGGTGGCAGTGTGATTATAAATCTGTAACTCAGTTAAGGGGGGCCAGATGATGCTGTTAGAAATGAGATATGCTCTCCTGTGTATTATGCATTTCATCTTTAAAAAAAGAAAGCAGGATGAGAGTTCTGATCAGTGTTTTACCCTCTTCACTTCTGAAGGATATGTTTTCATAAATATAGAAAAGTCATTTAATAATTACGGCCGTCTGAAAGTGTGAAGGGGACAGGGATCCTGAAAGACTTGGTGAGCTTTAAAAATTTTCTTCAGGTTCAGATCAAGAGCAATAAATAACCAAATTCATAACAGCAAAGCTCCAAATTCTAAGAATGTTACCATCTAGGTTGCCATTTCTGTATAGTTCTCTCTTTACAGTTTCTTTATTAACATTAGCAGGTGTTGCCAAATAATATCTGAAGACCCATCCTTTTCCAGTTATTTCAGAAAACTGCAATAACACTTACGGAGACCCAAGCTATAATCATCTCTGAACCAGAAATCCCAGCCTGAGATTCTGCTCTTCAGGGCTGTGTCACGTGTTGTAGTAAATGGAGTCTTTCCAATGCGATGAACCTTTTATAGCGCATGCACTTTAAATTTACTGTCTTGTGGCTGTGTGCATGTCGACATCTGTGTGTGTATGGGTAACTAAATGTGTGTATAGCGTGATTTGTGCATGTTCACATATATACTACACACATGGGCCCTTCTCAGAAATACAAAAAGGAAAAAAAGCATGAGAGCAGGATACTTAGAAAGTCAGAAGCAGAATGCTTGAATTTCTAGTCTTTGTTGCATATTAAGTCTCAACCCCTAAGCAGTAGGGTAGGGGAAAGAAAAGGGATTTCTCTGTTGTGGAGTCCCAAGGGATGGCAGTAGAGACAGGAGAAGCTGCATTAAGTTATTTTCAGGGTTTTAAAGATATTTTACGTCATAATAATCAACTACTTTGAATGAGGTGCATTTGAGGTTTGTCAGTGTTATCTAGTGAATACCGGCCTTCTTTCTCTACCGACCTCTTAGGAAACGTGTATTTTCCGTTCATTGAAGCAGTGAAGGCCCGAGTTTGACAAATGACTGAGTGCATTAATGGTTAAACCTGAAGGTATCTTTATCATATTCCTTCCTCCCTCCCGAGGCACTATATTAATCTCCTTTCTGTTCTTCGGCGTTGGTACCTTACTCTTGGCTAACTCTCTGAGCTGGCCTGAGCCCTGTGCATTGCTTTCACCAGGCTGTGAAAGGCACTGGGGGGTTCAGGACAGGTCATTTTGGAACCTCATCCCCATGTGCATGAGATTGAAAGCAGACGTGTTGTATGTTCACAGCTAGGAAAGCTGGCAGATTCAGATATCTGATAAAGACTGTAGACAGCGTTATACAGAACTCATAATAACCAGAACAGATGGAGCTGTACATTTAGTTACACCAGGGCTGATTTGGCCAAGAAATGAGTCATCAATTATACCATGCCTTCCCTACCCTGCCTCTCGACTCCTCACTCCAGCAATGGCATGAAGATGAAACTCCCTAAGGAGCAGGATGGGAAAGAGTCTGGGCTATGCCTGGATCCCCCAGTCTCACCACTGGCATCTAACAGGCACTTAAGTGAGGTGCCTGAATTACAGGCCTTGTCATTCCAGGCTGTCTGCATAAAGAAGAAAAATAGACCTATTCCCGAGGGCAGTCCAGGTTTGGCAGTGCCTATTTCTTCTGAGTACCTCCCTGCAGAGGGAGGTGCTCACTGACGTACCTAGAGCTGGGTGGGATGACTCTAGGCCCTAAGACACAGTTGGTTTTCATGGAGACAAATGAGGTGAAAGAAGAAGGAATCGGGAGGAGAGGACTTCAAGCCTGAGAGAACTTAGGGATGGCCTGTCAAGTAGGTCCTCATGCTTTCAGCACCAACACCTCTTCTCTGCAAGAGCATTTACAGCTAATAAAGCAGAGCTTCCATGGTCCATCTATTGTAGTTTAGGAATCATAAGGCTGTGTATGACTGTAGTGGAAAAGAAAGTTTAGTGTTGCATCCGAAGTAATTATTATAAAAGGCTATATACAGAAACAAATTCAATTGCATTAGCCCTACAGAAAGTGATTTAAGGCATTTTACACAAAAAACTTATTTCAGGAATGTATCAAAACAATTTTAAATATTTTTCTATTTCTCTCCATGGTACTTTTTTGAAGCTATAAAGCCATAAAGAATCTTTTCCTTAAAAGATCAAAGTCTGCCTTGTTACACTGCTATGCATGTGCACACTGCTAAATAGAGTATTTAGAGATGGGAGATTTTTTTTTTTTAATTGGAATTCTCCCCAAACTGAACTTGTATCATTTAGTTTCTGTTATGATTTATAAACAAGACCTTCTGCCTACTTTGTCTCAGCTCAGGTTGAAATGTTAAAGCTGGTTCCCTAGAACAGCAGGTTTAATAAGATTTTTTCAACTCAACCCTATTTCTGTTAATTCTATTCTAACTTTGACTTGCAACCAAACATTTCCCCTA
Source organism: Crypturellus undulatus (assembly GCA_013389825.1). Lineage (NCBI taxonomy): Eukaryota > Metazoa > Chordata > Aves > Tinamiformes > Tinamidae > Crypturellus > Crypturellus undulatus. The sequence continues at coordinate 241,288 of VWPW01018073.1, forward strand.
TCAGTTCACATTTAACTATGTTAAATACTAATGTAGAAATATAGCATCAAAACTGGAGCTAACAATTTGCATGCTTTCAAGCAATGTTCATATGTCTAGAGTAGTAAAAGTTTAACAAGCAAATATAGTTGTCAATTGATACCTAAATCAAGACATCTGACCTCTTTAAGAAACACATTTTGAATTTGCTAAATGCAACAAAGCTTCTAGTGGATATTAAGTGATATTGCTTACCAACAAAACAAAGTAATCTGGGAGAAGTCTGTACGTCCATCACTTTGCAGTTTCATATCCTTAAATGTCAGAATGGAAAGCCTTCATTTGTGTATTTGTGTTCAGATTAGACAAAGATTGGAACAAAGCTGCAGAGTGCTTTGAAGGCGAAAGTGATGCCNATATTGCTTGCCAACAAAACAAAGTTATCTAGGAGAAGTCTGTATATAAAGGTCCATCACTTTTTGCAGTTTCATATCCTTAAATGTCAGAATGGAAAGCCTTCATTTGTATATTTGTGTTCAGATTAGACAAAGGTTGGAAAGAAGCTGCAGAGTGCTTTGAAGGCGAAAGTGATGCCTTTCCGCCCTCGGTGTGCACATACCCACACATTATTTAGAAAATATTCTTGCAGTCTCATGCTCAACTAATAGAATAAAGCTAAGATCTGAACTTCTCAAACTGATTTTCTTTGAACAGATTTTTAAGAGTGGNTCCGCCCTCTGTGTGCACATACCCACACAACTCAAATAATAGAATAAAGCTAAGATCTGAACTTCTCAAACTGATTTTCTTTGAACAGATTTTTAAGAGTGGTCATCGTTTTTTAACCATATGAACAGACTAAGATCAGCTGAAAACTTAGAATTTGTTGCCTTACCTAAAGACTGAAACAGCTCCTCTGTAACTACACTGTACGTGTATAACAGTTTATGCATAGCTAATATGAAAATAAATAAAATGAAGACCAAAATGACAAAATAAAAGGAAAAAAAAATCCACTCCCAAAACTCAAAGGAAAATGCAAAACTGGTAAGAAATGTTTATACTGATATTACCTGATGAGTTAATCTTGCTATGGTAAATTCTCAAAATCCCTCACAAAATTCATTGGCTTTACTGACTCATCGGTACAACTGAGAATAACAAAACTCAAACTACTACCACAAAGAAGAAACAAAATTTTGTCGCTATGGAACGAGTGAGTCCACTTGTAGTTTTTGAGCTCTAATAATGCAGTAGATTAAAGAATAGTCACCATGATTTATGACAGATGGTCAAGAACATGCACACAGAATTTTATGTTTAGAATTGAGAATAAAGGCTAAAGTAGGGCTGGATAAAGCCTGACAAAACAAAAATAAGGGGACCAAATCTCTTTTATTGCATCCTCTGAAAAAAAGACCCATGAAGTTACACAGACACAGAGCTCTTGAAAAGGGTGACAAGAAGTCTGGTTAACTTGAACTGACTGAAAAGACTGTTCAACCTAGTGAAGAATATGGTCACAGGGACATGGGTGACACAAAGAGAGACAGGATGTGTGGCACATGGGAGGAGAAGAAGCAAGTAGGTAGCTTTAGTCAGAAATGTCTGCCATCAAAAACCACCAATTGTTGTGGATTTTTTTCCTTTCTTTCTGGAATTCACTAGTTTTAATAAATCATTCATTTTGAAACATTTTCAGACATAGGATGGTACTTTGAGGTGACAAGTAAGAGGATGAGAGAATCACCTAGAATATACTGCTTGAGATGGTTTGTAGAACATGGAAGGTTCAATTCTCCACTGAACTTTGGTTCAGCAATGGGAATTCATGTTTTTCCCCAGCCTATGTGAATGACCTCTTCAGGCTTAATAAGAACCTCCCTAGATGCCTACTGGATGGAGATTTCTTTAAAAGATATGATGGGCTTTTGAGTTTAAATAATTAATATTTTTAAGAATAAGAACTACTGTTGCACAGAGTTCTGTTATATATATTGAGTCCTTTCTCACATATTGAAAGATACAGATTCAAAGTATTTTGAAAAGAAGAGAGATAGACCTTGCAGCTGACCACAGAAATACTGCTGACTACTGAAGCAGTATTTGGGTCTGTTATGTACATGAGTGGATGAGTTTAATTACTTTACACAAAAAAAAAATCAGAGACAATAGATAAGAAAGAGGACTTGGAGAGCGGTGAGGAGCACTAGCTGTCCATCACATATTTTGCGATCCCATTCATTGTAAATCCTTTATCATCATAAATCTGCTAGGTTTCACCAGGAAATCATTGCTTCTCTTACTCGCTGCTCAGCTGACTCTCAGCTATCTTGGAAGAGTAAACACTACTGTTGCACAAGACTTGTACTCCCAGAAGGATCTTGGTTTCAAAGGATCTGAGTGGGAGCTCAACACAACCCTCAACATAAAAGAAGCTCCAGGAGTTACAGCTACATAACTGTCTAAATGACTAGGCTTTGTTTTTAAAGAGGAAGATTTCTTTCCATCTTCCCTGCCACTTGAAACTAAATTTTTTTTACTACATTATTTTTCTCAAGAATGGAAATCATACTGATTACCAATTTAGAGGATATAGAATTGTCTTTTGTGGAAATTTTGCTTTCAAAGGTCTACAGAGGCATTAAAAGATGATACTGAAAATAATTGCTATTGTATACTTGTTTTTATTAGTGATGAATAAATATTCCCTTTCTCTCACCCTTCCCAAGCAGCAGAACAACTTTTCTTGGTGATGTAGCTAGTTTTACTATGGTAAAAAGCCACTACATGATGATGCCTATTGCTTAAGGCTTAAAGGTGTAAGGATTTCTTACTACCAGAATAAAGGAGAGTACACAAGAAGGAAAATCCAATCATGAGACAAAGGCCCTTCACATATACTGGACTGTAAATATCAATGCAACATAATTAGAGATGAGAGCTGATTAATATACTCATTCATTTTCTGAAAAGTGTTTGATGTCAATGGAGTTGGCTTTCAGCCACAGGCAAACCTGTGTGACTTCAATACCTGGGCAGCCCAGAGTCCTCAGCTCTGGGGGAGCCAGTCAGGATGCCCGTGTCTACTCTGTAGTACAGTTTGGAAATTTGCAGTTGTGAATGCTAATGTTATCTTTCTTATGGAAATTTGCTGCTTTATTTTCACTCAGAATCAGAAAGAAATCAAGTATGAACATCTCCTAGAGGAAAGAGCTTATCTTTCTCTGCATGACTATAATCAAAATCTTTCCGTTAAGTTGATGACAAAACTTCTTTTTACTTCGGTGGGGATGGGATTCACACAGGTGCAAAGCACAAGGTTGTTAGACAGCCATACGTAAGCAAATGCAATCAGAATTGTAGGATGTGTAATCAGCTTAGAGGAAAAAATGGTAAGCACAATAAGTGAACAATTCATGTTACACTGGTGAATTACCCTAGTGACTGTTATTTGCCAGAACTTTTGAATATGACAGATTGTTAAAAATGTTGCAGCTGAATTACTTCAAGATTCTCTCTCCTTCTTATTGCAAAAAGCTTATTTTAAAGTTGATTTCAAAGTTCTTGATTAGATCTCCTGCTATTTAATAATGGGAAAATGGTTAATAGTGTATTGTTTATCTTTAATTTACCCTATTACTATGATACTACTTTTTTTTTTTCAAAAAAGGACTATAATTACACATCTTAATATGATAATCATATAGTCCGTGTAAATATCTGGAAAAGAAACATTGCTCCATTCAGTGCATTGCGTTCTTTAATTTCCTTGGAAGTATGCATTACTGTGCCTATTGCATTTTGATAACATATTCTCAACCCTACAGTTAAGCCTTAGCATTTATCTGTTCAATTTCCCTTTGAAATTAGGGATTTTGCAATTCTATGTGATATTCTGTCTATTGTTGACGGTATTTGTTCTTATCCAGTGGGTTTGAAAATTTGTGACTAAACATAATAAATACCAATTTTGTAGCTTTTAAAATGTGGATTTCTTCTTAATATTTGAGTCTGCCTAGGCATTTCTTTCTATAATGAAATCTGTAAGAACTTGATTTTCCAAACAGAAGCATTCTACAATTTTCTGTATTCAGTTTTAATGGATTATCTTTGAAAGTTTTTACTTATTACTATTTTTTAACAAAACTCAACAACTTGCAACAATGCTGCTATTTATTTTTCATGGTAAAACAATTAAAAATTCTCAGTAACCAGGTATAGTTACATTTGATACTGCTTTAGGATCAGTTATTAAACTGAGGAGAACTACTGCTTCTTGAAACTCTGCTGGTGTATGCCACTTGCCAAGAACAGCTCTAACTCATCGTGTGGAAGCAGATGAAACTGGTTCACACAGCTGGTATGATCCCTCCTAAAAATCACACAGACCTACAATGATTTTTATCACTGAGATTCAGATTTCAAGAGCTGTATGTGGTCACACCTTTGTGACAATAGCCACATGTGTACTTTAAGGGATTGAGATATATCAGCTTTCACCAGAGCCCCATGCAAATTCCTCTGTTCTTCACCTTTAGCAGGCACACTAAGATGCAACCACTAAGATGCTCAAGGTGTAACTAGAGCTCAGGCAGTCTGTACTGTGGTTACCACAGGTTATACTGATTCATCATTAGAAAAAAAATACAATACATTGAATGCTAAAAACTCAGGGATAAGGAAAAATAAACTTAGTTAAAGGTAAAATGATAAATCTCATAGGAGCCTACAGCACTGATTGCATTATTCATTTCATCTAATCTTTTTATAAGTCGTCACTTTAAAAGAGCATAAAATAGCAAGAGCTTGTGCACTGCGCAACATAAAGGGTTTATGCAATCTAAGGACTGCCTTAGAGCTTATGCCCTGAACAATAATTGTCTTCTTTATCATCTCTTATTTTATCAGCCATTAAGAAGGAGAAATATTTGAACTGTGGCACACATATAAGTTACCTTAGAAGAAGAATTATTAGATCTAAACGAGGTGAAAATAGAAGCACTGGAAATAATCTAGCTTCTCACATTTATGAACACAAATGTTCTTTCTTTTCTTTATTTCATTTCCAATCTGCTCTGCAGATTTAATAGCTCTCTTAATCTTTGAAAAATGCAGTGTATGAAGAGAGTATTCAACCTTTAAAGACTATTAAAGAAACGTATACCTACTACCTCATGCAAAGGGATCTCCATTTCCTGACAAAACATTGCTATGCATAGCAGGAAAATAGGGAGAAAAATAATATAGAAGACATGCCTTTCTGATGGCACTCCTATGAGCCAAGCACATTTCAGCAGAGGTCAGCTCCATTTGTTGTTTCACCAACAGTTTTTGAGTTGCAGTTCAGGCAGAAGAGGCCCCCCTGCAAGCTCCCAGCTAGGACATCCCTGTGAGTGAGAAGAACCTTCAGAAACCCTCTGTTTCTTGGGTGACCTCTTTGCCCATGGACACCCACAGTAGCTTAGAGCACACAGGGCATTTGTTTTCGCTGCACCAGATGACAACAGTCATCAGACAACCCTAACAAGGCCAAGCCTAATTCAAAGACTGTGGGAGTCATGAGCTTTTCACTTCTGCCCAACCAGCAGTGCAAACCAGGTACAAAGGAGGACCTGCCTTGGAAGGTATGGGTTTCGTTACCTGTCAGCAAGCTTGCAGCACCAGAATACGCAGATGGGAATAGTTTCCACTGAATAATTGCCTGCTGAAAAAGCGCCATGACACAACTGTCCCGCAACAAGGTTGCTGAAGTGGGACAGTGTAAATAGGGTGCGTATATGGATAAGGAGAGATGGACCACGTGAGAGTTTAAGGGGCTCTCTGCCCAGCAAAAGGCATATGTGGCTCTGGAAAAAACATCAAAATAAAGATCCACTGGTACTTGTTGTTCCATGTCTAACCAAGAGCGCTTGTGGGAACTGGCCTAAATGCTGCTGTTTAGCTGCTTGGAGACATGAAATGCTGAATCGTGAAACCTGCTCTTGAGTGAACCATCACAGAGTGGGCTAAGGCCTGCGTATTAAAAGCATGATCCAAAGCACTAGCCTGCGAATCCTGTACATGAGGCTGGGCCAAGAGAAGAGATCATTCTATTTCAAAGTAAACCAACAAACAGGGGAAAAGAAGAATGAAATACAGGCGGTTCAAAACCTATGCTGGTTATTATTAGACATAATATATTGACAACTTGTAAGTACTTTTTGGTAAAAGTACTTAAGTATACTTTATCCTAATGTGCTCTGGGTTTTCTACTTTAATGTCTAAATCGATAGCTAATTATAATTTGAAAATAAAAAGATGCTGCAGTGGAGATGATCTACCTGCTCTGTTCTTAAATTGCAGTGTGGTTGGTTGGCTTTACAGTGTTTTCATGTGTTGTCTGTACCAATTCCAGAGTCCCCATAAGAATCAGGAAATAAACTTCTTGAAAATCACTTCATTTCCACGTGAAATTGGCACAGAAGCTCTTTGTGGATGATGCAGGAGGGATGGTTTTGCTGTCTGCCTACTTGCTGATACTTATTTGGCCATGATTTAAAACAGAGTCTGTTCTCAGGTCTTACAACCAAATGCAAATCAGGGAAACATAGGACCATACTCATTTAGGCAATGGTTATTAAAGCAATGTATCCTTGGACAATCTGAGAGTACAATTGCCATCACAAATAAACTCTGTGTCCTTCGCTCTGTGTCCTATCACACAAACTCACACGCCTACACAAATAAACAGATATGAGAGAGGTTTTCTCCCCCACTCTGCAAACCTGTTAAGAAATGGACAATTGGATATGTAAAAAAAATCTCTTCTTTGTTTTTTGTGCTCACCAGTCATTAAAGGGTTTCTTTTCAGAGCAGCACAAAAAAAGAAGAGCTGGTTGACCAAACATTTTTTTTTTCTTACAAAGAAGTGTCAACCCTGAGCTTGTAATTAAGAAGTTAAAATCTGTGATTTATATATATATTTATATATATAAAAATAGATGATCATACTAAGACTAAAAAAGTGAAAGAAATCTCCATGTCAGTACTACATATTTGTTGGTTTTGATTTTTTTGTAGAAGAAATCCTTGTGATACTGAAAGTAAGTGATATGAAAGACGTAGTAAATATGAAACACAGTATTGATCCAGTTGCTGTTGTTAGTCCATTACAGAATTGCTGTCTTGGTCGGATAATGAACATAGTAGCAGAAAATTCTAATCAATGTCAGAATAGTGACAAAAAGAAAGAGATTATATCACAAGAGATTATTTTCTATCTGAACCCTTGAGGGGAGATTTGCCGAGAGAGTTGTTTAGCATCACCATCCTTGTTGATGGGAAGCTAAGTGGAATTCTGGGCCAATTACATAACATGGATAAATACTAAAAGAAGCTAGGCGAGATCGTGCTACTACTCTCTTTTTTCTTTAACTGAGGATTAAGATTTAAATTCTAAACAACTGTAACGTGATATTCTGAAGCTAGTGGAGTTACTAAAATACTAGAAGATAAACTTATTTTTTCAGCTTTTTACCTTCATACCAATTTGACATAGTTGGCATATGGAGTGCAAGACATTCACCATTGAGACATACTCTGTGTTGGAAAAAAATCCAGACTTCCTTACAATGGCAACGATCATTCTGATGACCTAAATCATTGTATAGAAGTTCCTAAAGGAAACTTGGCTGCCAGTGAAGAATGGTTGCATTTTTTTGTTCTTTTTTTTTTTGTCTTTTTGTTTATTTTCTGTTGAAATGCAGCAGCCTTGGGTCAGGCTGGATTCATAAAGAAAACTTTCTGATTTCTTTCTCCCTCTTTTTTTTTGTTAAGAAAAACATACACTGTAAGATCCTTTTACTTTTGCAGCATAAAAGGAAATGAAGCTCAGAAAGTCTCCTGTAATAAAGATTCGAGAAAGAATTATCTCAAGAATGGATATTATCTTCAGAGATATCTGAAAAAAGCAGGAAGCAGTTCAGTCTGGCACCTGGTACTCTTTGGGAAAACAAAAAGGGAAGCAGGTTGCAGTACTGCTCTCTTCTCATAGAAAACTGTAAGTATTTGTGGCATGGTCCATTGTCCAACAGTATAAGAAAAGAAGAAAGTTGGCTGTTTTTGTAGCTAAAATACAGTTTCTCCAACCAGATTAAGGATTATCTCCACTGTCTCTGTAGTACGAGAACGACAAAGATGACGAGCAATGTAGGCAGCGATCGGCTAGGCTGGGTGGCCGAGGCCTCCACCTCCCTCCTGTCTGAGTCAACAAGTGGAGCTTCGGTTGTGATGAAGTCAAACTCGGTGGGACAGATGTCGTCCGTACAGCCACTTCCACTTCCCGAGCCGCTGGTTTCATCACCTGGCATAAGGAAGGGAGAATAACAGCATGAGGACCCCAGGTTAGAATGTTGCTCTCTTCCCTCGATTCCTGTCCTTAGGAAGGAACCAACACCAGGTGTCCCAGAGAGAGATTTGGGAAACTGTCAAGTGTTTAAGCTGCCAACATTCATTTTATTCACTTTACAAAGTATCCCAATAAAAGACACTGTGGTTTAGTTATTCTGGAAAAAGGGTGGATTTCTGGCACTATGTAAATTACCGTATGTCTTGATGCGTTTGGTTTGCTGATAAGCAAGAGATTCAAAAGAAACAAATATAATTGGAATGTCATGAGATAGAAAATGATGTTTTTTATGCTACCCAACCGTATAGAGCACAAAGACCAAGGAAAGCCTGCCTAATAAAACTGATAGTTAAGTTTATAAATTTATTTCAGATATTTCAAACATTAAACCTGATGGTTAATGGCAGCTTACTTGTGTCCTGGAAATTGACATCATTCCCATTATATGCATTCTTCAGTTTGTTAGTCATGACCCGTAAGGCCATGATTTGTTGTCGAATGAAGGTATCTGGCCTCGTGATGTCCACATCTACTTCTGGATTGTTGATCTGGTTAGTCAAACCATCATTCATAATCTCTGGCAAGTATCTAGATAGCAGAAGGAATGATTAGTTGAAAATACAGTGCATTTCAGAAAGAGTGTCCGTACCGTAAAAGCTGTGCTAAGCAATTTGACAGCAATAACAATTGCACAGTTCTTAAACAGCTCCAGGGAAGACATTTTTAAAATATGTTTTTAATTTTGCAGACTCTAACGGCTCTTTTTAGTAGCCTGGCTGCAGGGTAACCAGAAGAATATAAACTACCCTACCTCCTAATTCTGCACATCCTACCCAGCAAGTGCACTGACTTTGTAACCCAAGGATGGTCACATTACCTAACAGTAAGTCTCTGCGTGTTCAGATCCTCTCCTGATATAACTGGTTGTACACTAAATTATTAAGGTAATGTTTTTCTTCTGTTTTTACCTCTTTGTACTTAGAAATTATGCACTCTGCTACGTGTTGGTTTTGAGATAATTCAGAAGACCTTATGACTCCCCCCTTTCTTAAATGAGTTATCATCTAATACATTTTCTTCTCCAGTTCTTCTTTGCATTTTTTTTTTGACTGCTGTAAACAACATCTCCAACTTGACAGATATCCAGGACAATAAACAGGGTTATGAGTTTACAAAACTCCAGCATTATCTTTCATTTGTCCCTTATTCCTTATTTGTCCTCATTCCTAAATCTCATATATGCAGTAAGCGTAACATATTTAAGATATGATATTTCCTATCCATTTGCACATCTGAAATTCTTATTCAGGCTGTTAACTTATCATTTCTTGATTACTGCAGCACTCTCCTCTGACCTTGACAAATGCAGTCTTATGCATCCAGTGTGCTTTTGCAGATACAACTCTACTACAAAAATCAGCCCTTGTCTCTGATCAACCTATGTGACAGTCCTCATCTTTTGTTAAATATGCATGCTTTGCCCCCTGATGCTGCCTGTGCTCAGGAAGCTCTCCTTATAAGCATCTGCATAGTTACCTTTTTCCTGCTTCGAATCTCTTAAAAAGTATCTGTGCTTTCTACAGCTGCGAGGCTGATGAAGTCTTGATATTATTTCTCTGTGCTGGCGTGGTAATCCTGAGAAAACATCGTATGCTTGTACTCTCTTGTCTATCTTTATTCATCTGCTTTCTTTGTCTCATTTACATTGCAAGGGATTTGGGACTACCCCATGCTCATGTTCATTATCAGAGTGTGATCGATTTGGTAATTAGTTTACAAGCCCGGCTAGGGACTGATGTTTGTGGGACTTCTCATGTGGGTAAATGCTCTGCAAGTGATTATAGCACAGTCTAACCTACTAATCGCAAACTTTCATGATATCTGGTGCCAAATGTAGTTTTAGAAGTAGTAAACTGCACTCTCGCTGGTGCCAATCTAAACCTCTGTCAATAGTCAAATTTGGCTCGGGTGCCCGTGTTTTGTTGCTATTTGTCTGGAAGTAAATATATTTCTTAAAAATAAGTGTGAAAGTAAGAGAGAAGAAAGCTTTTTTTTTTCTAATGAAACCATGGTTAAGGGACAATAGGTTTTGTATTGCTCTTGGAGGTTCACGAGGTGATGAGTGCTTTGCTGAGCCAGGAAAGGGTTTAGTCACATCATAATAGGTACTTGCTTTGCAAGATGAGACTCATCTGTCATCAACGGCCTTTGAAAGTTTACAAGAGAATAATCTCAGGGGAGTGGAAACATCCAAGAATGAAACAAGGCTGCCAAAAATACGCAGCCTCAAATTGCATTTCCTGATGTTCTGCTAGCAGCAGCAGAAGCAATAACAATGCTGTAGGGATCCCATCTAGACTCCTGTGGTACACTCTTAACTTAGGTGAGGATACAGAGCTGCCTCCCACAGCACTGAGAACTGCAGAACACAGTGTTATGAATCACCACAGATAGAAGTTGGAAATAATTCTGCAGAGCTGCCTGGAGGCAGAAGGATGGAGACCTTGGCACGCAGGGAAGCTCAGGGCTACAAAGGAATGGCACCTCCATCTGTCATAGGTCTCTACAAATGAAACGGCTACTGTAGATAAATTGCTCAGCTTGGAAGTAAATCACCGATTTCAAGGTGCAGTTGATTAAAAAAAAAAAGGAAAGGATGTAAGAATTGCCCTACTGACTCAGAAGGAGTGTCCATCTTGCCCAGTATCTTGTCCATGACAATGGCCACAGCTATTAGTAGCTAAAAGTTATTTAAAATCTCTCACTGTCCATGGGGACTGCTTACCTTTCTCTGGGAAGAGGTAGTGGTTCTTCATTGCAAACAATCTATGAGAAGCTATTGTTACTTCTGAACTGCAATGCACAGGCTTTCTTTGACTGATTTATGTTTGATTTCATATTGTTTTACTGTTAATAGTAAAAGAATGTACTGACTTAGTAAGCTTTTAATATGGAGAGAATATGAGTTATTTTGGGCACTTAATGCAGTTAGGGAGTGTTCTGGCATGTGCTTTTTATGGAGACTCAAATTCTGCACTGTGATCAATCTGGGTCTGATGTCCATGCAGAGACTGTTTAACTTTAAATGGGATAGTCCACTGAGTTCAGTCAGGGGTCATTCGATTGCTTCAGGATGTGGTGATACCCAAAGCACTTCTAGCATGGAAGGTCTTACCATTTTAGTTTGTTTTGATATAATTGCTTTTAAATGGAAAAATTCAATACATTTATCACAAAGGCAACTTTTGGGCAATTTATACAAAGTGTTGAGAAGACAGAATCAGCAACTTCATTACAATAAATCTGTAAGAGAAAATTTTATTCCACATAGAGGAAATATAAAGTGTGGTGAAACGATTGGTTACAGCAAAAATAGGATTTGACTGTTCCATGCATAGTTATCAAATCAGGCATCTAAGGCTGGGGTTTACTACTTAAATCTGTTTTTAGGTTAGAGGATGTTAACACTTATCACACTTATCAGTTTATCAAGCTTTAAGCAAATTTCTCAAATTGTAGGCATTTTAATATCAGATTAGTGACTCAAAGAACTTTTTAGATTAAGCAGATGTGCCAGTGTGATCCACCATGAGTATTTAGGAGCTAATTTAGATGCACCTTTATTTGAGATATTAACAAGCCCCGAGGTGTACTCTCCAGGTGACAAGGAGAGCAATTCATATTTCAGGAGAATGGTCCAGCACACTTCATCTAGGCATATAGGCTGGCCAAACAGGATCAAATAACACATTACCTTATGAACACCTCAATGTTAAGCACCTAACTGAGCACTTTGGCATTTACAGCAGCTGGCTGAAGGATTCAGAGTTAAGGTGGGATTCAGCTTTAGGTTTTTGTTGATGTCAAAACCTGTATGTCTAAATACAGGTGACTGCTGACTCCTGCTCTTGTGTGCGAACATCTTGTCAATACTAGTCCATGACAAATCTTGTCAGTGGAAGATATATAGCTGTTTGACTAAAACCTGCCTTTGGCTGCATGATTAGTTTATTAGTTCCTTCTACTGGGATTTAGTTACACAAACATAAGCATCTGGTGCTGTTTGAGAAGCTTTCAGTTCATCCCAGACTCTAGTTACCAGCCCAGAAAAGTGTGGATTCCCCATAGGTCCTGCTTTATATCTACAAGCTGAGTGCAAAGGTCTTGGATGCCTAGGGTATCTGAAGAAATATTAGATGCAATTATTCTTTAAGACTATTCTTTAGATGAAATTATTCTTTTTGCTCCACTGTAACCACACTGGGATATGCTGCTTGGGGTTCAAATCCTGCCACTCTGGTAGCGTTTGAGCATCTGTAGGTCTAGTGAAATATCTGCTGGCTCCATGAAGGTGTCTTGAGAATTTAGATCATCTCAGATAAGTATTAGGTATACGTGCCTGGGCAATTGAAATCACTGACTATGCTGACTCGATCCTGGAGCTCTGCTCAGGCACCCTAATCCTGGTGATTTTGGAGATGTTCTAGCAGGCTCTGCCCAACCTATGGTCCAGAAGGAAGGCAGTGTCATCCACCATGCCTGTCACAGATATCCCAGGGAGTTTCAAGTGGCACAACTGCCTCATTGTCTACTAGCTCACCTCCAGGCACCTATATCTAAATTCCTGAATTTATGTGTCTAAATCAAAAGCTGAATTCTTCCCTTATTACTGAGCTAGTTCACATCCTTCATCAGGAGAGGGAAAAAAAACACAGAAAAGCCTATATTGAATAAAAATATCTTTGAATTGCTTTCCTTTCTTTAAAGGACTGCTATAGATAAGAGAACAAGCAGCCCAAGGTGCTTCTTGAGCAACAGCCTCCACGCAGCACCTGAGCACATGTTCCGACAAAAGCATTTTGATGTGTGCTGGGATAGGGTTAAGGCACACACAACTGGAAGCCATGTCTTGGGACCACTTTCTGACAGCAGATTTGTTGCTGGCTGGGCAAAGTAGTTGAACACAGCTGCTTTTGCTGCAGCTCTGCAAGTGGAGGCACCCCTGTGAATTTTAAGCTTTGCTGCTGCTGTTTCTGTGCTCGTTAGCGAGCTCTTTGTATGCTTGGCCGTTGCAAGGACTGTATGCCTATTATAAACGAAAAAAAGAGCAGCCGTATCCTGAATCACCTCTGTTCTTTGCACACACCCAGTAAAAAAAAAAAAAAAAAAATCTATCTTAACCCTCTGAGCATACAGAAACTGGACATTGTTTTCTTTGTTTTCTCCTGTTTGCTCCTTGCTCTGCCATGTCAGGAATTTAGTGTAATTTGCATTGTTTTCTAAAATATTAATGCTTTCTGTCCCTCTTCATCTTCTCTCAGTTCTTCCTTGTCCTAGCAGGTACAGCAAAAATGTGTTTCTTATGGCACACCAGGGCCCCTCAAATCATATATATATATATATTTTTTAATATCCAGCAAATGTTCTAGGATGTCTGCTTTCAAGTCTAAAAATGACTGATGAATCTTTCAGGTCATTTATATAAAAGTATAAAAACAGTATCTTCTATTTTTTTTCAAATGGCATCTGACTTAAAGACCAGCATTATTTTGCCAGTGGAGCAGCAGCTGCATACAAGATGACAGGAGCATCCCATCTAGGCTGTAATGGAGTTTATCCAGGTGTCCAGGATCATGGGCAGTACAATATAATATATAACACAGTTTTCTTCAGGCTAGGCCAGTGATAAGCAGTTGTATCTGACCTGAAAAGATAAGTGCACTGGCGAATTGGCTTGCTTAGCTAATAAGACCACCACATCTGATTCAGTTTGCTCATAAGAACACCGTAAGATATTTTCAGTACATATTTTTAATATATTTTTGGTCTGTGTTGGAGCAAAGCTTGAGAAGACAAAAGCAGAAAGAGGAAATGGATCACCTGCCAACTCATTGGAAGGATAAAGCTGAAAAAATAGACGACAGCCATCAATTATGAGCAGGCAGATTTCACACTTGCTGAATCACAGAATCACAGAAAGGTTGAGGTTGGAAGTGACCTCTAGAGATCATGAAATTCAACTTCCCCCTGCTCAAGCAGGGGCATCTAGAGCACTTTGCACAGAATCGCACGCAGGCATGTTTTAAATGCCTCCGAAGAAGGAGACCTGACAGCCTCTCAGGGGAGACTGTTCCAGTGCTCTGTCACCCTCACAGCAAAGTTCTTCCTTATATGAGGACGAAATGTCCTATGTTTCCATTTGTTCCAATTACACTTTAGCCTGCCCTCTCCAAACCCTGTGGGGCTCTAGGCTTTCTCTCTTTCTTAATCCTAACCCTAACTCTAGACCTAAGCCTAATCCTAGCCCTAAGACTGAGGTCATGGGGCAAAGTGCTGCTTAAACAGCAAATATTGTCCTGGTGCACATCTGGATATCGTGCTACATTTCCTTTGGCATGCCCTGTCTAGCTCCGCTCCCCATTGCGCTCTAGGATTTCTCGCTCTCTTAAACCTAACCCCATCTCCAACCCTAGTCTTAAGCCTGCTGTCCCCAGTCATAGAGTTTGCTCAACAACAAATACGGTTCTAGAACAAATCTGTAGATAGCGCTACACTTTGGCATGCCATTTCCAGCCTCATTTTCCACAGGACTCTAAAGTTTCTCTCTCTCTTAACCCTAATATTAACCCCAAGCCTGAGGTCACAAGGTCTAGACTTCTGTCAACGGTAAATATGGTTCCAGCACCAATCTGGATATAATGCTGCATTTGCTTTGGCAGGCCCTTTTTAGCCTCACTCCCCATGAAGCTCTAGTCTTTTTCTCTCTTAACTGTAATCCTAATCCTTGCCCTATCCCTATTGCTATCCCTAGCCATAAACCTGAGTTCTCCAAGCCTAGATATTGGTCAAAGGCAAAAATTGTCCTAGCACGAACCCAGATATAGCTCTACATTTCTTTTGCCATGCCCTTTCTAGCCCCAATTCCCACAGGGCTCGAGTCTTTCTCTCTCTTAACCCTAAGTTTATTCCTAGCCCTAACCCTAGGCCTAGTCTTGAGGTCACCAGGTCTGGAGTTTGGTCAACAGCAAAATGGTTCCTGCACCTATCTGGATATAGCGCTACATTTTCTTTGGTATGTCCTTTCTAGCTCTATTCTGCTTTGGTTCTGAGCTTTCTCTCTCTCTTAACCCTATCCCTAACCTAAACCCTAGGCCTAATTCTGAGGTCACCAGTCCTAGTGTTTTCTGAACAGCAGATATGGTACTAGCAGCATTCTCCATGCATTGCTGCATTTCATTTGGCATGCAAGAGTTGTTTATTTACTTGTGTCAGGAAGGAAGAAAATTTCAGGGTTACTGATGCTGTTTTGTGTTTGGTTTTGTGAAACATCTTGCAGTTTTCTACTTGATGCCGAAAATTATATTGTTCATCTTTCCCTTTATTTCCTGTTTTTGTCTATGTTTTCTTTTTATGATTCCAACTACTGTCAGTTCCACATATAATTTTATTTATTCTTTATTATACCAAGAGGAGCTGTAAATTCCTCGTGAAACAGAAGAAAGCCTCAAACTCTTCCATATATTACAGTGGTTCAGAGCTAAGGCATTTTAATATATTTATATTAATGGTGACTAGGACATGAGTACCACTTCTTAGATGGGTTTGTTGAAACTAGTTCCTTGAGTTAATTGAAATAAATTAAGATGATTCTTCCAAGCATCAGAATGGTTATAGATTTCATTACAGTTTTCTGTGCAGTAACAGTCACTTTGTTTATACACAGCCTAATGCCCTGGACTTGACATAACTCATCTGAGAGCCTGAATTCTTTAATCCCTTAATTTTGAAAAACATCTAGGTGTTCCTGCTTGAGTAGGTGTGTTGGACTACTTGATCTCTAGAGGTCCCTTCCAACCTCAACCTTTCTATGATTCTATAATTCTGCGATTCTGTGAATTAACAGGAAATCATCTGTTGCTAAGAATTTATTTGCATATAGGAAAAAATTACATTTTTAAGGATTGCTATTAATTAAAGATTGGTTTTAGTTTCTAAATACCTTAAAATCTGTCTGTGTGTCTTAATTTTTTATCAAACATAAAATTATGTTCACAAACTTTTACAAATACAGATATGATGGGGAAGTCCTGCTGGGCACCTTTCTGAAAGGCACTTTATCTGAAGTTTATATTCATAATAATAATAATACTTTTTCACTAGATTTTCAAAAGAGATTCAATGATCTAATAACTGTTTTTTAATCTCCACACGACACAGTTTCTACCTGAGGTGACCTGATTAAAACATTTTTCTATCCTGGGTCAGCAACATGCCAGGCGTCTCCTCTGGAATGCCAAGAAGATCACTGTGTTACCTTATGATTATCTGCTAATTGGCGACATTTATTTAGTCCCCTACTGGTCCCTGTAAACTAATCATGGGAGCACAGTGATACTTAGAGATTGCATCAACCGCAAGTGTCCTTGATAAAATGCCTTTTTAAGAAGAAAGGCTAACTTTTAATTTCTGTGATTGCAGCTCTTTCCCCCTGAAAAAGCAATATTAAAAATGATATGCAAAACGAAATACAAAGCATAGAGTGCAACCAGCAGCTTAAATGGTCTAATTCTAGCCACCACTATGGAGTGGTGGTACTTTCCCCAAAATGGACAGTACACTGTCTTCTTATCTGCAATTGAGGAAAAAGATGAGGTGGTGAAGCTGCTTTTTCTTTCCATTCTGAGCTTTCATCATCTTCTCTAGAAGATGACATAATATTCTTTAGAATATGCTCTAATATTCTCTAGTCATATTCTCTAGAATAGCCATATTGTAGTCATATTCTATAGAATATGACTACATATTCCATATATAACTGAATAAACGGGGTGCTTAGGATGGGTGACACAGTGAACACAAATAAGTATAAACATAGTGGCCAGATTCTGCCTTCCTTTTTGTGCTAGCTTGTGTTTGATACCACATACTTATACGTATGTGTAAGGGAAAAATTATGCTTTTTCTTTATGCTGTAATAAGGAGAAGCATTCCTATTACCACTCAGGAGGTTATTTTGCATACACAGTTAACTACATTCTCAGTGATTCTTTTTTGCTTCGTTTTACATACAGTGCACAGCATGTCTGTGGTTTCTCTCTGATACAGTACTATTCTCTCTACCTGAAGCATTTATTAAATTATACTATGAATCTACATTTCCTCTGTGAATAGAGATGAAACAGAAACTGGACACAGTAACACTGACTGAACATGAACTACTTTCATGTGACATTGTGAAGTCGTGGTTTCACATCCAGTGAAATGTCTTAAATGTGTTAAATTAATCAAGAGCATTATTCATTAAAGGATTAATTTCAGATGATATCATCAAAATAATCAGGCTTCTCATAATATATATACAGCAAAAGGAAGATGAATACATGCTTAAAATACACCTACATAACCACCAGCAAACCTAGTGCCCGTGCCAAGCTCTTAAGTACAGTAAGCAAAAGAAAGCTGAATAGTATTGGCCAGGCATGGTACAGATGCTAGCACTGGTCACAGAATCCAAGCGGGATTTCAGCAGGTCTGTTTGACTGTTCTTTTGTCCAAAGAGCAGCACGTATCTCTTATTAGTGCGTGCATCCCGATGTGAGCATGGGCACCAGCTGTGAGGCCTGACAACTCCATTTAACCACAGTGGCACTCCTGTGTGGGGTCATAACTCACAAAGCCTACTGACAAGAACAGATATTATAGAGGAAGATGAAAACACTTCTTGATTTCTCTCTTCACCCTATTCCTTTGTGATGAGCGCTGTAATAGCTTAACATTACCATTAGTTGTCTTCGTCCATGTCCCCAGGGGTTTTCTCTGGAGCTAGGACTTGGGAACTGAGCAGTGACCTGTAGGAGTACCTGCGCTTTTGGTCAGATTTATTCATGTGCTTCTCAAAGTGGGTTCAACGGACTACTGGCAATCCAAAGAGTCCTTTGGTCTGGACTATAAAGTGAATTCTTTTGAGTGTTGTGCAGTAAGGCATTGAGAAAGGATTTACAATCATTGCACATCTCCACATAAAGTGGAGAAAACTCCTTATAAATTTTCCCTATCAAACTGATAGGGTGGTGGGCATCAATGCCATCTGTCTGTCCATTTGTCCATCCATCCATTCATCCATTCAAAAAAAAGACATTTAAGACGTTTGTGATATTTTCCTATGTTTTCTCTTTTCCATGGAGTTTTTATCTGCTTGTCTCACTTTTTTTTTTTTTTTTTTTTTTTCTTTTTTTTTTTTTTTTACTTATGTTTTATTTATTACTCTGTTTATTTTATCAGGGAACAGAGAAATAAAAATTCTGGGCACCGAGTGAAGGAAAGAATCACCGTGTTCAAGAACTAGTGCTCACTGAGCACTGAAATCCACAACTCCTAAGTACCCCAAAGCACAAGCTGCTGCTGCAGACCTGGAGTCCAACCGCCCTCATCATGGTCCTTGAGCTAGTTGCCTCACTTCTTTCTTAGCAGTGACATGAAGGATCCTTTCCTCTATGAGCTGATGAATCCGCATTTGCCCTCTTGAGACACCTGCTCCTCTGTCAGCACTGGTCTCTTCACAACCACAGCCAAGCAAACTTCAAATTTAAAACTCAGGGGAAAATTGCCACAAAGAAGGGCAGAGGACCACGGTTTGTCTGGTGAAGAAACATTAGGCTTTCAACAGAAGATGAGTAGAAGGGTTATGTTTATGATGTATTGTCTATTTTTCAGCAAATAGCTGTAAGTTTTGCTAACCAATAGTAAATAGAGCTGAAATTCCAATTTCTTTTTCATTCCAGTATGATATCCCAAGACTGCAATTGCCTCGCAATCTGCCAGTCCCAACACAGGGATGCTAAACAGAGCTAAAGAGCTTTTCAAATCTCAGTATAAATTATCCTTTTGGACTTGAACCAATGAAAATTTTCTGGTTCACATGCTGACATGCTGTGCACATTTATGGTGACTCACCCTCCAGCTTTAATGGCACCTTGACAACAAGTAATCTCAGCTACAAGCTGCTTGAGGACTATTACTTGTTCTCCCTATTTCCATTTCACTCGTTGCAACAGTTTTGTAAAATACCCTCCTTTTCACTATTGCATCAGGTCTGATGGGGCTTTGGACTGAGCACCGTGGAGAGGGGCCCGCCTCACCTTGCCTTGGTGTGGCCATTCCAGCAGTCCTCCTCGTTCAACGAACCGGCTGTCACGCGTTCATCTTTGCAGATTGTGTACGGTAATGCTGACCAGAACTTTTTAGAGAGCTTTAGTTTTTCTTTAATGTCTGTTACCTGAGTAAGAGACAATGAGAGGGAAAATAGGTTATAGACATCAGCTACATTAACCATCATTTCGGATACTAGATTGTTTAATTCCATAGCAAATGATGGTGAAGGTTAAAGCGACTGGAGGTGCCAAAACTTAAATTCCTGTAATTATGAGCAAGGCACAGTGCATTTGGCTGCAGCAATTGCAAATACTCAAAATCACCTTCAGTGCACTGTTCAACAGGCAAGGCATTAATAAAAAGACTGTATTACATCTTGTCCTTTCTATTCTCCGTTTGTCTGCGTTTTTCTAAATATATAACTTTCAAAGAATTAATATGCCTGCTAGTCTGCCTAATGTCAACTCAGTTAAACAGCATTCATCAGATAAAATTTCTCACCCACCAACTTGGTCATGTCTTAGATAAATATTATATTTAGATCTACATGCGCAGGTTCTAAAAAATGCAGTGCCAAAATGATGTTGAACTGATTTCATATACATGGTCTGAAAAAGTTGCAATACATTTGGAACTCAGGAGCAGTGAGAAGCTGGGGTATATACATGCGTACAGAGACTATATTCATCTTTGCTGTTAGATGTAGATAAATATCTGTTGTTAGATATAGACTTCACTTTCACGAAATGGTGGGCCAGAATCGAAACAGTTCCTTTACATTACAAACTCTTTCTTGAACAATAAACTAGTCTGAGATGTATTAGTCAGCAAACAGGCACAAACTGAATTTCCAGCACCAACTTAATAAATGTTCTGCCTAAAATAATATCAGTTTTTGTTTTGTGTTTGTTTTACTACAGTGGAAAGATATAGATAGAAATAGATAGAAAACAGAACAAAGGAGAGACTACAAAGGATGAATGTTACACTGTTGTTCTTATGGAAACAGATGCATTTCACATTAAGTTGTAATAGAATTTAGGGGAACTGGCTGAATAGCTTTCAAAGGAAATCACTGAGCTTTATTCTTTAAAAAAACAAGAAATAAAAGCTCTCCATTGTTCCATTCAGTTTTAAGATGGGTTTTTAGGTTGTTGAGGTACAATATTGTACTTGGCTATTTATCTCTTTTATCTTTTTTTCTGAAGACAGGAGCGCTCTCAGAGTAAATGGTCCACACTGCTTTGCAGTGCTTAAACTCTGTGGAATGTCACTTTATATGCTAGGAGAGGAAAACATCCAAGGATGCTATTTCAAGAAGCACAATGCACATTTTCATCTCTGAAAAATAAGTTGGATGATAGCTTTTCACTGCATGAGCTGTTGACAGTGTTTCTTGCCGTGGTAGAAATCTCATAAATCTCCTCCACACCCCTTGCCAAGCCCCAGTTGCTTGGTTTTCATATCAAAGATGCTAGCAGCATTTGCACGCCTTTAAAGTTTCAACACGAGCAACCTGTCAAGCCAAAAATTAACTCCCTGTTTACAGATGCTAGGCAAACCTTGAGCAGCAGTGGGCACGGTAGTAGGATACCTGCCTTTTCTGGTGTCTTTGGTCCACGGGGACAGGGTCTCTGGGCAGCAGGCAGACAAGAGACCCTCCTATTTCCCCCTTCAGCTTAGCATAAGAGTAAAAAGCTGTGGGTCACTAGTGGTGCAGCTAATAAACACAAGTACCTCGGGCCCACTGCCGGGGTTCACAGGTAGGTAGGTAAACTCCTGTTAGCTCACAGGAGAAGCAGAAGTCCTGTTCAAGATGCTAAATGAGTAAGGAAAAGAGTTTATAGGTAGGAGGCTCCATTCACATAAGCTCAGGGAACACGAGAACCAACTGGACACATTTTCTCATATATTGCCCATGCTGGGGTAAGTATTTACATGAGTAAAACCTCTCAAACATGTCAAACATCTGTGTGAGTTTACGTGACTCACGCAAAGCAGCAGCAGCAAGGGTTACAGCTGTGTGTGGTTACTCTGTGCAGATTTTCTAGTTGCCTCCAATCCAGGTGCATTTTTAGCATTTTTTTTTATCCACCTCATATATTTTCCCTTCTCCCTCTACTACTTTATTTCACTAATTTTAAATGACTCATAAACTCAGCTTGAAAAGTTTTGTTCCTTTGTTCTCTGTTGCTGGACTTCTGTTAACTCTCTCAACTTCTGGTAGTAATCTTTATGCACCTATCTATCTCAACCTTTTCTTGAATCTCACCTTGACATTAGTTTTCTGGAAATTTGGTGGTATTTCTTATGGCCTTGAAGAGGAGTTAGAAGTGAGTACCTATTGATTCAACCTGTCTTCCAGTCAACTGATGGAGCTCCTCTCTCAGGGGAGTAGGTGGATGGTCGTGCTTACTTGCGTACTATGAACATTTAGGCAGCCAATGGCTTTTAAATACTTTTGATACAACTTCAAATGCAGAACAGAATTAGGTGACATAATGCCTGCTACTATACCATGCTATGTAACACTTTAGCCTGCGGTTTTCAGTGGCTTCAATTCTGGGATGACCTCAAGTATAGCCTTAGAAGGTCTTTTATTAGTCCCCACAGCTATGCATGCTCCACAGTATAATGCTTTGATCATTACCAGCATTAAAAAAAAATATGTAACAGATGTACAATCCCTTGAAAATGAGGTAAAAACCACTAAAGTTTCAGTTAACATTGCTTGCTTGTGATTTATGAAACCAAAATACTGTATCCCCCCTGGTGACCTGCGGCCTTGTAAATGATTCCTTGGTATTTCCCATTCTTTGAATTAAAGATTAACTTTAAAGTTAGGTTAGAGTTCTGTGGAAACATTCAAACAAAAGATCTATGCAATTCTGATGTTTTACATATTTTGTTTCCACTTTCCCTAGCACAGATTTACTCAGATTAAGACAACCGTATCTCTTTGGCTGTAGTTAGCCTGACAGTTCCCAGCTCTCTTCCTTAAACAGCCCAAGTTGTACTTTGAACGAGTCTCTCAGATATTAATTTGGAGGTACTAAATTTGTTCTGCTTTGCAATATTTTATCTCTCATGATAAAAGGGGCATACAAGGTACCATTCAAAGAGTTACATTTTTAATTTCTGGGATAAATGGAGATTAAAATTAAACAGGTGAGAATAGGTGAGAACATTTGCATAATCTCTAAAGGGAAAATCACATCCAGAGTCCTAGAAGCACTATAGTTCTGTGGCCTATTTCTTATATCTGCCATTGATTTCTTAAGGTGGCTTGGAGTTTCACTAACATAATTCCTCAGCAGACTTTAGAACATACCTCATGAGTTCACCTCTAATCCTATCAATTTTAAGATGTAAATAAAGTAAGCTGACCATTTTTTTTGACTTGTTTATCTACCTTGCATTCATCCAAGAGAAAGAAGACGTGCTAAAAAGGAAAACCATCATTTTAGAAGATATCCAATCCTGGAATCCCTTGTAGGGATTTGAGAGGCCTATGAATATTGAAGATGCACCAGAATAATAGGAAAAGCATTATTTAATTTCCTATGGAAACTTGCCTTTTCAGCAGAGGGACAAGATACCCTCAGAAGCAATGTGAACCCAAATACAAATTTTAAAAGTGGCCTTGAAGGACCCTGAAAGATTTATTTTCCAAAATAAATTCCCTCATCTCCCCCCACATCCCCTGGCCTTAAGTTCATCTTAGAGTCCTATCTAGTTTTGACATCCCACCAATATAATCCCTACTCTCACATATAGTTATAGGGATATTAGAAGCAACTAAGACAGTGTTCAAAGATGATGGAATGTGACTCATCTGACCCCATTTCAATGCAATAAATGTAATAAAATATTACTGAATCTTGCTTGTGTATAGAATAAATGGTATTATCAACCGTCTTTTCTTCTTCCTAGCATTTTTGCATCAACACTCCTTTTGTGTATTTTGCAAGTTTTGAAAGATTTTCTCTTTGAATGTAAGCAGGTACTCAGCTTGCCTTTCTCTTGATATCTTCTCTCTGGGGATGCTCAGAAACATTTTCATGCAAAATCCTGATAAGGGGTAAGCCTTGGAACCACGTACAAATGCTTCTTGTTACTCCCTGAGGTATCGGGGTGCCACTCTGGATAAAGTGTGATGAGTAGGTATGTGGCAGTGTGGATGCTCAGATGTTTAGGTGGATGTTTGTGAGAAGGCACTGTCATTTTGGGGAGTCCAGGCCTGCACGTGACCTGCATTTTGCTCGTATATCACAAACAGGATTGCAACATTGAGCAATCAGAAAAAGCTGCCAGGATTGTCATTGGGAAAAGACCAGAAGTTCTAGCCATTGCCAGCTAGATTCATATGTTCATAGCATCTTTCATCAAACACTCCTCTAGCCCTCAAGGCACAAGCAACATTTAACTGGTACCACTTCTTCATGCTATGTTATTTCCAGGTGAAAAAACAGTTTTCTCATGCCTCCTGCAGGAATTTGCTCCTTGTTCTGCCTGAGACGTGTCTAACATGCACAGAGCCCTGCGCACCACACACTGGCAGCCCTTATTTAAAATGATGTAGAGGTTATCTAACAGTGGGCAGCTGGCTAATAGATTTATGGATGTGGAGCCTGACCACCCAAGCTGTGTGTGGGCTAGGGAAGAGCATACCCTGCGCCACCCATACCGTAATGCAGGACCAATAAACAGATCATTATGATCTGATTTATATTATGCTATAGCAGCAGAACACTGCCCAGGACCTTCTCCATACATCGATCAGTATTTATGTTCATTAGGGATTTGATCTGAAAGCATTTTAAGACTAATGGCCAGCAATCTACTTAAAACTACTAGGTCAGCGGCCTTAAAGAGCATATATACTGTACCTGTTTATTGTGTTTATGTCTCTGTTACATGCAGGTGCCACAGTCGATATCAGAATAATATGCACAAGCAGAACAGAATAGGGCAGCTGGATATTTTAAAAGACAGAGCTTTCTTTGTAAACTGGGTTTAATGAAAAGTAGCTAACTTGGACCCCCAAATTTTAAGTAAGTCTTGTCTTTCCAGAAAGTTCTTTGACCCTGTGTGTCCTTTATCATACCCACCAGCTCGGTATAGGTGTCTCAGAGGCAATAAGGCAAAAGCAACTAATGGCGCTCCCTCTAAGACATGCCTGAATTTAGTTGAAGCTTCGGCTTAAACTGCCTCATTAGGTACCCAAAATTTAAATGCACATGAGGTGCCCGAGTTAAGAAGCCGTGGTCTGATTTGGAACAAGCGAAGCAGACCTTTATTTGCTCTCTGGAAAGATTTTTTTTTCATATACATTATATCTTTCTTTCTGTACTTTTAAAACAGAGTGAATGTAAATGCCAAGCAGTGGCTGCAGGAATGCTGTGTGGCGGCCGGTGGCTCGGTCGCTGCGCGTGCCTCGAGATGGCAGTGTTGATCAGGCTTTCCGCTCCCGCTGGCCCCAGATGTGCATCCAAATGATTTCCCAGAGAATAAAACTGTAGATTGTTCCGCTGAATATAAAACTGACAACCCTGTTATTTTAAACTCGAAAGTGACAGGCTGTTATTTTAATGAGGTCTGCCAGTGCCAAGGTTAACCAAAGCTTTATTTCCCTACAAAATGTTAAGGCTGTGCTTCTAAAAAGGGGGCCGTGAAATTTTACGGTTATTGATACTTTCCCAGTACATATAAGTTCTGAGAATTTCACCCGGGTCTTCTTGCGCAATAAATGATTTCTGTTTTCCAGCTTCTCCTTTTCATTTTTTATTTTTAAATTTGACTTTGCAACTTAAAACGGTCCAGAGCTCTTCCAATAATTCCCTATCATGATTCATGTTTCTGCATAGAAAAGCAGATGACAGCTCTTCTAATCAAGAACTAATGCCGAATCCCAGTTATAAAGCACAAATGGGCACTTGGGTAATTTGGGGAATAAAACAAATGAGCTAGGCGATATTCCAGAGCAAGATGTTTCTCACTAGAGTATTTTAAAATGAAATGAATGGATTTTTGCTCTCATTATCTCTAAGGGCTAGTCACATCTTTGACAAGAAGAAGTTAGGGTCTTTAATAGCAGTAAGTAAAGAATTACTAGTGGCCCTACTGAATTCTCAGACTTAAATATATATAATATTAGACAACTAGTGTGGATTCAGCTGTCATCCTACCACTCAAACACTTATGTATCTACCTTTTTTAAGTATAATCCATGACTGTCAGCACACCGACTCAGTTGCCCACTTAGGTTCCTGGTGCCATCTGAGATGCCCAAGGTGCACTCCTGGCCTGCTGCTACCCAGGCCAGTTTCCCACAGTTTGTCAGTCCTATGCGTCCACCCAGCTGCTCTCTTCAGTGGCCTAGTTGCATTTTACTTCGTTCAGCTTTGGTCTCACATCATCAAATGGGGTCAATGCCTTTTTATTTCTTTTCTTTCTTTTTTTTTTTTTAACCTGCGCATTACACTTGGTCTATAGACAAGTAGAGTCAGACACCAAACTCTTCCCTTGTTCAACATCCATTTTGGTGAGGAGAGAGAAGAGGAAGGGGTAGGAGTCTTTCGAATGATCAAGCAGCCTGAATAAAGCTTCTATTCTGCTGCAAAAACCTGCCAATTAATTACCCTAGTTCTTCCTCATGGCTTGGCTTGCACAACCAATCAGAATCCCACAGTAGCTATGTCAAGCCAAGCTCCACAAGATATCCAGGGCTCCAGAGTAAGTAAAAACATTACTTTTCTGAAGTGGAAGCAACCGTCAAAGTCAGCATCCAGAAGTAAAAATCTGTGGGAACTTGAAGCAGCTTTCTCCTTTCCTATAATACCTGGGAGCGGTGCTAAAAATCTGGGCTATAAATCTGATCCAAGCAAATCCAAAGCACTTGTAGGAATCAGCTTTTTATTGCAGATAAGCATAAAAGTAGCTCCAAAAACATGCTGGAATCTTAAAGATAAAATGCTGGAGGCTTTTCCATGACACAACTAAGCACTTAAGCACTGATCCTTTGTGAACAATTCTTCATCTGCCCCAAAAGAAAGCAAAAATCTTAATATCTGATGTACAACAATTAGTGATAGAGTATTTCAGGCTTATAGAGACTTTCATTTGTCCTGGAAATGTTCATTCAGTGCCGGGAGTGAAATGGCAGTTTTTTTTATCTGAAAATCCGAGGGTTTACAGTGCGTATTAGCACAGACAGGCACTTCAAGTCTCCTCACAGTGGAGAGAAGCTCACGATTCTTAGACCAAGAGCTGCATAAACTCCTTTATAACAGAGCAAAAAGGACAACTGTACTTCACCCTTGAAGCAGCCCTGTATTTAACTTCGTTTCACCTAGCGGCTACTTCTTGACATAGCTCCACCGTCTGCCAGCCTGAAGGGGCTCTCAGAGGACGTTCAATGCTGTGAGGTAACTCAGGGGTCAGAAGCACAATGATGACAACCACACAGGCAGCAATGTCTCTGCTTCTGACCTCAGCCTTTGGTGGGACATCCAGCCCAAAGCGGGTAGGACTGTGGAGGAAAGGCTGTCTGAGGGTGACCAAAAACACAAGAAGGAAAGAGACATGGGAACCCAGAGTACGTACGTGACAGTTTTCATGAATGATCCTTCTTAGGATTTTGAAATTATTGCACACCATCACAAAGTATGAGATGCTTTCCAAGAAATATCAAAAACAACACAGTCTCTCCTATGGGCTTCAGGGATCTTTTCTCATATTCCTTTCTCTCAGAGCCTGGATAACTCTTTTTTTTTTTGGTGGGGTGTATGTATAAAAACACCTGCTCTTCCATAAGTGGCACTCATGCTGCAAAGTGATTAATTAATTAACTAATCAGACTTCAGTGTTCCACTCAGCCCATTAAATCCTGATTTTAAGATTATTTGAAATGTCTTCTCTCTTTTGCCCATATGCAAAAGAGAAAAGCATGCAAATTCTCTTCTCACTGCATTGCAATGGCAGCATTTCCCACATGCCATTTGCGAGCTTTCCATAGCCTGAGAGCACTTCTTGTGAGGCGAGCAGTGCAGGTCTGTGCTTCTTCTGGAGAAGGAGCTTTGAGAAGGGGCTGTGTGAGAGCACGAGAACTCCTCCTCGTCAGCACAGGTTTCTTTGCAGAGCTCCCAGAGATAACTCTGATGAATCCGACCCGAACTGATTGTTTTTATTCCTCTTTGGGTGAAGTTTGGCGGGTATGTCAGTAGGTGTCAGCCTCCCCTCCGCATAAAAAGAAGTGGGGAAACAGTGGGGGGAAGTATGAGGCGAGGCTGATGGATGAAGAGTTGGGGGAGGCAGCGGCGGGGCAGGAGCAGAGGGGGCACCTGGGGAGCAGGAGGAGCTGGTGGCCTGGTGGTGGGGGCAGCCAAGGGGACGTGCACCCTGCAGCCCTGGAGGCTGTGGCTGGCTGCAAGAGGGATGCAAGAGGAGGAGAGGAGCAAGGTAAAGCAAGAAAGGCAGGTAGAGAGCCAGGCCGGGAGACCAGCTGGGCAGCAGACACTGCGGTAGCCACAAGCAGAACATCCTGGTGTCCTCGTGCAGCTCCAATCACGGCTTTCAACCATCAGTGCAAACGCCGTGTCCTTAAGGGCAGTTCTGTCTTGGCCTGAATGTCACAAACATCGGGCCTGGCACAAGGCAGGGCTGTTGTGAGTGGTACAAAATGACGTGTGGTGAAATGCACTTTTCTCTAAGCATGCACCATAATCCACAACACTGTTTTATCACACACACCAAAACTTGCTGCCATAGCATGCAGACACATGCTTCTTCCAACATTATTTTTTCATTCCATCCAGAATTAATGTTTTACAGGTTTCTTTCCCCTAGCAGTTCAGAGTGTCAGTCATTCAGCTTAACAGAAACTATAGCTTCATTTCAATGGCCTGAGTATTTGTATTCTGTGCTCCGGATTGCTTTAATCCAAATAAACAAGTCTGTATTACTACAAGTGATAAATATATATGGTCGGGAAAGAATTAAAAATTAACATAGAGGCTTTGTGACATTGCACAAACTAACTTTGCTGACATGGAGTTCTATATATTTATTTTTCGCCAAATTTTCTTTTCAGACTCCCCAAAGAAGCTGCAAATTTTATTTTCAGGGATGGTTCAGAGCTCAGAGAGTATGCAACAAATTGATGATATACTACCTACAACTGTTGTTTGCAAGAACATCGAATTCCAAAATAAAACTCACAAAAGATTTAGAATTAGAATAACAACATTTGCAGGGAGAGACTTTTGCTGGATCTCTACCATGTACTGATATACTAGTGACTTTCAGGCCTTCCTGCTGAGGAGAGGGAGGATTATGCTCCTCTGATGTGGAGTTGTACTCGTCCTTTCATGAGAGGGCTAAGGGATCCAGGTACTGGATCCTCATGAACGGCTGCAGGCAGCTTCATCAGGGCTGCCGAGGGCTCATCAGCCTAGCAAGGGGCACCGCGCTGGGTGTGGGTGCAGCTACAGTCAGTGCCCGATTCGTACTCTGAATCAGGGACAAAACACAAGTGCAGCAAAATAGTTCTACAATTTTAACCAATTTTAACCACCAAAAGTCTAATGAAACTAATAGATTCCCTATTGGGGAATCTATTCCGCCACGCTGAGATGAAAACTCATGAATTTAGACGGTCTTTCAAGATTGCTTGAATCTGATTCTGAATCATGACATGGATTCCTTCTAATCCGGGTTCACTTTGAAAATAATTGCCCAGGACACGCTTGTATCTGGAATCTGGAGCCTAGCCCTGTGACTCTGTGAGAATTATGAATTTGATGCGCACTGCTCACTTCTGCCATAAATTCAATACACTCTGAAAGATAATTTGTAGAATCTAATCTGGAGAATTTGCAGGACAAACACTGACAGAGGAATTTTGTGTGGAAAAGAATAGGCACACGAGCAAGCACTTGAGGCATATTAGGTGAATCTTAGTGAGAAGGTGTCTGTCTCAAAGGGTTTTCATTCAAAATAGAGGAAGGGTGAGGAGAAAAAAACAATATTTTATATATATATATAATATGAAAAATAATTATATGCATTAAATTACTTGAAATTACAAAAATTACTTGAAATTGTCTAGGGAGTCATGCAGGAAGCAAAGCAGTAGTCCCACATGTCTAGGATCTTTTTTTTAACTGAGTCTGCCTTCCCTCCATGGGTGTTGCTTTAAGTAATAAGCCTCCCTGCTCCTCCAAGGATATGTCTGCCTGAGAGTTACTGCAATATAGCATAGTTGTGTTCAAGTTGTGTTTAAACAATGCAGGGAAATGCAACATGCAGCTAGACTTAGTGCTACTGCTGGAGCGTGGACTGTGGCTCTTGGAGAGGCTGTGCAGGCTGCCATCACACATATGCTGTTTTTGTCTCCCAAAAGCAGAGGACGAACACAAAACCAGGCCTGGGAGGCATGGATAATGCTCCAGAGGTGGGAAGAGCTGTGAAAAGTTAGGCTGCTGCTCCCGAAGGTGGGAAAGGGGATGACAGCCCCGGCTGCCGGCAGCAGCACCGAGCCTGCCCTCTGATAGGGACACACGGGGCAAGAGGTGCCTGTACCTCTTTACCTTTAAAGCTAGTGCAAAATGCCCTTTAAATGACGCAGAGGCACCCGCTGATGCAGGCGGACAAGGAGTGAGGACGGGGAAGTCACGTGAGACAAAGCCATCAAGCTGCAATGGCTAATTAGAGAGTTTCTTGTGAAGAACAGTAAAATACTGGTCTCACCTCCCTGCCCTGTCTCTTCATTCCTTTTACAAGGAATGAAAGGCTGGAGATTTTGCAGTTTTGAGCCTAAACCCCCAAACTAGACCTTTTTATTTGATGAAAAAAAAATAAAAAAGGAAAGAATAGAACCTCACAAAAGATAGTGTCACAAATGAAATGAAGCTAATATTAGAAACATTCAACATTATCTGTCTATTTTAGCTGTAGATAATGATATTTTCTGGTCAGGAGCTCTTCGAGTTGAAGCTACCATTGATACAGAATATATAAAATATAGGCCACAGCCTGAAGTATATTTTCAGCAGCATTCCATAAGGACACTGAACTTCATGAAGTATTTCATTTCTTATCTATTAATTGGAGCATTTCAGGGGCTAAGGTGACATGTGGTAGAGAAGGACCAGGAAGATCGGAGCACATGATGAAAGGGATGCCCAGCTACTCTGACAGAGAGGTTGATTTGGGTATATGAAGCAAGACCAGAAACTGTGATCTCTGAATTACCTGAGAGGAAAGAGACTACGTGTACTCAGAAGAAATATGCCCTTTGGCAAAGTGGTGGGGAAACGCCCCTTCTAAAATTCCTTCCTGTGAAGGTCTCAGAGCAGTTTTAGAAGTTAAACTATAAAGAAAAATTATGTGGAGCCACCTAAATGATAAACGGAATTAATTGTTTTACTCATCAAATTGTTCAGCGACAGTGATTATGCTATAATTTATAACTCATTTTTTGGTCACTGCAAATGTGCTTCAATGCTTCCCTGAAAATCCCCTGACAGTAATTTATGCAGGCCAAAGACATATGCTGTCAAAAATGTCTCGGGCTATCATACTTCATCTGTCCATCAAAGACAATAACAGTAGACACAGGGAATTTTGAAAGAAAAAAAAAACAAAAAAGAGTATGTAGAACAGAAATCTTTAAAAACGAGTGAGGTGATAATACTTGGGTTAAAAAAATAAAAAGGGAAGAGAGAGAGGATGGGTTTGAGGCGAGCTGCTGTCCTGCTCTCCACTGCTACTACATCTCTGCATACAAGAATGGCAGGTTCCTGGATCGGACCTGGTACATCGGGAGAACAAGGAGCAACTGCACAGTTAGCATAAACGCTGCGTGGAGGGTTGCTTGAAAAATCTGAGAGCCCTGTAGGAGAAAAAAATAAAACAGCCCAGCATAATTTCTTCTGTTATTTAATGCTTATGCACAATGGAAGAAAGAACGTGAAGCAAATATGATGGTTAAATAAATGAGGGGGGAGAGGGAATTATTAGTATGCCTTTTCTTCTTCACTGNAAAATGAGGGGGGAGAGGGAATTATACTTATTAGTATGCCTTTTCTTCTTCACTGTTAACATCTCGCTGCTGTGTAACAAGATTGCCACAAGAAAGAACAAGAAGCATGGAAAGCAGGGAATCCTAATTGGGATTTGAATCCCAAACAAAACACCGCAATACTTGCTTATTCCTTTGAATATCCATCCACTTGTCTCCTTAGTCAGCAGGCGGAGTGGCAACCCTGACCGTCGACCCTGCGGGATCAGGAGCAGAGGAACCACCTCCACGCACTGTCCATCAGCCAGCGGTCACTGCCTCCAGCGAGCCCTCGTGCCCGCCTGGGTGAGTGGGCTCTCCTTTCCCACGCAGTGTTACACAGGTCAGCCTAAAGCCCTGTTTGGCATTGAGTGGAGGAGCAGGTTGCTCAGGCTTTCACACAGAGGTGGGAGGTGATTTAAGAGACCTTTCCTTGCCTCCTCCAAGTTGTGCACCTGCAGCGTACGAGCGTGAGCCCAGCTGCGTGCCTGAGGATTTGATGGCTCAAAGCACTGACTATTGGGCTAAGCCAGATGTGGAGAGTGCGCATAGGCTTTTGCTGGGCTATTCTTTTAGCACACTATTTATCAGGACCAACAGGCCATTCCATGTATGTACATACACGACCTTACAGTTAACTACTGGTGCATGCCACGTTGTGGCACCAAGGCATACTTTCAGAGAGAGCTATGATTCCCATATAGTCTTTATATCCAGACTTCTTTTCCCAGAAACCAGAAATTACATATTTTGGAGGCCTGGATGTGTGCTTCATCCTGGACACAGTCTGGAGCTGGGACTCAGCCAGAGCAATTACCCCAGCCTGAGAATTTGGAAGCAACGGGAAGCTGTAATCTAGACATATCCCGTGAGTGGGGAAGCTTACTTTTTGATATACCAAGCCAGTGTTCAAGAGGTTAAAGCATTTTGAGAAAAAGTTTCAAGACACTTTCCCTAGAAACTAATGTAGCCTGTAGTCATAGAGCAGATGTACTTCTTTAGAGCAGCTATAAATCCTAGGAGTACCCTAATAAATACACTACACATTCATTGGAACAATGTGCCCCATGGATTTAAACTGCATCTTATCACTTCTTCCTGAAAATAATTATAACACCTATTAGAAGCTATATTTGGGATTTTTAGACTTACACATGCATCTGCTTTCTTCTCTCTAGACAGATATTCTGTCATGAAGGACATGTGCACTGGCAGCCAGATTTTCTCCCCAAAGAACAGAAATAACCCTGTGACTATACACCAGGGCCCTGGTTACAGTTTAAATCAAGGTGCCCTTGAACACCGCTGCAAGATACAGGCACATGAATTCCTACTTTTAAACTGTGCCAGGAGCAGCACAAATCTTTGTGTAGAAGATACATTTTTAAAGCATCTCTTCTCTCAGTCCATGTTCAGTGAAAGAACACACTGTATTCATGAAAACGCAGCAGAACATGAATTTCAGTGCAATGTAATCATGGTGATATTTCTGTTAACCAGCTTTCCAAAACAACACAGTTTTCACAGTCTCTACTTTGGAACAGCTTTCTGAAAAACATCTTCATTTCAAACCAAAGCCAAATGAAACCTCTATGTTTTCTTTTCTTTTTTTTTTTAAGATTTGACAAGTCAGGTTTCTTGAGGCTGCCTAGACTGGATTCAGATTTTAAGGACTGATTGTGGCTGATTTATTTTTTTTCCTTTAAAAACAGATAATAGACAGATGTCACTGGTAGAATTTCATTTTCCTCTGAAGTTTACAGAACTTCAGAGTTCTGTATGTAGCAGGTTTCTCAAAACACTGGAAAATTAGGCTGACTGAAACCACTAAGTATAACACAGCTTTGAAATTCTACAAATTACTCACACTGGCAGGAGGACCAAGATGTTAGAATAATCAGCAGAGGGCAAACAGTGCATAGGGAGAAACGAAGTGGGCCCAATAAACAATTTAGAAATAAACTCAGCAATTTTATTATATAAAGAAAGAGATGCCTCATAGGAATAGAGTTAAAATTTCCTTTTGACCAATATACACTGGAGAGTTGTATTTCTATGCATTGAATAACAAAATTGTTTGGCGCAAACTAAGCTCACAGTATGCTAAAATGACTCCTTCTCCCATTTAATTCTTTCAAACTGAAAGAATACTTGAGCTATTCGTGCTCAAGCAAACAGGAGAGTGGTAATCTTCATTGTAGCTCTGATGAAATTGCAGACAGAATTCTGCCTCTGAAGTATTGAGAGCAACAGCCCTGGTTGTTGTCATCATCCTTAGGGACAGCAAACTAACCTACTTTCTCTCAACAGTCAGATTATTGCTATGCGTTCTCCTTAGAGAAGAAAAAGTACTATTGAAGATAAAATTACCCATATTTTGGAGCTGGAGCATCCTGGAGAGTCTTTCTTTTAGTCTGTAGAAGTCTTACAACATGGACCTAAGTCCTTTAGGCATTCATGGATGAGATATTTGACGTGCAAAAGTAGTGATCCTGTGAAGTCCACAAATAATTGTATTTGCTGAAGGGAACTTGCAGCACAATTGTCATAAATTGTCATTGTTTTATGCAATCATTGTTTTCTGCTTGCAAAAAGAAAACTTTTTTATAAGCAACAAGGCCAGCCACAATATGACTCTAGTGACAATATTTGTGAAGCCTCCTTTAAGTTGATATCTAAACACATCATATGGAAATTAGTTTTCATATGAGTTTCTATGCTTAAAATTTTAAAGATAGCAACAAAGGTGAGGCTTTATGATTTCTCTCATATACACAGAAGTCAAAACAAATGTGTTAATGTGTTTCTGAAAAAGGTTTTATTTCTCTAGAATTCAAATAACAACACACACACACACACATACACAGACTGCGAGTCAGCATAACCCTCTTTGTTGCAAGAAACTTAAATCAGAACTGATATTAAATCAATGTCCTGATCATATGCTTCCCCAGAGCCTTCTCACTCCCAACACAACAGGAAAGTCACTACAATTTAAGGTAGCAGAGCAGCACAATACTGATTTGGATAGCCTTATTGCAGTAAGGTACAAATTTTAGCCTGTGCTGAATGGCTAATTCTCACTGACTCTAAATTCTGTGGGCATGCACATTAGCCACAGACCATTCACCCTCATTGGATGTATTTTCCATTAGTGAATGTACTGGTCTTGCATTTTCTGTTAGGAATGTTTTTGAATGCAATGATTTGTGTGGTGTGATAAGGGGGTTGACATAAGAAGTTCCATGAAGACCAAGTCCTTGAGCCCAAGAAGGACATTGTTATTTCAAGCACACGCTACTTAGTTTTTCTTAGAACACATCTGAAATGCTATAAATGTTATAAATGTAAGTATGTAAAGACATACATTGTTAATCCTAGTACTAGATAGTGATTGCACTATCCACAAGACCCTGAAGCTATAGCTACACAACTAAATAAAAGGAGGAGCACAAGCATGGATCCTCGAATGGTGAAAACTGTGAACTGAATATCTTTAATGTTTTTGTATGTTTATTGGGGGTTCACATTTAGACCAGAACTAGTTCTAAGCTATGACTTTGTACTCTGAATGCTGCAAAATCTGTGTTCTGACTCTCCTGCAAGACCTCTGACAACCTGGATAGAAAGTGTCCCATTTACTTCAATGGGCTTAATATAAAATCCTAAATTATCTATTCTCTATAAAGTTTGATTTGTGAACAATATTTCCAGATTGTTGTGAGTATCTATGACTGTTATGTCCACATTTGGACTGTTGAATTAGTGATGTGATTTGGAGAAATGAACAGATACTTCCCATGGAAAAGATATATGGAAAAGATACAGATACTTTCCCTGGAAAAGGCTGGGCCCTCAGACCTCCTGAAAAATAAGATCACTTGCTCGAAAAGCTCTGTATGATGTTTTTAGCCTAATTCTCGTCTCTAGTATTGCAGAATCCCAGAATCCCAGAATGGCTGAGGTTGGAAGGGACCTCTAGAGGTCATCTAGTCCAACCCCCTGCTCCAGCAGGGACACCTAGAGCACGTGGCACAGGGTGGCATCCAGGCGGGTTTGGAAGATCTCCAGAGAAGGAGACTCCACAGCCTCTCTGGGCAGCCTGTGCCAGTGGTAAGAGTAGAGAAGCAGTGTGCCTTGTATTGATACTTATTCTGTATCTACTGTTTAATTGGCACAGTTTTCTACTTTTGATTAGTGTAATCCCAAACTCAACTAACAGCACTCTTTAAAAGCAATCAATCTACCTGAAGGCTTTTAACTGTATAGACAGAGACACGGTTGGTGTGTATGTGTATTTCTAATACCAATGTATTTCAATGAAATAACTTTTCCAAGCAGCATGAGAACCAGAGAAGTTACTGTGATTAGATACAGCCTTGGAAGAGACCACGCATCTGGTGTCACAGCTAGAAAACAGTAGGCCATCCTTATTACAAAAAGCCATTTATAATTCAAGACTCCTTATGGAGGCTTAACTGCTATTAATCCTTATGACTGATGCCATAACAGCAGAATCAATAATAGTATAAATGACCTTAACTTTGCCCCAAATGAAATGCATTCCAAAATGATAGATATCATAAAGTTATAGTTTGTCAAAAATGAAAATTATCATTTTATGTTACCCTTCCAATCTTTGCTGCTTATCATTAGTTTTAATGGAATAGACAACATTGATGATACAATTCATATATTTTAGCTTCCTTCCAAGTGAAACAAAAAAGAAGTTTCAATATAGTTTATTTACATCACAGAAGCAATCTGTGTTCCACCCAGAAAAGGTTTTGATTAGCAAAGCAAAGCTTGCCATGGGAGCCACAAGGGTTCTTTACCTAGAGACAGGGAAGCAAAAGATAGACATAAGCCATTAGTGGAGGATAGAAAAGAAGAGTTTCCCAGATATCCCGAGGTGAGACTGACTAGGAAAGAGAAGCCAGTTCAAAGAGAGCAACTCTCTGTTTAGGTTTCATTAATGTCTGAAACTCTGCCCAGCATCTGCAGTTATCTGTCTTGCTCTACTGTTTTTTTTTTCATATTGCATATGAAAGAGGTAGTAAAGTGTGTGCAAAGTATGTAACTATGTCAAGTAAAGTATGTGTAATCTGTCCCTAAGGACTGTCTACACAGATTTGCCAGTAATTTTTACTTAAAATAAAAAGAAAGAGAGCTGTTAGAAAAAAGACTGGAACCAAATTATAGTGGTAGCCTAAAACAGCGAAAATCAAAGTGAATGACATGCTCACTGGCACCTGGGGATTGGTGAAATCTCTAATCACTGTGCTTTGGAGTCCAACTCAGCAACACTTCTGTACTTTGTCCTGACAGATTTTGAGGTCTTTCCTATATACTGTCCACATTCAGCAGGAGGATGTTCTCATGCCAGTTCAGATGAGAGCAGGTGGATGGGCCCTTGTAGGAAGGTGAGAGGATGGGTTTGGGTCATCTCAACCAGGGGAAGAAGTGAAACCCAATGTCCCAGATAACAGGTGAATACTCTGATAATGAGCTCTGTAACATATTATATCTGTCTTGGAGGATGATCTCTGCTCAGTGGTCCAAGGTGATAGCTGTGTGATACCTAAATGTAGCGACATGATCCAAGCTGTATGTGGAGATGCTTCCTGGTAATGATGAGTAAGTTTCCTAAGATGTAGACAGAGTAAGGATCTAAAACATTAGCTTGGCATTAGCTGTGCTTTAGGTCAGTGGTGTCCAAATGTTCTTTGGCCAGCAAGTCACTGCTAACTTTAAACTTTCTTCTAGGTTACTTTGCTTTCTTAGAAATACTTTATTGAAAATGCTATAAACAGCACTGCTTTATACGCTTCCAAGACCAAGTCTGCAGGCACTTGTTTTAATTTCTGGAATTTGTTTTGCATCTCAAAATGAAGCACAAAACTGTCCCCAGATGTGATATAAGTAGTGTTAAACGCCTGACTCACAGCTTTGGATTCAGCTCAGGGCTCACTCAGTATGGCAGTACAGCCATCCTTTTTGGATCTAGCCCTAAAATACCCGATCCAAAATTCACTGACATCGGTGGAAAGATTGCTATTGACACTGGATCATGTCCTAATAAAGAGAGAGATACCCATGGCCCTAAACTGTCATTCCCATCTGTATCACTGATGTTTCTATTGAATTGTACTGATGAGTTAAATTAAAACAAAACATAAGCATTTACTTTTCATAACAGAAAACTTCAATATCTCATTGTTTGAGAGGAAAAGAAACAATGTAAATTGAGAGAGAGAGAACATAACCTCAGAAAAGTTAGAGTTTCAGCCAAGAGTCAAATATGAAGCATGAGTTGTTTTTAAGACTTGATATTTGTCCTCTTTCTACTTAAGAAGAAAGACTCTACTGTGAAGATTCTATTTTTTCTTTTTTTTGGGACGGGGAGTAGAGGAGCGGAGGCAGAGGAAGGGTTGTGTAATGAAAGGCTTAGATAACAAGATACATTGAGGATTGGTTTGATTTTAAATCAGCCTCAAGTTGCTCCTTGACTTTTGTAAAACCAAGTACCAGGCTACATTGAACAGCATCAGTCTGTGAAAAAAGTCTTTTTTTTTTTTTTTTTATAACAGCAAAGGAACAATTCCTAGGCAGATCACAACTTTACTGGCAAATATATCACTAAACCGAAACATTGAAAAGATGTAACACATAACACTGTAATACCTCGGTCTAGATCTTTTAATGATGTCAGCAAAATTTTTATGGGGCTTACATGATAAAAAGCAGCGTAACCGTCATGTAGCCACATTTATTTCATATCCAAGCTATCACTGGGAAGTCTTAAAAATAGTATTTGTCTTCAAACATGTATCCTCCCCACCCTCAAGGCTAACACAAAGTCAGAGGCAGATGAGGATGGGATGGTGACAAAGAGAGCTAACAGCTTTCTGAATACCCTGTGTCTGATGTTTGTCTCCTTTTGTAAGGAAGCAAGAGACAGAGAAAATAGCTCCTCCGCCACCTTTCATGTCAGTATGAAAAGTGATATCATTGAAGTGATAGCTAATGGTCAGAATCCTTTAAATAGCTCTGTCAGGCGTGCTTGAGCTATCCAACTGATTTTTATTTTGGCTCTTTGACTCATTTGTCCAGCATGGTTTGCTTTTGCATCCAGGAGGAATATGATGCTCAATTAGGACTCAATCATGCAGTGTGCTCAGAGGAAACTCACTTACCTGTGCAGTAATTGGGGATCTTTGACTTGCATTATCTCCATGTGCATTTAGCTCCTCACGTGAGGCTGCCCGCATTTTTTTTCCCTGGGGGATCTTTCCCAGCAGTGCCTGCTTGGCAAGGGAGAGCAAGGCCTGTAGTGATGCACGGATAGCATGAAGGGAAAAGAGGTTCACACTCCTCTTATTTTAAGGAGCAAACTGTTAATATGAATGGGATACCCACTCACAAGCAGTGAAGGCACATTTTGGGGCCCCACAGGATGCACTGACCTGCCAGGGCGAGAGCGTGTTGACTTTCACACTAGCTATTCTGTCCCGTTTGCTACTCCCTAGAGCTCTTAGGGACACATTTTAATTGACCTGACGGCACATGGGGAAGATGTTCCGGCTCTGATGCCTCTGGAATAAAGCCTGACATTCCTTGCTCGTGCCTCCTACGGACGGATCCGCAGCTAAACAACCCCACTTCCGAAGAATTAGCAGAGCAATCAAACCGTGGCGCTCCCGCTCGCAATCTGTGAAGAAGGGCTCGCAGAGATTACCAGCTGGTGCCCTCCACCGCCAGCGTGTGCGCTGCCGATAAAGAGCTCGCGCAGCGCCGACGCCGTTATCAAAGTGCTTGCTTCTGTGCAAAGCCGAGGAGGCTGCTTTCCGCCTTTGCTTGCATGCCTGTGCATGCTGTGGCCACGCTGTCCCTTGCTAATAAGGCATGGGCTGGTTTTGATTGAATAGCTGGAAATGCTGTCTTGCTCTGAGCGCTGTGCTGAGCACTGGGAGGCTGACGTGGGACGGTGATTCTTGGGGAATTTATGCTCTATTTCACATGTCCAGCCAAATGGGATCTCTGCCCTAGGAACAATCCATCTGTTTACTGCTGTTTTCACTGGCACTGGAAGAAGGAAGGGATTCCTGTACAAACTTCTGACTGCTTCTTACCATCTACAAGGTGGCCAGGGCTTGGAGTGCATGGCATAGGAGCAGAGGAGAACTGTGTTGTTCAGACAGAAAAGAAGGCAAAGAGGACATCTTATTGCTACCTGCAACTGCCTGCTGGGAGGTTACAAAGAAGATAGATCCATACTGCTCTTGGAGGTCAACAGCAAGAGTATGAGAGACACTGGACACCACTGGCAGTGAGGGAAACTCTGAGTACATATAACAAAAACTTTGTGCACAACGAAAGGGATTGAGCATCATAACAAATTGTCAAGACAAGTTGTGGTATCTGTGTCCTTGGACATGCTCAAAGCTTGAGTCAATGCTCTCAGCAACCTGATGTAGCTTTAAGATAGATCCAGCTTTGAAGTTACCCTTGCTTTAAATAGGATGAGGATGGAAGAGCAGGGGGGAACCAGATGACCTTTAGAAATTCCTTCTAATCTAAATTATTCTGTGAATCTGTGATTCTGCTTTCCATCCAGTGTGAGTCACTTAGATCTTTTAAGGAGCAGAGACCAGCATCTCTGGGCTGCCTGGACGATGTAAACATCCTCAGGCATGCCTGCAAACAATAAAGGTCAATTCTCATGTTTTGTATGATGTTATATGACCCAGAAGAAACAGAAAAGAGGCTGGTGACATTTAAGCATTTGATCAAAGTCTTTGCAGAGGTTAATATATGCACAGTGTCCAGGGATTAAGCTTTGCTCCAGTATCTTTTAGCGTTTTACAGTCCTTTCATTTACCACGAGGGAAAGTTTAAAAGAGTCTGTTTATTGATTGCTCTGTCTCTTTATATGGACCCTTTTAAATGCAAACCTGGTTCCTGGACTTGTCAAATATGGGTGGACCACAATGCCAGCAGACACAAGGGCATATTTGTATATAGATACTACCAGAAGCATGCACATCTATCTGAAAATGTGTGCTTTTGAAGTCAAGAGCTATAAACCAACCCCTCTGACCTAGCAATCAAGATAAATCTGAGTCTCAAACAGTGGTTCAAGATTCTTGGTCTCTGAAATGTAAAATGGATTTTACTTCTTTCTCTCTTCTTGGGGATGAGGAGATAGGATAGGATGGGTAATGGAGACAGGTGAGAAGAATACAGTTCAGTTATATTATTTTAGAGAAAAGATCTCACTTTCAGTGTGAGAAACCTAAAAGGAGGATATGAAAATTAAAGGAAAAAGTATTACTTGAGATTATGCCTCCCCAAGTTCCTGAAATGTGATACAAGCATACTTAGGACATCCTTACACGGAAGTGTAAGGGATGAATGCTGAATCTCAGAAAAATTTTGGCTAGCAATTCTGACAAGTGCGTCAGAACATGGGCATGTTTGCAATGGCAGAAAAGCTAGATATCCATTAAGGACCATCTCTCTTGTAACTCCTGACATTTTCATGTTAGTGCACAAGCATGGAGGATGAATAATCACAGAAAGAGCAGAACAGCATAGTCATATGCTGCTTAAATTCCTTTTTTTTTTCTTTTCTTTTCATAGATATAGGAACCTAAAAATGAAGCACGGTTTTTAACATGCAATAAAAACTGTCAGGCTTCTCTACGAAAAGATTTGCTGTTGGTGAGGGTATGTCTTCATTGTCACCTACACTGCTGAGAGTGTCTGAATGTTGTAGCCAGGAAGATACTCTTACTGCTGCTGGTCACAAATTCATGTTGAAGACATTCAGACTGTTTGTCATGGAGATCTCACCAACAGCTTCCTGTGCAATTGTGATGATTTCATTCACTGATCTCCTAAGGCAGTTGTTTATCAGTGAATTCTGTTAATTTGTCATATTTAAAAGACATAATGCCTTTTTTTTTTTCTCAAAGCAGTCCAATTATATAATTTCTTTCTAAAAAGACTATCATGTTTGAATGGTACTTATATTTTCTGTGTCTGTAATGTGGCCACCGTGATAATGAAAAATACAGTATGGGTGCAGAGGCTCTGCACCCTCAGATGGAATATTACAGCATATTTTAGTTTTCTTTGATGTGGAAGTAATAACATTGGGATCCATCATCTTGTCTTTTTGCCCTTTAGAAATTAAATATGAAAAGAAAAACAAAACAAAACAATTTAAGTCTCTATTTTTCAACTCAGTCCATGAATGAAATGAATTTCCTGTGTTTGGGTCTCTGCCTTCTAGAGAATTATGCCACCTGGGTGCTTTTTAAACATGAAAAGTTGACTATTTTCCCTTCCCCCTGTAAGCTGTTTGAAGCCTCGAAAGACTGAAGGGACTGGTTACCAGCACTTCTTGCTGTGGTACAAAGAGCTCCCTGAGAACTATTAATATATCTATAGACTCCTGAACAGACTAGATATAGAATAGAATAAACAAGGTGGGATAATACCTTAGATGCAACTCAGGTTTTTAGAGCTAGAAAAGGAGCTGATGCCCTTGTATTTGGAAAATTATGGACAGCCAGATCGAACCAAATGCACCTTAATATATTTCTGTGTTCAGCATTGATGAGGAGAATGAAAGAGCCACTGTCAGAAGGGTTTCGAGTTTGTACCTGGTTTATTTTATTTTATTAAGAAGGAAAAAGATGCCACTCACAAAGTCTTTGTTTTGTTGCAAAGCTTATATGAAAATCCTGTTCTAGAAGAAATGAAACCCTGTAGGGAAGATGCTGGGCAGAGAGCTCAGCAGGGCAGTGGTTGCAGCCAGCAGATTGCGCAGCAAACACAGCTGGTGAGAACAACTACTGAAAGATAATTCCAGACAAAATCTGCGATATTTATTCTTCCATGAGATATCTGAGATTGTCTGGATGTGTAAGAAGAATGTTGGGGAAAGGTGGGGGGTAAAGAAATGGAAGAAATCTGTCTGGTGGAAAAATATCTGTGTGCCCGAGAAGAGGCCTTCGTGCCATGGCTTCTGAGGAGCAGCCCAGATGAGAGTCCAAAACTTCCCACTGTGCCTGCACCAGCAGTCAGACCACATCTGGACAGGAGTCCTCCTGGCTCTTCTGAAACATGCAGCCACCCAGACTGAGAATTAGTAGCTCTGCGCTAGTTTTATGTGCATGTTTCACATGTAATGGACTTCATTTGCTAAGATATGTTGCTTAGGGATTTTCATGTGGAGTCGCTAACCAGTGTATTTGTTTCTTATAATAAATCCTCAAAAAGGAGAGCATAGCACCCCTCTTGAATTATTAAAGATAAAGATTTTCATGCCACTCTCTTTCCTTGAACCAGCAATAGTGACCCTTTTTTGGTGGCTGTTGAGAAATTTATTTTAAAAGAACATTGAGTCTCACTACTACTGGGACCAACTTAAATAATTGTCAGTAGCAAACATGGCAAAAGTCTCAGTGGTTGTCATCGCTACTCTAGGATTTTCAAATACAGAGCTTACTAATACTATCCTACTTCTTAGAGAGGAATTTCTTAATTACACTCCTTTAGCTCTCCTCTTCAGAGCATAGAGTTATGATGACCTTCTCTTCCTGGATGGCCACTATATAAACCCTGAATCTTCGTTCATATTTAGCTGAAAGGATTTTCATCTAGTACTGTGCAACAAATCAAAAACCTGCAGCAACCTGCAGATATTTTATAGTCAATCTAGAAAGACTCTACAGTTTTCATAGCGAGTAGTAATATATGACCTAGACAAGACCCAGACAAGGGCTTGTGAGAAAGCCTGTGCAGCTTTAAAATGATTGCTTTGAACACAGGAAAGAAATATGGGCAATTGCTGGCATCCCCTGACCCAGGGTAGTCTTCCAGGAGGTAAGTATACAGCAGAAGACAAAGACCATCTGGGAGCTGGCAGGTTTTCCAGCTAGGTCATACTA
The DNA here is from genome assembly GCA_013389825.1 of Crypturellus undulatus. Classification (NCBI taxonomy): domain Eukaryota; kingdom Metazoa; phylum Chordata; class Aves; order Tinamiformes; family Tinamidae; genus Crypturellus; species Crypturellus undulatus. The sequence goes on from VWPW01018073.1 coordinate 284,828, forward strand.
CTTGAAACTGAGATTTAAACTGATGTATATATAAATAAAAGTTTTGCACATTGCCCTGAGAGGGAAAAAAGTCTAGTTCTCCCTTCTGGGACAAGGAATTTTAAGTGTTGCCAAAAGAAGTGTCTTGAGCCAGTGTCTACCTTTTAGGCTCCAAGTAAGCAAATAGTTTCAAAAGCCCTTGGAAAATCAAAAGAAGGCTTTGGATGGTTCCAAAGTGTTACAACATACTGTAATTGGGAGAAATTTACCTCATCCCCAAGAACGTCCAAGACTTCATACAGAGGAAATCTAGCTTTCACAGGGTATATATGAAAGGAGGCTACTGCCGGCCAAAATAAGCTGTGATATATGGTACAGCACCACAGCAGACTTGTGTGTTCTACACACAAGTTTTGCTAATGTGTGAAAAAAAGGGGAAGGCATGGTTCTGGAAGTGGGATGCAATGACAAATAATCTTCAGCAAGATTCTCTCTTTCTAGAGCAGTTTAGTGCAGCTATTTGAAGCCTGGTTAAACAGAGTCAGTTACCGAAAAAGGAACTTTCAGCATCACCTGGATGAGTATGAGAGTGGCTGCATTGCTGTTGCCAAAGACCATCACAAAATGGAGAAGTTGCCTTGCTCCAGAAGGCAAACGAGATGGACTGAAGTGCCTTCACTGCAGTACACAAATAGTAAAGAAAGCTGAGTGTCCCTGGAAGGCCACCCTACAATGCTGAATGCAGAATGTGAAGCTACCTAAATCTAGCCAAGTGGAAATGTTGGTTCAGAGAATGTGTGGGTGAACCATAGAAAAGGTGGGTGGTCACTACAGCAAAGTGGCACTTGCATTTAAGGTGGAGACAGTGAGCCCTGTTCAGTTTGAAAGATGCATATTTCTCCTCTCAAAAGGCAACTTGGCTCCAAAATATGATAGGCTTAGTTATACTCCAGTGCTTACATTTCCTGTTACCTGTCAATGCACTTCCACCACTTAGTCAGCAGATAGATATTTTGAATCACTCTTTTTAGCCATGTAGCTTGCTGCATCAGCCCATTTACCTCCAGGTGCTAAAAAGTTGGTGCTGCAACGTAACTGCTAAGTACCTGCATCCTTTGTTGGAACCAAGTCCGGGTGACCACAGAGTAGCTGACTCTTTCAGACAGTATTTGATTTCCCAGCAATTAGCTGGCATTCCTATATGCCCACAACACTGCAGACAGTTCATCAAAATTAGGCCATCAATAAAGTATGAAGAACATCTCTTTAGCGGTGAAATCATAAGGTTCTATAGTTATTGCTTCTCAGTGATTTCAGAATCAACTTTGCTTTCAATATAAATAAAATGGTGCAAGATTTTTACCTAATCCTCCTAGTGCAAGGAGCAAGATTTGTACCTAGTCCTCCTTTCAAATATAAAAGTCAAGCACGTTATTTCTATCTCAGGGATTATTTCTAACTCTGACTGAATACCATTTACAGGTACAATAAGGGAATGACAGAAAGCTAAAAATGGAACTGCGAGCAGCCTGTAAATGGCACAGGCATTCAGTATGTTGATGAAACTTCAAATATCTGTCCCATTGGTTCAGGCTGGGACGATGGACCAGCTCAGTATCCTTATGAGCTAAGAAGTTGTAGTTGTCTGCAGCTGTATTACGTATTCCCTGAGATAATCTGGATGGGTTGGGAAGAGATGTGAGTACTATCAAATATTATACCAACATGCAAATTGGAAGAGTGCAGTCACACTCTGGGCGGTGGCCAGTGGATCATTTAGATGTGTCATAAGGTCCTAAGGAAGTCCTGAATGTCTAGCATGCAATTATGACCCCACATAATTTTCCTATCTATGCCTGAGAAGACAAACACAACCTCTTCACTCCAATAAAATCTTACCACATACCTTTGTCATCACAAGACTGGGTTTTCTGTAATGCACTCTACCTGAATGACCTATTGAATTCATTTGGAAAATGGAGCAAGCACAGAATATAGCCACTGCTTCACTGCCTTCTGAGTTGTATAATGTGCCAAGAACACTTTACACATTGCTTTGGGATGTGCTCTGCTAATATGTAAGCAGTGAACTTTTATCAAGATCTATTTCAAGTCCTGTCCCTTCTGCTGGCAAAAAAATATGCCTATTTAACTCTTTATATGCTGAATTAACAATCATAGATTCATTGATCTTGAGGACAGAGGGAAAGTAGTCTAATCTCTTGTGAAAGGAATTAACCCACTATCCCTGGATTGGATTTAAGATGAAAAATGATCAAAAAATGAGAGAGTGAGAATCCCCTGGATCCTGTTGGAGCTTACCTATGTGGTTAGTCATCCTCATTGTTAAACCAAATGCCTTATTTCAACAACTGTGCATTTTCCTGACTTCATCTTTCAGCCATAGACACTCACTCTTCCTTTTTTTTCTCCTTAGATTAAGATTAGATAGAGTTCTTTAGTAATTGGACTTTTGGAGATTATTTGGAGGAATTTACATGCCAAAACCAAACTACATCTTTATTTTATTTTCTGATTATTTCAGCATGGAAATTTTAAGTCTTTTATTGTAAGGTATTTTCCCAGCCTTTGTATATGGTTCATATTATTCCAATTTTTCAACATATTTACTTGTTCTGCATACAAAATCTGCATATAAAAACTACATACTTCTTTTCTAGGATCTCAAGAGTTTGGATTTGATGCCAAGTAACTAGCTCTGGCAACATCCTGTCAAGTCAGCACTTGGCCCAGGGATTTCCATGACTGGTGTTATACACCCTGGAATGCTCCAGGTAACTAGGCAAAGCACAGGTGGGTGATACTGGGATAACAGATGTTATAATATATTGGATGAAGTGATGTGGTGTGTTAGAGGATTAGGGTCAACCACTCCACTGTCCAAAGTTGGGTGGCTTTGTGCCCCACTGCTGGCTTTTGGGAGTAGTCCCTGATTCACAGTATCCCTCAAATCATGCCCTTACCTTGAAGAGTAGGTGTTGGCACTGACCAAAGCAATGATACAGGGTGAGATTAATTTAAGCAGTGTGGACAGGCAGCAGTCCAGTCCTTGATCTTGCTCCTAGGTCCTCTTCTTTTACTCAGTGGCATAAGCACACCCTTTAGTTCCAAATTCAGACAAAGAAATAAATTCCTAGGCCTGTTCACCAATGCATTTGTATCAGATGGCTGGCCTTTCCCACTGCAACATCTGGAAGCCTCTGCCTTACTTTCTCTCCTTCTCTTCTTGGTTCTTGCTAGTCTTTCTTTTACAGGGTAGTCTCATGTTTTATAGACTTGACCTATTGTCATTATTCCCAGATACACAACTGCTTTATCTTAATGATGTGCAATCATAAGTGATTTGAATCATTCTCCTGGTCTGCCCTCTTCTATAAATTATTCAACCAATCTTCATCCTGCCCACAAGTCTGACACTACCAATAAAGACACTATATGCTGCTGCTGCAATACCTACAACTTCTAGGGTGTCATAGAAGAATACAGTTATATACAGGAGCAGATTTGTGTAGAATCTTTCCCATCTGTTGATGATTCCCTTTGTTTGCTAAGATGAGTTAGCCAATTAGCTGTCCAGATACTCCTTTTGGAAATTAAAAGACATTAAAATTCTATCTGTTCTTAATACCTTTAATACGGGCTGTTTCAATGCTAGTGGAAGATTTTTAAAGCAAGATATTCAGTGTTGTCATTTCAAACAACAGAGATGTGTTACGTAGTTATATTTGCCAACTGCATTTATTACATCCACGAAAAATAGAAGCAAGCAGAGTTGTTCTGTGTTGTCATCTGCAAAGTGATGCATTCATGGTATCATCCTTGTGTTTTTTTTTTTTTTTTTATAGGGACCAGCACAATAATTCTGCATTTCCTACTAGGTTGTCCTTCAACCAAAAGTTCTGAACAGTGCTTCTGACTCTGAAAGTAACCTTATTGCATAAATGGCATCATACTATTGCCATACTTTTTAAATAGTGATTCCCAGTTATGCAGCAGTTTCTAGACAGACAGCTAGTCTGTTGATGCTGTCCACATCTGCCTGCAGTGCCAGAAAACAGTTGCAAGTGGGAATAATATTGTAACATAGACATAACCGCAATACTGCTAAAAGTAGTGTTTAAAGCCCTAAGGCATATGAAGAACCAGTGTTTTCACAACAAGGAGCATTAATCTCCCCCCAACTCTAATTACCTGAGCATTTAAAATTTAGCCTAGTCCATTGTTTATATTCCCATTGTAGTAGTTCTTGAGGTCTTTTTTTTAACTCTATCACAAGAAATCTGTCTAAAACATGTGATCCTTCTCCTTTCATTGGATAAATGCTGGTCTAGGTGAGAGACTTAGGCTCCATTCTTATGTTTTAGGCTGCAGAAGTTAGGTAAGGTCGTTCCTATCCTGCGCACCAAACTGAATATCTCAAAAACAAGTTTTGGACACTACAGATCTGGATGCAGAACTGTCCGCTAACAGGCAAACTCAAGAGAAATCATGAAAGATATAAACAATAAAAGGAATTGACAAAGAAACCCTTGATATTCAGGGATGACTGAATGTGGGAAGCGGAGAACAAGGGGTACAGCTCCACCATGGCACGCAGAAGTCCTGAAGCTACCACCGACCAAGGGCGATGCCATTTCACTCACCCCAATTAGTCATGTGGAGAGGCAGGTCAGGAGATGCAGAACTGGGCTTAGATACCCACCCTGCAGAGCAGGAGCAGAGCTCGCAGCTCCCCACGGTGCAGCACAGCGCTGCGCGGCAGAGGCAAGTCAGCTCGCACCTGGCCACCTTCTCACCCATGGCACGTTATTAATTGTAAAGTGCAAAGCCATGGAGCAAAGAGCAGCGGCATCTCCCTGAGTGATCAGAAAGCATTAAAGACTTTGCATAAGGGAAGGGGGAAAAAAAACAGAGACCTGACAGAGATGGCACTTTGCCACTAGGTTACTCGCGGGCAGCAATAACAAGCAGCCCCGCAGGGATAAAATAGCAGCCACAGGATGAAGTCTTGTCCTACAAAGATTCTGCCTACCTCAGATGAAAGCCTCAGGGGCATGTCCCTCTCCTGCACTGTGCAGCTTTTAGGCATATATTCATTTCAATAAGGTACTATGGAAATGAACTGGAAATCAGCCAGCTCCTTCCTTTCTTTGCAGCTCTCTCCAATTCACAGCACAATGAGCTGTGCTAACTCGTGATGGAAATGACTCTTCTGTCTCATGCTTGCTCCTCGGTAGTTACACGCATCTCCATTAGCTGGTAGCCACCAGCTCCTCGGAGGGCACCTCCACCACAACAACTGGGGAATGTGCACCCCAAAGGATGGAGCCCGCCTTGCCTTCAGAAAGGACGTTCGTCCTGGTGTGTCGAGACCAACGCGCTTGATGCAATGTGGATGAGTGCCTATGAGTCCTGGGATTAGAGCTCGGAGCCTGCCAGGGCAGGGTGGTGTAGCTGAATACTGACAACGAGATGATGCACAGCTTTGGCCTTAAGTGAGATTTATGGCTAGGACTGTTTATGATGCGGAGAGTTTATCACTGTCAAAAGAAAGAGAGAAAACAGGCTCCGATCATTTTAAACAGTTAATTGTGGAGGTTGTCCTCTGCTGAAATGGCATTGCGAATATGTGACATGCTCAAAATTTTCTTTCTTGGGTGCTTAATAAATCTCTGATAATGAGCCCATTTATTTAGGCAGCAAAGATTTGAGTTTGCAAGTCTGAAAGCTCAGCTATATGTGATATACACAAATGATATACATGTGCAAATAAATATATATTCTGTCATATGAAAACATTCAGATAAAGACATCCCAGAGGCTCTGAGTGCCTTTGGTTTAACATAACGTCTTGTATAAAAATAATACTCGGCATAGCTAAAGTGCATCACAAATTAAGAGTTATATTACACCCTCAGTAGTGATCTCCCAGGTAACATCTTTCAGTTTTAATTAATATTGGTAACCATTAACCTAATTTTGCAAGGTGCACGTTTTTTTTTTTTAAGTCAACATATAAAAGAACTTTTGAGTTATTTTAGTTAGAGAAGCTCCATTAAAATGGATGCTATTTATCCATACTATTTCATGCTTTTTGTCTAGTTTGAGTAGAATTTAACAGTAAAATTCCCCAATTTTTTGATATGGTATTGAACGAAAATACATTTGAGAAACCTTGAATGTGAATGCTGTGCATGTGAGAGTATGCACCCATAAAGTGAAAGGAAGTTCTTTTTCTTTCTGCTTTTTCTTTCTGTAGTGAACTGTTTGCAGAAAGATTTAATCTTAATATTAGTCCTTTCACCTTGGCACATCACTTCTATGATCTGTATAAAAATGACCAGGGAATTTAGATGGAGCCACACTAACAAGGAAACACTAGCTATGGCTCTCTTTCATTATGACAGGTAGCAGGGAAAAAATGAGATCTTTGAGTTTAAGATATGCTTTTCACCTTTCCCACAAATCAACTAAATTTCAAAAGTGAGAAGCAACATTTATTTTATTTTAGCCAGACTCATAATCTGCAAATAAATAACTGCCCTGTAACAGTGTAAGAAATCAATCTAATTCTATCTGTCAACCCCATACACAGAAATCTTTCCATGCAAACACCCCAGTGAAGTCAGAGGCTACTAACAGTGTAAAATCCAGAAGTGCCATGGGCTAGCAGCTAAGCACCCTCCTACTTCAGAGACACAATAATAAAAATATGTTGTTGAATCTCGCAGGATGCATAGTGAATAGCAACACATCGTGCTTTTTGACTTGCGGGAAAATGACTTGCGGATTCAGAGTTGCCTTGCCCCATCAGAGAGGTAATTGCTGTGATTCATTAGAGAGGCTCATTTCCATTTTTCATTACTGGAAGATTGTGTTATAAACTGTGTTGAAGGGAATGAGAGATTTTCTTTCCTGAGGCAGCATGTATAAACGTTTTAATTCAAACAACCAGTTGAACCAGCCTGCACTGGTCATCACATTTCCTATTTTCTCACTTGCATTTTGTACGGTTTAATTTCTTCACCGGCTTGCTTCTGATTTTACATGCACCTTCAATTCCTTTGTCTGGAGGCATACAGCAAGCAAACTCATTGGTGGTGATGAGTTAGCACAGTTTTTACAGGCTCCTTTTTAGCACAGCCTACCCAACAGCTAACATCGATCCTACATCATTTATGCTTCAGCTGTGCAAAGAGAACACTTTCACACCAGAAATGACTTTAAACTATGCCCTATTTTAAGATAAGCCGATTTATTTTCCTTATGTCCTTGCCACATTTGCTGATCAAAGACACTTATATCTAAACAAGTTCTGTTTCTTGCAGACACTTTGCCCATTCTATTTTATTCTATGTAAAGCTGAATTTATAACTCAGCCATTTTATGCATAAGAGCAACTTGCCGATGGAAGAAGCAAAGGGTGCAAATGTCATCAAATGGAAGGCAAAGCAGTGTCAAAAGTCTAGGAGGGCTATATCCTCGTTACTCTAACGTCTTCAAGATTTGCTGTCCGATATGCAAACGGATAAGCTGAAAGCTGTTAATCAGAAACACAAAAGAACTAAAAAGGTGAAAAACCCACAGGAATTGGCAGACTGCTATCAGTCTGAACAAACCTTCTGCAAGTTCATCCCTAGCTGGGAGGGGATGTTCTGAAGGATTCTTTCGCCTGGAATATGCAGACTCACAAATGGGTTCCAGCTTCTGCAGTGCTGTCTATCAAAAAGTGAGGAAACCCAGCTGTGAACTTTATCTGCTTTCTTTTAAAGCTTCACTTCTGAATGTGGTTCAGAAGCTCCCCAAACTGGAGTCCTTTTCTTTTCTGAACCTTTGAATTCTGCAAAATAGAGCTGCAAAATGCAACTGCAGTGTGAACTTCAACCTGTGATGGCAGATTGGGTCAGCAGCTTATTGTGCTTCATTTATTTGCTTATTTCTGTTTCTAGTCCTGACCAAAAACAGAGAAAGAAGTAACATAATCCAACTATCTGTCTTAAATTCATATCTACTGCCTCTTTTTGTTAGGAAATATGATTTGACAGCCAAGGGCTGGAATGGTCAAGATGTCAATTCATTCATGACTCAAGTTTTTGGTATAAGACCTATGCATTTGTGTAGTTCTTGGAATAATAGATCCTTCATCTTGCCAGTAGCCCTAAGAAGGACCACCTCCATAAAAATAAATCAGAAGCAAAAGCCTCAGAGACTACATGATTATTTCAAACCAGAAAAATCTTTGAACTTGATTAGATTTGGGAGAAAGGGTTGAGTCAGTTCTTATTTTATGTGAACTGGCTTACTCATCTGCCTTTTATGTCGATATGCTGTTTGGGTTCAATTCTTTTAGATGATATAGCATCTCACATTATCCCACAGATGACTTCCAGCCTTTAAGTGATGTGGTATGCAATCCAAATCTATGCAGTGTTTACACTTCCTTTCAAGGTGGCTTTAGCAATTTTATTTCATTTTATTTTTCTGCTTAGGAAAATCTGGCAAAATACCAAAAGACAAGTGTGCAGATGAATGCTCTTCATGGAAACTAGATGGCTGCTTAGTACCTTCACAAGTCAAGGTAACCTTGGGTGCTCTGATTAACTTGTTGAAATTCAAACTCGTGGGATTCCTGTGGATCCTTTCTGGGTTAGCATTTCTTCTGATGAAGAGCAAAGTTAGCTCAAGCTGTCATATACGACGTGCACCCCAAGGACTAGCAGCTGATGGTCATGCTTGCAAGAAGTGCCTTTAGACATTCCTTCTGTATCTATAGACAGAAAGCATCTACTAGCCTTATGATCGTGGCCCTTCACACACGTCTTCCAGGTAAACTAAAAACTGTATGTATAAGACAAAATAATAAAAAATGCTGCTTGCCCATTTTTGACTGTTGAGGACAGAAGGAGTTGAGAAAAAAAAACATGTTCCCAAAGAAAGGGCATAAGTGTCTTGAATTTTCTGAATCTATACAAAGACATGCTGCTTTTTCCCCAAAACTGAAAGAAGAGTCAGGATACGCCTGGCCACCTCCCTGCCTGTGGTGCTCCCATCCTTCCCTTCAAGGGAAAGCCCAACATCTTTCTGAGCATCACTTTCTTGGTGGCTGCACACCAAAGGAAATAATGTTATTGTCAGCCTAGCATGAATCCTCACACAGGTCCATGAAAATCAAGTCTATTTTCTTCTTTACAAATCACCATCCAGGGATAGACAGGTAGCGTATAAGAAAATGAATGTAGGTTCTTGAACTTCACAAGTGATAAAGGCAAGAGCAATTTGATTTTCTTAGACTGGGTTGACCACATAAAACTGAATAGAGCAGAAAAATTGCTTTGACTAAACAAATATGCATGCCAGTCTTAAAAATAATGCAACAAACTGTGTGGAATATCAGAACCTTATTTAAGTATATATATTTCTCAACCAGAAAAACATATAGTAATAAACATTTTAAACATTTTCTTTGATCTGCCTTCTCTCTCCATTTTCTCCTGTCATTTATTTATACCAAAATATCTGATCTGAGAGACTCTTTCCTATTTACATCTAGCTGAACTTGGACCTGACTTTTAACAGCTGTCTAGAGATCCATAGTTGGGATTCTCTGCTCCATCTGCTTTCTGATAAGAGGAAAGGCTTGATTAACCTATACTTATAAATTACTATGGCAACTTGCATCAGTGCAGCAAGAATAAAGCATTTACATGGATGTTCTTATCAAGGCAAATTTCCCCTGACTATGCAATTTAATCCAACAAAATTAAAAGGTGAACTGTGCGAATGATGGCTTTGCTGAAGGTTTGTTATTAGACTACAGCATGAGTATTGCTTTCTTTGTTAGAAAAGACTTCAGCAAGCCAACAGCTAGTAGACTAAGGTCTCAAAACAAGATAACATTAGATTCAGAAGCTCAGTAAATCCCGGAGAAAACTTTAGGGTGGTTAATCCTGTTATTTGTCACTATTAGTATTGAAAAAAATGGCCGTACATTCCTTGCTTGTTTTAGGACATGGCTACTTGGATAAGTACAAAACAAATTAGGATTTACTGAGATCCAGATAATCTTGTGCTTCCAGTGGAAAAGAGATGTATGAATGTGTCTGAACTCAGTGAAAGACATAGACCATACTGGCACCATGCAGCAGCTGAGCCCTCCCCAAAATCGCTGCATGTTCCCAAAACTGCAGATCACTTGCATTTGCCTTATGCTGAGAACGTGCCTGTGGGCAGCTACGAGAGCGGCTAATATGAGGATGTGGGGGCAGCTCTCAGAGTTAAAAGTGCATCAGCTCGCTCGTGCCATTAGCAGCCACTGAGTGCTAGCAGAGTGTGGTTCCTGTGCTGTAACGAGAGGACAGCCTTGGTCATTTTGTCAAGAAGATGAAACTTAAATCTGCAGGTGTTACAAGGCACACAAATATCCCGGTCAAATCTTGTTTCATGTAATGATGCTCTTTCAATCCCCAATAATTCTTTGAGAAAGGGAATGGCTGGGTGAGGCAAGAGAGCATTTTAGCATGGGGATGAGTGGCCTTGGAGTGATTATGGTGCCTTTGCCACGGGCAGACATTAGGGAGCAAATGGCATTGAAGAATATGTCCCTATATATCATTAACTATTTTCTAGATTTCTGAAAGACTGTTTGCCAGCCATGTTATTTCACATTTTAGCACAGAAATAAATCAGTATTATAACCTGTGGGAAATAGGATTTTTAAAAAGTGCCTCCACATCTAGCTTTAGAATTCCAGGGGTTTTGTCCCAGGACATTACCAAGTTAATTTCCAGCCAGTCACATTTATGAGGGAGCTGCAGCACATTTCACAGGCAGTATTTTTTCTCCAATCAATCCCTCTCCTATCTGTTCTATATCCAGCTGACTAGCTGACTTCATGATAAAAGAGATTTTTAAGGGACTCAGTTTTGCCACCCTGACTTTTATCAAGTAAGAGGTGACTTGATGAAAAGCCTGATGAAGCTGGGCCTCTCTCTACAGGCAGCGAGGAGTTGAGTTCACTGTTTTTCATCTAACAACAAAGGTCTTTGCTGGGGTGAACACTGGCTGGCCTGGGAATAAGGAGCAATGCTAGTATGTGAGTAGCCCTTGTGACAGCCGGGGGACACTGAGTCAGGACCTGTCTACTTTTTCTTTTCCAATATTGTGGACATAATTTTCTGGCAAAGGTGGGATGTAGATAAAAACAGCCAGGGTTTCACAGTCCCATCACTCCGCAGCACTGACTGCTTGAGGAGGTGCTCTGTACCCTACGAAGGGCAGAGTACTCAGGAGTCCTGGACCCTGGAGTCAAACTGCTATCTCCATTACTCTGCATGTGGAGATGAAAGCTGGATGATGCTGGTATAAGTGACATGGGGTGACTACGTTAATTTCTTTTTTTCTACCATGAGACAAACTGAGGTTACCAGTTCAGACTTTGTTAACTTGGACACTCAGAAAGTCGTGCTTTATAGAAACAACTGATTAATTTTCTGCCTCCTTCCATTCCCACAGCACAAATGAATGATCAGAAAATCATGTAGAGAGAATGTGCTGTCTGGGAACCCTGCATCTTAGACTTCAGAAGAAAAAACACCCAAAATGAAGATCTCATTAAAATCTTCAAAGCAGGAACTTCCTTTTAATACATGTTCAGTGCTGACCGCAGGGTGGCCCCTCATTACCAAAACAATATAACTATCATCAAAGTCAAGATGTGCAATAGTAATTGCACAGTCTACTCATGCTTGTAGATCATGAATTCTATAAAACAGTAGCTGAGAATGGTATTTACCTCATCAGGGAGTCAGAGTCTATGTACAGAGGCTAACTGTTGCCTTCATAGTCAGTGGTGAGAAATAGGCACAGGGTTCAAATTCTCCTCAATCTAATACAGACTTCTAAAATGGCTTAGGTCAACTGTGCCCTAAAAATGCCAATTTCTCTCTGTTGATGGTAAAGGGTACATAATCTGGCTAGCTCTTGGGTCAGATATCTACATTTAGTTAGCTGGATTTCAACTGAAAGCACAAAAAGGAGCAAAAGGCTTTTTTTATTTGCATATTATTTCCAAGATTATAAATGTTGCCTGATTTTCAAAGCCATTAACATTCACACCGAGATCATGGAAAAAGGAAGTTTCTCTCAGCTTCATTTATTATACAGTAAATCTTTTTTTTTCATAAATGATTGCTGCTCTTTTCAGCAAAAGAAATGTGGTTCTCAAACCTGTGTTATTTCTGCATATATATCATACTTGTAATATATCAGCTTGCATTTGTGAGCAATACCTTCAGAGTCTACTCAAACACTGCAGGTCCATTATATTAAAAAAGACAATGCACTTCAAACAATTAGCTTTTTACTTTAGTGGCGGTAGCCGTTACTTAGGTAACACAAATGTTATTATGTATTCAAGATTTTTATAGGCTTGAATATTTAAAGAGCAAAAAAAAAAAAAACCTTTAATTCTAGTGCATTTTCATCTGGATGCCTTCATAGTGTTTATGCTGTCCAAATACATAACAAAGCAAAATTCCTAGTACTTTAAAGTGATTGCAATTATCCTAGAGACTGTTAAAAGCTGTTTTTATATCAGAGGCTCAGTTTTGTTCCTGTGCAAACGAATGGCAATAGCAGTTCCATCAGACTGGAGCAGTGGGAGCTATTCTTGCCTGCATTTAAAAGAACTCAGTGAGGATATCTGCGTGTGAAAGTCCTGTAACTCCTACTCCAGTAGCTGGACTTCCCAGGAAATGCCAGCATCCCGGTGCCACGCAGTGCCCAGAGCAGGACCTGGTGCAGCAGGCTTCATATATTCTCCTACTTTCCATGGGGCCTAACCCTGCTGTGGTATTGATCTGAGGGTTATGCACTTTGTCCCAGCGTGGAGCTGTGGGTTTCTGCAGCTTGCACCCCTGCCTAGGACTGGAAAAGCACTACAGGGTCTGCTAATAGCTGTATAACCTTAGACTTGTCCTAATCTAAGGTTATCTTGGATGGATAAAATTAAATGGGACGAATCCTTTCCTTATCCTTACTCCAGCATGATTACAGGTCGGTGCCTTGGGCCATAAATGAATATCTATAACTAGTTACTTGAGCTTTATTGTTCACAGGTAGCAACATTATGCAAACATACAAACACTGCTGTGCCTGCAGCCTGGACTGATATGCTGATGTGTGATTGGGGTGCGGGAAAGGCAATTAGGGAGAAAACATAAGCAATCTTCTCTAATGTAAAATATTTGGGGTTTTTTTTGGCCAAGAAAAGTTCACAAAAGGGTCAGCATTTGTATGAAGGTAAATCTTTTCAGACCCTGTGCTTTACCTCCCCTCTAACCACTAGTAATACTCATAAAAGTCCATAAAGTGTCAATTTATGTCTATTACAACTAAAAAAAAATGTATTAGATGTTTGGCCTGGGAAATCAGTTTTTAGTCTGCTGTAACCTACTATTTGTTATAAGGTGAATTTAGTATTACACATTGCTGTTACAAGTTCACAATATATCTATGTGCTGCAGTCTATGAAAAATAAAATAGCTTCAAAAGGCTGGAGACAGCTAATTGCCAAAACAGTTCAGGAAACATTTTTCTTTGGAGAGTGAGAATCTCTATTTGTAATTAATTTCTAAGTCATCAAAGCTTTAATTTCTCTATCGGCACCCACACTCATGCACAAATAGCTCGCTACTGAAAAGATATTTTATGGTCGTAGTCACTTGCAAAAATGGACCCTCTAATTTCTCTCTAGTGCTACATGAATGGTTACAGAATCCTTGAATCTTTTTTTTTTGCCCCTCTGGAAACTTGCTTTTATAACCTGTTGTTTGTAGTCCAATTAACAGTGCTGGAATTCATCACAGCGTAACAGCTTTCAGCCAGGTAGTCAGTCTAGTCGCTCCTCTCATGTTACTTGGAAGCATATAAATGGCACAGCTCATGCACTGTAAATGAGGACACAAGCCCTGCTATCAATTTTTAAATGACATTTCCTTTCTTAGTATTGTGCCAAAATGTTAAAGGGCAGAGGATGGTTATATAGTCACTATCTTTCTTTAGCATTAACAAGAACATTAAGAATTCACTTTTTTTTTTCTGCTGTAGAGATTCATGCGGACACATGAGATGAAACATGATCTATCTCTCAGCTGAAAGAGCTGTGTTGATGTTTTTCCTGCTTAGATTCATCTTCCAGAGGCTGATAATAAAAACTTTCTGTATATTGGAAAAAGTTACTTTTTATTGAACAGAGCCTGAAAGATCAAATGGAAAGATCCAAATTTTAATCCATATTTACAAGAAGGAATTCCTGTTGAATAAAACTTATGCAACCTCTGGAATAAACTATTTTTTGCTGGGGATAAGTGATCCTTCTTGGTACCTGACAATACTACAACAATGAGGATGATTAGAAGTTGCCCATCTATCAATAGATTTTAAAGACCGAATTCTCCTTTTCTTTGCTCTGAATTCATGGAGGCTAACTCCAAAGGCCAACATTAAAATTATATTTAGACATCTACAAATTGGATATCTGAGCTAATCAACTAGATTTGCTTAATACTCAGTGAGGAGAAACAGATAATTCAGAGAATAATTCAGATTCATTTCATACGTGTATAGGTTTCATACCTGTATAGGTATCTTAAGGAGCCTAATTTTCTCTACTGATTAATAAAGGAACAAAGTCATAGTTCAGACTTTGCTAGCAAACATTAAAGATGTTTAAACTAGGGCAAATAAATCCAACCTCAAGTTATTCTGACTTGATACGTCACAGACATGCGATCTTTAGCCTGTTATCCCGTTTTCCTTTATTTTAATAACCAAGCTCAGGAATCACATCATGCCTCCGTGTATGAAAACCGAAGACCCATGACTGCCATTTCTTCCTTGCAGTGTGTGCAGGCAAGTCTAATAATCAGGTGTGGATTCAGCCTGCAGGTTTCATACTGCCCATCGTGGTAATGGGTTTACAAAATACTGTTTATGCCTCTAAGACATTCCTGGAGATGAGCTGAGGACTCTCAGTGGGTCTTCGCTCCCATCACCTAAAGGCAGCTCAGCTAGCAGTAACAAGTACATGTTTAGGAGATGCTCAAGCAAGCATTGTGTTCACCAGGGAGGCAGGCAGCAGCACATCATTATTCAGGCGTGGCAGACGCTGCATGAGAATCCAGACTGCATGTTTCTTGAACGACTAATTAAAGTAGAGAACGGCCTTTCCTGTTTCTGTTGGAAGACATTTTTCTCTTGCTCATACTAAACAGGGTCTGAACAGCAGGCAGATCTGTTCCATTAAAGTTAGAGGCAACCACTGTTATTAAGCATTTTCTCAGTAACTGTCTCATGCACATTAGAAATGCACTGCATCGGATAGAGCAGCAGGCAGAACCATTGAGCTGCGCTATGGAATAATATCACTTATTTTTTTTTTTAAGAGCTCTGGCAGGTCTCCCAGGAGGATTCTGACAGCTACTATCATTCATCTGCTTTTGCCACCTGAAACTGGTATTAACCATGAGGGGAAAAAAGTGATAGCGCAGATTTAAACTTCCTTAGATGTTGCTGTGACACAGGAACTGAACTGAAAATAGACAAAACCAGACACTAAGCAAATATCTACTGTAGGAAGACTAAGCAAATCCTAAATCTGACAGCAAATGACCACTGCAGGCATCATAAAATGTATTTATTCATTATGCATATTATATCTAGACAGCGAAAAAAGAAACTAGTTCACACAGAATCTTAATTTGGAGAAGTTACACACCTGAGAGTTGACAGTAGTTATCTGCTGATTGACATGGCACAGGAGATATGACACCTCAAACAGCATGACATCTAAGGGTTGTGAAGGAACTAGCCTGTGGGATGTCAGTGGGCTTCCAACACACCTGCGAGAGCCTGTTATCTTAGCTTTTAAAATGTGGACTGATACTTGTGCTATGAAGTCTTTTGCATGCTCATTATTTGTATCTTTTCCTAGGGGCTATATATGCAAAAGGTGTTTTAAAAAATTCATATCTGTTCTGCAGGATTAGAGAGTCTAGATTTTACTCTTAAGCTCTCCAAGATTTATACCTGCAGGATTTTATTCTAGGGTCCCTTGAGAAATAAAATGTTGAGAATAAACATCCTATCTATCTCAGGAAACCCGTCACTGCACATACTTAGCATTTCTAGACTCTGGACTAAAAGGATTCAAATAAAACTAAAACATAAACTCCACTTTTGGAGGTGCCCCCGGAGGATTTCCTGAGTAACTCAAAGCAACATCTCCAAAGTATATTGTCCTGCTAATTTTAGCCCTTTAAAAGGCAAAATGCAAAGCAGATTCATTTCTTGAGTTATGTTTCATTTCCCATAATTTTGAAAACACTGGAAAAGAATTGTTCACAACAAAATTCTTAGGTGGTTTAGTGTTTTTTTTTTTTTGGTAACAAAAATCATCACAATGGACTCCAAGAATGTTGAAAAATATGAACACATGCACACTTAAAATGCACCCCACTGTTTTCCTAAAGTAAATGTTTCAGAGTCTTTTGCTTATGGAAATTGAGACTTTATTTTAAAGAAAGCAGGAGGGCAGATAAAAGAACCTTTTCCTACAAAATGTGACACAGTATATTCCCCTCTCTGGAGTAAAGAGCATGAAAGGGTTTCTTTTTCTCGGACTGAGTGCGTGCTCATCCACTTATCTATGCAGCCACTATACTGTGCTTGAATGTAAATCACTCCCTGAACGCCACGGTCAATTTCTCTGTTGCCTCTCTCCATAGGACGCATGTGCATTATGCATTATACGTTTAATAGTGCATCAGCTCCCTGTCGGAAAATGAAGAAAGCTCCCATGTTCCCCTAAAGCACAATGCAGAATTTATTTTCCACACATCCACCTGGGACCAGGCTGCAGGAGACTCTTAGGAGAAATTCCAGATAAATCCAAGCTGTGCTGTATGGTATGATGATGCGCTGGAAGAAGAGATAACTTGGGATAGCTCAAATACAGGGGATAGTATGGATATATCAGCATGGTGCTCTTGGTAGCCTAATCCTGCCACCAAGCAGATATAATAGCCCAAGCAGATGGCTTTGAGGTACAGGTGAGAAGATGTGTGTCTGCATGATGCTGCATACCCACCTTCCCCTTGGGTCCCACTCTGCTCCCTGCCAAGGAAGCTTTCCGTTTGAAACCTAAGGAGCAGCTAAAATTCACAAAACTTAGTAGCTCTCTGAAGTTGCTAAGTACAAGAGAATCTGCTTTGTCAAACTTTCACAGAGAAGCTGAGCGTTTTGCCCAAGATCAGAGAGCCAGACAGGCAGCTCTAGGCAGGGAGCTCAGGAAGGCTGCAGTTTGTTTCCAGTGTTTTGCTCCAGTGCTTTCTTAAGGGATAGCCCCCAGACTTGAGTGCCACCGCAGTGTCCGCATTGCCATGCCTTCACTGACCACGTGGACACCTAAGTCAGCTTTGAGCTCGCTGGGAGATCACACTCCCTCCCGGGGGTGAAAGACCATCCCTGAGGCAGGAGTACTGGAAAGGACTAGCAGCTCTGAGCACTGGTGAAAATTAAACGAGGTAGAGTTTAAAATTACAGAGAGAACAGTTTGCATGTTAGCCTACAGAAACACAAAGAAGGTGAGGATGAAACTTAAAAAGTGTTTTGCCAGCATTGTACAAAGACAAATGGGAATGAAGGTGAAGAATAAGAATACCAAAGCTTACACCATGTTGCATTGTCCTCCAGATAGTCCTCTGGGAAGCAAGAGGGAAACAGATTCAGGGAATAGAAAAACAAAACAAAACAAAACAAAACAGGTTATACCAAACAGGCAACTACAGAGAAGATAATGAGTCTTTATAAGCAGTTGACTGTATATAAGAAATCTTAGATCATGCTCTGCAGAAACAACTGAGATAATATTATAAGATTATGTATTTTTGTTAATATTTGTCTTACTTCAGTTGTAATTGTTCGTTGCCCAGTCTAAGGCTGTCACTTTTGGCACCTTTGTAGCAGAGGAATAGAGAATGCTATCTCTGAGCTGCTTAAACATATGCTTTAGGATGAGATAAATCATGCTTTAGAAACACTGGATCTCAATTTAGTTTTCTAAACTGATGATTAGACAAGCAAATAAAACTATTTCTCTCCATTTATAGTAAAACTACAGATATTTATATATGAGATACCATCTAGACTACATGTATAAATAGCTAATTATGGGTATCTATACTATAGATTTCTGTATTTAATCAGAAGAGTAATACTTTTGGCTTCTGTGGGAGAAATATGGTAGAGAAATAGAACAGAATCCATTGACCTAAATAAAAGCACAAACTGTAGCAGTTCTAAGGTATTCCCGTTTGCCTTTAGCCAGTAGGAAACATCAGTTTCCTGTAAGCATGCCAGTAACATTTGGGCATCTTGAATAGCATTTAGGTGGCTATGTTAATGGAACAGAAATACCATGTACTCTTGTCTCGGGTATCTTACCTGGCTTTCAGCCACCAGCCCCAGAGGACACGGGCATGCTGAAAGGTTGTCCTGCCAGCTTGGTAAGATATCTTAGAAACCCTCGGTTATCTCAAGTAATATTTCATGTCTAGATGTGAATAACTCAGCCGAGCCTTCCGATTCCCAATCTGTGAGAGTGGTCTACAATAACTGGGGTGAATCACTGTCCGAAGGCTTGTCCTTGCTCTTAGCAGGAGCCTGACTTCTAGCCCTCTGCTGCAAAGACTTCAATTAGCTGCTGGAGCACAGGTGTCTTGTCCTGTTTGAGGTGCTGCGTCATACCCCACTTGGCTCTCAGCTGCTGCTCCAGAAAAATATTGGTTTCTTCCAATCCTATACCATGTCTGTTGATTCCATATTTTAGATACTCAGGGGATCTCAAACAGTACTTCACGTCCATGCACAGACAACTGTCTCAAGCTCTAAATGACTTCCTAAATATATCTAATGAATTTTCCCTTTCCTTTCCTTTCCTTTCCTTTCTTTTCTTTTCTTTTCTTTTCTTTTCTTTTCTTTTCTTTTCTTTTCTTTTCTTTTCTTTTCTTTTCTTTTCTTTTCTTTTCTTTTCTTTTCTTTTCTTTTCTTTTCTTTTCTTTTCTTTTCTTTTCTTTTCTTTTCTTTTCTTTTCTTTTCTTTTTTTTTCTTTTCCTTTCCTTTTCTTTCCTTTCCTTTCTTTTCTTTTCCTTTCCTTTCCTTTCCTTTCCTCTTACCTTATCAATTCACAGGATTATTTTGAATTATTTCTTCTTTATTAAGCCTTAGTGGTGCCAGCTGTGACAATAACACAGGAAAGCACCTCTCTGTGCAGTAGTGAGGTTAAACAGTCAGGCTCAGCTAAGGACGAAGGAGCCCATTTTCAGGAGGATTCAGCACTCGGTGATTTTAGTGTCGGTTTCTTATAAGAGCTGCTTTGTGCAACATACCCACTAAAATATGATCAGTTGCATTAAACTGATAAATAGGCAGTTGAGTGGGACTGAAAAATTTGGTCAATGTTTGTATAAGATTGAGATGCAGAGGAAGTACTCCCTATAACTGTTCTGAGGACATGCTGTCAAAAAAAGATGAAAGCAGAATAGTTTTCCGCTTCACTTTTAAAGATTTACATAGGTTCATGTGTGGACTTTGCTATGGCAGTTTAAAGTTGAGTGGTTTGACAGTGTTTTATGAATAAGATCACCAAACCAGACTTCTAAAGGCATTAGTGTAATACTGGATAGTCAATTGCCTCACAAGGAAAAAATCCTGTAACATAAAAGCAGGTAATGATAATTCCTCGCGCATATATTTTGTATCTATAAAATCAAAAGGGGCTCTGATGGCCTGATGCCACTGTCAAAATACTAATATTGTATGCTTATGTTTAGCAAGTAGTAGAAAGTGATCAGTGCAGAGACTAGAGTGGCATTTGTCTTAAGTCATATTAGCAATGCCAGGATTAGGAGGATCCAAGTGAAGCTGGTCCTCCATGCTCTGTCTGTAGTTAATGAAGAGAGATACGTGATTGAAGGAATGATTCAGCACATTAAGTGCAACGTAGATGGGATGAATTGTGCTACCGAGAGGAGCATTTATATCTTTCTGGGTAAGATTACCCAGGCTGGCAAGAGATGCAGGCAGTGACCTTTCCCAAGCACTGCTCGGGGACTGCAGCGCTGAGATAATGCCTTCTGCTCTCGGCCACGCGCGCAGCCTTCCCTCGCTCCAGCTGAGGTCAGTGGCCATCGCTAACTGCTGGTCTCAAACCAGAAGGAGATGGTATGTGCATCACTGAAATGAATTGGAAACCAGCACTCATTGCTAACAAGCAATGAACAGTTTCTAATGTAACTATCAGCTGAAAGAAAATTAAATAGGTATTTGGCTGCAACTCTTTTTAAAGTAGCAGCAGCAAAGCTAAGCTCATTTTTTCTGAAACAATGGGTGAACTAACCTAGTTAAATCAAATAGGGACAAATTCCCTTTTGAGTGTCTGTAAGTTAATATGAGGTATAAAGGAATACCTGCACTGCAAATTTTATTAATTACAGCCTTTAAAGGCCATAGCATATCACACATCTCTGCTCTAGTCAGGGTGATCATTATTTTGTATATTTGCAATTTTAAAAAGATATGAATGTATTTGGAAATATTCTCCTTATGTGAATATAGAATGCCTCCTAAATCTCTCTTTTTTATTGCAAAAATGCCTTTACTGCTCTCACTATGTAGTAGTAATCCAAGTTATAGCTGCTGCCAGCTTTTCTTTTCATGCTCCTCCTCCCACTTCCTCTGATTGCAATCTCTAAGCTTGTCCAGAGCGTGACCGAAACCTACTGGCTTCAGCGCCGCTTCTCTTCACCTGGGCCAGTCCTAGGATGCAAGAGCTGGCGCTCTGCAGTGTGGAAAGGTGCACGAGAGCGGCTGGCAAGCACGAGGAAGGGCATCAGCGGCTCCAAACCTCAGCTCCCTGACTGCTGCCGGCCGGGGACTCCTCTTGCTACAGCCCTGAGCTCGACCGTCTGATCCCCGAGATGAGCTGGGCGTCTGCATGAGCAGCAGGAGCGAGGAGCAGGCATGCAGCGATGCGGTCTGCAAGCTGAAGTTGCACTATGGGGTTTCTTTTGATTCAGGGGCTTTACAGCTCTTGAAATTTTCCCACTGGCTTTACTTCAAGATAATTGCTGAGACAATATTAACAGCTATAATAATCAGCCCACTAGAAATCTATAGATGTATAAATAGCAAGAACAGTGAAGTCTGGGATGTCTATCCAATAATGCGTTGTAGAGAAAACAATCTTGTGTTAAAGTCATGCTTTTGAAATGACTGAATAAATAAAGCAAGATTAATGATCACTGGAAGCTCTGGCTGATAGAAGTAATTTTTTTGCAATTGGTGCAAACAAAGCCGTTAATTTTAGAGCTGATTTAAAGAGTGAATGTACCTTTATAAGTATTTATGTTAAGAAACTGGCTGCTAAAAATAATATTTTTAAAGTATATGATGTGATAGCTTTTCAAAGAACATTCATATTGCAAAGTATTTGTCTTGGCTTATCTGTTTTTTGGCCTGCAGGAAGGAGCTTAGCCTGAGTAAAATTGCTCCACTAAAATGCAATTCTGTACTCTTTCCGATGGGGAAAGAGTTAATGAACAGGAATACTATGTAGAATGATTATTAAATTGTTAAAAAAGCATTTATCAGGAGATTACATATTTATTCTATCACATTGCCAAGCCATTTCTGCTAATTCAAAAAGTAGCACATTTTTGCCTTACCAGCCTATCCAAACTCGTGCCAGCAGCAGTTGTAGGTCGCTCCTCCGGATTATAAGGTCTGAAACGGGTGTTGAAGTTGTCAGGGACAGAACGAGAAGATCTCAGTGCAGGTGCTGGTTTAGGCTGGCCACATCCTTGGAAAACCTAAGAGAAACATTGCAGGTTGTATGGCAATCACAGAACAAGAGAAGCTGGTATTTTACGGAGGTATTCTCTATTTCACGTGTCAGAAACTTTAGCTTTGATTGACAGTTTGTTAATAGTGAATTGAGCACACTCTGTGCATTAAAACTCAGATGAATAATTAAGCATTGTTAATTACTCAGTGTAAGGGTAACACTATACAGGGACCAAAAAATACTTAAATCGTTTCAGAATGGTGATTGTTCTAAGAAGTTAACACCTGAGAGCATTTTAATTACTAACTGCTCAGGAGGAGAGATGAACAAAAGGGAGCCCTTTGTGGCAGGAGTCAGTTGATAATTGTTGCAGATTTTGTTAGAAGTGATATTTATCCAAAATCATGGCTCGTTCATAATCCCGATCCGTAGCTATCCCCACCAGCTAATCTTATTTGTAGTCTCAGCGAAAAGGTCAATGATGAAATAGTCTTATAAGTGGATTACCTTCTTATTCCCTAGCAGGCCTTCCTCTAGGTGAGGGCTGAGGCATATTGAGTGGGCAGTACTAAGAGTTATTTTCTGCTTGTTTCTTAAGTACAAAAATAATGTTCAGGCTTATGAAATTCTTCATATACTCCTCTTTGGAAAAACTTCAGTAGGATATATATTGTGAATACTAAAGGACTCTGAGGACACATTAGCAAGCACAAATCTCAGAGAAACTCTTTTAGAAGTTGCCAGGTTGAAGGGAGGTAGGATATTTGCACAATTATATTTTTAAGTGCTTTGATGAGGTAGGGTCCTGCTGTTTGCTTTCATAGCAACATTTTCCAGTTCTGGAATCTTTATTTATTTATTTATTTATTGCGAGCATAATATTTTGCCTGTTTCAATATTTTACTTCCTCTGAAAAGGATTTCCTGTAAGATATCTTCTACTGAGCTCTAAAACTAGACGCTAATCTTGTGGTGCTGCAAATGCTCTGCCTTGCAGATAAGCTAAGAGTCCTCCCTTTTTGGATGGCCAAAATGATGCTAGCTGTGTTGCGAGTCGGTGTTCCCAAGGGTCATGTTTCTCTTTTAGACAATATTCTGCCTGCAGCGGATGTCTCTTGAAGTAGGTATGGATATCATGACTTTTGTTGCTTTCAAGATTCATTACAATTAGCTCTTGGCTAGGTTTCCTGATATTAATTTAGAGGTCCCAAATGATTCTGAAATTGCTGAAAGAAACTGACCCATGCTAAATTTATGTTCAATCATCATGTCGGTTTTGGCTCAAAGTCCAGCAAGTCAGCTGTTGTGTGGCCACGGGGATTTTTAATTTATGTATGAAACATTGCTTGCTCTGTTTGAAGACTATCTGTAAGATTTTCTGAAGAATTTCTAACCTATTTAATCATGGGGATAATTTTTCAATAAAATATAATTCAATCACCTAGGAAAGGTGATTTTGGTTTGAACAGTTTTATTGTTTTTCAGAAATTTAGGCCAAAATTAGTATTCAGAGTTTACACACATGATTATGAACAATGCTGTACATTTTTAAGGGCCAAATATATGTGGTAGGACCTTAATTATGCTTACAATATTTACCAATTTATCTTGATTGGAGATAAATTATGAGCAGAAAACATAACAGTTTATTTAGATATCTATGATATCTCCTTCAGTTATTTAAGCATTTAGGTATCTGCTTATAAACACAAGTGACAGTCCTTCAAAATATGGGTCCTGGCTCTCATGGTAAAGGGAAATGAGGACACTGAAATCCTCCCCTTAAATTTTACAAACTGTGTGACAGGCTACTTTTTATGACCCCGCGGATAAACTTTGACTCTGAATAATTTATATTTTATTTTTCTTGGGGCATAGTGAAAAAAATGAAAAAGAGCTTAGATTATTTGGCATTTAGATACATATAAATAGTCATATAAATACTTGTTACTTGTAGTGTAAGAATTTTGTATGAATAAAATTACATACAGTCAGACAATAATAGAAGTGGAAACTGAATGGCCATTTTTACGTCAGTGGAGAAGAAATCATTTATTTTCTAAGCAAGCGAGCAGTAATGCACTGTGCATATGATAGTCAGTAACTATATTTTCAGTTCAAAGAAGACAATTTCTAATTTGCATCCAGGTATTAACTGTCAGAATATAAAATATAAAGCTGATAACTTGGAATTAGCAAGTGCTTCCCAAGAAAGAGCACATGAAATATTTTATTCAAATAAATATTCAGAGATACTTAAAAAATCAGGAAAATATTTAGGTTTCTTATTATACATGCTGTGAATTGGCAGCATAAATATACAGTCTTAAAAAAAAACACTTTATTTGTAATGTGTGCAATTCACCTCATCTCATTTTAGAGAAGGTATTCAGTTTGAAATTAAGATACTTGACTTTAGGTGTAGACACGTGGGTTTATATTTAACCTCAATATCTAAGCTCCTGTTTTAGGTATGGGAGATCCAAACTCTGGCTGCCTACACATCAGCAGCTATATTCATTTGTGGCATCCTGGGGTATCCGAGATATCTCCTGCGACTGCCTTGACAGAGGACCAACTCCCTGCTGAACTGGCGGTTAACTCTCTGATGCAACATCCTTGAGGGTTTCAAATGACACTAGACTTCTGTGTTGTTTATGGGAACCAAGCCATGACATCAAGTCAACTCAGCCAATGCAGAGAGCTGACTAATCGCGAAATTATGAGCTAACTTTATTGTGAAAAAAAAGGAGCTATTTTCTCAGGAGAACTCGGTGGTTTGAATCCCAGCAGAAAGAATTCTTCCTCTTTGATGTCTTGAGCCGTGCTGTTATTTAGACATGTATTTGTGTACAGTGTTTCCTACTGAGTATCTCTGTATGACTCTGCTCCATTGACTCTCTCATCTTCAGCTAGAATACTATTGATTTTTTTTTCTGAAGAACACCATTATATTTTTCCTGCACAGGGCTCTGTGGAGAACACAGATAAATGAAGAGGTTTGTTAATATGAAATTCTGGGGCTATTTTAAGAAGAAACTTAGACATAGTTTTATGAAGATTTCCTCCTTATAAATAATGCATAGGTAGTGAGCTATGTCATGGAGCTCGTTCTTTTTTTCTTTTTTTTTAAGCTAGAAATTGCCAACAGGAGTAATTGCCAAAAAAAACCCCACATATCTACAGGTCAAATTGGATGTCCATCAGCCTGGATAAAAGAAGATTTAAGTTCAGCTGGTGGGAGACTCAAGTCTGGGGACAGTCTTTATGAAGGAACAGAAATCTTGGCACGGTAGCCAAATGACAGAGCAGTCAAACATGTTGTTGTAGACTAGCCTATTTAAAATGCAGAAAATAGTCCAAAATATTGGGGTAGCAATGAAGGAAAAATATGCTGATGCAACAGATTATAAATTTTATCCATTTTGAAGAAAAAAAAATGGATGTTACAGAATCTTTTCTGATTTTGGGGGAGTTTTCCTTTGCTTCCTGTAAAAAGGCAGTCTCTGCAGATGTCATTTACTAATCATTTATATTGTTAAAATGTAAGATAATGGTACTGTCAACTTTATGGGAAAATTTGAAGATCCAGATCCCAGTTTGTTCAGGCCAAGATAAAGCTATTAAAAATGATATTAAATTAATATGTTTTGACGCTCTGACTATGACTCTCTGAATTACGTCTGCAGGAAGGAGAATATGTACTATGACTAAATCTTGAGAACAAACAATATACAGAATATAATGCAGCTACCTGAGAAATAACCAAGCTGCTGCACAGCATGTTATCACCTGAAGCATTACTATGGCTATACTGTTCAAATATCAAAGATTGTCACTGGCAAATGACAAAGAGTATGATTTCAGTAATGCAGATGTTAACATGTCTCAGACACTATCATGGAAACCTGAGGTAGGTCTATGGCAGCCTGATTGCTACCAGAGGCAGCCCTCAGGCAACTCCACTGAAGTTTGAGGTGGACCTGGATCACAAAGCCTACTCTTAGAAAGCATAGAAGTGATGCTTGGCTTCTCAAACAGACCAGAATGGCTATTTCTGCACAGCCTTGGCTTGCAGAAGACATTCTGTCAGAATGGCTGCAGATGTTAACATATGTTAGCATGTTACCTATTAAAAACTAATTTTGATGATCTTCAGCCTGTTCTTTATGTTTTTTTTTTCTGGCATGACTTGCTAGACCACTGCTCCTTGCTGGAGATCATCTGCAGAAATGGCAGCTGTGAGGAATGTGACTCCTCTTGAGGCAAAATAAGGACCTCATATAGTTGCCATTCACAGACATGACAGCCTCACAAGATTAGCAGTTTTTGCAGTTTAGAGGTTTATAGTCAGACATTTTAGGCAGATTGGTGTTGTATGCAGATTGAAGAAAAATATCAAAAAAACAAATCAAAGATTCCAGCTTCAAGATGAATTAGAGGATCTTAGCATAATGCTAGTACCTAGTTGATGTGAACTTTGCTAAAAGAATCAACAAACAATAAAAGCCAACGGCTGATTGCTGATAGAACAGAGATGCTCCATTTTATGGAGTGATTTGAACTGGGATTTGGCTAAGCGTGTGTGTCCTTGCTTGGAAGTACAAAGACAGAAGAGGTACATGTGACACCTCTATATCTCTCTGTCTCAATGATATTAATGTGCACCCATCAAGAGTGGAAGTTAGAGGGTTTGCCTCTATTAAAGAAATGAAAGATAAGGTGTGAACTTGAGCAATAAGCCCTGACTGTCCACACTGATTAATTGCTAACTCATTGACTTTTCCTTGGACTGTCCCAACTAGCTTGCTCCAGAATGAAACTGCTCCTTAGTTCAGCAAGATAGGCATGAATCAGTCTGTGCCACTTGGCCTCAAGGGCAGGCACAGGTCCTTGTCCCTCTTCTATTTATCAGTATTGCCATAACTGTGAAGACTATTTCTCAGAAAAATAGTGCTGAATAGGAGGAGGTGCATATTTAGGGAAAAAAATGTACAAAATCTTCAGGGTTGCATCTAGCGAAGAATGGAAAGATAAACCATAAAAATGGAGATTTAGGATGTTCATTATATATTTTTATGTTGATGTCTAAAATTGAAGACCTCGTTTTTCAAATAAAAACATGCATTCTTACTTCTTTTTTCTACTTGTTTTGTTGAAAATCATACATTATTATCTACTTAAATTTGCCTCCATATGCACAGTAATGTACAGTAACTGTGTTATGTCAAAAAACATATATTTTCCTCAAAGAGATTTTGAAATACAATGGCAGTTGGCATAATACAAAAAAACACTCTGCAACACAAACATAAAATGGCAGCGCAATTTAATGGTAATGACCATTAATAGAGATATTTTATAGAAATAAATATTCAAAACAGAAGAGGGATGGGTTTGAATTAAATGATCTCCAGGTCTTCTGCTGGCAAAGAACATGGATTTGTTGAGGTCCTTGATAAAGAAACTGTTCATTATTATTTTTTCCATTTATTTTAAGAGAGGAACAACAACATACAGCAATAACTAAATGGCCCTAAATTCTATTGAATGTAGTGTAGAGCTTCATGCCAGATATCTGCCAGATTTTCTAGTGGAGGTAGCTGCATGTCAGCTGTGAAGTATCATCCATGTGCATACAGGTGCTGTAGCCAAGACCATGACCTTATAAGTACACTAACATTTTCCCATGTGCAAACACGCTGACTGACTTGTGGAAAAAAATGGTTGTGGTTCCTAATTACCACATTTTCAGCAGGATAAAGCTGAATGCAAAAAAAAAACCCAGAATCATCTGAAGAGAAAGAAAATGGTGTGATTTTAACATTCTGCCTGGAGCTTTCTGACTGCAGTTTCTGAATGACTGACAAGTGTGGATCTTTTCCTAGATTAGGTCTGCAATTGCATGCCATGCACCCCATTACATCTGGGAAGGTATCTGTCATTCTCAGTGAAGCTCGATCTAAGCGGTCAAGTATGTATAAGGGGAAAAAATTAGACTACAGATAATTGATTCAAAGTCTGCTCATGTATCATCTTTATAGATCTGATATGACATAGAATATCACAGCAGTAGACTCAAAGACTTTGCCTTCTTCTTCTTTTTTTTTAACATTAGAGCACTTTCATGACTTAGGACCTGAAAAAGATGGATAGAACCTGGCAAAATAAGGAAATCACTTTTCAGGAGAAAAATGGCCTACGTATAAAATACAAAAGCCCCCATGCATAGATAGCTCTGTTATCTATGAAAACAGAGTCAAATAAATTTCACTGCTATAGTTTGATTTCTTTTTCTCAAGATTTAAAAAAAAATATTCCTTAAGATTTCTCTTAGAGAAAAACTTTGAAGTGCAAATGGAATTTCTGTGATTTATTAACCTTTAGAGCAAATAAATAGAATATTTCTCAGGGACAGGACAAACAGCCTGCTCTATTGCAAATGAGTAGTAAGATGAGCTTATGCCAAGGTGATGTCATTGGATTCTGGCAGGAAATGCAGTTTCCTGACTAATGGAAAAACTGTGAGAATGAAGCAAGTAAGGAGAATGAAATATATCTGAGCTTTGCATGAGGTTTTAGTGAAAAAATATATTTAGTTTTAAGGTAGAAGCTGGATTTGCTAAGGTAGCTCCAGAGCATTCAACAGAATTTGGTTGATAAACTCCTTGATGATTTCTGCCAGAGCAAAGTCACATCTTGAAGTATGTAGACTGCTTTTAAAACCTAAGTAAATTCATGTAGGTGAAAAGCAAAGAGCTTCTTGAAGGAAATCCTTAGCATCCTGCAGCACTGGACCCATAAAGAGCATCTAATTTGGGGCTGACAGGAAGAATATTAACCTCAGCCTCCTGTCTTTTATCCTCATTTTTTCTCCATCTACAGTTGTTTCCTTCCAAGCAATGGAAATTCACCGACTTGGAGAGCAGTCTGGCCAGAACTACTGCGAGATCAATGGGAGATGGAAATACTTAATGTGGAGAACCTGGCAAACAGTTGATTTCAGATTCTGAATTGCAGTGTGCTGATGAATACTAAGGAAAAGGCATTAGTTGTTAACTACTGGCTCAACAGCACCTGTTACTGAATTCCAAGGACCTTATTTATATGGGGTTTGGAGATGGTGGTGACCTGCATATATGCACATGTTAAAAATAGAAAGAAGGAAGATAGCGTCATTATCTTTGTTTATTTTCATGTCAGAATCTACACAAAACTCTATCAAGCCAAGGTCTAGTAGTCAGAGGCTGTCCAAAATAATGATATTTCCCTTGAGCGGTTATTAGAGGAGGTTAAGCGGAACATTTCGTGTGTTCAGCTCAAACCTGCAGTCTGACCTAGACAGATCAAAATGTGCTTGGATGTTAATACGGAGAATCACAGATGAGACACGAACAAATATACTCTGCAGGATATTGCTTACTGAGCTACCAGCAATTTTCAACAGTCTCTGTTTTCTCTAACCACTTGCAGCTATTAATTTGCAATTTACTAAACTATACTTTTCTCTCTGATGCTTCTGTTTGAAAACTTGTGGGCTTATTTAACTAGAGAAAGGATTCAAAGACACCCTGGTGAACTGCTGAGAAAACTAATATATGTTGTCGTGGTTCAGCCAATCTTTCTTAAAGCCTGGAGAGAAAACTGAAGGAGATGCTTTCCCCCCTGCTTGTGACACTCAGGAGAAGGAGCGACTCGCACAGTACCTTTGCTGACACCTGCATGCTGTTTTCTTGCATGTTCATGATGGCTTCTGAAATCTTGACATCAATAGGGTCCATGACTGATTCAATGTTGAACGGCCCTTCTAATCTCTCGGCTACCAGAAGCATAGCATCTGTTAAAACAAAAAGCAGTCATTGCCTTAGGGAGCGATACCCCTGCGTGCCCCGTACCAATCAGCTTCCCTGGCTGCAGATGGGGATGCTGAGCGCTCTAGGGCAGGGAGCGTGCGGCAGCAGCGTCGCAGAAACCTGTCTCCACAGTGCCGCTTCCCGACTGCCAAAAACACCATCCCCTACCATTGCTGCCACAACAGAAAAGGGGCTCAAGATTGTACAGGTTAGATTAATAACAGCTGCCACAGCGTTATCGAGCTTGGGGTAAAGTTATTTCCACGCAGCTTCGCAACACTCAAACCGCCACTGCACCGGTGTGTGCTTGTATAATCTTCTTCCTGAGAAAAAGCAGGTTGATAGAAATAATCCCTGGGGGTATGTTCTTAGAGTTTGTGTGAGATGATGAAAACTTTGATATGATATATCAGGATGTTATAATTAAAGCAGCTGTTCGTTCTGACCCTAATGATCTCATTTTCTTGCAATATGAACAGCAGATGAATATTGGATTTCTGCCATAGCACATAGGTATAAACTATGTTTGCCTTGTTATGTTTTGAAAATGTTGTTGAAAGTTGTAAGCAGAAAGATACAGTCTTTTATGTTTTGGAATTATTTTTTTTTTGCCAATTTATGCTGGTACATGGCTCCAAATTAATTTTGTATAGGTGTTTAAGTGACTAACAAGTAAAAACTAAGCAATTGAAAATAAATTAAAAGTAACAGAAACATTTTTCATACATCATACATACATATTGTCTATGAACAGACACAGATTCATCACATTTTTGCACAGCAGAAGTCGTGTCATAAACTGCAATTACAGTATACCTTTGAACATCACACTTGAGCCTGATCTATCATGAGTTAGTTTTTTAAGTTTCCATCATCTAGTTATTTGGTTCCTGAATAGACCTGCAGTTTTAACATGACAAACAATAATTTTCACATGCTTTCTTTATCCCTCAGTCTTAGACTCTGGTGTTAATACTCCAGTAATAACCAAAGTGCCTTCCCATTCATGTTTTGCTTTGGAAAGTACCAGACCCATAGAAACTCCCTCCAAGAGATGTGAAGCACCTCTTTGCCCTGATGATTGTGTAGCTATGCTCTTGACTGGGCAATCCTGGGACTCCTTGCTAGTCTGCATCCTTCCATCCCACAGACCTGGCTGTGCAGATGGATGAGGAGAAGAGAAAACGGAACCCCAGTCTCACAGACTGGGGTTCCTCCAGTCAAGAGCATCTGAAGGTTAGGACATAGTCACTTTTTAGATACAGCCAACATGTACCTAAAAATCCCACTGATATTNTGAGGAGAATAGAAAACGGAACCCCAGTCTCACAGGCATGGTCAGACCTGAAGGTTAGGACATAGTCACTTTTTAGATACAGCCAACATGTGCCTAAAAATCCCACTGATATTGAAATCACTTGGAATCCGATACCTAAGTACCTTTGAAAATTTAGGTCAAATATATCACAATACTTCTAGGTTGTGAAGAGTAGATTTTCAGATTTTTGGAGTGGTGCATACAGCGCTTGTTGCTGACTATGAGAAATGATGAGATAATAGACAATCTCTTTCTAATCTCTTTCTAAGTGCTGTTTGGGCTGGCATTATTATTACTATTTTTTTTTAAATAATGTGGGAAACCCAGTGAAAACAGCACCTGACTTTGACAGAGAAACCAAAGCAGTTTTTGTGCACACATTGATACACACATGCACAACATACATGAAAATATTTCCACATAATTTAACAATTTTTCCACATGCAAAGAGAATTTGATAGTGTTGTCTGCTACAAAGTACCTTCTTCCTCAAAAGTTCAGAATGACTTGTATAAAATATATGTATCTTTGCACTTTGTGAATCATGTGATCAGCCTAAATCCTATTGGTTCCTGCTGGAACCAATATTAGAAAGTATTCTGATGCAAGAGATGGTGATTTGGTTTAGGTGTCTTAGTTCAGGACTAAAAACAAGGCTAATGCAGAAACCAATCAGTTATATTTATCATCTTGTTTTTCTTTGTTTGCTTGTTTTTCTGCAGGAATCGCCTACAGCTCGAGTTAAGGATAGGCACCTCTTTCCACCAGCTCACTCTGTTTTGGAACAAGTAGGTGGAACAAGCCCAGGGCTCAACTCAGTCAAGTATGTGGTTCAGATAAGTGACAATGTCTGTAGAAGCAGAAATGGGTGAATAGGTAAATGGTTGTACAAGAAGAGAGCCATTGGTCTATGATGAGAAGAGATGTGGGTCTGGGACTACTTTTTTTTCCTTCTACTAGTAAGGTGGGGATAGCTTCAGCATAAATCTTGGACTGACATTATAGTGGTATTTCACCTATAGGGCAGAAGAGAAGTGTACGCTTGTTCAGTTGTGACT
Organism: Crypturellus undulatus; assembly: GCA_013389825.1. Classification (NCBI taxonomy): domain Eukaryota; kingdom Metazoa; phylum Chordata; class Aves; order Tinamiformes; family Tinamidae; genus Crypturellus; species Crypturellus undulatus. The sequence continues at coordinate 316,957 of VWPW01018073.1, forward strand.
GAACAAGAACAACATCTTTAAGAGCTCTCTTAAACTCTTAAGAGTTTAAGAATTTACTCTTATTCTGTAAGAGTAACCTCACCTTGAGCAAAGGGTCTTCAAAAATTAATACAAGTATTAATATATATTAATAATTATATTAGTATTAGTAATATTCAAAATTAATATTAGGAGATAAAAACTAAGATAATTTCTTAGTTTGTAACACTAAAAAAAAAAAAGCTTTTAGTTCATCAGCTTCTATTTTCTGAACTTTAAGTCTGTTTGCAACCTTAGGATTTGCTTTAAGAGTAGCTTGAGTTTTTGTACTGGAAGTGGGCAGAGAGTGAGGAATTTGGGTAATTCCTGGCTGGAATGAGCTTATCGTTGTGTTGAACCCCTTTTCTGAGATGGTTCAGGCACAGGTCTGGTATGTTCAAGAACTTATATTCACAGTAGGGTTAGAGACGAGTTATGGCCTTTTTTCACTGGTGGCCATCAACAGAACTAGAGGAAACGGCCGCAAATTGAAGCACCAAAAGTTCCACAGGAACTTAAGGAAGAATTTCTTGACAGTGAGGGTGACAGAGCCCTGGAACAGGCTGCCCAGAGAGGTTGTGGAGTCTCCTTCTCTGGAGATCTTCAAGACCCGCTTGGATGCAGTCCTGTGCCACGTGCTCTAGGTGGCCCTGTGTGTGCAGGGGGGTTGGGCTAGATGACCTCTAGAGGTCCCTTCCAACCTTAGGCATTCTGTGATTCTGTGATTCATAAGACTCATAAGACTGACCCCTTCAGAAAATAGTGCGTCCTCCTAAAATGAATTTCTCCCTTGGAAAATATACTTTTGGCTTATTACTTTTAGCATCCCTGCTCTTACTAACCCTAACCTACATTCTAGCCCAAGGACTTACACTGTTCTGTATGAACACATGCAATACGTAAACACAAAATACAATTTAATGAAATAAAAGCTGTTAGGCTGAATGTTTTAGAATCAGGTGAAATGTATTGGTCTGAGATTTACGAGAGGTCAGTCAAAATGGTATAATGCTCCCTTCCAGGCATAAACCCTTCAAATCTACGATCGTATTGTGGGCACACTGCTTTGTTGTCCCAGCTTTCTTGTTTCTCCTAAAAACATTGTGAATATTATTACATGAGCTGTTGGAAAAGTTTCAATATGAAATAAAGAAAATATATGACTCAGTTTTAAAATCTTAATTCTTAAGAGTTCTCAAGGAGATACTTCCATGAAATGTTGCTGCTGGTTGAGCCCAGCAACTCTGGGGAGCTTACACAGTATTCTCTTGTCCACACAGAAGAAATTTCATGGGCTTTCCTTGCTTGTGGCTCTTAGGAGGACACTGTTTTGGTCTAAGCAAAATATAAAAGATATTCAGAAGAAATTTATTTTGTTTTGGTTTATATTACAGAAAACCTCTCTTAAAAATGTTTTATAGATGTTTTAATGAGAAGCACATGACAAAGCTGACTATGACGCTGTTAGTTATTGTTTAATTTAAAATTTCAGAAGGTTATATGAATTTCAAGATATGTTATTGTTTTGTAAGCTTTGATGGTCTCCAAGTGAAAAAAAATGATATAATAATATAATAATGTAAATAGACAGGAGTCTGCCTATATTTCCTATGAACTACATCAAGCCATTTTCTTTCAGTTGTCTTTACACCAAAAGTGATACCTTTTTGTTTATATTACATTTCTTTCAGGGCAGGTTTCAAGAAAGCTTCCTGTTAAATCTTGTGTTGAAACAAAGGGAATAGGGACAAAGACACTGATTTACGAGACACAGGACAACTAAAAAGAATCCAAACCAGAATGTAAAACAAAGTTAAAAAAAAGGTCCCTTTTTCTTGCCACCTTTCTACCAGCAGAAAGATATGCAAGGAGAAAGTTTCAGTTCTTTGCCCTTGCTTCCTTAAAGACCTGGGAAGCCAATAACAAAAAGTACTTTTTGGTCAGTGTTAGCTTGGATTTGACATCATTTTTTTCCCGTTGTCCCGATCTCTGTTGATCTTTTAAATTATCGGTGAGATCCTGCAAGTTTCTTAGCTTGCCCAAGGGAATTTTAGAGAAGCATCTGTGGGTGAATGCTCTTAAAACATTGTTTCTTCAGGGAGATGAAGAAGAGTCATCACTGAGTATGTATGTGCTTCACAAAATCTCAAAAGGAGGTTTGTATTATTTCTAGCCTTATTTACCTGGTCCCTCACATGAAGAAATGTGAGGGGTTTATTTGTATATTGCTTTGTGAAATAAGGTCAGGATAAATTTTATTTTAAAAACTTCAAAGGACTTTATGTATGTTAAGATTACAGGGGAAAAGAGAAGAGTCAGTTGTAAACAGACTGAGCAACTTACTGCAGTGGAACATGACCTTGTGGAAATGGCAGCTTTGGAAAAGTATATAACTGTAAATATTCCGGGTTGCAAAGAAATGCTTTTAGGGTGGTTTCCCATCCTTCTGACCAAGGGCAAGGGGAGGTGGGAGTCTGGGTAGTATTTACTATGTGGTGTAGATAAAACTCAGTGAATTTTCCATTATGACACTAAATATAAATAACAGCTACAAAATCTTCACAGTGTTAAATGTTAAAGTAATGAAACAAAACAAAAATAAAATTGAAAGTTGAATTATAGTACATATTGACTTTTAAAAAATATAATAACAACAGAAATGCATCCCTGTAATACTCTGCCAAAACTTTTTTACTGCCAGATTATGATTTACTAATAAAATTCAAGGAGAAGAGGAAAGTAAAACTCCACCTCTTGTTTAATGAGGTGCTAAGAACTCTTTTCTCAGAAAACAAGACTAAGTCACACCAGGGATGCCAAAACTAATCTTTTCCTTAGGGTTCATAGCCCTGTTTAAACATTATTATTTATTGGTATGAAAACATTGTGTGATTCTATTTTGATGTGGTTAAAATGACATATTTCCTCTCTGAATATCCTTAATCTCTACATAGGTATTGGCATAATATTATCATAATTCTCTGTCTTTATGCTACATCCTGCTCCTTTTTTTGGAGAAGTGCTTTGCATCTATGTAAAAGCAATCTCAATATTCATCCTCTGGATATTCATTCATCAATTCTGTTATTTGTTCTGTTAAGATTATTTGTTAAGGTGTATAGGCAGTTGACTAGATCCTGTCTGGAAGTTCAGTTAACTGAGCAAACCCAGGGATACTGCTGCACATAGTATGAGGTGTTCTTGGAAGTGAAAAAAAATAGAGTGTGGGAAGTTGAAAAAAACCTCTGTTAGTGGTGTGAGAAATGTCTGGATATCACAGATGGTTAAGGGTGGGTACTGTAAGAAAGAGCTGAGAATTGCAGGTAACTGGAGGAGTATTTGTCCTCCAGGCCCACAGCAACTCTATCGGTAACAACAGGTAAGGTCAATTTTATCCAGATAACTGTTCCGGCAATACCACATTTGGGTGAGGATGTAGCGAAAAAGAGCGAAGGAGAAAGGAGTGAATAAAGAGATGTATCAAGTTGTGCCGGGGAAGAAAAATCATGGGAAAACAGAGAAAGTGAGATGAAAGGGCTGACCACGTGGGAGTACTGCTGGTCAGCACACCTAAGCCTTCCTTGTTAACGTGCTCTTGGAATCCTGGAGATGGCCCTTCAACAGCCCAGGGGTGCTGCAGGCTCCTCCTCCTCCAGCTAAAAACTAACGAATCTGACTACCCATGTTGCCGTGTTAATTGTAGTGTCCAGCTATGAACAAGTCTGACGGACCCTCTCTGCCTTCCTGAGTTTCACTAANTTCAACAGCTCAGGGGTGCTGCAGGCTGCTCCTCCTCCAGCTAAAAACTAATGAATCTGACTACCCGTGTTGCCATGTTGAGTTAATTGTAGTGTCCAGCTATGAACAAGTCTGACAGGGACCCTCTCTGCCTTCCTGAATTTCAGTAACTGTTCATAAAGCATAGATTTTCTTTAAAGCAGGAGTCAGAGAACCTATTTCTGAAGGTGCCTTTAAGCAGTAAAACCTACCAAGATGCAGGAGACTCAATTTCCTGCTCTTTTTGTTTTTTCTCCAGTGGTTTAAGGAGACTAAAACTCCTACCTGCTGGAATAACACCATAAGCACCTAAGTTTATCTAAGTTTGTCTAAGTTTAATGTCAGAGACGAGAAAGATTTAAGAATTATCCTCGTTTTGCTATTTCTCGTCTGCTAAGTGATTATTTTGATTCACAGATGCGTCACTTACCCCTCCTTCATAAAAACATAATAGTTTCAACGAGCTAATTTGTTTTCTATCCAATTCTGTAATAATAGATTATTTTCTATTACTCCTACAGGATTTATCTGTAGCCTTTCTTTTTATGTAAAGCAGAACAAGAAATGAGTTTAATATCACATATAATATATGTATGAAAAAGATATTGACAGTCAGTTGTCATCTTGTAGCTGATAGCAACAAAATGAATTTTGTAGAGCGAACTGCATGCTCACAAGATTTGTCAAGATCTTTGTTAAACAAGAGATGTTTAAATAGTCCCATCAGGAGTAAGTTGTTAGTACATCAGCATTACATTGTTAGTAAATAAAAAACACAACCCTGATAGATACATGGTGCTGTACTGTTTGCTTTAGTCCATTTAAAAATTTTCTATTAACATATACAAGTTTGAAAAATTCTTTAAAGAAATGTAACCTTTGTAACACTGAAAAAGAAGTCTATCTTAGTCTATCTTTCTGACACTTCTTTGGTGTTATATTCTCCAATAGTTGAGGATAGCAAATTATAGTCTAATATTTCTCATTTAATATATCCTTTCCTTGGTAAAAATAGTCCAGAATATATTGTACATATTATTTTAGACAAGTCATAGAAATTAGAATCTCAAAGATCTTCTCAGTCATTCTACTTCCAATTCAGAATTACTACTACAGTATACATTCCACAGTCATGTTCAGTCCATTTTTAAAACAACTCAGATGATACATTTTCCCCACATTTCTTAGAAAGCTTTTTCATTGCTTATTATACATTAATATTAGAATATTTTTAAAGTAATGTAGAGTAATTTTTGGCTGCTTGCTTTCACACAATTATTCATAATAAGTTATCTCATAGCATCCTAAAAGTTTTATTCTTTTCTTGGTATTTACATCTTTCAGATATTTGTAGTCATCTATCATACCCTTATTTTGTGTTAGATCATGCTTTCTGTGCTCATTCTTCTGCTGTTTTCATAAATAATTTCCTCAGGTACTTTGTTTTTCTCTTTATTTGCAGTAGCTGATTTGCAGTAGCTCACTACTAGTGTGATATCTAAAACAGATCAATCTTTTATAGTGGAATCTCATTAGCATTGTTTTGCAGGGACTTTTTGGCCCACATTTCCAACTTCTTAGAAGACTGGCTTGATTTTCTTGATGCCTCTGATATCCTTATCTTCTTCATCACAATTGATTTATAATTCGCATTTCCCATGTCACTCCTGACACACATTCTTTTCAAGTGTCTACTCACATTCAGAATTTATGTTTCCCGCACTGTTTGCTTTATATCTTATGTTTCAAAATTCTGTGAAGTAGATCTTTTTCTAACTTAAACAGAACTTACGGTTCTCTTTTGAAAACATGCTTAATAAGCTATTTTCTCTTCTTGAGAAGTGATACGTGTTTCACTTTAATAAACAATTTGGTTCAAAGGATTGTTTGGTTATTTCCCATTTACCCATTAGCAGTGTGTAGTCTGTCTAAACTTTCTCATGGTAAGTATGGTGTTATCTGCAACCTAAAAATCTTCCTTTGCTAAAACCCATTTTTATTGGCAGTTACTGATCTATGGGAAGACCTTATTGTACTTCTGCTTTTCCATTTGTCTGTTCCATAGCCTCTGTCTATTATAGCATGCAGTTTGATGTGGGAAAACTACAACTATTATTAAGAATTGAAATATAAATTTCCCAAATATCAAAGCCAGATTTTTGAATAGATATCCTGAGAAAAACATCTTTCCTACCACTTGGTCACTGACTTTTTTTGCTTCTTTGCTATAAATAAACAATCAACCTATGGTCAGCTTTGCTAGCATGGATCTATCCCTGTGTTATGGCTCTACGGGAGGTGTCACATACAGCTGCAAAGACAAAATTGATTTTTGTCTTTCATCTTATTGATTAATATGGAAATGTACTGCAGGTATCTCGTTGCTTTTTAAAGTCTCCCACTATGCAGAGAATTTTTTGATGCTTAAGTTTCCTCCCAAAGCGACTCAATGTAGCAAATGAAAACAGGATTTGAATATAGTAGGTTTTCTTTTTTTCCAGCCATATACTTGACTACTCCAATGGCCCACATGCATCCCAAATGGTTGTGTACGTCAAAGCTGTCACAAATCAATACAGCTGGTATGACTAATCTATTTATTATTTGGACACATCTCTTGGAAGGAAAGAGCAAATTCTGTATGTTTGACCTAGTTACACTAACTATATCATTGAGATGAAACACAAATAATCAATAGGAAAGGGACAATGTTATAATATCCCACACTAGAGTTCCTTAATTTTTTAAAATTATCAATATTCTGTTACTTAAAAAAAAACAACTAGGAGATCAAAAGTAAAAATGTTTGTCCAGTCTGAAGAAGGTTTAAATAATGAAAAATATTTAAAAATTAAACAAACAAAAAGATCACCACAGAAGGCCATTTGTCTGATATATTGCAATTATAAATATTAATAACACCACAGACTGTGTTGGCCACAAAATGAAAATCTGTTCCCACTAAAAGTTTCACAGCAGGAAAAAATGTTTTAACTAAGCATGAAAAATTTAAAAATGGAACATTTTTTTCACAAGAATTACCAGAAAGATTGCTGTCTGGCTGCTTGTTGGCGATGTTCCCAGGCCAGCAGCCAGGGAACAATCATATTAATTTTCCCTCAAAATTTTTTGATTTTTTAAAATGAGCACTTTCCAGGAGAAAAATCATCCAATCAACTCCAGTTTCATCCAAGAATATCAGAGAGATTTATGGATATGAATTAATTATATTTCTCTGTAATGCTACTGGATATTATAAGCGCAGACAAGGGAAACAGCAGTGTGGGATGTTCTGGGATCAATTTGTAAGTTGGAGTCTTAACTGGTGCCTATGATTCTGAGCACTCGGTGAAGTGAATTTTCCAAATTACCTGTATGCTAAGTGAAGAGACGTTGTCAGCTCTAGAGATCTACAATGGGAGATTCTATCCATGCAATGTCGTTAGGGTTTAAAATGTAGCTGCTAGTTTATTGCTGAAATAAACTATTCATCACCCCTTAAGCAATGGCCCCAAGATCGTGAGGCTCTTGCCTTGGCAGTCCAGCTCCTCTACACTTGTGTCCCACCACACCTACCATCTGTCCCCTCTCCTGTGCCAATGACCTGCACTTGGTGCCAGTCTGCCTGCAATTACTAAACTTAATCCTGCTCCCCTGCCTACCAGCACAATGCGTGTTGGTGAAATTTTGCTTTGACAAGACTGGAAATCAATCAACACTCATTTCCTTGCAGTTGTTCCAGATCCATACTGGCATAGGCAAGGACAGGTTGTGGATCTACTAGCATAGGAAGGGAGAACAAATGATATGCTCTGTCCTATGTTTTGCACCTGAGTGCTTATCGCAATTAAAAACAATTCTGATTTCAGATTTTTTGAAAGCAAAAACATAAAAACAAAGATATCAGCTTTAAACACTATACATTTTAATTAAAACAACATTGATATCAACAATATTAATATTTGCCAAGCACCTGGGACATGATCCAAGATCTGCTAAAGTAACAAAGCATCTCTGAATAATTCAGTATGTTTGGAGATTGTTGTCCATTCTCTACTCTCAAGTTTCACAGAAAGTAATTGTTTTTGTTTCCTCTTGACTGTGCGCATAGCAGGAAATGAAAAACTGTTATTTCCAATCCTGTACTGATATCCGCATACAGTGTTGGTATAGAAATAAGCAAGTTTTGGCATGGCAGGACTAGGTGGTAATTAAGTTGATATTTTTGCTTCTATTAAACAAAATAAGATATGCCAGTTTTTGGTTTCACTCACAATTCTGGGGGGAAAACCAATATTTGTCAAATGGAAAAGGACAGTATCTATGGAGAAATTAATTTTCGTGTTTTCAAAAGAGAACTAAAAAGGAGATGCAGAAAAAAAAGTCTACAAACACAATTCTAAAAATTGATTTGGCGATGCCTGTTTTCCTAAGATGCTGCTTGCAGTTGTCATGTGTTTTTCAAGAAAGTTACCTGATATTGGTGTGAGGCACTGGATAGTGGATCTGCTAAAAGGGGAAACTTCTTTGCAGGCACTTAACATTGCTGCCATTGAGCAACTAAAGAGAAGCCACTTAAGAGCTGTCAATCAGGTTACGCGTCCATAAGAGAAAAAGTCAAGATGCCTTTTATGTCCTCCCAGTTTCTCCCAAGCTCTATACAGAAAGCCAATTGACAGAAATAATGATGTTTAACTTACTAACACTATGTTCCTCTTCCATGAAGAAAGAATACCCAAAGGCTTTGATACCACTTATAGGAGCCAAACAGAACCCTTTATCCTAAAACACATAAGTGACCTCTCTATATTCTTATAAAAGAGTAGTCTGATTTAGAAAATGAAGTTACACGGCCGTCTCTTTCAAAGGTTAGTCACACAGATGAAACTGGACCCACTCAGTTCCTTTGGTGATGTGCAGCTATAGGAAAAGTAGAATAAGCCAGGCACAGAAATATTTATTTCAATAATTTCAAGAGTTTTTCTCTTTCTACATACACAGAAACATGGGAATCATTAAATTCAGGTAATTCTTTGCACTGAACATATTGCTTAACATTTTTTATTTGTTTATTTTTCTTCAAATATTTGAATGCCTGGTGCTAGTTTACACAAATATCGGTGGAGGAGTTTTATTCATGACCAATTATTGTATCTGTATCCAGAGGAGTTTGTTCAGCCTTGCAACACGTACTAACCAGCAATTATTTGACAGGAGTATGACAGGGGAAAAAAATCACTAAAATATCAATCACTTAGATGTAAAAAGACAATATATAAAAGGAAGGTTCCTATTTTTCTCTTTCCTTTGATAGGAAGGAATCTCGCTAATTTAAAATGAAAGATGGTCTGATAAGGAAAAAATATTAAATGTTTTCATACCTCTTTTGGGTCTCTTTTTCCTACGGGGAGGCTAGATTATCTAATCAAGGATGGGAAATCCATTTACTGTGAATTGAGTGGCCAGTTAGAAAACTGCTACATGCCAAGCTTTGACTATAATTAATATTTGCATTTTCCTCTAGTATAAATGTTGTAGTAGAACTGAATATCCACATATGTTTATGACATCTGTTCTCCAAACTGTGGTGAATAATGATTGCCCTCACAATATTATTGCCTGCTTATGGATAGTGCTTTGAAGGAACAACAAGGGACAAAAGAATATTAGTGTGTCTCCTTGGGAATGATCTCCCATTCTTCTGCTTCCCTGCATGTACACATGATACAGTCTGGAAATCTTCATGGACTAGTGAAAAAGCAGATTGAGACTATATGCATGGAGGAGATGATAACTTCTAACAGACAGTCTAGAAATGTGAAAGCAGTGGCAGAAGACTGGCTGACTGCGCCTGCACAGTTCAGAGAGTGAACCTGTCCAAGAGGATGTAACAGCAAGTCTAAAATGAGAAGTCACACTTCAGGGAAAAATGTTCCCAAATATTCCAAGAAACATGGAGTGGAAGCAGCATCTTAGAAAGAAATCGTTTGTCAAAGCTGAAATAGTAAACTGCCATGGAGGAGGAAGGCGGCAAACACCTACTTGAGAGGTGTGAATCTATGTCAAAAATAAGGCCACAGAGAAGATCTGGCAGAATTGCCTTGGAGAACTTCATGTTGTTTAAAAGAATCTGTTCTGTCAGATAAATACTGTCATTATGAGATTATTTGTCTCGTTCCACTATTAGGGCATCGCCTTTGATTAGTAGTTTTATGGATTCACTTGGAAGGATATTGCACTGTGTTCCCTCAGGTGAAGGGATCACATAAAATATACTTGTTCTCATTCAGCTTAGTTATTTCACACTTAGTAGTCATCTTGTTTCAGCTGCTCAGTTACATTCTCTGTGATCTCTGAGTCACCAATAAATAATTACGGATCTTTGTGTGCATTTTATTTCTTTCCCTCTCATCAAAAATGGACATTTTTATGAATATCTCCAATGCCATCTTAACCCATCACTGCTTGACGGCAAAGGAAATAAGCTAATGTCAAGATAATTTGAAATATATTGCACCCTGCCTATTGCTACGTGCTTCCTGCAGTAAGCAGCAGAACGTGAATGCACAGGTTAGGGGAAAGCAAAGTCTCTCATGGTGCTTCCTTTTTTCCTCTTTCATTACACATAGCTGATTGAGAAAGGTCCCAAATATCACTAGAAGCACCACAATGCATTTTATACTTCATAAAATTAACATAGCAGTTGCCTTCACGTCCCATTTTCCCCCAAATAGCATAATCACCTCATGCACAACTTGGATTCAGTCACCAGAAAGACATTTTAGTGACTAACAATTTAACTGGGTTTGAAGCAAGAGATTAAATAGATGCTTCTTTTATTCCGGATAGTGGAGAAGGACAAGAGACCACATATCCAAGGCGACTGAATTTCTAGGTTAATGTTTTTGTTTTTGCATCAAAGTGTCAGAACAGACAGGTGTCTTCCACTGCTCAAGCTTTCAATGAAACGCATCTGTACAACGCACTTCAAGGCGTACAGATGACACGGCTTTCTCTATTACGGACAAGCCAGAAGAAAAGCACATTCAAGAGAGGGAGGGGCACCCGAAGGCCTCGCATTAGCTTCATCCTCTTCCTCCTCCCACCATAAAAACAAACAAAAAAACCTCCATGACTGTTATATTATCAGTAGAGGAGTCAGGAATCTGCTGGAAAACTCATGCATCAGACTAGGGATCAGAACATGTCTAGGGATGGAGTAGGGCTCTGTTTTGGGGGATAAATGTCTTGCAGCGTTCAGCAAGCCAACTCTCTAGCCAGAGCAGATGAATTTTGCAGCACAGGACTGCAGAAAGGACGGCTTCATCCAAGTAACAATCCACCTCAAGTCCCATGACAGTTAAAAAAAATATTAACTCCTTCATTTGAATGCTTGTCATATTCTCTTTATGCTGTCCCTAATGCACTATTAACAGTGCATTTCATGAAATCGTTCCTCCAGCTGTCATTATTTATTTAAAATCTATTTATTTAAGAAACAATCAAATAATCTGAATTGCAAAGTTCCTCTACTACTTTATGTAGAAAAGTGAATGATAAAATAACTCCTTCTTACGCTGACTTTAGTAAGAGATGAATCCTTTTTACTTTTGTCATTTATCCTACAGTTCGTTAAAGATTTGACTCTTTATAGAAACTATTTCTGTAGAGAACTGGACTCGCACTCATTTGGATGTAGATGCACATTTTTTCTGTTTGTGTAGGACTCTGCTTTAAGTGTGCATAAGTGTGTGCATATGGACAAACACACACACATGCACATCACCAGCATGCATGTAAACCTCATAACTGAAACTTTAAACAAATAAATCTTTTAGACACACATCTAGCTGCAACCAGGAATTGTTAGCTACTCATACCTGGTTTTAGCTAATGTACTCAGTAGCTATAGTGCATTTATGAATTTTAGTAGAAATTTCCAGCCTTATAAACACATGAGTCCAAAAAGCCACATTACCACAAAGGTAATTCTGTTTAGAGTTTGGCTTGCTTCTGTTTATCAAAGGAAAACTGAAATTTTACTTTCCTTTCCATTGTGAAATTTATACTTGAAACTGGATTCCTTTGAGAATCCTTTTGAGGATTAAGGACAGGATAGGAGAGTGTTACGTACGTGCAATGTTATTGACATATTTGGTGGATTGCACAACCTGATTATTTATATTATTTAAAACTGAGCAGTGCACGAATCCAGCAAAAGAGGGGGGCGTAGGACTCCATGTCCGTCTGCATGACAGAGCTGAGGATCTACCCTGCAAGCTTTTAAATGCTTGCTCTGCTCCAGGCTTTCAAATGCAGCTGGAACAATGTGAAACACCTGATTAAATGGTTTTGTTCTCACAAACAAGCGTTTTCCATAGAAGCACTTTTTGGTCAGCACGTTTGGGACTCGGTCTAGCTGGGAGCAGACCAGCTGGAACACTCGGATGGACATTTTCACCCAACAGCATAACTCTGAGAAGCCCAGGTCTGCGTGGGCAGCAAAATGACTCCACTCTATGGATGCTAGTCAGGATTGCAAACGAGGTGAGAGGACGTCCTCACCTAACTGCTGCTCACAGAGGGTTTCAGTATGCCAGATCTGCACTCTTGTCACTTCAGTGGGTTTTCAGTGAAAAAATACGGTAATATAAGCGGTGAATGAGCAATGATAGCCCTGGTGGCCGAGCTGTGGTGCATATTGGCATGCAGAGCCTTGGATGTGTGGACCTGCATTTGCCTGGGACCATGGCTGTGGAGGGAAGGCGGGGGTTGTTTTATGTGATAGTAAAACACCAGAACCCTAACTATGCAATATGACCTCGATTTAAAACAAGTTACAAGTCTGCTGTGTTGGAAGAATTCCAGAAATGATCCTCAGTTTTATATAAGTTGGCGACAAAATGTGATGTATCAATTCTGCCTGTGATAAGCAATCTAGGCCCCAGAAAAGACCCATAAAGAATAGCTTCAGGCATGAATGAACTGCATGTGCATCATCCCTACAGATTAACAAACACAGCATCCGGACAAGCACTTTCACTCTATTTGAAGATACAAGGTGCAGACTTTGATCAGAATAAATCAGAGGACCACACGGTGACACTTTTCCAACGAGACACATCATTAACTGTGAACAGAAGATGACTGGAGCAGGAGCTGAATTTGTGACCTGTGTACAACGGGAAGGAAGTAAAAAGGAGACGTGTGTCACCATCACAAATGCAAACTGGTCTTTAGGTTACATGAGATTGCTTCTGTTTGCACTTGAAGGTGCTAATATTATATACATTTTTCTTCCAGAGTTATGAGAGCATAGACAGGAGGTTCCCAGCCCTTTCCTCATGCGTGGGAATGGCTCAGCATTTCTCACCCTCAGACCTCAAGTTTTTGACTCTCCTGAGCCTGAGCAGGCCAAAGGCACCTCCCCACAGCCCCTGGCAGTGCGACCCCAGGGGCAACTCTCTGCCCGTGGGCGAGGGCCAGTGTGAGGCTCTGCTGGCCTCACGCTCGTAGCTACCGCACACCACCTCCATGAAAGCCCTTGCTGAGTCCAAAGCCATGAGACCTCCTCCAGCTCCCTGCATCTTGTCGCTGGCTTTCTGCTCAGTTTTGAGATGTCATGCTTAAACTTAGGCACTGAAATGAACTACCTAAATTTGTGGCTGGACTATATCAGTGCGTGCATTAGAAAATCACTGACACCAGTGACTGCTTGGAGCTATTTGCCTTTTATTTTAGTGGTCATCATTTTGCACACATGCAATGTCTGGCTGTACAAATAACCTGAGTGTTATGCATTTTTGAGCTAAGTTAGCTGCAGAGAGGTAAACCAAAACTGCTGTGAGAATGGGCTGCTCAGGAAGGCAGTGGCAAGCACAAATTACTCATGGTCTAGTCTGCTGAGCAGGTTTCAAGTGAGCCCCAGGTTGAAAATACTAAGGATTCTCCTTCTACGGGATTAGTTTTTTCTTCAAATAAGCTACAGGAAGAGCCTCAGAGGAAGCAACTGCTTCTGCTTAACCTCTGGGATAATTTCAGGTTTAATACTCTTTTCTCTTCTTGAAAGGTACATGCCTTTCTTCATTGACTATATAGGGAATGCATTGATATCTAAAATTTAGGTGCAAGCTATGTTGAGGAGAGTTCAACTTCATTACCGACTGAGTGCTGGATGTCCTGCTCTTGAACTCTCTTTAATTAAATACTTATTTTCAGCAGCCATGGAGACCGAGAATTTCTTTTAACATATTATTATGTTGATTTGTTCCCTAACATTTTTTTACATGTACAGCAGAGAAATATTACTGCAGAGATTCTTCTTTTTTCCCAAGGAGATAAACTTGAACTTCCCTTGGCATATATCCCTAGTCACAAAATAAAACCCTGTTCAAAGGCTTCCTTTCCAAAACCAAAATTCAGTCATGACTTTTGATCTATATTTATGGTTAATACAAGATTTTAAAAATATACTGCATTTTAAAGTTGTCCTTATATACTCTCTTTCTATTCCTGTTAAGTGTCCTACTTCCCTCTCTAGATCTCTATCTTTTTTACATATACATATAAAAATTTTATAGAAAACAGATGGTCTGGTAAAGTTGCTATCCACTAAAAAGGCAGAATATGAAACAGAATGGGTCATATTATTCCCTAACTTATGTCCATAAAATCATTCTGTTAACTTCAAAGTAGACATTCAAAACTACAGGATTTCACTCTACATATTGAAGTGTTACACACAGACAATCCCCCAAATAATTGTTATTCTACAATAACTGTATTTAACTAGGGAAACCATTCAAGAAGAAAACACTGTGCAGCTAAGTGCTGTATATACATGATTAAAGATAATAAATATAAATTCAAAGGGACTTTATCCTTCTCCTCCTTAGTCTCTGCACAAAGAGTTGGCGACCTTTCATCCTTTTTGTTCATTAAAAGATTTTTCAAATTGGTGTGTGACCGTACAGATATTACTTCTACCTATGCATGATAGAAGTTTCCAAACAAGTTTTTAAGCTCAGTTTTTTAAGCTGGTATTTCAACAAAAATGGCCTAAGTTAGTTAATAAATAATTAGACATCCATTTCTTTTATTTATAAACAGGAACTGTATCTCTTTGTTTGTTTTAATCTGAGCAAGTACACTATGGGTAAATCATTTTTTCTTTTCCCTGTGAAACTCCAACCAGACATCCCCCTAAAGACCCAGCTAATTTTCAGAATGCAGTGTCAGAGAGGTGCTGGTGAAAGTAGGGCACATAGCGAGAAATCATCACTACAAATTAAAGCAGCATTTATTCCATTGCCAACTGAAATGCTTCTTAAATTCGGATTTGCCTAAAACTGCAGAAGTCCAAGAGAACTCTAATTACTAACTTCTGATTTAACTATCTGAAATTCTGGATTCTTTTCCTACTCCTATCTTCAATGGAAGTTCAGAGTTGAACATTGCTCTTCTTTGAAACAAAAATTCTCACCACCTTCTTACTTCAGTACAGAAACATGCTGAAAAAGCCTCTTCAGGTGGAACATTTTAGTATTTTATTATAGCATTAGAATTTCACCAAACTCTGTTTTTAATCCTTTTAAACTTACTTTTAGGTGATACCATTTTTTTTACTCCCATGGGCTATTAATACTGAAGTGCTTTTTCTCTTTCCTGGGAAAAAGAAATGTAACTGGATGTTACTACTGTAACTCCTAAATCAGCTGTATGTGCATTTTCTTAGCTATCTAATGAGCTGGCAGAGCACATAATACCAATTTTCTTTGCATATTTGTTCAATATATACCATGACCCAGTTCAGATCCTGAAAGCATATTTTGTAGCCATTTCAGATTTTGATTCAGACACGCTGTGGACTATTTAGTGGAGACCCTGTACTTATTAAAAACTGAGACCACAGTTTAATCTGACTGCTAGTCATCTCTTATAGTCCCACACAAGCATTTTTATAACTTCACATTCTAACCTTTAAAAAAGTGCTCACATGTTATTATGCTGTTATGTTATTTCACAAATAAATGAAAAAAAACTTGCTGTTAAAAGTAATTTTCAAGCATTTTAAATTTTCTTTATAAAAGCAAAAAAAAAAAAAATTAGTGTCAATGTTTTGAACAATTCCTTTCATGCTGATTATTTGAACACATTGAACTAGCGTTCCTCAGACTTTTACAAACATAAATTTTTTTAAAAGACAGGGCAATTTCTTTGCAAAATATGTATTTCTGCATCATTAAAAATATTTTACAAGCTCTTGTAGGCCCTCATGGCTAGCATAAAACTTGTTGTTAATCTCAGTGTCAATGCCAAGATATTAGAAATTCACAACACTGACCTTGCAAATGTAGATGAATACAGCATGATGTGATGGGAGCTAGTGACATTTGTATGTATGTATGTGTTAAAAATTCATTTTGTTTTAGTTGGAGTGTAAGAAAATAAATAGGAAGATATTCTGCTGCTTTGTCCAGTAATTTAAATCGAAACTTAAACGAAACATTGTTTTGGAGGATGAATGAAGTAGTTAGTTCTCTATAAGAAAAAAGAGGCAAATTTTAAAAGAGCTGGTCTATCCAACCAAAGGAACCTGTCTACCCTAGAAAGATTTTTCTGTCTCAAAAATGATGCTGTTTGAAGCTATTCTGCATTTACTTATTTGAAATGCTTAGTGCTCTACTTTCTCTCCGTGTACTCACTCATAACCAAAAATAGTAAATTGTATAAGCATGCAATCATGGTTTTCTACAGAAATATTTGCATGCAAATGGTTTTGACTCTTTCACTTTGAAACACTTTTTAAAAAGTTTTTTTTATGAAAGACTTCGTACTAGAATTAGCACATCATGGAAAGGATAGGCCAACTTTTTAATTGACAATTCATAGAGAGTTAATAGTAAGAAACAGTTACACTTTGCCTGGCATAGAGGATTTCCTATTAAATGTCAAAATGACAAGTAGCACAATGGGAAAACAGCAGGAAAACTGGACCCAGGAGAAGAGACAAGTTTTGAACTACCGTCTGAAACAAGCTATAAACCAGGTAAATCGACTGTTCTACATGACTGGGGATTAAGAGGCAAAAGTTCTTGTCATGTCTGGCTGGATTGTGTGAAGGGACACTAGCAATATTGGATACAAAGAAAATAAGGAGCAGGATAGCTTGGATAGAACTTGTTGAATTCTGGAAACAAGGGAAACAACTCTGAAGAGAGATTTGGATGGTGTTGCTTTTGGCTGTAAGGAACAGTAAAGCAAGAAGAACAAAACAAAGTTTTCAGGAGAGAGCCCTCAAACATGCCACACATTTACATCACAAAGCAGCAGCTGCAATTGCAGATAGACTCCCAGAAGGGAATTTGCCTCTCATGAAATGAATAGTGAAGCTCCTGTTGATTTCAAGAGAACCAGCATTTCCATTTTAGATGATATATGTGTGCAATAGGCATAAAAGATTGTTATCCATATACCACAATTAACCACAGAGGACTGCTTTTACTCTTTTTGATCCTGGGTTGTGTGCCAGGCAATCTAAGACAATTTGTAAAAGATGAAAAGAAATAAGTAGAGCAAAATATTCTTTATTCTCTAGTCACTGCTTGTTCTATGAGATTAAAAACTACTAGTCAAAATCATGAAATCATATATTATTTTGTTTAGTTTGCAGCTTGATTATCACAAGCCTTTTAAAAAGAAACCCTTTCACTGCCAGTGTTCAGTAACACAGCAGTGCACATTTTATGGGAGCAAAACCAAGCAAAAATAACACTGAGAACTGCTTATTAATTGTCTAATGTCTTTTAAGCTGCCCTTTGTTTCTCATAATGAAAAGTTGATAATCAAAAATAATCAAAGAATAAGATATTAAAATATGTATCATTATTGTATATTTATACAATTTTATTCCATAGAAATTATTCTATGCTCTAAAAATCAAGAACAAATAAGACATTCTAGAATAAACATGCTCTATGTTCATAGACGTTAAAACAATGTTATTTTCATATATTACTCTACAGACATGGGCTTAAAGGATTTTTTCAAATATTCTTTTTAATGACAAAACAGAATCAGAAGGAACCTACTTAACCACTTTTTAAATTGTTCTTTGAAAATCTCTTTTTCTCCTGCCTCTTAAATTGTGAATCAAAATATATAGTTTGAGGGCCTAGTCTACCCACTCAATTCATACTGAAACTACCTGACTAGATGATCAGTTACTCCATATTTGACTGGAAAATAAATGTTAGGTTCAGAGGAGATTGATGATCATTATTGGAGAATGCAAGATACCACCTTCGATTTTTATGGTATTCTTATAATTTAAAGCTGAATGCTCCATACACATTATAGATAGACTGACTAAACTGAATCTCTGTGTAAGGAAAAGATATTTTTCTTTTAAGGAAAGTATTTTAAAGTATTTAAAGTATTATTTAAATAATAATTGAGTATTTAAAAAAGTATTCAAAAATGTGCTTAGACAGATTCTTTGCTCATATTATACATCTTACTTTTCTAAAGGAATGCTAGAGATAACTTGAATCCACACACTCCTCATCATTGTTTTTCCATATAAATGTTTTATAAAAAATGTTTATAATAAAATCAATCTTTTTGACCTTGGCGAAGAATTAAAAACAATACATTGACTTCTGTCAGGGAATGGAGAAACACACTAATGCTTTTTCCACTGGTCTTAAATCTCATGCGTTTTCTTAGAGCATTTTACCTCTGCAACAAAAGAAGAAATAATGCTGCCTGTATGAGAAAGAAAACCAAGACCTTTAGATATCTAGTAAAAATGACGGACTAAAATAACAAAGAACAAGAGCTGCAACAGGAACTGACATATGAATTTAATAATGTGAGATTTATAACTCTTTATTTAACATCTTTCCCCACTTCTCAGCCTAGATCCTGTCTAAAGTGTTTAAATTTATACTTACAATGACAGTGATCTTTACTTGTATATAAAGACATTGCCAAATAAGCAAAGAAGAAAAAAAATCCTATTTGATCCTATTTTCTCATTGCAATAAGAATATTTAAAAAGACTTCCATTCACAGAAGTTACACAAAAGAAAGCTACACAGAGTTTAAGTGTATTCCAGAGCTCCATTTATGACTTCCCCTACCCTCTCCTTCCATAATTTTGAAAAACTAGATAACACTAAGTGAAGCCATTAATGTTGAATTCCAGCCAGACTAAATCAATCTGTAATTAATATTTTATAGGCTTACTTCACAGTTTGATAATGCCATATTGGTCTCCACTATAATAGGCTGTGGAGCCTTCTTCTACACGTGTACCTAAGGATTTACATGGTTGCTTCCCACTATTATTAATACAGATATTCAAATAATATAGATATCGAAAACGTGATGTGATATAAGGCAAGAGACTTGCTAAGTATTATGCAAGTGAAAGCTAATACAGAAATACTATTTATTGCTATATACAACACATAAAATTGCTACACTGATTTATGTAGCATTAAATAAATAAGTAGGTGGTTTAAGTTTTATGTGTACTTAAGGTAGTTTTAGGAGTTGCAAATGGCTGCATTGGGCGAGACAAAAGGTTCACATAACTCACTATTTTGTAACAGTCTCTGATAGAAGGTGCTTGGGAAAGCAGGCAAGAACAAGATGGGCACATACTGAAGCACTCCTGAAGCCCCTAATTGCCAGAGGAGTATTTTTGTATTTGAGCCCTTACCTGATTTCTTTCTGCATGTGTTTGCTTAACCGCTTTCTAAACCTACACAATATAATGTGGCAGTCACGCTACCATTTGCAATGAGATCTGCAGCTTAACTATGCCATATGTGGAAAAACATTTCTTTCTATTTATTATTTGCTATCTTCTACTTGTTGATTTTTTCTGATATTTCTCACTTCACATATTATGACAACCTGGAAATAAATACTCTGCACATTCTTCTTGCTTCCTGGGGTCTTACAGATCAGTGTAATTTCTCCCTGGAGGCATCTCTATTCCAAGCTGAAGAATTCTAGTCCATATAATTATTCCTAGTGTGGAAGAATTTCTGTGTCTTTGTTCATACTCCTTGTCCTTTCTTTTAGCAAACTTAACCTTACTTGAGTTTTTTTTTAGATATATGACATATTTTTAAACAGAATTTTATAGTTATAAATGTATAAATGACATGGAGATGAATCATTGTATACGAACTTCTAAACAAGTGTCTGCTTTAGCATACAATATCTAGGGACATCAGTGTGATCCCTTTTTGTATCTTGATGACATTACAGACCTTAGTACAATTTGATGTGAACAGCTGCACTTTCCATTTAAAGTTCTATGCTTCTCTGTGTAGGGAATTGATTTGATGAAACACAACATACCATAACAACCCAAAGATTTTCTGCTGTGTGGCAGAACTCAACACTGACTGTTTGCCTTGTGTTCTCAAGGTTCATAATGGGAAGGTGACAGATTTGTTCATGAAATGCATGGTTATTACTCAGATATTTCCAGAAGATCTCTCATGTGACATTGCAAAGCATAAATCTTAATGTTTTTGGTCATCCTTGAATGTGAAAGGATATGAATGTGATAAAAAGCACAACCACTTTGGATTCTTTCTGATGTTTAAGTCTGGAGACAATTAGCCCTAATGCTCTGAAGAATCTCAGTGATTGTACTAATACAGAGATAGTTGGGATACAGACAATTAGAATAAATATCTTCTTATGGTGTAAGAACCCTATTTTTTCCAATTCTGAAATAAGACTTGGATGAGACAGAACTGTCTTGCAAATGATATGATACTTTATGTTTCAGTGATGATAAAGAGTTTTGATACTCATAAGTGTTCCAAAAATAATAGTTAAGTTTGGATTAGAGGCTGTATTGCAAATTTGTCATAAAAGAAGAAAGTGAAATTGAAATAATAAAAAGATTTGAATACACATGTGCATCTTACTATCCTATTTATTATTCATAAAAAGAGATAACATTCATGCTCATGTAATGTTCATCACATTACATGATACCAGCAGTATCAGATAAAATAATTACCATTAATCGAGGCTCTGCTTTTGTTTTTCCAAATGGAAACAATCACCAAATGTAATATGTAGATACTGGTCTTACTGAAATCTTAAGTTTGTTTCCAACTTGTCTCTAAATCATCAGGTTACTATCCTGAAACCAAGATTGCAGTCTCCATGACAAGATGACTTGTCATCATGACAATATTTACTAGGAGAATTTTACCAATACATTTCTTTTCATGGAAACTCTTATTTCTGAGTAATTTCTGAATTTCTCCCACTTGGTGAGCTATGTACTTCTAACAATGGCAGTGCAATTATGATTCTGCGTTTCACTATGGAAGCAAGGGCTAACCTTCATTACCAGTCTGCAGTAAGCAAACAACACTGTTTTTTAAGAGGCAGCAAAATGCAGCTCTGTTTACCTAAGAGAAAAAAAAAATAAAGGGAAAAAAAAGAAAGAAAAAAAGGAAACAGAACTTTTCAGTCTTGGTTCTTTTGTTTAATGCAGCCTTCTTAGACCATTCCAATTACAAGGAAGGTTGAACAAGTGGGTTTAAGCAGCTCTGGAGTGCTAGAGTAGCAGATAATACCCCTGTCCCCCCATAGATACTGCATTAAATGAAAAATCCTTGTCAAGTCAGTGAGGGATAATTGTCTGTTCTACGCTTGCAAAAGTCACACCAAATTGGTGAAATGTCTAAGAATATTGAATAACTCTGAATGGTACTTGGGCTAGAAATGCAATTATGAAGGTCCAAAGGTGATTTAAACATACCTGTACTCTGACTCCTTGAAAAAAGAAGGAATGGTAAATCTAACAAACTGTATTTTATGCTTTGCAAATTTTCAGGGCTTTGCATAATTGAAAATAATATTTAAGGCCATCGTACTGTCTAACTAATTTTAGCTAGTCCCTGCTGGGATGTTTAAAATCTTTCATTTGAATTCTGCATTCAACATCCCTGCACGATGAACAGACAGGATAACTAATGGGACTGTAGGATACCTTATAACCTTACTGTCAGTGAAGCCCTGCAGATTGATGGAAGACTGGCACATTTGCACCTGGTAAGACGCATGGATTCGTGCCGGGTTGCAATTAGCACATACATTCTCATTTGTTATTGTCTCTTTAATCCTCCTTCCTTATTTTTTTTTAATTAAGAGACTTTCTCAAACACCTTTTTTTTTTCTCTCTGTTTGTTTCGCTCCAGATGAAAATAAGCTCCCGATAGTAACCTGTCTTTAAATTCAGCCAAAATATGGCATTTCTAAAACACAAACAAGCTCTCCATGGTATTCGGGAACAAGGAACAGTGTAGGCAAAGCAGCAGCAGAAGGGAAAGCATTCATATTATTCATAGCGCATCTACCAGATCCTCCAATTGAGCCTGAACAGATTTGAGGAGACATGAAAGCACCACATGCTCAGCACTTCTTAGGTATTGTTTGTACATCCCCGTTGCTATGTGAAAAGATTCCCATGTTTATTATAAAAGTTGACTCTACAGAAAATTAGCAAATGTCATTATTTTCTGATTTTTCCTGATATATAATATACACATTTTTTAATTATTATTAAATATGTCTAATGCTTACTATATTTCTTGAAACAAGATACATATACACATAAAACTAATGGTGGAGATAATTAAGTTTACTTGGGAGACAGAGCTTTTTCTTGATTCTTACTGATGGGAGAATATCTAACGGTTAGGATTTTGGGAGTGTATCTTTTTCTGTCTTTGAAAAACACACTGTACTCTGCTACCATAACAAACATATAAGCCACATATCACATAATTCTTATGTTTTCCTTCTCTGTATTAACAAACGTTTCTGGGAATGCTGGTAGCATTGCAGAATTTACCTCCAGCTGGAATTGTGCTCAGGAATCTCATCATTCCTGTTTTTGAATTTCTTTAAAACTTTTTCTAAAGTTCAGGATCACACTTGATTGTAAAAATGACCTTGATGTATGAATTACTCTTTGCAGGCTCTGAAAGAGTAAACTTGCTTAGTTACCTCACCCGATATCTCCCAGAGTCCCTAGCTGGGTAGTCATAGAAGCTGCTGCATTTATCTGAAGTAATTCAGGAGCTATAAAGTCCATGCAACCAATTAGACCAATTTTCTGATTCCTTTCTTGCTGTGCTGACACGTGTCTACAAGTGTATTTTAACCTTCACTTTGTTTTGCAATGAATTGTTACTGAACAGAGGGAGCCAAAACTCAGATTAGAGGAATTCAAACTCTCTTTGATACCTTCCTGGAGTTCCAGTTAATTATAAAGCATCTGAGGGGAATGTATGCTGTCACCCATCTAGCTCTACCCTGAAAATACTTCCAATGCTAAGCTCCTTGGAGAACACTGTGAAAAGAATGTTTTCAAGGATAAACACTAACGATCATTTCACTCATTGGATAGTTTATCCTAGAATATAAATCTTGAAAGGAATCAACACAGCATAAGGAGAGCAGAATTTGGCTTCTTTGAGAATTCAGGTTACCTTTTCTGCAACAGCATGCAGTTTTTACGTCAAATAGAACATGCCCTGGCAGCAAGGAAGAACATCTCTCTTTAATTAAAGTTACAACATGTAGTTAGCAAGTTGTAAAGAATGAATGCTAAGCAGGCAGAAAAATGATTTATTTTGACTAATTAATAATGCCAATGAAGTATAGCAAACCACATTTTTATCCCATGAACAGTTTAACATATTTTCTTGCTCATTTGCCTCTGTTCCATAGTACAAATAACTATGGTACTGTGGCCAGATCCAAATTGATATGAGATTCAAAACTTTCAGACTTTTATTTAGCAGCTTGGTACAATGTGAGGAAATTTCCCTTTCTGAGCATTGTTTGACTTGTACTCCCCACAGGTTGCCCATGCACTCTGTAAACTGCAGAGCAGCATAGGACCCATGTAACTATCGTTTTGCTCCTCTTTCCACTTTCCATAAGCGATGCCTTATTGCCTAAGCGATATCATTGCCCAAGTGTTTCAAGAAGTTTAATTAAATGTATCACTTCCAATATATTCCTTGGGCAAACAGACCACCACAGGGGCACATAAAGAATGTGAACATTAATTGCATTTGAGATTAGCTTTGTTGAACTGAATTCTCACATACTGATACCCTTTGTACTTAAGCCATAAATATCAGGCATTTCTACATCCAGCTATTGGCAGGTCTACTGTAAAGTGGTATTCCCACTGGAACACAAGCCTGCACAAGAAAAAGTTCCAGCTAACAAAAGTAGCTGCTTCTGGTTGACCAATGAGACAGAGCGCTTCACTTTTGATAACCTTTCTAAACAAAGTATTTCAGTTCAATATCATTCCATTAACAACGTCTGAATTAAATAATTATAGCTGAATAAGCCCTCCAACACCCCCAAATTAAAATAAATAAATAAATAACAAAGTAAGGACACTTAATGAAAAATCCAATTTGCTGATAAATTAATTAAATTCCCTACCGACCCAACCCTGACTGAAAGTGTCCCATGTGGGAGAGACTGAAAGATGAATTTGCTAATTAATGTTAATACAAAGATTGGAACAATTAGAAGAATAGACTCACAGTAGAACATCCTTCTTTTGCTCAGTGAGTACAAGCCTGGTAACTAAATCTTTACATTTGCAAGAGTTATTATGAATTAAACAATTCCATTAGGCACAATGCAAGTAATAATATTGCAGTCCCCTTGTGGAGTTAAATCTAAGTCAAGTGAGGAATAGCTGTTCATTTTGGATTTACATTTAATCATCTCCCAATACCCTGAGTATCATGTGAAAATCATAAGGGAGTTAAGTACTACTGTGGTACTTAGCTCTGAAAAGTCTAGAAGATTATTGTGCCTAAACATCTTTTCTATGTGTTTTCTAATAAAGATTTATAATAGTTTATAATTCATTGGTCTTTAAAATTGTGTTTCAATGAATATCAAGGTCCGTGGTAAATAGAAAAATGGATAAGCTCACTTCTATGGTGTCATAGGCTGATGAAAAGTGGGAAAGCTCCAGACAGTTCAAATTAAAAGTGGCTGAATTCCTTTTAACTCTGTTAATTTTCATCCTGATGAAGTTCATCTTTACAATAAGTAGCTGAAGCCTATACAGATGATTTGATTTACCTTACTTCTTCCTAGGCTTTGTTTTAAAAAATAATTCTGGATGAAGTAAGTTTCTTAACCTACACAGGGGGGTATTTTAATATCAGTTATAATTTCATTAAGATTATTGGTTTCTGCATGAAAGCAAAAGTAGTGCAAAAGACATTTGCCAGTTGCTGATGTTCTTACCATTTCTGTAAATTAGTAATTTAAGATTGTTTATGATATATTTCCATTTCACCAC
Organism: Crypturellus undulatus; assembly: GCA_013389825.1. NCBI lineage: Eukaryota > Metazoa > Chordata > Aves > Tinamiformes > Tinamidae > Crypturellus > Crypturellus undulatus. The sequence continues at coordinate 342,149 of VWPW01018073.1, forward strand.
CATTCTCTCTCTTAATTACTGATCAATATGAGTCTAAATATAGATAGGATAGACTATAAGGAGCCATAATGTACTACTGAGTAACTAATGTCTGTTTTAACAAGTCCATAACCATGTATTTACTATAGGAGATACTTTACTATGGCTCCAAAGGAGCTATTACGATCTATTGACTCAGGGCATATTCCTGCCCATCTAATTATGTATTAATGTTACTGCTGTTATTGTCACAACAGAGAAACAATGGAAGTGAGACCAAGAAAAAAAGAGGGAAATGAAGTAAATGCAAATTTATTTTGCACTGAAAATTCTAAATGAAATATTTATTTTCTGCTGTTTGTATGTTTATTAGCAAAAACACAAAATTGGTGCACAGTTGAAAGGAAGAGGCAGAATTATTAGAGCTTCTAACATATACTGAGTTCAGTTTTCAGTAAATTAGACTACAGTTTTGATTCATTCTGCATTCCAAAACCAAGGCATCACTGCAATTTCTCTTTTAATTTTGAGCCCAGTGAAAGAAACAAAATCTGTTTTTTTTCTTTCTTTCTTTTTTTTTTCCAGAATCTGTGTTCTTGGCCATGACTTCTAGCCTAAACTGAGAAGAGACAGTTATTTCTTTTGACTAATCTGGGCCTGATTTTCAGTTATATAAACATGAAATCAGGAAAATTGCATGTGATTTTCACTATATAAGGAAGTATTGCACCATTTCTGTTCTGGGAGTATAGAAAGTTAGAGAGGTAGAAGTTGTACGCTATAATATCTTCAAAGAAAAAAGTGAATTAAGAATGAAGTAACAATGCTCTGCTGGAATATCTTTCTATCTCTTCAAAATATGGTAAGACCTTGGGCTACGCTCCCATCATCTGCAAGCAGGGATTTGACTATTCCTGAAGTGACAACAAATTTCTGAACCTGATGGTGCGAAGGACAGTGGAGAGGTCTGATGGTGCATCAAGACAAACCAAGATAGCACCATTCTGGAAAAGAGTTTCTAAATCTTTCTCTATCACATTAAGGTTTTCTAAGCAGTCACACAAATCTCTTTGTCTGATAAGCATGCAGACCGTACCTGAACATCTTGAATTTCCAAGCAGATAGCAGCCCTAGTCAATAAAACTAGAGTCAAAAATCAGATCCTTTTCAAACTTCTTGCTAACGCATTTAATCAGAAGTCTGGAGCGCAAAGTGCAGAATCATTTTCCTTTATATATAAGAAGTCCTTTTGGCACCCTGATGGCATTCTTTAGTAGCGTATTTTGTCTTCAGCACTTCTAAATCAAGATCTTCTACTAATACAGGCAACACCCCTTCTGTCCCAGGGGAGAGAATTTTTTCAGCAAAATTGCTCTTGGACATAATTTGCCATGGCCTTTTGACTGAAGATATTCTGAATTGAGAATGAATCATCCTACAGTTATAGAAAACCAAGCAACAAAGGCTTGGAGAAGTCCACAGAATTAATATTTTCACAAGCCACATGACTCTGAATACTACCCGACACTATCATCTCAGACAGAAGATATCTCACCTAGATTTAGACACCTATGGTATTGATGCTACAGCTGAGTGGGTTTTTTGGATCACTTTGCTAAAATAATCTACTGACCATTGGGTGTTGTCAATACTTGATTACAACTTATCAACAACATGTGCATAGACAAAGCTGCTCAGGTTATAAATGGATATCAATTCTGGATGTCCACAGCTCAGTTCTAAACCACTCTGACCATTCTAGTCATATTTGATCTCTATTTCATAAAATGAGAATACATTGCAAGTGAACAAGAATGAAGGAATGAGGAATTATGGCTTAGTTACATATCTGGAACAGCCTCAAAGAACGTACAGGCATCTTAAGCATAAACTCACTTAGTGAATTAAGTAATGAAATGCACTGCAGCACTGTGTGCCCTTGCACAGTGTGTGCTTGCACTTTTGTCTCCACACTCTCACAAGTTTATACTGTTGAAAAAAAATGAAAGAAAAGCATGAAAAAGTGTTTTATATTATATATGTTATGGACAATTCCAAATTATATAAACCAGTCAGTTAGAATAGAATTGCAAAGATGCTGCAAAAGCAGCATTGATATATATTATTCAGGAGCAGGAAACATAGTATCAGCAAAACTACAGCCAAGCTAATGGGCAGGAATATAGTCAAATCCTTATTTTGTGTGGCAAGACAGTACATTGCAGCTCTTGCTCTCTGCTATATACTTTGAATAAGCCAAAAATAGGGCAACTAGATGTAGGTTTTCTATGTCAGGTAGTATCTTAACAAGCAAACCAGCCAAAAAGATGAAACCTTTGTTAAGGCAAATGAACCTTGTAACTGCCCCTTCCAGAAAAAATAAAATAAAGACACCAGATAGTGGCAGATGTCTTTTGCATCAATTCCCCTTTCCTTTTAGCTCATAAGAAAAAGTTTGAACTTCAAGGGGTCTCAGGTCATCACCTGGTGGAGCAGGTGGAGCAGACCTGTCCTATGCTAGAGCCAGGTGTATATGAATGTGCATGGTGCAAAGGTTATTAAAGGCACCCTGGTTACACAACACCACTAGTTCATTNGTCTCAGGTGATGAGCAGGTGGAGCAGAACTGTCCTATGCTAGAGACAGGTGTATATATGAATGTGCATGGTGCAAAGGTTATTAAAGGCACCCTGGTTACACAACACCACTAGTTCATTTGGTTTGTTTTAGATCTAATGTTAGGATATGATAAATCACAGCCCAGAAGTATACTTCTTCCATGAATACAGGGGAATACAGGGAAACTACTGCTGATAGATATCTGGATACATAGGAGATACCTGGAATAATAGGATGTGAAGTAAATCTCAGGCAAGGAAGAAACCTTCAGGACTTGTGGCCCTGTGCCTGAAGACAGCATTTTCCCTGTGAAATTTCAGTTGGTCTTTGGGACAGGGACAAGAAGAATTTATAGACTACAGGGTCCTCAGGCTGAGTGCTAGGGAACCACAAATTTGCAGTGACAGCGCTGTGTGTGGAGCTGCAAACCTCCCTCGCTGTCTGCAGAGCTACGGTCTGAGCACCGGTGGGTACCGATGATGCCTGCTCGGGCTGTCTTTTCCGAGCGCTGGCCAGTGCCCAGCACAGTGCTGGGGAATGTGGGAATCACCTGCGGCACGGAGGGAGGCGGGAGCAGAGAGGGAACATGGAAACAAAGCTGGATTCCTGGTCTGGAAAAGTGAAGGAGATGAGGAATCCACTTTGAGGTACTGACAAGGACAAGAACCACGGAGCTCTCAGGTCCAAAGTAGAGGGGCGTTGGGCAATCTGCCAAAAGAGCGAGGTGGCAGCTATGTTTTGTGTGGGGTTCCTCTAAACTTCCTCCTTATCTCTATATTATATAAAGTCAATTATAAATAATGTATTCTACCCTGTGGGGATAGTATGTGAGGGTAGGACTCTGTCACTTTATGAGTTGGAGTATCAACTGGACCTGGGATGACACCTCTATAGAAGGGCCATATGATATATATAATTTCGGGAGCCTATGTATCAGACTGACAGTAGCTGGATCTTAAATCAAGTGTACTTCAAGGTAAAAAACAAAAATACATTTGACTATTGCTGAGCAGCAGCTACAGGATCAGACCAAAGATTTCAAAAAATCAGAAAATTTGCCGGTTTGAGCAGAAAAGTGCAATCTGCAGGTTCACCTTGGGTTATCAGGTAGTTCGCCTATTTCCTAAGTAGTAGTCCTAAAATAGAGGTAAATCCAAATCCAGAAGAATAAAAAATGAATTGAAGATTAAAATAGAAAATAATTTATAAAGAATACCAAGGTGCCTTAGAAACAAGGAAGAAAATACATTCCTCCCATCTCATCAAGCTACTGTCTTCTGTTATAGTTTCAGTTCAACTGAAATTCAGTATCAAAAATTAAGAAAATATTAAATTAAATCACTTCCTTTACAAAATATATTGCAAAGGATGTCCTGTCACAAGCTGCATCTTTAGAAAGGGATCATAAATGACAAAATTAATATCTAGTCTGAACTGAGAATAATTCAATTTTCTGTTTGAAGCAGTAGGAATTTGAGACCATAAAAGAATTTGGAAAGAATAACAGCAACTGAACTTAATAAGAGTTTAGGAAAAGTACTTAAGAAGTAAGTACATAAGAAGTTCTTATAAACCAAATACTAAGACTGCAAAGACAGCTTTCTTCTTCAAATCCCTTCTCATAATTAAAATCAAAGAGCTCTTCAAGATGGTCACATCACTTCATATGCCTCCTTTCAAGCACTGGCATTTTTTTTCTGATCAAGTAAAACTACACACTGGCAAGAATCATAAAGTGTCGCACGATGGTAGAGCAAATTGTCAGAACTGAGTTTGTAGCAATTCAGGGTAGCATGGTATTCTGTCCTTCCAAACCACTGGAATATCAGTAACAATATTGGTAGGGAGGGAAAATGTGAAGCGCGTTACAGTAATGCTACATTTCCTATTGTTCATATGCAAGGCCTGAGGCCTTTCTGAAAGGAACTGCAAGAGCAGAAAGCGACTCTTCCTGGAAGCCCTATTTAAACAGAAAAATGGCCAGTGTCCGAATAGATTTTTCCTATACTCTCCTCATCTAATTTTGTATGTGTCCACAGAAAAATTCCTGGCCAATATCAGCACTGTCTAAGCACAAGGCTTCATTGTACTGAAGTCTTGTACACAGAAAATGAAAGCTTTGCTTTTTAACATTAGTGTAGATGAGAAAGACAAGTTTCACAATTGCTTTGTTTTGTGTTTCTTAGGTGACATGGAGTTGCTTGTTCAATATCACATTAAAACAGTTATGTTGCTTATACATTTATGCCAAACATGAAAGTGTACCTTAGGCTAGCATTTCACAGCTTTGTTTTTTACCTCGTGCACTGAAATGCTGAGCAGTGCTTCATTTGCCAAAAAACAGATGCTTCTTCCTGCTCCTTCTATAGCCAAATGTTTGATTCGGAAGGGGTTTTGCATCTGCTATACCAGTTATGGGAATTGCAGGAATTCATTAGCTCTCAAGCCTTATGTCAGCAGGCTTCCTTGGGGAAAGAGAGGAAAAATGTGAACCCCACAAATAATTCACAGCAAGAGGTTTCATCCATTTGGAGATACCAACACAATTATCTCTGGTTCTGTTATTTTTGCTATAATTATTTCTAAAATATCTACTTCTACCTTATAAATATGATTATATTATCTGCTGCTAAGGAAGACTATTGACTTCACTGGGAATAAGAGATATTGGAACAAAAATAAGTAATTTATTTTTAACTAAAAGTGACCTCTTTTGGATAGGTTTTCCTTTAACATAAACAATTCATGTTCTACGGGTATCTCCAAAAGAAAATTTGGAGGCTCCTTTTCAAAGTTATACCACATGTACTGACAAAACTAGAGTCAGATTTTTTTTCCTCTTTTTTTTTTTATTAGTACCTTCACAGGAGAATACCTTGCTAACATACCTTGAGAAAAAAACAGCTGTGGTCCTGTTGTTAGAATGGATACCATCCAGAAATGTAATGCAACTGACAGCTTTTTTGCAACTTTATCACTTCTTTTCAGGACAGATGTGTCTAAGTAGCATGGCAAAATGAGAAAAGGAATGTACTTTTTTGGTGTTTGTTTGCTTAGCTTTCTTCAGAATTTCTTTAGGGCACTGACGTGTAGCCCCTTGGAAGTTCTAAAGTTTAAATAACATGTTTGTTCCCTGTTAGAGTGAATAAACAGCCTAAGCACCTATGAATGTCAGATATGTCCTTAGCAACGGAACTATTCCTAATGGAGGATTGGCAAACCTAAACATTTTTTTTTCTTATTTAAAATTAGAAGCTTTGCCTTTTGAGTTGATTCTTTTTCACATGTCAAAATCCCAGAAGTTCTATTCTGTCCTCTTTGAGGTCTGTTGCCTGACTCATGTAAGATAATTCTGTTATTTTGGTGCCATATTTCTAAGGAAACAGGAATTATATTGCTATTTATTGAGTGTTTTTGAGAGTAGTTGTCCAACCTCTTAAAAACCAGTTGGCTACTTATGCCACGTCAAGTAGGGCTTACCAATAGGTACTATGAAATGTATATATGCTGTCTATTCTAAAATGAAAGGCATTGCACAACACTTAAGTACACTACTGAGAAGGACTAATCAGGTAATTGAAGACTGAATGAGTATTTTCACATATACAAGAATGCTCAGGATAACAAAATGATGTGGTAGTGGGTGGTAGTGTGAGAAGGCTGGTGATTCAAGGAATTTCAGGACCTCTGTTGTAAAATGAGTGACAACATTTAGCCAGATTATTTTTGGTTTAACAGCTGTGATAAGTAGTCTGCTTTGTTCCAGTCCCTGTAGCAATCTTCTTCAACGCATTCCGCTTATCCCGACCAGAGAAGCCGCGCAGAAAATGACTGGATATAATTCAGACCATAGCCGAAGAGAACAGAGGCTCGTTTAATTTCCAAAACCATCACAAATCCCGCTTCATGTACTATTCCTGTAATTTAATATAATGACTTTCTAAATGTTTCATTTGGATTCAATTCAGCAAAATGTCCTCCCCCCACCCCAACAATTTCCTGCCTGGAAATTGCAGATTAATGAGAATTTACATGGATGAAATAAATTCCACCAAGTCAACTCTCAATTATTTGTGGGTGGTTTACAAGTCATGGTTTAGCTGAACTACAGATGCAGGGACGCTGAGCTGGCTCCCTGTAGAGCCAGGTCAAGTCGGCAGAGCTCATACACTAATGCACAGGGCTTTGTGAAGGTAACTCTATAGTTTCCAGGGTCAGCTTGGCCCAGAAGGAGTCAGGCGCTTTCATAGAGCCTAAACTAATAGGACTTGGCCTCCCTGAGCCACGCAGAGTCAGCCAAATGGCTGCATGGAGCTAGTCCATGTCTGGCATGGCAGGCTGGAGACGAGTTGAGGAGTTTGGCTGGCATTGCATCATTTCACAGCTTTCTCTCTCCATGGCTCTGCACTGTTTTCCAAGAGCAGTCCCGTTCCCAGGGATTATTATGAAGAGTCAGAATGGAAATATTGTGCAGAGCCAGCTTGGTCTGGTGTCATGTCTGAGCTAATATGCATTGCCAGGGAGGGTGGTTGGAGTAGAGACAACTGGATGGAGACTGCTCAAGTCATCTTGGGTCTACCTGGCTTATTGGCTCTCCCAGATACGCTGGTTATTGGCCATTTTTGTTTTAAGCCAGTTCAGTTATTTGGACATTGTCTCGGATATCCTGGGTCCCCTTGCCTGTGGCCAGCTGATGCTATATATTTGTCTGGATTTATGGAATATGTACCTGCCGTGCATACATACTGCACGTATACGGTTAAAATATCCCTCTCCCCTTTTTTTTTCCATGAAAACGATGATAGAAATATTCTTCAGGTATAAGATTACCAAGAGAATATAGTTTTTCTTAAAACTCCATTTAACCTTTTTGCAAATTTTCATTCCATATTACTCATTCCACTTTAGCAGTCTTTCTTCTGATTTTAATCTTGGAAATTTCCTAAGGAAATAAAGTTTTGGAAAATAAATTACTGAGCAGAGACATGACCCTCCGATTTTCCACCTGAAAGAAGTAGAGTGGGAGGTTGCTCTGACTTCCAGGCACTGCTCACACTTATGCCTATTCCTCCAGAAAAGAATACTATGCAGTGATTGTCGCTATGGGAGAACCTTTCCTGAAGAATTAAGAGATTTGTATCTCAAGCCAAGGTTCCAGGCGGTGCAGCAGGTATCTGGAAGCATATTTACTGAGAACTTATTTACCTCAAACTCCTGGTCTCCTGGCTGAATGTTGAGGAGAAAGTAGTACTGAAAATGTCACATCCTTGCCAAGGATTCAGCTATCAGGATGTTGAAACCACTTCTATACTTAACTGGGCAGTGGGAACAGAATGTCTTGCGTCTAGATTTGCTCAGTGGTTGCACACAAATGCCGCTGGGAAGACTTTCTGGAACTTGTCTGCCAAATTGTGCCAGGGAATTGTCTGGGAGAGTGGGAGTTAGCGTGGACCAAAATGTGCCAGATTTGCTAGTATAGATGATGACATCCCTGTGCCCGGGCAGTGTTTGACTGGCATGGGAGCACCCTGCAAGGGCTATATAAAATTTCTGTCTTCCAGAGGAGCAGGTTATAATTGATCTGAAGCTCCTAAAGGAACCTTCTTGGACTCTGGCTCCAAGGTGGGCAGTCTGCATTCCTCTCTCCTCACTTACTTGGTAAGTAAGGCTGCCTAAGGACCATTAAAACATCTCTAAAATACACTGTTCAGTATTTGGAAATGCTTAAATTGGTTTCGAAGAAGGGTCTATGGCAGGAGGTCCTTAATAATTTTCTAAGGATGAAAAGACTGTATCTGAAGAGATGGAGAGAGCAAAAAATGACCTGGTGCTCTCTGACTATCATTGAGCATTAATGCCAAGCATAGGAGCATAGGAACCAGAGACACACTAAATTATTTACTATACACACTTGAAAAGAGGCTTAAAGGTTACATCGTGTTGCATCAAACTGTTGTATCAACAGTACTGAGGATGTTAACTCTGGATTTGATATAGCATTTAATTGGGCCAGGGACCTGGCTTAGCTCCTGAGTGGAATTTTTGAGCTTTTATGTTAGGAAACTTGTTATTCTGTCTAATTTGTTTCACACTATCAGTTGCCTGTTTTCTCCTAGCTTCTTCTGGATATGAAAATGCTAGATAAACATTAATGATCTGTTCCACCAGTTTATTCAAAATTAGGTTTCCGAAGGTACAATTGATGACGAGTGCTACATGAGATGCTCAGAAAGCATTTCAGGAACATCACCTACATTTGGAGGGAAAAATTTAAGTGTAGTAAAGACTATTTTATACTAAAATGCTTTTTTACTTCAGTACGAACAAGAGCAGCTATCACAAACACATATCCAGCGAAACATCAACTTCGGGAATCCAATGCTCTAATGATGAGTTTTAGGTATTTTTGTACAGAACACTAATTTCCTTGTAGATTTTTGTGGGACATGAGATTTAAATTGCACCGCAATTTAATCCTTTCCACCACAAATTGTTACCTTAGAAAATATCTTTTAGCAGGCTTATGTTATTTTTCTGGTGTTTTGAGAAACTCTTCCAGTGTCGTCACCCATGAGATGTATAGCAGGCTTTTGCTTTGTTGGGGGTTCATTATAAATTTTCTTTGGAGTATAAAATAGGCCCCTTGGAACTGATGCATCCTAGTGCAAAGAAAAGACTGTTCTGTAAGCATTATCCACTCCGGATGATTTCAGGTTTCTGGAACTGTCTGTCACAGAGAGAAGGAGATTCAAGGAAAACCCAAAATTAAGAAATGCCAATGTGATTGATTTTTCAAAGAATCAGAGCCTTGTTCTGCCAGCTGCCAACAAAGGGATGAATGATCCCTTCCTTATATGTAATCTTTATGCTGATCATGAAAAAGTAGCAAAATCAAAGGGAACATCTGCTCTAGATTCTCTCGCTGAAGAGGGATGGATTGATTCTTTTGTCTGCAGCTTCAGTGAGGCTTTTCTACTCTTCAAAGGGTGTACCAACATCTCTGGAACAGAGCCAGTGTGCAAGCTCCAGTATCTCTCATTCCTTGCAGCACACATTTTCCGAAGCTGCGAAGATATATAGCACCCCAAAGCAGAGAGGAGTGTTAATCCTGGAAAAGTGACTAGGAGAATCTAATTCAGCGAGATTTTATGTAGTTGTTTTTTAAAGGTATTTCTTGGGAGTGCTTATCAGGCAGAAAAAGACTCACAGGGAATTCTCAGAGACTGCTGCTTTCACTTGCAGTCAGAGGGATGATCTTATTTGTCCTATGTTTGAATTTGTCAGGAACAGTTTTTCTGTTGGTGCCACAATGCCCTTTTCTAAGGAAGGAGCTGTAAACTTATCGAAGGCATATTAATGAAACCAGGCTTGGTGAGATTTGATTCAATGGTTCAAAACAAGGCGATGAAGATCTATATAACCATTTCAACTTTGAAAAATAAAAAACATTTTGCTTTAAAAAATATAGAAAACAAGAAAAATATGAGAGAAAAAGCATCTGTAAAATTAGTTCAGTTTGAGCTGACAGTTTTTTTTTTTCTCGCAGAACATCTCTAATGATTTCTGTTCCTCCAAATGGTCACTTAAAAACAGTGTGATGCCCATTAGAAATGTCTAAAAATGATATCTTTCACCAGCCCCTTTTAGAAAGATGGGGAGGAGTCACTGAAGGGTGAGGACGCTTTGTCAGAGCGCTTTAAGGAGTAGTTTCAGAGCGCATATCTCCACAGTGAGGAGTAGGTAATTTCATCTTCCACAGAAGAGAATCTAAATTGCTTCACCTTATGCTTGCTATTGCTACTGCTGTAAATAGATTGAATGCACAAAATGAAGCTGTTTGGAACCGCTGGAGACAAATTGCACCCTTCAGAAGATAAAAGAAGCTGGCACCCATCCCCACTTTGGGCTGGGAATCAATGAAGAGATGCGACGGGGCTGACTATCACATCAGGACCATCTTGCGCCATCCTGTTCATGCAGGGACTGCCTGAAAGCGGGCTCTGCTCACACATGTCTGGAAAGGAGTTTCCTTTGGTCCTTTACTCTTAGTGACCTGCCATCCTTGCAGACATACCTACATACACTTTGCATCAGTATAATTAAATTAGACTACAGCTACAAGGAGTCAAGTGGCTGATAACTGACAGAATATTTTATTTTCTTTCATGATTGCTTTTTTCCACCCTTCTGAGGTATGCTGTCTCAGTTAAATGCTATTAGGTCTGAGATAATAGATATAAAGTAGCTTAGTTAATTCTAAATTTGCTACAGTCACTGTGCTTCAGACTTACTATTTGTTTATCATTCTAGATGAAAAAAGGGTATAAAAACATTTTTGGAGCCCAATATAGCTGTTTCAAAAAACTTCTCCAGACAATAAACAGCAAAGGACTGGAAGGGATATGGGTCATTGAGATTCACTGTTTCCCAGACTTGCACGATACAAAGCTTTTCATAAAATAATCAGGCTGCTCCTTAAAATCAATTAATTTCGCCCTCACTACTTGAAAAGAAAGTTATTCCAGAATCTCAGTGCTCTAATTTTGCCAAGCTTTTCTCTAACTGAAAAAAAGAATCTTGTGCCACTATCCTTTAACTGAATTTAAATTGCTCTTTTCCTTCTTTTTGCTTATTTCTGAGATACAGACTACAATTATATTCTCTTCCAGCCTTCATTTTTCTAGTCCTTATCTTCCCTGCCTGCAGACTGTCTATTGCAGCATCACTTTTCTTCTACTGAAAATATTTCTGCTGATGTGTCGTAAGATGCGGTTTTCTCTTTCACTGCACTGATGGATCGCACGGTCATGCAGACACAATCAGCTTCTGACTGTTCTTTCCTGGGACTGTGAGAAATACTTGCCAAACAGCTCCTCTCTGATCATAGCAGCAAAAGAGAAGGCAAACGCTAGTTGTGCAGGTCATTTGACGCGTCTTCACACCACAAATGAAGTCAAATCATAATTTACCGTTACTAAAGTTGATAAAGGAATACATTGTTCAAGAGAAATAATATGCACACTCCCTACTAATTTTAATTCACAAATACCATTTTGTCCCCTGAGATTTACCTTAGTTATCTTAAAAAACCCACCAAATCTATGATCTCCGTACATGACACTTTGGGGAGAGTAAATTACACATTTTTACACTGCATGTTTCATGCTTTCGGTTATGTTAAATCTGAGGACAAATACTAAGGTTACAGTGGATAATACAAATCTTACATCAAAGACCATACCTACATCTTGTCATGCAGCCATAGAGATGACTAGGCAAAACCTGGTGGATATTTTTCTTATGGGACACTCCATTTGTGCCCAGTCAGTGTCTGAATACCCTCCTTGCTTGGTAGGAATTAGTCTGGCTAGTTGCAGCTGCAGTCAGACATGTGGCTATGTCTGACAAAATGCAGTTTTTCCTTGTCATCCTTTGTCTATAAACAGTAAAAAGCAATTCAAAGGCAGAGTACACCTCACCCTGTACACATAAAACATATAAACCTAAGGTAAACCTATTTCAGTGTGGGTTAAAACTGCCCCTTCTTGTCTGCTTAGGGGATACAAGGATGGTTATTTCAGATGCAGGTATCACAAGTGGAATTCTCCTCCAAATTCCAGTATGTATGTGTAGACAGCTACAGTGAGATATTTCAGTTAAGGTTTGGATAAGGATCTCAGCACTGTCCTTAAGGTTGTGTGAGATGAACTTCTCTTTTGGAACATTTTGTCATTTGACAAAGGATTTCCTCAATATCTTCCATCTCTGCTGTACTTATTTCTAAGTTTCATTACATCACTTTATAAGCTTAATTCAGGTTCCTCTTCAGCTCTGAGACTTTGACCCAGTAACAAGAAAGGGCAAGAAAAGGTGCAAGGACAGAAAGGATCAAATCAAAAGGGAAACATAAACTTCATTCACTTTACTTCTTCCTTCAGCTAAAGAGATTTCTGAACACTTGCTTCCTGGAACATGAAGCTCTCTTGACCTATATTTCAGCTGTTCTAATTATTTTTTTATCAAGGAAGAACAGAATTTCTGACAAGCCAAGATTTTTTTTTCCTTAGTTGGCAAAAAAAAAGGAAGGGTCGTATACTTGGGAAAATCACAGAAAGACAGTTTATGGGCTGCAGTAAGCAACGCCTACTGGTGTAAAATGATTATCAATCACTTATTTTCAAGCAGCTATCTCAGTGGATCCATCCCATATACAAGCTTAGAGTGCATTTATCCGCTTAATTCAGGCAGTTAGTCACTGGATTTTCTTGTTTCATTTTCATGTATATGGTGCAGTTGTTTCTGTGAATGCAGCAATAAACCATATTCAGGCCCAGTTTACCCTCTCACAGCACCAGGCACCTCGGCTAAGCGTGGCCCCAGTGCTGATGCTCACGGCAGTGGCTCCTGGGGTAGCGCAGAGCTGAAGCAGCCCCAGCAAAAGCTGTCACCTGGGCAGGGTGGTTTTGGCCGTGCTGGTTGCCAGCAGAGCATGCAGAGTGGCAGATCTGACACTGTTTTCTCTTAGCACTTTTTTTTTTCTTAAAGATTTATTTTATTTTTTTTTTCCAAAGACTTTCTCCATCTGCCAGCCTGAAACTTGAGGAGATACTGAGCTGCTTCAGCTTCTGCAGATGTTAGTTAGAGCTACATAAACAGCATTTTCACAAGGTGTCTCTGAGGATTTGACTTACTTGCTTGCAATTATTTATCACTATATTTCTAACATGTAGGATCCAAAGCTGGATAGAAATCAATGATAACAGGATTTTCAGTCTCCTAATACTGTGCTTAGGATCTATAAAAGCACCCATGAATCAGCTGTTTAAATAGCTGAATTATATAAGAAGATTTTAGAACTAATTTTAGGATTTTCACGCAGTCCCTTGCAAAATGTTGATGAAGTATTGTAAGTAGTAAACATCAGAGTTGCAGTCTGGCAGCATGACAGCTTCTGCTCTGATTCCAAAATATCCTCAACTATTTTTCCTACTTTTTTGAGCATCTTGAACTTAATATCTCACCCCCTGTAATCATTTTGCTCTCTATCATCTTCTGATTACTTCCACATCCAAGAATTTTTCCTTGAGAAACAGATTATTTTTTAATTGAAAACTTACCCTTCCTATTTGCTAAAAGCATTACTACCTTCATCTTTGACCTTTTGTTTTTCAGCTGTATTCTTTTTTAAAATAGTGTCTTGGATATAACTAAAGTGTTATATTTTCAGTTTTGTGCTTCTTTGTTCATCAACATTTGCCTTTTGTTTCTGGTGTATTTTTAGCTAGATTGCAAGCATAACCCTTGGGCATACATTAATTTATCTTTGAATGTTTTCCATTTCCCTCTGTGTCCTTTATCTCTATTGATTTATCCTACTTGATCTCATCCTGTGCTTTTTACATTCTTCTAAAACTCAGTCTTAGAAATTTAACATCCTTTTTTTTTCCTTTTGTGGTTTTACCTGTGTCCTAATTACTACCCTAATTAGGTTATGAACACAATTGTAAAGAGCCCTCCTCACATCTGCAATCCCTTTATATTTACCACACACAGACCTAGCCAAAGATTGATTTTGTTATTAATTTTTTTCTTTTTCCCTACTGGATATATGGTATAATGCTGTTCTTTAACCACAAAACTAATCTCTTGATTTATTTCCTTTATGTAATGAGTCTGCATTTACTGATTTTGAACTTTTGAACAATTTGTTTCAGATTACATTCTCTTCTCGTGTAATTTTGTTCTTACTGCTGCTCTAAGTTTCTCCTCTGCTCATTCAGAAGGTATCAGATTGCTATTTTTCCTTTCTTCCTTGTGCTCTAGTTCCCCTTTCAAAACATGATAAATGATCTCTATCACCACATCTTCAAATATAAACTACTTATATACTTTTCTTAAGAAAAAAGAATAGACCCCCTATGTTCTATTTAAAATGTCTTTGTTTCTAGGTCTTAAATTGTTATTCAAAATCTGCATCTTATTAAAAAAAACCCTATCACACCTGCAAAAAAAATCTCCTCCTCTTTTACTTTACAATTTATTTCAGATTTTATACCAATTCTTTGTAGACTTTCACAGTGTCCATCTAATGACTTTCTGAGCTAATTGTATCACGTCTTTCTTATCTGCGCACATCTGATGGTCTTTACCATGGCAACAATGCCACTTTAATGGCCCTGCTCAGGTCAAAATTAAAATCGTTTGTGAATGTACTGGGATGTTGTATGGCTTCAAGGTAATAAATTTTCAAGTAGCAGCCACAATTCTAAGAGTAGGTAGATCCAAATTGTTCTACTAGATGTTACTGTGAAACTGTGTGGCTAGAGTTTGCAGCATAAAACATTATTTTGTCTTCATAACTATTTTTGCCTCCTCATTGAAGCATCTTTCTCTTTACAACAGATGCTTTCACGAGTGTGCTGTCCTTCCTCTGGCTATTTAGCTCTTTCTTCCTATTACGCATTCAAGTTACTGAGATGTTTGTCCTGCTACCAAGCCAGAGGACCAGAAAGCACTTAAACAGATCTTGTGGCTTTAAATCTTCACTGGATTCTCAACTACACACTCAGATTTCTGTTTTAAGAATTCAGCTGATTTATTGTTTAGAAAATTATACTACTGCATTTTTCTTCAAATTGCTTATTTGCCATCAAGATTCACTGATGCTGAAGTCAACAATCAGATTGCCTTCTGTTGAAGGAACATCAGCTTTAAGATAGGTGGCAAACATATAAGCTATCTGCCTGAAGCTTCATTACAGGCTCTACTTTTCAATGACATTGTGCTCATCTTAAGAAAACAAGAATCATACATGAAAATCCCACTCCGGCAATGTGAAATATATATATTTTTTCTTGTCAAACACAGCTATGTAGTCCTTACTCCCCTTTTGTAACTGTTGCAATAGCAACAGAGGGGTGACTGGTGGCTACTTGTGCAGTAAACTCGCAGAGGTGGTGTTTGGGTCGGACTAGTACGGGAAGTGGAGAGCAAAGAAAGAAATGTGATGCTGCTGAAGGAATGCGATCCTGCTTGAAGTCCTGCTTCCCAGACTGGGTTACCCACCACCACAGCGTGGTGCATTCATGCCCCCCATGGCTGATTTTGTGCAGCTGCTTTTACATGGGATCTAAAGTGTAAATCCCTCAAGACTGCAAGGGAGTGAGACTAGGAAAAGCTACTGAGTGTGTGTGGGTTTTTTTCCCTTTGCATCTCTTCAGCATTGTTATAATGTTTCTTATGATATGCACTTGTGGTTGTGCCTGTGGGGCTTAAATTCTTTACTTCCTCAGGTTTCTTTCCCTAAGGATCTCTACCACCAGCTTTTTTATAACATTGACAGGTGGTTGAAAGTTTTTGTGTGTGACTTGGTATCTATTAAGCTCTTCTTTCCTCAGTATCTTCCCTCTTTCACTTAGTGTCTGTCCTCTCTTACTAGCTCTTATTCCAGATGCTTTTGATTTTATTCTTGCTGTGCTCATTTTTTTCCAAATATCCTTGCTATGAAATACTTACTCTAAATACCAGGCAATGTAGTAACTTAGTTCACAAACTGAAAAAATATGTTGGATACTTCAGTTAATTTGCAGATACCATACATACCCACATTTCTCCTTGACACTCTTCCTTCAGAAGATAGAATCAGCACATTGTGCCCTACTTGCAAACTCCATGTTTTTACTAAGTCTTAAGACATGTAGTCTTTTACATTTTATACCCCACCAAGTCGAAGTAAAACGAGTTGAACACCGATTGAAACAATCAAGGACGGGTGAAGAGGACCCTCTTCACATCCAGTTACAACCCCTGGTGTAATCCAATTAAGTTGAACAGTTCACAGGTATCCCCTGAGGATTAAACACACTTACCTAAGCAAACCCACTTTGCACCACTCTGTGGGCCATAGCACTGAAAGCCTGCAGATCATCAAGTTGTGTTAGGCTTCCTAACATGGCAATTAAGGCTAATAGGTTAGCGAAAGATAAGAAAACATTATATGGAATCTCCAAGCTCCTGCTATCCATAAGTCCTCCCCCCTCCCACAAGCAGTGCCAGCTGTTTTCTAATTAACCCAATGGTTGCAAGGTGCTCACAAGAGGATATCTACTGATTAGCCAAAGATATCTAATTTGCTCAGTGCTATTAGGACTGTGCCACTGAAGTATTCTTCGTTACAGAATTCTTTAGACCTTTTCAGAGTTTTGTCTATACAATATGCAACCACAGTACCTATTTACAAGCAAATCCATACAAATTCATCTAAAATGACCGTCTGACACTAAGTATTAATAGCTATCCAATGGAGAAGACCATGATGCGGTGAAATTATCAATATCCCTCTGGTCCTCTGTTTGTATCCTTTCTTCTCACCTCCAAACAACTTTTTTCACTCCTTTCCCAGTTCCAGATCCAGTTCTCCCTGCAGAACAGAGCAGAGCCCCACGGCAGCCTGGGCATCCCAGGACGGCGGGAAGCAGCCCAGCACTCGACCCTCCCCAGCACCGCATCCCACGCTGGTTTCAGCTCCCACGGAAAGAGCGGGGCAGGATGTGCTCTCCGCAAATCACCCCCAGATAAAATGTTTGGGGATGCAAGCAGTCATCTGTCTTGGCACTGATTTCGGTGTACGGAATCCACTTACGAGGGTACCCAGCTGAGGCAGTAGCCGTTTCGGTGTGGAGGAGCAGCTCCTCCCGAGAACAAATCAGCCTCGCTGTGGTCTGGACTGCCCTTGGAAAGCACTGGAGATAGATGGGCCTGGAGTGAACAGCCTCTCCGTTTAGGTGTCTAAACTTGGGTGTCTAAATTTATGAAAGACTCGGTTTCAGAATATAGGCATTAAAGCCGATGTTAATGAGAAAGTACAGTAATTCTTTATGTGAAATGGAGAGAAATTGCTTTACCTAGCCTTAATATGTTGTGAGAAATAATGATAAATCTATCAAACTCTTTTTATTTGTATTTGTTTAAATTCCTAAAAGATAACATGGCTATGCTTTGCTAGAGGTGAACACAGACAAGCTACAAAATTTATTACATTTTTTCTACAGCTAAGCAAATGTTAATACCTTTTGTTAGGCTCGCACCTGCAAAATGATCTTTTAGTTACTCTTCAAATAGCTGCTTTGAATAAGCATTTCTGGAAGCCCTTTGTACACCTGTCTTGTAAGGAACCTTCTATCCCCTTCTCAACTGTTTAGCTACAGGTTGTCACTGACAATCATTTTACAACAGGATTAAAGGTACTTTCCATTGCAGGCTCAAGTTTTCATGCACTACACTGTAAAATCCCCCCAAATTTCATACGCTACCTCTCAAACAATACTTTTTTTCCTTAGAAGTGCTACAACAAATCCTGAGCTGACAGTTCTTAAAAAATGTGTAATGTCAAAGTTGGTGCATGTAAGTCATCTGGGGATGACAGTGATAGAACAGTCATTTTATGAAATGCTGAGCCTCGCTTTTGCTATGAAACTTTCATTTACTTGACTGTGTTTAGGTGGCTGGGAAGCACAGTATCTTCTATCATTTGAGTATATCCACAGGCAGCTCTAAAATTAAAAGTTTTGTGTTGCTGTACACCAGATGTTTTCAGTCTTGATTTGGTAACACTAAAATTAAACACCAAAACAGTAGAGCAATCACACTACTGGCTTAAGTGTAAAATTAACTAGGATGTACGAGAGAGGTTTTTTTTTCCATTCTTGATGATATTCATTATCTGCTATGCTAGGATAATTCGTTATTTTCTATTTACACACCAGTCAGAACTGAAAGCACATGGTTTGTTCTATTTTCAGTGTGAAAATCAAGCTCCTATTACTGCTAATGATAGCTATAAATTAAACATAGATAAGAGTTCATATCCCTATGCATTTTTTTAATTCTTTATGCAGTATATTTATCTCCAGATCTAAAAAGCAGGTGCTTCAAGGCAAACATTCAGCTAGGATCTCTGGACAAAAATGAAAAGATGGCACATCATAAGTTAGATTAGGAAGTTGGAGATCACTTATTTTGGTAGCGGCAACTTTTAAAAACTGAAATGAGAACACAAGACATGATGGCATAGGTGAGTCCAGAAGTTTATTCTGAAACTCGATGGTAATGTTGGTAATGAATAGCTTTTTGTTGCACAACAAACAACCCAAATACTTTAGCTTCCTCCAGTGTCAAAGATTTTGTAATTCATTACAAAATGATTTTTATTTTCATTTTATTCATGATATATAATTTCATTATACTACAATAAAGAATTGTTTTAGAATTTTGCAGACCAATACTCCTTTTTAAAGAGCAGCAATAATATATATATATTTTAGGATGGTGATACGAAAAATTGCAAAATTTTGCTTTCCTACATGTAATTAGAAAACACATGCAGTCTTTGCAATCAACACTTAAGAATGTGATACTAAAATATTTTATCTGATCTTACAGATGCTTTGCACTGTTGTTTAAAGTTAAGCAGTATTTTGATGAGAGGAAATGTATGAAGAAGGTACATTATTTTGAGAAATATTCAGGCAAAATAGTGGTCTGGATTCTCCAGGACTAGTAATGAAAATGTTAAATGATGGACCTGTACCTGTTTCAGTCAGTGGAGGTTTATGGAGATCAAATTAAAATATTTTCTTTATGAGTTACTGGATATGGTAAAGGTGTTGAATTAGACTTATGGAAGGCATTTGACTTGATAGTATGTGGCACTTTTTAATTAACAAATGAAAATTACTTTAAAACTCTGCAGGGCATATTTTAAAACAATTAAGAACTGGCTAAGTGATTGGTCTCAAAATGTCATTGTAGCTTGAAATAGTTATTTTCATCATCAAATTCTTTCAATGAACTCACTCAGGGACTGCTTCTTAGCCCTCATATCAAATATTTACAAAAGTTCTGAAGGAACAGACAGAACCATTACTGACATTGTGCATGGAAGACCCAGGGGTTGCCGAGGCAATCAGTTACATAAGGGAAAGGGGTAGCTCCCAGATACAGTGATGTGGGACATGTCACGCAAGCAAGTGGCAGACACAGGTCGGGCTGTCTTGGGGCACATCCCAAGGCGGAGGGATCAGCTATGGCACGGGTAGCACATTTCCCGGTGTGGGAGAGACCTGTCTGTCCCTGAGAGGCCACGTTAGCTCCAGCACATGGAGCTTTTCCTTGACTTCTGATCTGGAAAAACCATCTCAAAATTCAGCTGTGTCCCCATCGTGGTCTGTCCTCTGGGGTCCCAGTCATCAGAGCACAGCGCATCTCAAGCCGCCCATCTGCCTGCCTGGTTTGTTAGAAACCCGAGGCTGTAAACATCTTTAACATGTGGATTTTTCCTGTGCATTTTGCTTGAGGCAAAATACTATTGTCACGGTTTTGCAGGGAAGAAAAAAGTGCTCAGAAAAGTTTGATTTGTGGAAAGCTACTGGTATGCTTCTCTATAAATCTCTGGAGGAGGAATATATTTTTATATGTTTTTTCTTTTGTGACTTCTGTCGCCTGAAGAACAGTAATTAGGATGAACATCTGGTTAGTGCTGGCCTAAAGAAAGGTGAATAGCTTTTCTCTACGGGAACAGACTACTTAATTTTGTATGTAGACATTTTCAATACAGTGTAATAAACAGATATAAAGGTTTATGATGGATTTACTACCTGTTTTTCTTGATTGTCTGATATTTGTATTTATGTGAGTAACACAGAAATAAGAATGCTGAATCTAAATACACAATGCTCAGTTGTTGTGGATATTAATTCTTACATACTTTTCACAAATTAATCTCATAACTAAAAACAAAAGCTCCTAACCTACTTCTTTAATGAGAAAACATTGCAAATGCCATTTTCCTCCAGCTTACTGTGTTTGCCAATTTTCCTTTTAATCGCAGCACAAACAGTAATGCTCTACATCTCATAATTCTTTTGCTATTATATTAAACTAAATCAATAAATTAATGAAAGCTAAAGAACAAAACCTGATGTAAACTGCAGTTCTAAATATCTTCCCGTGTTAAGTGCCAAAGAGATATCAATTAATATAGCTGTCAATTGCTAGTGTGATTATTTCCTTCATAGCATTTAGTGACTTGTCAAGGAACATCCTCACCAACAAAACATTTGTCAGCAATGCTGCATAAAAGATAGTTGTGACAGAAAACCTTGCTGCAAAGAGGCACTATTTCAAAACTGGTTATCAGTTGGGTAACCTACTTGAGTTCAAGCAGGAAGACTATGCTAGAGGACATACTAAAATGCCTTTCATTGCCTATGGATGTAAAGAAAGAAAACTTCACTGGAGGGTCAAAATCCAGGCGACCCTCCCTGTATGGGCTATTGGTGCTGCTGGTAGGGATGTGCCAAGGGACTGGACTGTGGGTCTTGGGTATCCATGAGTTGTGGCAGGGAAAAGGCACCTTTTCTAACATCAAAACTGGACACTGCAAGCTGGTATAACCAGCAAGCAGGTCAGTGGAGAAGAGTGTACAAAATCAGAGCAATTGAGAAAGATATTGACTAAATTAGTGTATAAGTCATATATTTTTCCCCTCTGCCAGTGCAGAGCTTGCTGAAAGATTTGGCATGAACCGAACATTATCTCCTCTACGTTGCACCTGCACCACATATGAAAACAGCAGGTTCCTTTTTAACCCACGGCTCAGAGCCTGCTTCTTTTCTTTTTACACCAGAAAACAGCTCTCGGGTGATATTTCAAAAGCACTCAGGGCTAGCATGGCTCTGCCGTGGTGAAGGCTCTGCTGTTACCAGCAACGAGAGAGCTGGCCGGTTAAAGCAGGGCGACTATGCCTGAAGACAGTGCCTGCAGCAAAGCTGCAGGAAATTCATCCCTGTACCCCCAGGAAAAAAGAAAAAAAGGAAAAAAACAATTTTCTGGGGAAACAAATGCTTTGCCAGAGCAACTGCTATGAGTGAGAAAATAAAATTTCATATAAAGGAATTAACCAATCAGATATACATAAGCAGTAGCTCTGATTTAAGCTTAATATTTACTTAGAAGCATACTTTGCATGCATAACTTTAGTAGTTTACCTTTAATTTATAACTGTGTCACAGCAGTCTTTCAAACTTTACTTACACTATATTGATACATTTGTGTCACGTATAATTAGACTATTAATAGCTTTCAAAAATATTTATAATCTGCCCTTTGGATGCCAGAGGTGTTTCATCTAAGCAATCTAATGTTTCATGTCTTAGAGGAGCTTAAAATATGTACTGCATTAACATGAATTATGGCAGAGGTCATCGTGTACCTTATTCTTCCTTATAAAATATAATCACACAATAAATTACTATAAAGGCTCCACAAGGTCTATTAATTCTCTTTAAATTAGTTGTTTTTTGAATGTAAAATGAACTTGTAGAAATCTGGTCTTCCAGAATCGACTTCTTTCAAAAGACAAACTGGAAATGTATGATGTAATATTTTGCAGTTCAAACACGTGGATCTTGTAAAAGCTTGATCAAGTGAAAAAGCTTGCTTATCTGAGTAGTTTCAGTGAGTATTGCAGAGGGTTTTAATACGATTGCTATTTTTTTCTTGTAGAAAGGAAATCCCAAACTCTAAGAAATACCATTAAAGTTTAGTGTTTTAAAATCTATTTAGATGGTAAATGAAAACAGGTTCTTTTTATTTTGAAATCACAGGTTGTTTGGCACAGATTACTCAAGAGATTATTTGCTATCTTAAGCAGCTAGATGTAATTTAAAATTACATGCACTTATTATTAAGTGTAAATTCATATAGCTCTGAATCAGGATGCAGAAAACTCTAATAAAATGTTATTTTAATAGATGACTCATATAAATCCTAGTATGAATAGGCAGGTGTCACATATGAATGTTTTTCTCATACTCTTCTTGGTTCTTAATTGGACAGTTGTCTATTAGAAGAAATTTTGCTTTCTTTTTAATCTAAGACCTTCTCCTTGTTGGTACATAATATATTTTCATCTGAAAATGAATACATGAATATGTAAAGCTTGTGAACTAGATAAAATATGTATTTGTATAATCATTCATAGCCAGGTCATATTACTGCAATAAATTAGACTGTTTGATGTAAGATTGGGAATAAAATGATGATTGTAATAAACAGTGAGGTTATCATTATTACTGTTCTCACTGTTCTGGCACCATGGCCATATTATTCTAATCCTAGCCATATTTTCGTCAAGGCAACTGTTGTAAAAATGATAAACCTGATGATGCATGTTGCATTTTAGAATGAGCTAAACAGGAAACAGAGGAAAACAAGACCCATGCATGAATAGTTATAAACAGGAATATGATCATTCTACTTTGTCATTTACATACCTGACCACTGCTAACTACCTGACTTGCATGTCTCAAGTGCCTAAATATTAAATGTTATTGTGGTACCAGCAATGGTTCTCCCCAAGTCTCTTTGGACTCAGGGCATGCCCTATTCATAGATGTCGGTGAAACCTTTGGTTCCTCCACTTACCGGATCTTTAATTAGGATACTTTTTTCTCCCCTAGAGTGTGTAGAAGATAATTTTAATTTTACATGCTTTCACTACGTATTATTAAAATCCTACCAAACCATTAATCACAGTGGCAGCATGAGGGCTAGTAGTTAGCAGGAATGAGAAAAACAGAAAGGCCTAGGTTCATGCCACACGGAACATTATCTTCCTCAAAACTAGTGATCAAGAGAGACAGAAACTTCAAAAATGGATTCATGATTCCTAGACTTCACACAAGACTGAACCAGGTCTTCTCTCTCTGGGTTTGCTTTGCAGTGAACCAAAGGCAATTATGATCTTTACTCAGGAGCCTCTAATTAGGTAAGAAACATCTGGCCCTCAGTGTATTTGACAAAAATACACACTGAGGTTCCCACACCACCCCATTTGGCGAAAAATATCATTTTATAGTTACATCCATATTTTGTGAGAAATAGTTCCTATTTTCTACTTAGTGTTCATTAGTTGCCGCTTCTTTCTTTCAGTTCTGCCTTTGTACGAGTACATCTCTTCCAACCCTCTTCTTTGCTCCTTACTCTTCCTCCTTGCTTTAGTTGCCAGTCTTCTGGTAGTCTGTGCCCTTGCTATAGTTACCATTCTTTGCTCCTCCTAGTCTGTATTATTCTCTCTAGCCGTGGTCTACCGACTGCAGCTCCGAGTCTTGGTTTTATGCTATCCTTTGTATTATGGATCATCTATGCTAGCATAAAGTTAAAAAAAAAAGAGACCATTTTATTTCCATTCTGTGCTAAAGTAAAACTTGAAAGGAGTGAAAGAGTGTAATGTATTTAAGAAATATTTATGAAAAACTGAGTTTGGGGTGGGCTTTATTTTACCTGATTTGTGAGGTATAGCAGATATGTACATCCAGGCTGGTCATTCTGTGCTCCCTCTTTGCTCAGTGGAGACACACACATACTTACATTGGGCGAATTATCTAACTATCTCTAAAACTCTTTACTTTCAATGTGGACTGGCTACTACTCCAGTAATTTAAAAAACTCTTTTATCATATAATGTTACATTTGACCTCCGGTCAGGTCTGAGGTAAAATGATCTGATTTTTCGTTCTCAACAACATGAAGCCTTCCAGTGGTGAACTTTAATTAAAAGCACTATGGTATAAAACTATTGTTTCACATTTTTCATTCAGCTCCCAAACAAACCCGTTATACAGACACATGTCATACATTTTTTGCTCTCTCTCTTCAAAATGTTTACACTTGTCTTCTGCATATATGCCTGGACCTTTCAATCAGAGTGGTAACTGCAGAGATCACCCATACATCCTAGTGAACTTGTTTTAGATATGAGAAGCTCTGAGTTTGTATCTGTGAAAAATCATTTCAAGAATGTGATATACAAATAATAATGCAGCCAAAAAGTTATTTTGAAATATTTACCAAGCACGCAGAGACTCATCACCCACCCAGCCGCTGCTCAACTATGATGTAGATCTTATGTTTACTGAGGCAGGAACTGTATGGTTATCCTCTTAATGTGCATATGACATGTACCAATGTCATATGCCATGACTGTAAATATTGTTGTTTAAAACCTCACATGCTGCAAACAAGCAAGGAAACAAAAAGGGAGAAATCAAAATAATAGCTGAACATCCAAGTCTAGCCTAAGTCTTATCCTCTAAACTGATGTAGTGAGGAGATAACTTCTGGCTGCTGTGGTTGTCTATCCTCAGGCATAATTCTTCTGCTAATTATTTTTCTCATTATCAATACTTGCAATTAAAAACTTTATAATTAGAATGGTACCACCATGTTTCCATAAAATAATTTGCATTAGGTAAATTTATTATCTTCCCTTTCCCTTTTTCCCTCCCACAAACAGCAGTGAGACAATCCTAGTATATGTTTTCAGGAAAGTATGACTGATTCTTCACTCAAAATCAGTTAAGAAATATTGGCCTACAAACTACCCAGCATATCTTGGGAATGCCTCTATGTAAATATAAAATTAATGACAACACTCCAAACTCACTGTTCAGCACTGTGACCCCCTCTATTTTTCTTTTTATCAGAAGTAAGGGATATGACTAAAATATATATATATAATAATAGGAATGCAGGAATTCATTAAATCTTGCCAAAAAATGAATTATGTGGAAAAATGCATTCCACAGCGCAGGAGGCTGACGTTCCATTTGTAGTAAACTGCAAAAAGACAGGGGAACAGCTTGTAAAGATCATTTTATGCTGTAAATTTGGATCCAGATCCAACTTTCTGCAAGAACACAGACATTTGTTCTTAAAGGTTTAGTTCAAACAAGGGAGGGATGTATACAGAGCTCATCTCCGAAAGCTGCTCAGCGGATTTGGAAATGCCATGACATGTGCTGGTTATTGCTGCAGCGAAGAGAACTCCAGTCGTTGTCTCTGAAACCCTTCCTGTTGTGCTCCCGAGGCCGTGAGGGCCACTAACGATTTTCTTGCATCCTGTTGATGCCATCTGTTGAGTGCAGAGGTCCACTGCACTGCAACTGCCCGTGCCATCTGCTCCGTATTTCCAACCTACTTCGTGCGACTCGTTGGGTGGATACAGAGCAGGCAAGCCCAGTGAGCTGCGCTGCAGGAATGTTGCCTTGCTTCCACATTTAATATGCTTTCTCGTCTTAGTGATACAAATAGCCTTGGATGGCTGCGGTTGGCAGGTGAATCCCAGCCTTCACCACCAGTTACAGCTTAGAGTAGTTGTTTTAAGACAAACCGTCACTCCCAGGATTTACCATATTGGATTGGTGTCACATCAGTACATTTGAGAAAGGGAAACACGTTACCTGACAGAGGTAATGGGCATTTCATGTAGTTTTATAGAATTGACTTGCTTTGGTTTTGATATACTGGCCTTAACAGGAAGAATTTCTTTTGCAGAATCACAAACTATGCGTAGATTTCATACTGTGCGTCTAGCTGGCATCTAAGCTTTACTCAGGTATTGCTACAAGTCCTCTTATACCTCTTGGCTCATCCTGTGTATTTATTGCACCTGAATGCATGAAAACCCACCAAGGTTAAGCATCCCTGTTTTTCACGTATCGCAGGTGAATGCCACCCGCCTTGCAGATGTTCCCAGACTGTCTATACATACATTCAGTACAGATTTGATCCTTTTTTCAATATCTAACGAAAACAAAGTAGTTGCTCTTCACAGCATTTTTACTGAAACAGTTCTCTCTGATGATGTAAATTTATCTTTCCAACATACTGTCATTTTTATTGCATTTAGCAGTAATGTACCATGCAACAATATTCAGCAACAGCCTATAGATTTCTTACTGTAAAGCACATAGGGTTTCTGGTCGTCCAGCAATCTTAAAAAACATAGTAATCGCTATCTATGCACAAAGTAACTACATCCTGTGTGCAGCAAATCAAACATATTCTGGATGCTCTGAATTCAGTGTAGATAGCATACAAACCCATATGAAGTCACTTGGGACTTACAGGCAAAGCAGATTTGCACATTCACAGTATAGATTAGATTGACAGCACTTGCACAGATGGTTTTATGGACACTTTGGATTCCTACCATTTTCTTCGTTAGAATATTGGCAGATAGGAACTCTTCTTATTACAGTAAAATACAGAACATACCATCATATAAGCTTTCCCTGGCACCAACTGCAAAGGATATTGAGCAAGTTTTTTTCAGGGCAATCTGATACTGCAGTACTAAAAGAAAAAAAAAATCCTGATTATAATAGCTGTCTATTCAGAGCTGTGTATATTCATTATGGTAAGATTAAGTTTGATTTCCTAAAAGCTGTGTCTAGCACAAGAGAGTTATTTAAGCTCTCTCAACAGACAATGAAGAGACAAAGACACGGACATTTCCAGATGATTCATTTCAGCACTCTTAGACATCTGTCTTTCTCTCCTGACTGTGGAGGCATCCTTAGGTGACCTTAGAGTAGATACCCAATTTTTAGATGGCTAAAGCCTAAGGAGATGTTTCCATCTTTGCGCTAACGTTTCTTCAGGTGTGAGGGATGGATCTATAGTTCAAATAGCAGACAGAACCAAAGGCCAAACTCTTCTTCTCAGCCCCTTGTTCTAGTTCCTGGCTTGGGGTAGAAGTCAAAAAGTTTGTGTGGCTATGCAGTCAGCTAAATGTTATCAAAAAGCATGTCCTGCACCATTTCAAAGCTAAGTGCTTTCATAATGTGCAGCTACAGCACCTCTCTCAATGTGCTTTCTCGTAGTGTGAGTCTCTTTTCATGAGATGCCTGGGAATATACCACAACTGACCTCCAAAGTTAATCACCTTTGCCTATGATTCCCACAAGCCACCAGTCTGTATTCATTTTGTTCTTCAGAGGGAACTTCCTTACACATTTTTCTTGCTCAGTTCTTCAATTAAAAAAAAGACCCTCTGTGAAATGGAAACAAACATTTGCTGTTCATTGTGAATCTTTCGGTTTAGGTTTTGCAGTCATTGTCCAGTGCAATAGCAAGTCAACTTTTTATCCATTGGACATTTAGTAGAGAACTTTATATGTTTATTTCTGAAATGGCTACAAAAGGCATATTTCATACCTCATAGGGAAAAATCATGGAAGGTTTAAATATTCTAAAAGAATTAAGAAGAGATGTAGGCAAGTTCAATTTTTGTCCCTCTAAGACATCTCAATGACACTAAAAATACCTTCATTTTGCTTAAGCATTTCCTTGCCATTCAAGAACTTTATGACTGAATAGTTCAAAACCTTGTGGTGAGACATGAATTTCAGGCTTTTTATAGAATGCGCCCAAAAAAGCTTTCATTTGGACTTAGGAAAAAGGAGAAAAAAAATAAAAAGCCCAGAAAATGTGCAACTTCCCTAGCTAACTCAAGAAGACCAATGGCTGACAAAGTGCCAGCGGTCATGTGCCAGAGGGTGTTAGCGATTCAGTATTATTTTAAGTGAGGGGCTGAGAGATGCTCCCTTTCTAAGGATCTATTGTATTGGCCCAGAGAGCTTTTCTGCTTTTGGCACCCAGTGAGACTTGTTGCTTTTTTTTCCCAGGTATGTCAGCTAGGAAACTGCAGGTCCCATTTTCAGTCATTCAGGGAGCTTGCCTGTGTGTCTTCCCTGATACTGCATACAAACCAAAAGAATTGCTGCAGTAGATGTGGCAGTATGAAATGAGAAGAAATATTAATCTTTCTGTTCCTGTTTTGGATCCCATTCAGCAGGATGCATTGCCCAGTCACGATGACACTTAAAGGCCCCAGGGCTGGTCTTGTATTATTGAAAACTGGGAACAAACATCCTCTGGTTTGCAACTCTTTGCAAATAATGACCAAGAGGGAAGCATCTAGATGAATATGAAATCTTGAAAATTGTGTTGTATCTGTCACTTCTCAAAGATCTAATAATTTTTACTTTTATATTATAGGAAAGAGAACTCTCAAGGCATCAGTATAGGCTGTCTGCAACTCAGCAGCATGAGGGGGTCAAATGGAAAAGATACTAGCTACTGGCAAAAACTAAACTATTTCACATAAGCAATTCATGTTTTGTTGGGTTTCGTCTCTGGTCAAGAAAGTGCAGCTTGGGAATGTAGCTCGCACCAAAAGTGAAACGAGAACTGGGCAGGGGGGGCGATAAAGGCAGGGGCAACACTTGGGCTAATCCTCTCAGGAACCAGCATGACACTGAAGGGGTAACAGAAAGCTTATAGCACGGGAGTTATCCTGTGACCAGACACACACCAAGAGATTTCTCACCACTGAGATAGCAGGGAAGGAGCGTAAATCCGGGGCAGGCTCCCCAGGAGGATATTCCAAAAGCAGGGCAGTGATGCCTCTCCCCTCAGCTGGGCAAATATCTCTTATAGTCAGACTCCTGTGCTCACAAATCAGGAACGTGAACGGGCTGAGAAATGAAACGGTTTCCAGGTACATCCCACTGCAATAAGAACGGAGGGAAGTGAAAGGAAGAAGAAATATTGTCCTGACATGTCTTGAGGGAGAAGATAGCAGCCTTCTTCAGGAAGACAGTCAGGCAGACTAGAAACTAGAAAACAAGGGAAGCTCTAACAAGCTGGGAGGTAGGGAGAGCCAGGCTGAGACAGAAGCAATCCAGATCCAAACAGTCGTGACACTGGAGCCAGGGCCATCGGGAGAGTCCCCTCTGCTGCACGGTGTCTAACAAAAAAGCAAATGAAAAGAGCAGTGTCTAAGTGTGTTGCTGTCCCTGGGCAATGCACAGAAGCAACCCCTTTGCAGTGATGGGCCTTTTGGAGTTGTGACTAATCTGTGGCTGGTTCTCCCCACTCAGCCTCCAGACACGAGGACTCATTCCTTTTCTATTTCTCAGGTACCTAAAAAGACATGTGTAAACCAAAGTCATTATTTAGTTTATTATATGGTAAAGATACACTAGCTACCTGGGCCCTCTCCAAACACCAATCCGTGCAGTATCTATCTCTCTTTGGAGACAGAGAAGATTGGATGTAAGCTATCAGAAAAAATGCTTTGGGGAAAAGAGATGTAGGGAATCTTAATTTTCTTAAGCACTCAGCCTAACAACCACAGATAACATAGAGGACAAAGCAAGTCAAACTTCTTGATGAGGGATGACTGCTACCTTTCAAACCACACTTAGCAGCTCCTTCCTGCCTTCTAGCTTCCTTTCATCTGCTATGGGTCATTAAATCCCTATGTTCAACCGTTTTCCTCCATGCAGCAGCACCATACCCGGTCTTTACAGGAGATCATCAATGGTAAAATATGGTGTTCAGTTACTCCTGAGAAAGTATAAGGGAGCAGGACAGACTCCAGGATGAAGACAACTGAACTACTGCTAAAACTTAAAACCATGAACTGCAAATCCATGAACTGCTTCTATATAGACAGACTACATATGGAGACCATATGGAGGACCTAGAATATATTTATAATAGATTCACGTATCCATTCATACATGTGGTAGTTGCATATAAACGCATGTCTTCTTATTTTTCATCATTATTCTGTAACACACTTATTTTTCTAATATATATTTGATTGTAAAAGATGGAATTCCTGGTCCAAGTATATTTTTAGAAACAGAAAGATATTTGATAATGTCCTGAGCAAGATGCTTGAGCAGGGAGTTGGACTAAAGACTTCCTGAAAACCCTTCCAACCTGAATGATGCTTCAGTCCCAGGAAAAGAAAGGCAAGACAGCTGGGTTGTCCATAACTTTTATTAACCTGGCTTTTTTCTTCCAGGAAAGTAAGCTCATTTAAGAAACCTTTTATTATATCTGCAACTTTCTCAATGTATTCACTGTTGTGAGGAAGGTGCTCAGCTATGTTTGAAAACAGTTCACAGGTATGGGGGTTCAAAGCTTTTAAGACTTGGTCAGGATCCATCTCACAAAAACTTAAGAGATGTAGCTAAGAGCAAAATTGACTCGGACTATCTGCAAGTCAAAGAGAGAGAGAAGAAAGTAATATGTGGATATAATTCTAACCTAACAAATGTAGACTGCTGTTAGTCACCAAAATATATGCTTACCATAAATCTGAGAAACTGTAGGTAGGTATATTTTAATGTAACACAAATAAGATTAAGTAGCTTTTTTCCTGAGATACTAAACCAAATTTAGAAACAAACTCCGAGTTCATCATCAAATAACATTGAATTAGTATGTTCATTTCATGGGCAGTTAACCTTTATGTCTCTTTAATAATTGATTGCTTTAATACTTTGTTAATATTATTAGTTTCATTACTTCATGGGTGTTTTTTTCTTACCTTTGGCCTTTTACTACATTAGCTCAATAAATTTTCGTAGAATTGATTAGCTACAAGAAAGAAGCTGTAATGCTATAATACCATTCTGCCTTTCATGGAAGGGAAACAATTATAATTTTGCAATATATCCTTCTTCACAAGGACAATTATAACACAATGATTGTTAATTAAATTACTGTAGCTATGCTGGCTCTGCCAAAATGATATTATTTATATAGTTCTGGTCCAAAAAGGAGAGTAAAGCTAAGCTATATTCATACTTGTGTTATTCATTTATACTACTATATCTTAATCTTCCCAATAATAAGTCATAACCTTTGTGTATCTTAACTTAAATTGTAATACCTAATCATGCAGGAACAAAGGCAGCTAACGCTGTATAGCATCTAATGTCTCAGACAAGAGAAGACCAAAAGGGTTCAGGTCAAGTAATCCACATTATATATTTTTTTTTTTTTCAGGAAGAAGAAAATAAATGAAACCCTGAAAAATCACTGCTGGAAGGTTTATCTATCAAATGTAGCTTGCTTAATAAAGTGTGTTGTAAGATGTGATTGAAATAAATTTTTCACGTGAAAGTAACACAGACTGAGATCAGAAATCAAATCTACAGTGGAATGTCTTTTTTTGCTTGGTGTTGAACCTTCACTTACCAGTGTAAGGTCTAAGCCTGAACTGGCTTTCTTAAGACTTGTTAACTGTCTTGACTGATTTGACATCACTACTGCATTCATCCCAAATTACAAATGAGCTTGATCCAACACCCGCTGTACTGAGTGGAGGGATTCCCAATGCCTGTTGGTGATACTGGAGCAGTTCCACTGTTGGCACCCGTTTTTAGGGCATTTTGCCTGGCACAATCTCAGAAGTCCTTAGGTAAGGCTCACATCTTTTTATCTGCATTAAGTTTGCGTTCCAAAATCCTGCTCACTACTGGAAAGTTTTATTAAAGGTCTGTAGAAACTTAGCATCACTTGAAGGCTACAGTACAATAGTTTTTAAGAGATATTTTCAGTGCAGATACCAGTCTCAAACAATCTATTAACATACCAATTTTGAGGATACAGTTTTTCTTAATGACCACTTCAATGGAAAACTTTCAAATCATCTTATGTAAAATAATCACTTGGTTTGCTGCAGCAACTGATTTCAGACTGCAATTTTCACTCATATGTATATTACTAGTATTTTGTTTTATTGGTTATATTAAATGAATTTTATTTCATTAATCAAAAAAAAAATTTTGATGTTGATCTTCATACCCCAAATAACCCCCAGAATGAGATGTTTCTGATAATGGATTTTCCTGGCAAAGAGAAAAAAAATGTTCCCAATGCAAGGTAATTTGTACTGACACACATTTGAAAAAGAATGACTTGGTTACCAAAAATAAGCCAATTTCTTCCATATGTCTGTGAAAATAGCTGCTCCAAGAAAGTCAGTGTGTATATGATACACACTGTTACTGACTCACAAAAGTTAGAGTAATTTCTCTACCATGACCAAGGAAAAAGTATTGAATGTAAATATTCGAAATTCGGGGAGGGACCAATATAGTGAACAGCAGCTACCAATATATGTCATGCTTAGGGAAAGCACTTTTGTTAATGCTTGTAGAATGAGGTGTTTCTCTCAGAGCGTTTCACAATTGCTTGATAGGAACTTTTATTCTTTCATTCAGACATATGGAGTCATTAAACATTTCCAGATTTTCTTCATCTGAAGCTTCCTTTTCTTAAATTTATCTCATGGAGATTACTGGTACAATCTAGCATGAGGTGATTATTAAGTGTATGTGGAGAAATGGTTAGTAAAACTAAACTGATTTCATCTGTACTTGTTTTCCTTTTGTGATGCCTCATTGACTTCAATAGTCTCACTTTTTGTCCATAAAAATAAGATAACATTCTGACCTAGAAATATACTGTATATTTCTTTTGCTAAAATTGCAAAAACAGTCTCATAGGCTATTAAACTTATTTGCATCATTGGAAAAAGTATAAAATTCAGTCTTATATGTCTGGACTTCCTTTTAGTGTTCTCTGTAAACATATAGAATTGACATTTTTATAAACACCATAAATCTTCCAGTTCATTTCTGCAATACTTTCCAGGATGACTACCTTAGATGATATTGTTTGTTAAAAAAAACATGTTGCTTGTTTTAACAAACATATTGTTTGTTAAAGAAAGTCAAACCAATGGTATACTTTTTCTAAAGGAATACATTTTTTTTTAACTGA
The DNA here is from genome assembly GCA_013389825.1 of Crypturellus undulatus. Lineage (NCBI taxonomy): Eukaryota > Metazoa > Chordata > Aves > Tinamiformes > Tinamidae > Crypturellus > Crypturellus undulatus. The sequence continues at coordinate 375,239 of VWPW01018073.1, forward strand.
GAAAATTCTCTACTTACTTCACCTAATTAAAACAATTCACTGTCCTCAATACTATTAGAAGCTGTTTAGCCTAAATTTACTACAATGTCTCAGGAAGAAGGGAATTGCCCAGGAGGTGTCACTGAGATTGGCAAGGACTGGGGAAAAAGATGTCGTGATCAATACTTCTTTTACGAAGGAATATGGACTTCTCCAAATTAAAGATATAGCAGTTTAAGGGGGAAAAAAAAAGGAAAGAAAGGGGGGTGGGGAAATTCGTTTTGTATATTACTCTTTCATAGTTACATGCTGTTTTGTTTTGAAGATGTTGACTTCTAAGAAGTGAGATGGCTTATAGGTGTCTGGGTCACCTAATGCGGATAATGACTGTTGGATATGAAATAATTTGATCTTTCAGTGTGCTATGTTGCATTTCTGCTTTCCTAGGCATTTGTAACCAGGAAAAAAATGAAAGAAGATTGGATTTGCTTCTTGGTTTGGGGTTCACCTGTGTGTTATTGATACTTCAGGTAATTTAAAGTATAATGATGTGCTAGGTTTAAATAAAGTACTGTATGACTAAAAAGTACAGACAGCCATTTTTTTTGGATTGTGTAATGCTGTTTCCCAAATATTTCTAAATGTCATGTGGCAAAAGAGCCTTAGTGATTTTTAGTAGGATCTATAAATCTACAAAACCCAGGAACTTTGGAAAATATTAAGGTACACGCATAAAAAGGAAATAAAATATCTGAGTTTACTTTATTACAAAAGCCTTATAAAGAACACAAAATATTTTAAGGAAATTGAAAAGGTCAAAGAATATCTTTTGATGAAATTTTAAGCCTTTTCTGGTAATCTGTGACATATTGTACAAATCTTCTCGGCTGTGCTGTGCATCTACAAATATGGCCTGTAACATCTGGAATAAGATGTGATCCAAGCAGCTTTCAGCTTATAATATCAACCAGGCGATTTATGAAAAATTGGTATTTTGTTTTTGTTCATAAAAGTACTATTTTGGGTGTGTCGGAGACAACAAATTCAGGTAAACCAGAAGCAGACAGTCTTTTTTACACAGATGATTACAAATAGAAAAGATTCTTAAAAATAGAAGAGATGCCAGGGCTGCACTTTGGCAGAAGAATGAAGAGAAAGCCTGTTTTACATAAGGACTTCCCAAAGAAACTCATCTTCTGCTAATGGCAGTTGCAGGAGACATAGAAGCAGCTGTTGCTGCAGACTGCCTACCTACCCTGGCTGTCCAAACACTTTTGTCTGCTTTTGAAAGCGGGCGGACAGCTCCAGTTTGCAGCATCCCTTTTATATATTTTTTATGCTAATGCACTCAGATTCCCCTTCAGGAAATCTTGTTTTTCATTATCATTTCATTATCATTTCATCATCAGGTTAAATTTTTAGCAACTTTCTTGTACTTGCAACAAAGATGTTTGTGTAAATTTATTGCTTGGGCAAGGGAAGATGTAATTTCAGTGATACCCCGTTCAAGTTAGCTTTCAGCTACTTCCTGCTGTTTTATCTCTACCATCTCTACTCAGTTTATACTGGGGAATAAACACACAAGGAAACACCTCTCTGAGGGGATGTCCTTTGGACTCTGTAATGAAATGCCATCAAAACAGTCTGCAATCAGCATTGGGGGGAAAAAGAGGGTCATCAATGTGGGAAAAGAGAGTCGTGTTTCAAAGACTGACAGCAGCACTAAATCTGGATGCCACAAAGCAAAGGCCAAGTCCTTCTGAAGCTAACACCAAACCCTAATTAATTTCAGTGGAGGAGTGAGGTGGAGGTATATCTGAACTTTCAAGTTCTCTGAGGAAGAGAAGTGCAGATGAGTAGAAAAGCTGACCCTCAAAAATTTACTACTTAGATCTTGTAAAATGATAGAAACAACTTTGCAGAGTTTATTAAGGTAGAGTTCCTGAGAATTACTTCCAATTTTAACACTTATATTGGGTAGCAACACATTTTAGATCTGATTTTGAAAGTGTTGTGTTTAGTCCGTCAGTCACCTGAGGACTTTGGTTCAGAAAGTATTTGTATACATCAACAGAACTATACATGTGATAATATCTACATTAACAGAGATCTTAATACATGGAAGCAACAGATATTTAACAAGACCCTGTTTCCAAAATTAAAAGGTGAAAGACTAAAACAAAAAAAGACCAACATAAACGTTAAAAATGAAGTGAATTAGATAGTTGTGACAGAAAAGTGACATGGCAGGGACACTCAAAGATACATCAATTGACATCCAAAGGGCACAAAGATTTATGGTCTCCTAAATGTCCCTGTATACTTTTGGATTTTGATGACATACTGTTAAATGTAATGGTAGGTGAAGACTTCCATCAATATGTGTGTTAATCTGGCACTTGGGATGTCTGAGGAATTTCTGTGGAGAGAACTTCAAAAGTGCTCAAGCTCACAAAGAACAATTAGGAAATGTTAAACTGCATGCTAAAGATTTCTTAAGTTGTCTGGTATCACATAATAAAGTTGAAACAGAGAATTTAAATAACACTTTGGTAGAATACTGTATGGCCTGCTCATAGACTCTGGGGAGAAGTCTCCAGCTGGATTCTGAACTGAATTTCAATGATGGCAAAAAGCAGAGAAGACATTGCTCCATGGGTGGACAGTGATGTCTTTCTATCTTATTGACCTGCAAGGACAACATAATTCACTCTTATTTCATACCTATCTATTTTTTATGGAAAAATAAAGAACCCTTTGCTGTCTGCACAAGAATTATAATCTTTTACTCTGAACATTAAGTACACCTCTAAACATACATGCATGCCGGTTCAATGTCTATAATTATGCAATATGTGCCTAACATGGATAACTGGTTAAATTATTATGAGCTTATCATAAGTTCCTGAGGGGCAACTCAGATGCACACTGTAAACTCATCTCAACAAGAGTAAAAGTTTTACTACACCAACTGATGACATATTATTTACTGGACAGGTACTTCAAAAATATAAAAATTTTAGAGAAACTTCAAATATTTTACTGAGAATAATCTTTTCATCACTCTCAGTCTAGTGATATATTAAGAAAGAGAAAAAAAGAAATATTATTTAAAAATCTAACTCTTGTCAATGTAAAATAATTTAATATTTTTATATGTGTAAAAAATATTGCAGCTTCAGAGTATAATGGTTTTATAAGTCCAAGATATTGTATATTCCTACTTTCCAATGATCAGAATACTTCCTAAAGAGCTATTTTTGATTCCTTTGTAGGAAATAAGTCACTATTTTAATGTGAAGTTAAATGACTACCCTCAGCCCTAGAAAGAAACCCTTTATTATCTGATTTTTTAAGCCTTACTATGAATTGCTGGAGGTGAATTGTACACTAACACTATAAAAATAAAATGGAAAACCTTTAAAGTGCTGCAATCCAGAAAATATATGCACTGTTATCACAGATCATAAATGCGACTACAGATAATTTTAAACATATGGCAAGCTTCTCCTTAAGTACTTATATTGTAGGGACTATAATTGTGCTCTAAATCTTACTGTAGTCACAGAATAATTCTGCTCTGAACAGTTGCGTAGGTAAAGTCAGTGCTTCTCATAATGATATTTATTGAAGCTGGATTGGTTTACAGTTTGTAATTCATTAATTCAGTATATAACTGCAAATAAATAAGCAGTTTCTTGTGTAACTATTTAACTCAACAGCAATATACTACTGTAAAATATCAGCTATCCACAGTTGTTTAATGACAGCAGAACTAATGAGGTCCAGTTTAGGATTTACTCGTAGAAAATATTACTCTAACAGGGGGCACAGATACAATGCTGTGAATACTATTCAGAAACACGATGAGACAGGATATCACTGTGAAGTGGGATGACGACCAGTGATGAACCTAAATCTGTTAGCAGAGGAATGCCATCAGGGAATGCGAGTGTTCATAGTACTTAAGAACTGCAACACCAAAGTTAATTCTGACATCAAGACCCTATATTTCCTCTTATATTACTAGACCATCATGGCTATCATGTCATCCCCTTTTTTCTTTCAGAGCAGAGGATCAGGCCATTCTGAAATGCAGCAGCTCACATACCTCACCTGTCATGCACACCTAACTGCACCACAGGCAAATAATTTTGCTTTGTGCTTCAGCCCAAATACATAAGAATAATACTGTTTAACAGCAGAGCTCACATCAAAACAAATGGCTAAAACGGGAACAGATAGAATTTTATGTAACTTTTCAAACATGAATTAGGTCTGAGGTGAAGATTTTGGTTGAGGATTTTTTTTATTAATGCCTTCAATTGTTATTTTCTTACTGAATAATTTCATTGCAACTTGAAGAAAAAGCTCCACTTGCATCAGATTTTGATTAGAATCTATCAGATTTCTACATCAGTGAATGAGCTATAGATGATATATCACTTTCAGTTGTTTATTTGAGATTTGACTGAAATGTGCTTGGTCACCAAAACATTTGAGAGTTATGTGATAAAACTGTCTATTTTTCCCATGGCTGGTACCTCATCTTAGACAGGGGTTGATATATGGACTGACATATTAGTTCCTCTTATTCATATCCTCATATCATACTTCTGTCTCTTATTTTGGAGGCTGATTTTCTTAGGTTTCTTAGGTATTTTCAGGATACCTCCAAAATGTTCCTTCTTTTTTTTTTTTTTTTTTTTAAAGTAAATAGTATCCTCTACCTATGTTCAGTGACACAGATCTAGGAGTGTGTTCTGCTAAATGCAAACCTATTCAAGAATCAGATTTCTGACTGTTCAACCTTTACAAAAAATCATTTTATTTCCAAAGTCCTAAAGAGAAAATAAAAATATAGATAAGAGGAAACAGAAGGAAAAAATTGAAGACTGTGAATAATGAAAAGAAAGAGATATACAGAATTAAATTCTAATTAAAATGTGCTTTTTAAATTAATAATAATATCATGGCAGGCATTTGACTGCAGTGGATTTTAACTACACTGTGCAAAGAAAACATTGAAAAATGGGCAAGCAAGGTAAGCACACTCTAAGCAGACTTCATAAAGAAAATGTTGAAGAGATCAAGAAGAGGTAAACCATACAATCCTCTAGAAGTATTTTGAAAGGAAAAAGCCAGGTTGCAGCACCACTGCAAATGCCAAAAAAGAGAATCTATTTCAAGTGTTAGACATAGAAAAGCTGGCACTAAAATGAAGTGAATGTGCCCCTGGAAATTCAACATTTTCTGCTAAGTGGTGGTTTTCACCCTCACTGTGTATTTACCTCAATTTCTCCTTAAATCTCCCTGAGAGCCTTTTCATTGGACTCCTATTTGCCCTTCTTTCTATCACTTCTCACCCTCTCGGCCTCTGAAGTCCACTTGTGCACTCTTCTCACACAATGGCATTTTTAAAAGAAACGAATAACATTAGATTCCTTTGTTTTGCCATTTGCAGTAGGTGCTTCTACCTGGCTTGGAGACCAGGTATCCATTGTGTGGGGATGGGAAGTAGCCCACATATTTACTGCAAATAAGAAAGTACCTCCAGATGCTTTATTACACGCATATGGTGGTCTCCTGGTCCGATGGTCAATGAGCTGACAGCTTCATCTTTGCCCCATTAAGTCCTAACTGGGGAATCAGACATCATTCAGCCAAGACAAATTGTTACAAGATATGGAAGCTGGACATGGAAAATAAGGCATGGGATAGCCCTTTGCAACATCAATATTGTATTTTTCATGTATTTATGTATGTTATCATCTGTCGTCTCCTCTCCTCACACCATCAAGCTCTCTAATCCTTTTCTGCTGCTGCAGGGAAGCCTCCCAGCTGTCTTGCCAACTTGCAATGAGATGTTTAGCAGAAGTGCTGAGAATCTACTTAGTATCAGTGACTTCTGCTTTCTACTAACCTAAACAGAATGCTGTCTTTTGACTATTTAGTTTACAGCAATACTAGCCATCAGGTATTCAAAATGCCATAGTTACACAGATGATTTTGGATTTTTTTATGTCATCAGAAAACTCTGTTTCGCAAAAAAAAAAAAATATATATATATATATATATGCACATACACATACCTATATATAAAATTATCTACTTATGATTAAATTTATCTACTTGATTGCTTAGGTCAAAGGTAGTTTTTCTTTTCCTCACGAGGCAGAGCAAAACAGAGCTACTGTCCGGATCATCACTAGTTCTCTCTGACAGTCTCACTGACTTGAAAATCCAGGATTAGCTCCCTTACCTACCAGATTATTTCAGGTTCTTCCTCTGTGCGTCTCTCATATTCTGTTCTGTCAATCCTTCTTAAATTCCTTTTTACATTTTTCACGGTGTAAAAAAGTCTGAAATTTATTCCAGTGTAAAATAAGATACTATATTAGAATACTTTAGACTATTTATCTGCCTATGAAAAACATTGTCCACCTAATTCTAGTACTTAAAATAAAGGCACAGAGGATAAAAGTCTGCATAATCGTGACTTTGTATATTACCATCTTTTCAATTTTATTGACATATCTGGCACTAAGCAGAATTATAAATTCAGATTCAAGAGGTTTCTATTTTAAGTTAGGCAGGTAACTATGAATCATAATATTAAACTGTAGTCCTTAAAGACACAGCTTGAAGCAATAAAAAGTCAAAAATCAGCTTTTAGATATACTGTTTTTCAAGCAAGTAAAATAGCAGTGCTGTTGTTTAGTGTCTCTCTTGCACTAGCGTCTTACTTCAAATGTCCTTTCATTATCTGTAACATGAGTGTCAGAGTAAAGATTAGTGGTAGAAGCCAACCCAAAAAGAGTGTTTACGCGAGAAGTGTAGCAATTCATATGTCAAGAAAGAAAAATGTGGGACGTGGAAAACAGAGGCATAAAACTGCAAAATTAACATGGGAAATAAGTTAAAGGAGAAGACAAAACTGAAAACTAGATTTTTGGACTTCTTGTAAATCCTCATTAATGACCAAATGGTCATTATTTGCTGTCAGAGATTCAATCCAATTTCAGCAAGATCACAAAGTACTCATAAACTCTTTCTTCTCAATTTGCTCACTGTATAAGCAGTTTGCCACAATTAAATTACTTTGTAAATAATAATGAGTTCTCAGAAACAACATTGGATCCTTTGTCTTACAGATTGTTGTAAAATGATGGCATGAACTGGAAGAGGGTCATATACTGGAATAGATGCATTAGCACTGAACTCTTCCTAAAATAATGTCCTTGTGGCATGTAAAATCATGCCAACGTTTTTGTTTCAAAAGGTGAGATTATCATGTTTCTGTCAAATCCGGAGTATTATTTCAATAAAATAGATTATGTAGAAGTTGTCTGTGCAGCTTTCTGAAAGGATTTCTTTCTATCGATCGATCTCATGAGGTCCTATTCTGCAAAACCGTACCTCAGTGCACTGTCTTTGACACAAATATTTCTGGTGATACCAATAGGACAGCTCACTTGAATAAAGCTTTCAGAGTCCCATCATTTAGATTTCTACCAGTAAATATGTAAACCTACAAAGAATATTTGAAAATTCTCTCAAATACTTCAAGCATATACAGTTAAGACACGAAAAAGGTTGTGATAACAATTTAAAAATTAAACAACTCTCTTTTTTTTTCCTTCCCAGAATGCTTATTGTTGAATTATCCTTTTAGGATTTTCCTGGAGCTGCTGTGTCATTTATCTCCCTAAGAAGCAGTTTCTTAAAGATTTCACCATTAACTGCTAGCTGGAGCAAAAATGTGTTTGCTTTTTACAACTTGAAAAATATATGTATTTGTGTGGAACATCTGTGCATGTAGTATTTCTCTTCCGGAACAGAGATTGGAGTTAAAAAAGGAAAATAGTATATCCTGTGTATCTACTTTCTCCTTAGCATGAAATATTTGCAGACTGAGGCGTTAACTGCCTTTTCGGAGGAAACTGCAAATCGGTGTTTTTTCAGATCCAGTGCCTGCCTCCATACCTTGCTCCTTGAGCCCCAACTGCCTGGAATGTGCGTCTCTATCCCCATCATCCTTCTTTCCTCGATGCTGCATGCTTATTCCTTCCCCAGGTTGAAGCCTATCCCTAATGCAACAGCAGGAGCAGGCCGGCTTTCCCCTGGCAGAGCACATGGCTCGAACTGCCATGTGCTTCCTGCACTCGGGATGTCCTCTGGATCCCCTCTGGAGACCACCCTGTCCAGCGCCACTGCTCAGGGCAGGGGAATCTGCAGCCGGGTGCTCAGGGCTGTGTCCAGGCACCCTTTGAACATCTCCAAAGACGGAGACTCCATAACCTCTCTGGACAACTCGTTTCAGTGTTTGATCATCCCCACCATAAAGCACAGAAATTTTAATGTTCAACTGAATTTCCTTCAGTCTGTTTTCACCCATTGTCTCTTGCCTTTTCATTGAGCCCTACTGAGAAGAGTGTGGCCCCATCTCCTTTGCCCTTGCACACCAGATGTTTATATACACTGATAAGATCTCCCTGAGCCTTCTCTTCTGCAGGCTGAACCGTTCCAGCTCTCTCAGCCTCTCCTTGTATCAGGTGTGCTTCAAGCCCTTGTTCACCCTCATGGCCTTCCAGCAGTGTCTCTCCTGCACCGGGGTCAAGGCTGCATTTTGGAGTCCCAATGCATGGTAGCACCAAGGTGTGCAAGGACCAGCACAGACCCTGCACAAGTTGCCTTACTGGCAGCATGCTGGAGAGAGGTTTTAGCCCAGTCTCTTCTTCTGGCATATTTTTCCAGAGTATCAGCTGGGCCAGGGATTCCTCCAGCCCTCCACCTCTGATAACTGCAGGCAATCGCTCTGACTTATCTTGCAGTGCATGCAGCTTTCTCTCCTGAGCTTTTTTAAGTACAAATTTCAGGTCTTTGAAATGGCTCCAAATGGGTATGACTTTCCAAAGATGCCAAATTCCAAGCAGAATCCAAATTATTTATCTTTAGACCACTTCTTTCAGTTTGACTTGGATCACTGACACATAATCTTGATTTCAGGTCAAACATAATAGGCTGTTCTTCAGGGCACTGAAGGCTTATCCTGACCGAAGTAGCTCCAGCTGTGACAATTCATGGGTTACACAAACGTACACTGAATTTTATTAGACATTTCTTAACACTATATGTGTTTGGCTACCCTGTGATATACTCACATTCCCAGAAGATATGGTAATTTGCTCTTCTGCTCAAGCATCTTCGCTGCAGATGTTGCGAGACTGACAACTGCTTCTCTGCATATTCCCTCAAGACCTTCTAAGTTTAAACTGAATCTCAGAGGCAATTTCCAGTCTCCTGCTTCATATATGCTAAATTCAAGTTCACTGTACATAATTATACTCAGCACCCTCAAAAGGGAAACAATCTAGTCATATTCTGTCAACCCTACCTTTTTACACTCACCATCCAATATACATAATTTTTTTTTGAAATTTTGCAGCTGCAAAGTTTAAAAACAGCAGAGGAATATGTTAAAAATGGCCAGAAACCCAAAATTCCCTGGAAAACTGAAGGGCAGAAAGAGCTTGTAACCTTTTTACCTCAGAGAAATACTTTCAGATATCTTAACTCTGATAATTTTGATAATTTTAGATTCTTCCAGTGTACAGTTTATGAGATCTAGTCAACTGTATAAAATTATTGTGAAAAGTCTGTAAATCTGTGGGAGTTTTTTTTTTTTTTTTTTTTTTTTTAATTTGTGGACAGGGAATTTTGTGATTTTCTTAAAAGCCCTGTAACACTCATCAGATTAGGCACATTGAAGAGTCATTAACCTTAATGACTGGGACCTCTACATAGAAGACTTGCTCATGAAGCTAGTTAAAGGTAGAAAAGCAGCCTTTTCTCCACCTTCTCTATGAAAGGGAGAAGAAGGGTAAAAATGCAAACCTTCCAAACAGGGCATCAAGATAAAGTAGCAGAGCAGGGAACAAAAGAAAGTGAATCACAGAAGGAACAAAATGTGCCATGGGGAGACTTCTGGCAAAAGAGAGGCGGATCCATCAGCCCTGGCCATGGGAGGCTGCCCGGCCTGGAAAGGCTCCAAGCTCTGGGAAGCGGCTTTGAGGCAGCCCAGGGAACAGACCCAGCCCCTCACTGGGGCTGCTGGGGTGAGGTAACAAAACACACGTTGGGTCTATTGGTGTGTCTGCGTTCATCTATTACTCCAGTGATCACATAACGAACAGGTTAAAATATCCATTGATCTTCACCATGCAGCCAAATAAAGCAAGTGTGAAAGACTGTGAAATGATACGAAGGGGACTGCAACTTGGTGCAATGTTTCGGGGTGGCCGTAACTGGAAAGCCCTGCAAAGGCAGGATCTTTATGCTTCTGACGTGCACTCACACAGGGAGCTCCTTTCCCCTTTGAACTCCACCTCAACCCCAAACACTTTCGTTAATGATAAAAAGCATAATTTCCCATTTAGTACGGGACTGTTGCCCCAGATAACGCCATCTGTAAAACTAGATACAAAAGTTAGCACTGCTTTGTGATAGCACAAAAGTATTTTAAAAACTCCACAGGCAATGCTGCTGATTGCTTCACATACTCAGCTTCCTGTTTATTTTGATTTTTTTAATCTGTGTTTTTTTCAGGTTTTATTAAAGTGGGCACAGCTTCATATGGCATACACTACAGGAATTTCCAGCAAGTATCTTTATTTACTATTTCGGGCTTTTTATTTTAGAAGGGATGCTTAAAATATTTATACTTCATGCCATTGAAATTAATGCTCTTTCTGTTTAGTCTCCATCTCTGGTGAAATGTATCACGTTAAAAACAGTTATTAATTAAAAGCATATGTGATACTAGAGGAAATGTGAAAGCTTTACACCAAAGTTTGCTTTTTCAAAGCTAGCATCAACAATTCTTTTGTAAATATTAAACCCTGTGGATTAAGGTAGAATATGTAGATACACAAAAATAAAAGTAGAACAGGCTAAAAGAGCGTGACTTAATGTGATATGACACACAAAAAAAGCAGCACAAACACAGACTCCTAAACCAAATATTACTCCATACTAGAGTCAAAGCCAAATGTAAAGGCAAATAGTTTTTATATCAGCAGCACTTTACATCTAGCAAAACATATAGTATAAAAAAGCAGTCCTTCACTTAGGCCTACATCCAAAAAGAGATACTGAGATGCCCATATCCATTTGAAATTAATGATCCATTTAAAGCTCAGGCAGGAAGAAACTAAAATCTGATGTAGTACTGAGGCCTGAAGTACTATGTATAAAGAGAGGAATCTCTCATATGCAGTTTACATGATAGCTAGCGAAGGCTCCAGCATGCTGGCTGAATGAATGAAGAAATGACAACATCTCTAGGTGTCTTTCTCCTTATATCTTGTATAGGTAGTGGCACTGTAGATTTCCCTCTGGGAGACAGATGCCTGAAAATCCCATACAATGGTACTCATTGCATTTAACTCCATTATGCATCTTACAATCCATATGTCAAGTGAAAAACACTGAGAATCCTAATTTATTGGTGCCTGACTGAATAGGTTAGGTCCCTGAATATTTCTGTGAATGCAAACTCAAACTGCAAAACATCTGCAAGATGAAACATTATCAAAAAATGCAGGAAATGCAATCCTGATGATGGAAATTAATAATGAAATGAATATTAATGGAAATTATCTTTGAAAGCATTATTTTCCTGACTGGATAGCCACAATGCTAAGTTTGTATCAGTCTTTCCAGGCACTGACATAATGAGCTTGGGGCAGTGGGGGAGAAAGGAAAAAGAGGGACAAAATGAAACATAACAGGGTTTTAAAACTGCATCCATACCCACAAGATTGCTTTTTCTTAAATTTATTTCAATTATCCTGACAATAAAAGAAAGAACATCTATATTATTATCATATTATATCCAATATAACCACCTTTTGCCACTTCTGATCTGACAAAGTTCTACATATATTGAACCCAATAAGCCTGTTTTTTTTATATAAGCCTGTCGATGAAGTGTAAATCACACCATAATTGTTTCACTTGAGGTTTTCTATACGCACCATTCTACAGAGTCTGTTGCTAGGTCAGAGCATATGGTGAGGCTCCACCATGGCAACAACTACCAGCCCATGATAAATTAAAATCCTTAACTCCTCAATGTTAAAGATCCTTGTGTCCTAAATAGTGATTCTCTAATATGAACAAACAGAAATCCCTTGCTCTTCCCGATAGTTGAACAGTATCAGTAATTAGCTGTTAAGCCCCAGATTGCTTCCCAGAAGAGCAGACGAACAACTGCTTTGGCTTATTAATGGCCACAGGCTTTGAATCATTATATTTTTAATTTGGGCAGGGTATTGTTCTTCATTCCCCTCCAAGAAACAGAGGAATCTGTCAAGATCATCAAGAAAGTTAGTCATCTTTGTGAGTAATCCTATGGAAGTGTTTCTTTTTTGTTGTTTTTGTTTTAAAAAACAATTACCAGGACTTTTCTGCAAGGCGTCTTCCCAAAGCCACAGGCTGCACTCACAGAGAGATGGTTTATTAAGAGTAAGCCAGTCAGTATTTGACATGTTGCACTGTAAAGAATCCTGGATATATCTCCCAAACCAGATGATTCCTGAAAGAATGGAAACCAGTGTCTGTACAGAGGCATTGTTGTCAAAAGACTCTATTATTAATGAGGTAAAACTGATGTAGTGTAACAATCAATAGACAGAGTTAAAGAGATCTGCACACGCTTACAGTTGCTACAAATTCAATTATTTCAGCAAATGTAAATACAAGAGGTATAAATATGCTAAACGGTTCAAAATTCTTTGATGAAAGGTAAAACTAATTTGTGTACTATAATATGCAGTCTTGTTGAATGCAATCTCATGAACTGTAGCAATCTTGACCAGAGTTTAAAGGTATCCAGTCACTGAAATGTTCATTAAGCATTATCTCAAGAGGCTGTTCTGTTTGCTAGAATGATCTTTTTTAATTAGTGAATTACAGAACCGCATAAAAAACCCTCAGCTGTCATAGGCTTCTGCTTATACAACATCCTCCTACTGCCTAAGAATAAAATTGCTTTGTAATTCTATCGTTCACTGCAAATATGCAAAAAAAAAAAATACTCCAGGAAAGTGCTAGCAGTTTCTATGCTAGATGAGGATGAGGAATCAAACCCTTTAAGGATCACTGTGATAAGGCTTCCTCTTACACCTTTTAGAATCTTTCTCATGCTAGCCATTCCTTTGTTAAAAATGCTTTTGTTGATAACCCGTGACATCAATGGAGGTGGAATGGAAGTGGCCTTCACCAAAGAAAAATATCACCCAGACCGCTCTGGTCAAACATGCCAAAAAGCAAGGAAGATGAAGAAACAGCCATTCTCACTGGGAATAGCACAATTACACCCAGTCAAGCACTGAATGTAGTGTTTCCCAAGAGCAACATACTCCAACTACAGGTTTATCATGTCCTATCTGTGTTTAATTTATCTTTTGACTTAATTAGCCTTAGTTCAGTAGCAGAACAACTTACTTTTGTACACCTGATGTCAGATGAGGGAAAACTGAAAGACTCTTCACGTATTTATGATGATACACAGTCCTGCAGGTCTGAACAAACGGGGGGATTTTACTGGTAATTATCCATTCATCCAACTCCTTTTGCCACTCAGAAAACGGTACAAATATTGTCAAAAACTATTAGATACCCGACGAATAGTATTCCAATTTGAAAGTCACAGAAGAGGCTGATACAAACCTCTTGCTAGAGCCTTTGGAGAGGCAGAGATTGCGAGTAGGCAGGATGCGTAAAGAACATGAAATGATACAGCATGTTTATGGGGCGAAGCAAGGCGTACCAGGTTTGTACATGTCATCCTGCCATTTGCCGGTCAGTTAGGGAATGTGCAGTACATTTGTGGAGTACAAAACTTCCAGTACAGACTTTAGCACCCGCCGGTTTGCACATCTGAAATACTGTTGCCTCCAGATAAGTATTAGGTGTTTAGCTCGGTAGGTTATCAGAATGCAAAACTCCAGCCTGTAATCCTGCCTGCACCACTGACTGTACAAAGCTTGAGCAGGGCAAAGCTTCACATATGTCAATACCCTTTCCATCAGAAAAACAAACACCAACCAACCAAACTCCTGCAAACCCAGAAAACAGCTCTCTTTTCCTCATTATCAACATACACAGCTCTTAAAAGAGTCTACAGGAAAATCTGTCACACCAAACATTTCTGCATTGCATTAGAATAAATGTGGAGTGACTCCAGAAAAACAAAACAAAACAAAACAGTGCAGCTGGTGAAGTCAAACAAGAAGCTGATAAAATAGTGGCTGCTCCACAGAATATCCTGAGGAAAAGGCTGAGCAAGGAGGCAAGCAGAGCATTAGCTGTGTAAAGGAACAAGCTGAAGAAGCTGGGAACTAACTACACATCCTTCTGGCATTTCAATTCTTACAATCTGGGGCCGCAGTGCACCTCATATACTGTGGTAAGAACTAACCCTGAGCGTGTTCCACAGGATCAACAATGCACAGGTAACATGCTCTGAGGAGGTGGCATTTTTCTATGAGCATTTCTATGCCAAGGAAGTTACAACCTTTTTTTTTCTCAAAAATTCAGTGACTCTGCAGAAATAGGTAGTATTGGGATTATGTGGAAACAGACTTGCACTATTAGTTCTCATCAACTGATCAATACCTAGGTCAGAAAGAAGTGCACATGGACATTTCATTCTTTCATGCTTTGCACACTCATGGTATGGCAAATGTGGTCCTGTTACCTGACTTTTTAAAAAACTGCATGAACGTTGGGAAGGCTGCAGTAAATCAGAGGGGGTGGATTTTGCTAGCAAAATGCATTTAAAAAAAAACATTCTCCTCCTGCTGTATGACAGCTGTCATAATAGTGCTGGTGTAGCCATGTGCAGCTCTTGTTGAGAACCGACTGTATCTTGTGAAGAACAAGGCACACAGCAAAGGTATCTGTACCAAAAGAGCTCTCTAAAACACTGTTGGAGCATTTCACTATGCAATTCTTTTCAAAAGTCAGTATTTAGATACTCAGCTGCACCAGGCTTGACTCTCTCCATGTAACAATTTCACCTATTTTCATATGACAGTTGCTTAAGGAGCCCCATTTAAAGTTTCGTACAGAAAGATTGTCATATTTCCTCTGAGTTTTTCTGCAAGTATCTTTATAGTCTCTTTTCTGCACAGATTTAGTTGCCATTTCCTGAAATAGTCTAAATTTTACTAGATACATTATACATGATTGGAGAAAATAGACTCCTGGGATAAAATTGGAATCTTCTTGAGTGCTACATGAGATCCTTCTTCAAGAAATACAGTTTAAAACTTAGGCACAGAATCAATAGCATTGGTCTACCAAATATCAGTAAAGCCTACCCAATAAATTCTATTTATACTCAACCAAGACGTATTACCAAAGGTAAATAATAATTTAGTTAAAATATTTTAATCTACAATGATTAAAGGAGTAGTTATTTTTGTTTTTATAGTAACATGAATGATGATTCATGTTTTATAATGGTAAATTGAAAAATTACAAGAGACAAAGACATTACTTCCAACAGTTACTGTCCTGTGTCTGGAAAGAATCAGCATCCGTTAAGGTAATTACCATTCTCATTTGGGATCCTGATAAGCTCTTAAATAGTCTGTCATTAAGATATATACAGCACATTTCTTTAATAAGATCTCTTGAGTTGATAAAGTCCTTATTAATATCGTAGAAGGTCCCAGAAGAACACCTCCATTTTTTGTGAGTGTTCTGTTCAAGATTACTCTGGTGTCATTGACACTGCTTTTGGTATAATTAAGTTTGAATGCAGAGTCCTCTTCTTTAATTTTCAAGGCAATTTAGCAATAGATACAATTGCACAAAGTGCAATATCTACCTTTAAAGAACCTGTTATGGAAATATATATGTATTTTTTAATAAATTAGTTTAGATTCAGATTGATCTATGATTACCTAGTGGAAAGGAGATTTTTTTTTAATACGGTGTTTTTATAAGTAAGAACATGCCACCCTTTTACAATCTCTCTTCTGAAATGACATGATTTCCAACAGGCAGGCCCCTTTATTCCTGTTGTTCTTCTGTTACGTGATGGTTGTACTACATTGAAATATTTTAATGAGAAGATTAAAATGCACCAGTGCTCATTTACTAGATACCTCCTTATATGACATGCAGGAGAAACAGAATCAGACAATTACCTATAAACTTATATGTACAAATATGTATATATTTATACACACATAAGAACTATATCCAAGATATATACAGCCTTTTTTTAAGCCCAAGTTTAAAGTAGCTGCTGGATTCAGAGGAGGGAAAAATTTCCCTCAGTAAAAACATGAACAGACAAGCAGCTTCATACATAGTATTGTTATGTGCCACTTAAGGAGTTTAAGAGTTTTGACCCTTCCAACCCGCTGCCACAGCTGAAAGGCAAAGAAGTCTCAAGGCAGAGGAAGGAAGGAGCACCAGGCACCCCGACAGAGAGCACGAAGGTTACTCTCTCTCGACAACCAGGCTGCTGCCGCAGGTCTTTGTAGCTAAGCAGACATCCAGACTTGCAGACCTTGCCCTCAGCCCTGCAGTCTGCACAAACGAAACTGACTTTCAGCTGGGGCAGGTGTTCAGCTCCCCTCTGCCGCGCTCGGCGAGCCCTAAAGAGACGTCTGAGAACACTAGACTTCTGAGGGCTGTTGGGGATGGGGACACTTTTTTCAAAATTTTAACAAGACTGTTCTAAATACCTCTCCTCTATATCATGTGATTCAGTCTTTTTTATTTTATCAACCTTAATATGGAACGTACAGGAGTTTATAAACCCTCCAGATCATTCGATGAAAAAATCTTTCTGGAAATGTATCTGATGAAAAAGTGTTCATTTTGGGATGGCTTTTATGCTCCTTTGCTCCTTTATCTTTTTTTTTTAACATGATTGTGAATTAAAAATGCATTAAAAATACCATTTACTCAAACCATTTTAAGCACCACTACTCCACACAATTTTTACAGAGTTCTGAATGGAAAAGTCTTATTTTAATATGTTCTGTGATTCCGAGCTACTTTCGTGTTCACTGAAAATTATCCTTATCCTCTTCTTTGATTTGTTTGCCTAAAGAGTAAAAAAAATGTAGACACATTTCCAACATTTTATTAATATACTTAAGGTGAAACAGTTTTCTAATTATTTTTGAGATGTATCTGATATTTGTTTTATTCATTTTGCATATCTTCAAGTAGATATATTCAAGTAGATAATTCACAGTGTGTGAGAGGATCAGAGCCTACCAATCTAACACAAGTAAGACCTGGGAAAACTGTTCAGCTAAGTTACAGCCAACCCAGTTTTCCATCACAAGCAAACACATTTAATCAACTGAGTGATAATATCCTAATTTCCAACAACGGATCTTCTGGGACCCATTGCAGCAGAATGGGATGGGGGTTTGCTTTATCTGTAAAGCAGGATCAATTGTAATTGCTACCCTAATGTTGAAATCTTTAGGAAGGAAGGATTTATAAGACTTTGCTAACCCTGAATCAAGAAAAGTATGCTAGGTAACTTGTGTACTAAAAGAGCTCCCATAGGACAAGGGCCTTTTAATTTGTTTTTTGGACTCTTTAGTTTGTATTGAAATTCCATCCAAATTGCTTTTTCTTTGGCAAACATGTATTGCTAGTTTGTTGTGTCTGAAATGATTTAGTATTTTCTACTACTTAGACCTCTTTTGTCTCTTGAATTATTTGATTTTCCTATGAATATTGCAAAAGAAAGAAGAGAAAAAGAAAAGGGAAGAAAGGATTACAAGTAATAACAGAAAGAAATCAAAAAAACAAAATATAGATGGAACTTTGTCTTCAATAATTCATAGCCAAAATCTTCTACTAAATCAGGTGGGATTACTCAATTGTTTAAATAAAACAGGTGTTTTAATGTAGTCAGGCTTACACTGATCTTTACCTGTTCTGTTGCTGTTTTTCATCACTATTTACTTTCATTGGCTATACCAATACAACATCAAAACAAAAACACCATATTTTAAATGAGCATGACTGTGCACCTTTTTCCTGACTTTAATGCAATGTACAAAAGAATAAATAGTTAGTGCACATGACAGAAAACAAACATTTTGTTGCCTTATTTCATAAAACTTTATATAATTTTCCTAATTTCTTAAAGCTGTGTTTTTTTTAAAACCATGGTTAATTCATGGCCGTGGAATTATATACATTCTGTGCATATGTATCAAATTTATATTCTGCTCAACAGACTTCTTCCAATTTGCTGCGGCTGCAGAATTGACTGTAGATACACTGTCATAACTACTTAAGATAATTAGTAAATTAGTCTGGTACCTATTAATTTGTCTTAGAACAGGGCAGTTTTTCAACGGAAAAAAAAAGTGTAAGAAAGAAAGTATCTAAGGGCCATCAGACATTAATAATAAATATATTTCTCACTTAAATAGTTAATTAATATTAAACTATGAGTGCTAGAAATGAAAATAATAGTTTTTAATGTGATTGTAATACTTCTTAAGGGATAGCGCTTTTTTTTTAACACATCTGATACACAATTTTTCGGTCTTTAAAAGTAAGGTAAGTACAGTTAAGACTCCTAAGTCCTGAGAACTACAAAGGAAATTAAAAGTTCAGTTTCAGATTGACAGCACCTTAAGAATTTGCACTACTGGATCCTTTTCTTTTTAATTAAAATTGGCATTTCAAGTGAAAGGCAGGAGGAGTTCAGAGAAGGCTGACAGCCTGCCTTCTAAAGGAGGCTAATTTATAGGCAAAAGGATAAATGTGTACTAGAAATAAAGAAAAGGAATCAGGTAGGGCAAGAGAAGTATTGCCAAAAAACATGCAGCAATAATTGCACTGAACTAATAGCTCAATTCCCTTAAACCAATCTGCTGTGTTACATTTTTTTTACCGTCTGGAAAAAAAAAATCACGATTTCTAGTGTGATAAGCTGGTGCCATGTTACTAGGAACCTTCTAAGCACCACATCCCTTTATTTCGTTTCTAACCACTCTTCTTGATAAATGCCTCCATACTGGTCTGAGACCTCTAGCAAATCTTCTCTGTCTGTCATGCAATGGCACCTGAGCTTTGGTTTTGTTTTCAGCAGCGTGTCAGCACAGATCTGGGATGTTGCCTGTACTCTTGTCTTTCCCATTAATTAGAAAACATTTATAACTACTCGACACTTGAAAAAAATGTGCCCAGTCATTGCTACAATTCAGGATCACTTTTCTAAGTTAAACAACACTATTGGCTTTTAGAAAGCTTAGAAGCATTAGCCTCTCATAAGCAGTAAAATTTTGCCCTTTAGCTTGAAGATAGTTAATGCATATAAAACATACCCCCCTCCATTTTTTTTTGTAGTCATTACATTCGTATTTGTAACTGAAAGAGGTTTTCTTTGGACTCACCTTGATTAAATTATTGATTCTATCTCTCTGCTTTTTTTAAGCACCTAAATGTTAGAAACCTATTCCAACTTTGCCAGCTAAACTCCTCCAATGTTTTATGGATAGAGCAGGGATAGGAAAATTTTTTCTCTTCATTATTTTTCCTATATTCCAGGAGCTTAGCTTGGATGATGCTCTAATTTTATTGACTATGAAAGTAAATAGGAACTTCATGTTTGCTAGTGTTTGTAGGAGAGTAGTTCCATAATCCGCTGGTCCCTTCCAGAAATTTATTCCAAAATAATTTTATTTAATTTGTTGATGTGAAAGGGACAAGCTGAGACAGTCACAGAGCATCATTAAGCAAAATAAAAAGAATGAAAAAATAATATGACAAAGTGAGCATCCTGGAAAGGATAGCAAATGGAGGCTGCGTAGAGATGTGAGGGAATATGCAGTACTGGAGGTATTGAAGAGTAGATTTTACATCTTTTCAGAGCAATGAAGACAAGTGAGGACAGTCCCTTCGAAGAAAACAGCAGTTTGATCTAACAGCCCATTTTGTTAACAGTTGGAATGGAACAAAACTATTCTGCTCTTTTAAAATCATCTTAGTTTCAAACATAAAAGTGACTTTCATGACCTTGCTAGAAGTATGTGCATGTTTACTGCTTGGTCTATGCTGTACGTAACAGCAAGTAACAGCATTTGAAGGACCCAGCCCCTCTCACACTGCATCAAAGAGCTTCTACTTGACTGCAGCTCTAACTAACAAAATCTGTTTGCCTCTCTCTTTGTGATCCCTTCCATCCACATTTGTGCTTATCGTTTCTCAGTGCTTCTCCTTTATGATTAATGTTTCTTCCTCCCCACTTTTCTGTCTGTCATTTACCGCTAGCACCACAGAAAATAGGCTGGTGTGAGTCATTTTTTTGCTTATAGCACCATTTAGTTTTATTCTTCCTAACTTATTCTAGAGGTAGTGTCAAGCATTTTCAGGAAATAAGACATATTTCTAGCTTTCAAACAAGTGTTTGAAAAGGATAAATGAAAGCATGCCATCAACTCAAGCTGTAGCATACTGACCTGCACCACTTTGCCTCAGGAAAAAAAAAAAAAGAGAGATTCTACTCCCTGCAGTGAATTCACAGAGTATTTACACACATTTGTGTGCATTGCTTCTAAAATCGCTCTGCACTTCTCAAACTCATGGATTTTCTGTGTTTATTTTACATTTACGTAGAACTACATTAAAAAGCAATAAGGCTGCAGAAGCAAGAACCTGGAAAATAAGAAATTTCATAATTTAGGTTACACATAAAACTTTAAATCTGCTGGTGTTCCCTGTGCACATGTGGCATGATCACCGCTAATGCCATGCTCACCTATTATTTTTCCCAAGGGAGTCCTGTTTCATATAATATGCGTGATGGATTTTGTTCAGGACGTTGCCTGAAGAAGCAGTTCAATATTTTGTAAAATTATAATTCTATCTTTTACAAGTTTTTCAGAAGAGTTCATCACTCAAGAACCTGGAAGCTTGTGATATCATTTTATCTCTGATATCAGATTAAACATCGCATTGCACAGCTGGAGAAATGAAGAGAAAATCTTCCTGGGGCAACATATGGGCTTAGCACTTAATGAAGGGTTATAATTCAGAGTCACCTGACTGCCAGGTATGTGTTCAGACATGATGCATTTCTGTCAAATGTGATGAATATAAGATGTTCAAACAAAATCAGACTAGCATCCTGTGTCTGACCTTGGGGAAGTAACAGGAAAGTCAGTGGATAGGGCAAGCTTGTCATGATATAAATGCACTCTATTTGTAAGTATTAGAATATTTTCAGAATAATATTTCAGCCTCCAGTGACTTCTAGCTATGGACTTCCTGACTTATATTTGATGTTTTTTAATTTATTAGAAATCAGCTTTCTTCTATGAATTGGTCTTGTTTCTTGAAATCATGCAACATTTTAGTGTCCAGCAATGGGATTTGAATCTGTGCTTGTTAATTATTTCTTCTGTAAAACTCTGGATGCATCTAAATAAGGACCCAGGACTGAGGACACATATGGCAACCAGTAAAAACACTGGTTTGCATGATTTATGGGCAGAACAATGGGGGCATTGTCGCCTGCACATAAAGAGAAAATGTCAGTGGAACTTGGGATAAAAATCTGAAATAATCATAAAGCTATACGTGCTGAATCTTTTCTACAGGATAAACCTGACTGATAATACAATGCTGGTTTACTGCAAAGCTAAAGTTATCAGGATAGAAACAAATATCTGTAAAGGGATCAAACATATACTTAAATTTTGCTGTTACTGGTAGTTGTCATTTGGTGCCTCTTTGTTCAGGACTGTGTTTGAGTCTGGATGTTTTTAAAATCTATATTCATTTGTCATCAAGTCTTGCTTCTGGCTGGGGACATAAGAACTGCATGCAAGTTACTGCCATCACAGGAGGGCAGGTTTACTGTGTTTGCACTTTGCTGCTTAAGTCCTCTCAGAACAGCTTTGACCCATCAAAAATCTTTGGAGATAACTGCAGAGCTAATACTTCTAGCATGCCTGCTTGAAGAGGTTCTTCCTGCTAGGGTCCTTGTTTGCTTGTCTGCTAGGTTCCTTGTTTGGTTTTCTCTTGCTACAAGGAAATGAAGCAAGGCTCCTCCAGACCGGCCATACTGACATACAGGTTCTCATTCTTTCATTGGTCACCACCTCCCCTGGGAACTGCGTGAAACACTCCTTTGGAAAAGAAAAATGATGAAAAAGCTGGCGAAATTCATCTGATATAAATAACATACATTCAAATAGCTATCAGCTCCTCTTTCTCTTTTTGAAACTTGATCTCTTTTACATTTTTTTTGCATGCAGTTGCTTATTTTTTCGAATAAAAAGAACAAAGTTGAAAGCAAACTATCTGATGTTGGACTGTAACAGCATTCCAGTATATGCTGGTTAAAGAGTTTGGGCTGTATTTTTGGTATTGCAGACAATGCCCTTCTTATTTTAGGTACTAAACTGCCTTTTGTGGGGAACTGAAACACATAATGAAATATTGTATTTTCATGCAATACTTATTTTGTAGTGTTGAAAAAAAACTAAACAGTGTAATAAGGGATGATGTGCCAAGCACTTAGAATGCTTCCTGCTATGGATTTTCAAACAAATGTGTTAATCCATGCTAATCTGGTTCAGTACTTTGAAAACAATTATAAGGTTTTTACAGCCCACTTGCCATCCAGACTAGTATTATAAATGCGCTCCTTTGCATACATACTTATATTTTATTGCACCTGTAGGCCAATTTAAAGCAAATAAAAAGAATGATTATGTTTGATTAAAGTAGAGCAGTGGTGTGTTTGTGCATTCCAATTCAGTGTCTGTAATATTTTTCTCTCAGTTTTAGCAAAGTATACACAAACCTCCAAAGGTGCTGTATGCTCTACTCAAGGGATCTACATTGTTCACTTTACCTGAAAAGATTTAAATATTATAGAAAAGCTGGAGAGACATAGACATCTCTGGTGGGTGATTCCCTAAGATTTGAGGTACTTTTCAGAGACACCCATGCTAATTAGATGGAACATTTAGGAATGCTATGACCAAAAATAGACTCATTGCTATTTACTTTGAGCTACCTAGAAATATATCAGGTTGGAAATGTGCAAGAGCTTCACATTAGGGCAGAGCAGACACACTAGCATCACATTTATTTATAAAAAGTATTACTAGATTGAAATGAAAATCTCAAACAACCTTCACTGGGTTATATTATTGCTTATGATTCAATTCTTCATTTCTGATAAGGCATGTGTATTTTCCATTCCCACTGTGAAGTTCCACCGAAGATCAGATACGCCATAGACCAAAACTGCACTACAGATTTGCACAAAAACATGAAGTTAGGAGACCAACTTTGTCAGTTCATTTCTGTTTGAATTTTCTTGAGAAACACCCCTCTGTTAGTACATACGCACTAGTTACAAGGTTATATTAACATATATAGCACATAACTTCATAGTAGAAGAGGCCAAACAAGAATTAAGGCAAGGTTGGGCACAGTCTGCTTATAATCCAGGCTGGTCTGGAAATCTCACAGTTGAAATGCCTAAAACATGAATAGCAGGACAGAAAAGATCCTTAACATAATCATAGACTTTTAATCAGGAGACGGGAAAAGCAAGAACAGGCACTAGCTGCAGTCTAGACGGCTGCTGCTTTGCAAGTTCCCAGATTCGCTGTTTGTGTTTTCCCCTTATTAATGATATATGCTTCTCTACCAATATTTGCACAAGATAAAGGGCACCGTGTCTTTGGAGCTGCGATGTGTTAATGGATGCACTATTAATCTCGTCATGTTCTTTTTCCCTACCTTTTCTTGATAACCTTGATGAAGCACGTTGTCACTGCTGCACTCCTCTGAGTGTCTGTCTCATTACACCTGTACCAAATAACAAGTGAGAGCACCGTGCAATCTGAGACATGCTTTATGGCATAAGCACACAGGTGCTGAAACAAAACATTTTAAATGTTCCAGAAACGGTTATTTACTTCACGTATCTACTTTTAATTAAAATGCATCTGCTTATAAGAACATTTATCATCCTGCTGCTAGCAATGAAATCTCTCACTGTGAGAACTCCAGCCTCTAACTGATTCTTCTTGGGGAAGTTTCAGAAGACATTGCTAGGAATAGACAGAGAATGATTTTCTCGTCGCATGCAACTTTTAATGATTTAAAAACTTTCCTCACTCCATATTGGAATTGTCCTGAAACATACCACTTCTCACAAATAAGGGAAAAGAAAGAACAAAACCACCATGTTACTAACTGCTTCTTGTAGATGACGGATTTGCTCCAGGTTCCCAAATCTGAGGTAAATGTCCTTATCAGAAAAGATGATCACACAATTTCATGGAAGCTTGTGTGTACTGCAGAAGATGTCAGTAAGATCAACCATCATATCTTGATTAAAAAATAAAGCAAATGCTGTTCATGCTGTATGAATTCTCCAACACATTTTCAATTGCCTGCATTACTTAATGAGGTTGAGGGATGTGATGGTGGAGAGATGGTGTAGCTTTTGCTCTGCCAGCCTCCAATTCACTTTCTGAGAAAGGCAGGTCTTTTTGCGGTCTCTTTGGAACATTTGGAGAATCAAAAGATCTTGCTCTTTAGTAGTCCAATAGCCTAGCTTTAGGGTAGCAGTTATTCTGTCTGATTTTCCAGGGATCAATTTTGCTATGAGAACAGAAATAGGACTTACTAACATTTGGAATCATTTATTTCAAAATAAGCCACCTTCCTGCAACAGCATATGGAATGAAAGGCTTGGTGAGGTTTCTTAAGATAGTGTAGCTGACAATTCCAGTTTAGGCAAGGACCAGCTATTTGTTTTCAGCGACATTTTCAGTTTGCTTTATGCTGTTATATGAAAGTTCACAAATTCTGTGTTGGTTAAGTTTGTCCCTATTGTTGGTGTATTGACACTTGTCTTATTAAGTGGCATGCTATAGCACAGCCTGTGCTTTATGATACACATAAGTGTATGTATCAGCATACGGTTAGAATCAGTAATAGCGTGGAGTGCTATAAAGGTTTTATTACCAGTGTGCCACTTGTGAGTTATGCAGGTCATCCCAAACAAGTGGAAAAACAACTTTTATAGCAACTTGCACTATTATATATTTTACTCATGTCACACAGAGTATATCACAGCAACAGCATTAAAGAAGAAAATTTAGCAAGCTTTTAAAATAAAATGTTGTTACTGAAACTGTTTTTATGTGACCCTCCACCTGCAAAGTGAGTTGCCTTAGTTGCCCATAAATCCCAAATATTTAGTGAACTCTTTGCCTTAGTTGCAGTATGCACATATTTAGTGAAACTATAATGCTGTATACTTCTTTTTATGTTCAGTGCCTTATCTTTGTTACACAGTTTAGCTTTTAAAATGTGTAATTATTTATCCATATTTTAATGAGAGGAAATTCTATTTTGATTCCTCACAAATCAATTTTTTCCACATTGTTATTTGTAAGTAGGCTTTAAATTTCTCTTGCTCCTTGCGCTACAATTATACGTGAAATGAGGTGCAAGGTCATCTACACAGGATATTAACATTTATACAAAACTGGAAGCAATTTACCAATATCATACTATGTTTCAAGTTCTATGGTATTAATAAACTCTGCGTACACACTGTAGTTATATCAAAACCTATTAAAATGCCCGAGATCACTTATTCAAACAGGGCTTTTTATGGTTAATCAGGAAATTTAACATTGATTATACTACATCTGATTTAAATAAAGTAAAAGAAATTTGCCCATTTAAGAGTCATAATCAATCCCTTTGGGATAGCAAGGGGAATTAATGCATTTAATTATCATGCTATAGATCTCTTCTTAACTTGCTTATTATTTAAGACATTCTATTACTGCAAAAGGTGACTACCTACTTTATGGACTGTGCAAGAATCCTGGGGTTCTTGTGAGACTGCTTTTATTTAGAATGGCTACAGGATGATAAATATTTTCTTCTGCACGTTCAAATAATTTAATAGTTATGTTGGGCACTTCAAGTAGGAGCCTGCCCAAATATCAATATTGTCCATCAGTCAATAGTGAAGCCTATGATCAGTTAAGGAACAGGCATGCTCATAGGAGTCAAGTTACTTGCTTCAAATTTTATTATTATTTTGGATTTTGGGTAGACTTGTTCCCATATACCTGTTATCCACCTGTCCACACTGGTGTACAGAAACAAACCCAGGACTAGGATTGAAGACAGAATCCCAGAATGGCTGAGGTTGGAAGGCACCTCTAGAGATCATCTAGTCCAACCCCCTGCTCCAGCAGGGACACCCAGAGCACGTGGCACAGGGTGGCATCCAGGCGGGTTTGGAAGATCTCCAGAGAAGGAGACTCCACAGCCTCTCTGGGCAGCCTGTTCTAGGGCTAAATCACCTCCTCTCTACTTTAGTTGCTGCAGGAGTGTCTTCAGATCTGGTTTTCAGATAACTGGGATAGTTCCTGGACAAGAGTTCACATAAACACTCAGGAAGTGTGTGGATTAGCCTCCATCTATTTGCTTTGTCAGCTTTGTCACAGGATCAATGCTCAACATCATAGAAAATGGCCAAGAGTCCTTCTAAGAAAGGTAGATATAACACTTTTTGTGAAGAAGCTCAAAATGTCTGTACCATAGTTTGCACATCAGGAATGGGGCTTCATTACACACTGGATTTCAAACCTATGTAACAGCTCAGCTATCTCATAGATGTAAGAATACATAAGATCAGTGCCCTGGGATGCATGAGCATGTCAGTTCACCTCATGGCAGAGTTACCTCTGGATCTCAGTGCAAGCTGGTTTCTACGTGAAGCCCTTGGTCACTGCTTCAACTTTCACTCCTTAGGTTTTTTATTTCCCAATTCTGAGTCAAAATGAGTGAAATTCTCTTTTCCTTACTTTAGAAGACAAATTATTAAATACCTAACACTCTTTTAGGTATTGTAAAATAATCAAGATGGAAAAAAAAAAAAAAGACTTGACAGAAAGTACCACTCATGAAAGCCACTTCATAGAAGTGCTAAGTAAACTTTGCCATTATACAGATACCTCATCTATATGCTATATAGAATTTCTGCAACAATGAGAAGGAGTTGGAGTTTTCTGCTGGTGATTATTTCTGGATTATTAATTACCTTTAAGTATCATGTAACACCAAGATTAAAATGCATTCTAAAACTTGACACTTCAACCTTATTAGCTTACAACAAGAGCACGGTAGTTTTAACAATACTATTTATCAAAGGTAAACTGCTTATTAAGACTTCTAATTATTAAGGTAGTGCAATCAATCTTCAGTAAAATTCCATTAGAGAGATATAAGCCCTTGAGAAAACTGCTCACTGACTCTTATGAACTTGACCAGTTCTGAAATATATGAGAAATGTCTTTTTTCCTCAACATGAGTCACATATATCACTACCTATGTTGGTTGTTGATATTACACTATACTATTTTAGGCATCTTCTGGCTGCT
This sequence comes from Crypturellus undulatus, assembly GCA_013389825.1. Taxonomy (NCBI): domain Eukaryota; kingdom Metazoa; phylum Chordata; class Aves; order Tinamiformes; family Tinamidae; genus Crypturellus; species Crypturellus undulatus. The sequence goes on from VWPW01018073.1 coordinate 402,721, forward strand.
ATTCTGGATATTCTTATTATCCATTTTTGCAATGATTTTGTTCCAGGAGCAGATGATTCTGTAGTAGGCAAGATAATTCATAAATCCATTAAAGGGCACAATCCTTGCCCCAGTGAGCTTGCTATCAGGTCAGTTCAAGATGCTATTGCTCCTCTAATGTTCCTTGTTATTGTGTCACTTGAGTGTCAGGCTCTTCAGATATTTATTCTCCTTCCATTTCAATATGTAGATGGACTATTCGTAGGACTATCTACACATTCTGTATATGCCCTGATCTTGCCACCATTTAGATTTTTTCCATCTCTTATCCTATATGTTCATTTTGGCTACGTCTACATTGTTGGACTGGAAATACTTTATGTCAGATCTGTGTATGACACTCAACTGCTAATTTTGTGATGGGATAACACCTGACTGTGCAGCATAGTCCTCCTCTTTATAAACTTGCTCTGTGTTGACTGACTCTTCAGAACTGCTGTGTGCAGCCCAAGATAACAGAAATAAAGGGAAAAAGGCCCCGAACGGGACTTCTTAGTAGACGTATTATTACTGTTTTGTGTCACAGAGAAACAAGTATGTATCTGTTTGATATTCTTTCCTATGTGTAAAGAAAGCAGCAGACATTTTGCTCTATTTTGACAAAATTCTGACCGAGAGAAAGAGTGGAGGTAACCTGACCTGCTGACAGAAGAAAGAAATAGAATTAACTCCAAATAAAGGAGTGAACTCCTTTACCTCAGATGAATCATTAATTCCTTTTCTAGGAGCTGCTCAGTGTGGTGACAGGTTGTCCAACACTAAAACAAAAGCCTTGTTTTCAGGTTCTGTTGTTTTTCCTCCCATTATCCAAACGAGACTGTCTCTTTCTCACTTTACAATAGCATTTAGAGCATGACTTTCTAGCATTCTGGATTTCTCTATCTCATTAAGATTATGCCCTTTTAAAGCTTATCTGATTTTTTTTTCCTTCATTCATGGCTCATAAGATCCAACATCAATTTACTCCTTATAATTTGTCCTATAAATGATTTTTTTGTTTAGTCACCCCAAACTAACTCCAAATCATTTTTTGGATAAAGTTGAATTAAAAAGTACTTCATTGCTATATTAGTCACTCATTGCAATTTTTACAACAAACTAAACATGAAAATTATCTTTATATTGAAGGTTACTTTAATAAAGTTTTACAGAATGAATCTCTTGCTCAGAGAAGAAACAGGAAATTGAAATAACACATTTTCTCCTTCTCCATTGCAAGAACCTATGTCTTATTTTTCACTTGACTTTTAAAATACATCAGAATTTTATGCAAGAGCATACTATTCAAAAGCAACACACAGCAATCCTTTCATTCATTTTCCATCACAGAAATCTATTAATAAAAACATGGTCAAAGTTAGAAGAGGCTGCAGACAATGAGGTTTTCTAAAGGTTCTTCGAATGGAATTCCATCTCTAATTTATTGCAGATATCTTTGGCCCAGTGAAGCCTAGAAAACTTGGAAAAGTTTAGTGTTTTTCAATAATACTTGAGCAGGGAATAAAGAAATAATAGAATTGTAGGATAATAGATTTGTTTTAGGCTGTTGTGTTGTCCTGAAAATATAGGATCATTTCTATTATAGAGTGAGGTTATCCTTCTGAAGAATATTTTTATGTTAATTATATTTTGCTTAATTACAACACCATTTTGTGGGAGACTTGTTTTTATTTAAATTAAGTCACTTTGGAGCAGAAAGTCTGAAGAAGACAAATACATATTTAAGACAACATAAAAATTTTCATTGTAGAATAATCATATCTGCTTTGAGCCACCCCATACATTTTAAAAACTCATTTATAAATTCCATGGTTAGAACTTCATTAGGTAGTTAAAAAACCAGCATTTATATGCATTATATTGCATTTAATAGGGTCTTCGAGCATTGTATATGAATATCTGCTGCATTTCTACATATCACGGTTATTTCCACCCCTACTCAGTTCTCGAGGACTGTTCCAGAAAGATGCAATTAAGAAATCAGCTGTACTGTACCTTTTTTTTAATAAATAAAGTAAGCACCTATTCAAATTGGCATCTCTTTTGTTATATTCCTTCTGTTCAGCTTCACTGATTTTAAAAACAAGTTATAAATAGGACTGAAAAATTCTGGACATGCTACAAAATAGAAGACCAAAGGTTACAGTATTTCATCCCTTTGCAAAACCCTCTATTCATTTTACGAGCCCCCACAGGTACCTATGTTCTTTCCCACTGACAAAGTGATGTATTCTTCCCATAGCATACAGAACTCCTCAGCTTTGTCATTCATGTAAGTAAGGTTTTCTTATAAGCCATTTTCTGCCAAGTTAATACACCAAAGCTTTAAAGGTGGAATACAAGAGCTTTTTAAACCATTTCAGGGTACCTTTCTTCATACAGCCAAGAAGAACTGCAATCCATTTAAGAAGTCAAGTGCCTCATATAAAAAGAAGCATTTACAGCATGCAAGGTTGGTTTTAAAGCAGTTTGTTTTCTGTGATGGTTTTGGCCCAGCCCTCCAGTTTTCAATAGCATTTAACTCATAGACAGAAATCTTAATTTTCTCCCTGCAAAGTGTACGCGACAGTTCCTTATGTAACAGTCCCCAAAGCTTGAATGACTGTAAATAGTTATTCAGGTATCATTATTTGCTCTTGACTTGCTTATAATGGTCTAGCTGATGGAGAATGTGATTAAATGCTGTGACTTAGTACAAAGCAATGGAACATTCAATTGCCATCTGGTTTAATTTGACTGCAGAATACGGCCAGTGCTCATAATGGATGCTATTAATCAGAGATCAATGTAAAACTGGAATGCGTAGGTTATGGACACCTGACCATCAGACCTCCTCAGGTATTAGATGAAAGGAACCTTGTTGTTATTATCCAGTGAATTATGCCAGATTTTGGGCCGCTCTGGTTTGATGTATAAGCAAGATCTAAACACTGCTGTTCTCCTCACTTCTTACACTTTGTTTAAACACAAGACACAGAAGTGTATCTCAAACTCTGGAAGCATATTGAGGCCATGACCCAACCTTATTTGAGACAAAACTGAGAGGGAATATCTATCCTCCCTAATTGCAGATTTTCATGGGATAGATGCAACCACAGAGATGAATGATGCCTTCAGATCTGCAGAGCAGAATTTTGGGATGTGCTGCAGAGTACAGCTATTCACAGTATGACCTTAGCATTAAATATGGCCACTGTAAAAATGGGTCTGATTTGGTTAAAATCTCACCTAGAACATAATTTTCCTCCCATCTCCTACTTCGGTAGTCCTTAAAATTTGTGTGTTGAAGGAGAAAACCTGTTTCAAAATATCATATGAGATTCATGAACTTGCTTTCCTTAATCACACTTTGTGGAGTTTGTAAACAGCTGACAAACTCACGGTGGTCTGTTGACCAAACACTGAAAACTTCAGGGGTTGAATATAGTTGGCTAGACCTTACTATTGCATGTCACTTTGGTTTTTAAGCTACTCAAATGTAAATAGAAAGTGCACCCACATTTTAGGAGAAGTATTTGGATCAAATATTGCTCCAAATAATAAAATTCTTCATTTCATATTTTGAAATCACTCTATGATTCTATGATTTTTATATGATTGTTTTACACAATTCAAAATATAATGGTTTCAATTTTGTTCTTTTTCCCCTGAAGACATGTAAATTCAATTATATTTATTTGTTTTTATTTGCTTCTTTAGTGAGCTCTGTGTACATACCAGATGGGAAATGACAGGGCTGCATATCTCTGTGTAATTTCAACATCTCTACGTCTTTTTATAAAAATACAAACTTATATTTATAAGGGTCTGCAAAATGAAAATACATGCACTTTAGGCAAAATGTTTACAGTTAGCTTATCCACATAACAACCATTTCACAGATCCCAGAGTATTTATTTTCAATATTGAACTTCTTTTTATGGTTGATCCACGCTCTTTCAAAGCTGTTCAGTTTATACAACCAGTAAATTACTTTCCCATAATTGCTGTAATTACAGTCCTCCTCATATGCTCACACTCATCTCAGAATTGTGCTAGTGTTCAGTAACAGAAAACCTCATGTTTATTTAGAAGACAACATAGAACACTCCGTTAACTAAAATATCTATTTGGGAAGCTCTTTAGAGTTAACATAATGTGATATTATGGTGATTTAAAAGGCTGTAGCAACATAAAGAAGGAATTTAAAAACTCCATATAGCTCGGTGGAACCTTAAAGTGTTAAAATTATTCCTATTCCATATCAGGATAAAACCTTGGTCTTTGAAGACTCACTATATAATCCCAGTATTGTCTAGGTCGTTCTTTCAGACAGGGGAAGTCCTCATTCAGCATCTCCAAAGAGATGGTTGTTCTATACATGGGTGACTTCGGAGGGGACCTTACTTAGTTTGAAATAAAATTATATTTTACTTTCTCTGTTTAAGTTTCATCAAAAGTAGCATTTCCTCATTTATAATCCCCTCTTATTGTATTCTGCTTCTCTCTGGTATCTGTAAAATAGCAACCCAGTTATTTAAAGCATGGCTACAACATTTCATTACTGGAAATGCACATAATCCAAGAGACATAGAAGACCTGTTCTTAAATTGTTTCTTATTTGTGAATTTGATCAAAGTTTTCAGTAATGCCTTCCCTAATTTTTACTGTCAGTGTTGATGACCCAAACCTCTTCTTGTTGCCTGTTTGGACTTCCAGACTAAAACATTGCAAAAACACAAGGAAAATGGAAGCCCTCAGTACAGTTCTAAAGATGGGGCTGATGGGGCTGAAATTGCATTTCTCAGGACTTTGTGAAATGTTTTGTTTGCAACTACTTCCCATTTCCTCATGGATACAATAAAGCTTAAGTATGTTAAAACCAGCATTAATTTTGGAATTCAGATCAAAGCTTCCTCCTGCAATAATCTGACAGATTTATTGGAAGTTACCATCCAGACTTTGTCTTCATCTCTGCACCTCTTTCTTATCTCTCTACTCCTGTTTTCTCCTATCTTCTTCCTTGTGTTTTTTTTTTTCTTTTTTTTTTNTTTGGAATTGTGTACAACACATCTGTCAGAATCGTACTGTGAGATGTCTTTTCGAAGAATGGTTGAAAATTAAGATAAAGCAAACAATTTCTTCATGTTAAAGCAAGAAACAGGAAAAATGGCACAAGCGCAACAGAAAAACTGAAACTTATACATAACTACATGTGTCCTCTNGTTACCATTATTGGTGCAACAGCTTTTCTGCATCTTGTCACTTGACAAGCGACAAGACTCATCATTTGTCTCCTTTTTTGCCATTTTTATTGCTCTTTTCCTCACTTAGTTCTTCATTACTTGCAGCTTATAAACATAGTCAAGTCTGTAAAACATTTTGGTCTATGGACTATAGGAGGATGATGTGTACAACACATCTGCCAGAATCGTACTGTGAGATGTCTTTTAGAAGAGTGGTTGAAAATTAAGATAAAGCAAAGTAACAATTTCTTCATGTTAAAGCAAGAAACAGGAAAAATGGCACAAGCGCAACAGAAAAACTGAAACTTATACATAACTACATGTGTCCTCTAATGCTTTTTACAAAGACTAATGTTTATATATAAGAGAGCTTACAAACCAGGAGTTAATTTACCAGCATTAAAACGAGAAAAATCAACTGTTCTATTTGGCAAGTGTATAAAGCAGTTGACAGCTTCTTTTCTTTAAGGAGATGCATGCTATTGTGTTATGTGACATGTAACTGTAATGAAAAATTCAAGGGAGACTCTTGGGTTGGAGTGGCATGTAAGAACGTGTTCCTACCTGGTAGTTAATGGCTGCTAGAAGGAGGGTTGGGGATCCCATTCTCTCATACATTTCATCCTTGGTTTTGGTTACAAGCACACCCAGCTTATTTTGATATGGTTCTATCATTCATCAGCCTATAACTGGTTTGGCAATACGTCAAGACAACTCAGTAATCAATTGGAAAACAAACNAGAAAAATCAACTGTTCTATTTGGCAAGCGTATAAAGCAATTGACAGCTTCTTTTCTTTAAGGAGATGCATGCTATTGTGTTATGTGACATGAAGCTGTAATGAAAAATTCAAGGGAGATTCAAAAATTCAAGGGTGGAGTGGCATGTAAGAACATATTCCTACCTGGTAGTTAATGGCTGTTAGAAGGAGGGTTGGGGATCCCATTCTCTCATACATTTCATCCTTGGTTTTGGTTACAAGCACACCCAGCTTATTTTGAAATGGTTCTATCATTCATCAGCCTATAACTGGTTTGGCAATACGTCAAGACAACTCAGTAATCAATTGGAAAACAAACCCAGTTAAAAAACAAAGATTCAGGGGACATGGGTTATTTTGTGGTTGGCTAATGATCCTGCTCACAATTCTTCTGAGCAGCATCAAAGGAATTGGTGGAAATGTGCATCCATAAGAAGTCACACTGATGGAGAAAGGATACTTCCTGAGCTAATGCTGCTCAATAAACTAGCTGAGAATTAAAAAAAAAAAAAAAGAAAAAAAAAAGAAAAATCAGAAGGGAAGCAGAAGCACATCTACCACTTTTTGGGAATNAATTGGTGGAAATGTGCATCCATAAGAAGTCACAGTGATGGTGAAAGGATAAGTGATAAGACATCCCTTTTTCAGCAGCAGTGGGTTCAGTCTCATGTAAAGTTATGTAAATATCCATTTGTGGTTGGGATAGCTACTTCCAGAGCTAATGCTGCTCAATAAACTAGCTGAGAATTAAAAAAAATAAATATTAAAAAAAAAAAAAGTCAAAGAGAAGCAGAAGAAGCACATCTACCACTTTTTGGGAATGTCTACCACTTTTGGCTTAGCCAGTCAAAGTGGTCACCACTTTCGGCTTCCAGCCCTTAGACCTGAACACTCTTACCAAGAAATTTCACGTTAACGCCGTAGTATCATATTCCTGCTAAATCTACTTAAAGGTCTACTTATTTAGATTGAAATTCTCATTGTATACAATGTCCTTTGTCTGTAACAGGATACTGTGGCATAAGAGTCAATTCAGAAAGTTGTCCCAGTAGTGTGGTAGGACTAGTTTTATACTGGTCTGGTCTCACAGTCTCTGCAGGCCTAGAGTACTGCTGCCACTGGAAACAGAAGTGGCAAATGCACGTGATGAGGGCAAACATGGGACTGACCTGTTCAAGCACGACTATCCACAGTTTCATCTCATTGCAATATCAAACTAATCTCTTAAATCATAGTTTGACCACTGTATCTATGATACCACTGCCCAAGGAGACTGTCCTCTCTCCATGCCTTATGTAAGTCCCTGTGGCTAATTCCCACCCTGCACTGTGTTGGCACTGCTGTGTCTGTCTGCATGATCACAGCATCAGAGAACAGCAGATGATACAGTGGTACAGGCATGCAACTGGCTGCTGTGTGAGGGCTGACACAAACAGATTAAACATAGATGGTGCCAAATGTGAAATTGTGGCCATGCAGAGATTTGCAAAAACAGTTTGCTTGTGTACCACCTTCATAGGGCTACAAATGTTTTCTGTCACACCTTCCCACTCTGTGACATATCATATGCTTGGAAGAAAACATGGCACCGGCCCCAGTTCCTCTTCCTATGAGATTAGTAACAGCAGACCTGGGTTCCTTCATCCAGAAGGACCCAAAAGAGGAGTCCTAAGCCAAATAAAATGTGCTTAAGCCAAATAAAGCTCAGGTTGTACCTTAACTGTAGTACAAAGATGTTGCAAAGCATCCTATCAATAACCATGCTTTACTGCTCATTCAGCTTTTTACAGTGTGACATTAATTTTCAACACATAAAAACTCCCTGTACTCTAGCAGGCTGTTTTGGGAATAGTCATGCACTGGTAACAAAAGGTGACGCTTCACTAAGCAGATAATCCTCCATTTAATGATGAGATTTAAACTTAATTGTTGAAATAGTGGGAAGGCATCTGTAGGTCATCACAATGCTCCTGTGTTCCCCCAGCAAGAGCAATTCACTCCTCAATTTTCTTCAATAGTTAAAAAATAATGTATCTTAATTTAGAAGAAATACTAATATGCACCCAGACTTTTCAGCAATGCTTGTGTGTGAAACTAAAGCTAAGTTTGCATTTGCCAAGGACCTATATAAATTCAGACTTGCTTAATACAGGTGCTCCATCTGGGTCAGTGATCATCTGCATTAACTACATGAATTCTGAGAAAATTTTGCACTTAATGTGTTAGGAAAGCAGGAATACACCTGCTATTCTCCTGGTCTATGATCAAGTAAAGAAAATAATGCGCTCCTCAAAAGCCTATGTTTTATATCTCTATTTAATCCACTAAAAGGTAACATAGATTTGCAGAGTATTGAATCACTATTTCTATCAAACAGTAGTATTGTAAAAAACTGGGATAGTGCCTAATCGTGTTCTTGGCACTTTCTCTAAAGTCTGTGAAGACATTTCCTCCATTCCTCTCCCCTCACCCAAAAACAACAAAAACAAAACTCATACTATTCTGGAAATAGCAGTTTAATGCCTCTGCTTAAATATGAGTATTTAATATAAGAATATTTTAATATTCTTAAATTTTCCTTATTAAAAAACTTCCTAACACACTCTTTCAAACTCCCTTACCTCCCATACTCCTCAGTACTTTCACTGAATAAATAAAAAAAAACAAATAAAATTCATTTGTGTATATAACATGGAATAGAGCAACTATAGCCCATTCTATTACCCTTCACATATAGTATCTAACTTTTCGAGTTCTGTCCCTAAAGAGATCAGCTACCATATACAACAGTTTTGTACTTGATGAACTTGTTTTATATCTTTTTTTCCCAATAAATTGACTAAACAAAAAATAAGTAAAACAAAAAGGATTTGCTAGCTTATCTGTATCTTTTTAAAGGAATGGAATTTGATAGATAACTGAAACACTTTACAAATGAATAGCTACAGAATTCAGGCTGAAATGAAGAAAATTCAATATGTGCCTGATTTGCATTGAAAATAATTAGATCTCATAACTCATCTCAAATCCTCACTCTTTCACATGGAGTTCTATGCCACTATAATATTGATTTCTTCTGTTAATTTCAACAGAATTTCCGTAAAAAGTGAGGAAAAGCACGGAGTGCTGTGATGTGCCACTGGAGGGGCAGATGAGATTCTTTCAGGTTCCAGGTTTAGTTGCACCGAAACCAAGATATTGTCATTTGTCAAGTGCGTCATATGCCAAGAGATAAGAGCTTAGAACAGAGTTAAAAGTATAATAAAGCTAGAAATACAGCAGAACTGAACATATATATACACCTAACTGAGCTCTACAGTTCAATTGTGGGTGTGTGGTACAATGCCCTTCCCCTCACAGGTCACCCCTTCAGTCTTGTTTTCCTGAGATCCCAAGCAGCAGGCACATGGTACAGTGACCACAATTGCCCCTTACAGGCCACCCTTTGGTCTAATTTTCCCTGCTTTCTCCTCATGGTTTCTCCTCACTACACCACTGATGGCAGATAAGTCCTTGGGTCCACTTGGGTCCAACTGATCTGAGTCCATGTCTAGATATGTGGCTTGCTCTGTTTTATACCCTGCCAGCCCACTGCCATACCAAGGCCACAGGGCTCCAATCAACACCAAGGTGGACATCAGCAGGTCATCCCCTCCTTGACCCACAGCCCTGTTCCATGGGTAGCAACAAGTGCCACTGAGATGTCTACAGGGCGGGTCTGCAGTGTCACTTGTCCTGTGTCTGGGTTTGTCAACCATGCGGTAATNCACCACTGACGGCAGATAAGTCCTTGGGTCCACTGATCAGCTGGCCACTGATCTGAGTCCATGCCTAGATATGTGGCTTGCTCCGTTTTATACCCTGCCAGCCCACTGCCATACCAAGGCCACAGGGCTCCAATGAACACCAAGGTGGACATCAGCAGGTCATCCCCTCCTTGACCCACAGCCCTGTTCCATGGGTAGCAACAAGTGCCACTGAGATGTCTACAGGGCGGGTCTGCAGTGTCACTTGTCCTGTGTCTGGGTTTGTCAACCATGCGGTAATTAGAGGGAGTGCCCCAGGCTGCAGCAACCCCACAGTGTGGTGGTTCTGGCCCTGATACACCACCTGAGTTAACTCTTGGGGAATGCCACAGAGAAAACTGTAGGCTTCTGTAGGCTGCACCTTCTGGGGTCCCACAGTTGCCTACATGGCACTTGTCCAGTGCACATAATGCGACTACTAATTCAATACCATTTTGCTTGTTATTTTAAAGAGTTATATTTCTAGAAGCATTCAAAAGCAATTTAGATGAGGAGCAAATGAAAAGCTAATTATTTTTTCATGTTTACCTTAGAGATTTGAAATAATACTTCAATTCTTGAAGGCGTTGCAGCAAACGCTAAGCTCTATTCTGAACTGCAGTGAAAGAACTTTTGGAAAATCTATCTACTTCCTCTCTCAAAAAGTAAACAAAGAAAAAATCCTGAAATCCAGTACATCGATCTATGTGTCTTTTACCTCTCTTGCAACAGCTTAGCACATATGTACAGAAAATATGAAGTCACATCTTCTTCAATAAAAGTTATCATGGTTATAGCTGAAAATAAACTGAGCTGGAGTGCTAAAACATTAGCTGAAATGTATAAAGACTGATTTAAGGAAGAACTGTTTATTTCAGATGGCATTTCCAGAATAAATATATCTCAATCTACATGTAGTTTTATACATAAGCTTTCAAAGTTTGAACACAAAGGACTTCTGATGACACATGGATTTTGTGACCAAGCTCAGAATAAAAAATGAGAGATGCTGTCCTTCTACAAAACACTGTTTATTTTCGTTCCTAGCAAATATAATCTTCTTCACATTAATCACTTGTTCAGAAAGCCAAAGAGGTAAAAACTACAATAAAATAGAATGCTTTTAGAAAAATAAGTTAAGAATTGTGGCAAATGGAAATGCATTCCCTATGGCATTGATTAATCTATGGTACAAGACTCCTGTGGACCACATGCTTTGCACATTAATATGGAATATTGTAAATCATATAGGGGAGTACAATTTAAAAAAATGTGTCCTGGCATTAACAGAAAGGGTTGCATTCTTGCCATTCATACTGCACTGTACTCATGAGTTTTTATGTAATTTGGGCCTATAATGGTTCCAAATAAGATGAGCCTGAGATGAGAACAAGGTGAAAATTATAATTCCTTGTCATATATTTCAGAAAAAGCTGTTTGCAACTTGTTCTTCTGCTCTTAGATTACTTATTTGTCAAAAAATGTAGTTATATTTATCTGCTGATTTCTCTTCTTGCAAAGATGAGCTGACTAGAGGTCTAGTATCATAGAATCACAAAATCATTATGGTTGGAAAAGACCTTCGAGATCATCAAGTCCAACCGTAAGTCCTTCAACACCATGACTGTTAAGCCATGTAGCTAAGCATCTCATCAACACATTTCTTGAACCAGGGACAATGTCTCCACCACTTCCTCCGGGAGCCTCTTCCAATGCTTGACTATTCTTTCCATGTAGAAATTTTTCCTAATACCTACCCTGAACCTCCCCTTGGCATAACTTGAGTAGTTATTCTGGAGAAGAGATTGACCTCCTCCTCACTACAACATCCTTTCAGGTAGTTGTTAAGAGTGATAAGGTCTCCCTTCTACTGCAAACTGAATAACCTCAACCCCCTCAGCCGCTCCTCATATCTGTGCTCCAGCCCCTTCAGCAACTTCCTTACCCATCTTTGAACACATTCCAGGGCCTCAATATCTTTTTTGTAGTGAGGGGCCCAGAACTGAACTGGCAATTCACACAGTCTTCAAGACGCGCCCTCACCAGTGTCTAGAACGGAGAGACAATAAGTTCCCTAGTCCTGCTGTACTAGTAGCCAGTTCACCTTGAACAGCAGCAGCAATGCAGGTAGAAACAGAAATAATAGGATGCAAAATATATCCTGACTTGACAATATTACTAGATTTCAAATAAAAGTGAATCAGACTTCAAATCAGATTTCAAATAAAAGTGAATCAAACTCTGCACAAACTACATTTACATTGCCTAATGGACTTTATGCAATGCCACATAAAGATTTATAGTAGTAGATTAAGAATGGTGATTCACAGACTATGCACAAATGCACAGTGTAGGGTAATTAGCTACAACTAGTACACCTCTGCTTTAAACTTCATGGCCCATGTAACTAGATATCCAAATCCTTTCAGTAAGTGGGTGTGAAAAACTCTAAATTTTAGAATCAAAGAGACTTTTTTTTCTCCCCCTTAAAAGAATATAAAAATTTACTTTCTTTATCTGTCAGTAAACAAATGATTTGACCAAATTAATTCATTCTAGATTATTTTACAGATACATTAAATATCAGTAAAAAACAGATCTTCATGTATAGTCCCTTGGCATATTTCCATTACTAAATGATTTGCATTAGCTAAAGTTCTGCCATGCTTTCTCTTCTAATTTCAAAGTAAGTAATTTATCACGCTACTGTTAAACTTCTGTAGAAAGGCTTCGTTGCAACTGCAATGCCAAAGAGGCTTCTTAAAAGGGTGATAGCAGACATGACTACAACAGTTCTGTATCCTTATATATTTTTTAAAATGATTAAATCTATATACATGACCCAAAACATATCTTTCAGACAAGTTGGTTTTATTTTCTTTTCCTGGTAGCTTCATCTGAACAAACAAAATACAATATGCACTTCTTACTTCAAAAAAAGGATGAAAGATGCTCTAAGAATGTAGTAATTGTATATGGAGAAGACAGTCAAACTAAATATTATGAAGTGACTCAAAACTAATATTTTAGAAGTGATTTATCCAAGTGTAGTCAACTTGCTAAAAGGAGGCTGTCAGTTATTAATATCTGCGACAAAAGATTTCCAGATTGGTAAAATATGTTTTTAGTCATCAGCATAGCTTGGAGCAGCCATCTCTCATGCCTCCTACAGGACAGGCTATATTCTGTTTAGCAGCTTCCTTTAACCAGTGTATTAAACCAAGGATGCTGAAGCATAACTACATGCCAGTGGCTATGATTGGAACCTAAATGTTCTATTAGAAGTCTGAAATCTACAGGAAGGTTTTCTGTTTCATTCACCCTATTACATGCTTCATTCTAGTCCATCTATGAAATTCAAGTTAAATACCTGTGCGCACTCTTATGTTTCATTGGCTCGTACTCAGGATAACTTCTCAACTTTTTTTGGCTGTGTCCATTCACCATGGTACATCATTTGACTTGGAAATGGTTTTCACCTCATTCAACAGCTGAGCTAAGGATGGAGGTGTAACCTTCACAATAAAAGTGAAGACTGACCATCACCTCATATCACACATTACAGTGAGCTGCAAAGACTAGCTGAAAACAATCAAAAACGTCTCATTCTCATTTGAGAATGGAATCAGTGGAATCAAAATTTCATTCTGTATTTCTCAAGTTGATGGTCTTCCCTACACAGTTAGCTGTATTTTAAGAGTTAACAAGACAGACAGGAAGGCTCTTTACTGCTAGTGCAAATTGAAGTGTGATATTACGAAGGTGAGTTACTACTGACATGGAAAGTTCAGTATATGTTTTTGGTGGCTAAATGAAAAATGCATGCCATGGGAGTTTAAACTCCCATCAGTTAACTTGCAATATAAATGACATTAAGGGGTACCAAATGTTATATTACAGAGCAGGTGACACTGAGTAACACAGAGAAATATGAAGTTTAAGAGCCGAGATTTTCATATAACCTTTATATTTTGGTGACTTGATTATATTGCTGGGTGGGTGCTTTGGTAATTTTTTAATAAGCACCAAGAGTGCTGAAAATATTTTTTGTGGAAAGAGAAAGCCCCTTTTCTCCAGTCAGTTTAAGCTCTTGTGGACAAACTTATATTTAGCTTTCAGTGTTGTATTGAGTTCTCTCATGCCTCTCTCAGGGATATGTTATATAGTGATATGGGATACGGGATATGTTATATAGTGATATTTATTATAGACTCTGCCAAAACATGAGAAATTTATGGTCTACTTAACACATTTCAGTTTTCTATTAGCTTATTCTTACGAAATTCTTTCTGAACCCAGCATGTGAACTAAGTAAGCTTTGCTCTGGTACATCTATTTACATGGAGTGGAAAAAAAAAAGAGACTGTTTATGTTAAAGAATATATGTACTTAGTATAATGTCGATACAAAATTTAGTATTTGAATTAGTTTTGCCAGTTTATTTTAAAAAACTCTCTGAGATGTTATCATAAACAGACTCGTCATTATCAGGTAAAAGCAATGGCTCAAAAATTTAATGAAAAGAAAATCAATGCCAGTTTTGCTTTTACTTCATGGAGATCATTGATTTGTATCTATCACCTTATATCTATATGGTATAAAAAGTAAGTTATTTTCAAATATGCCTGAGTTTTTAGACAGTGGTAAGGTAGACAGGCTTCTTGTTATGAAAAAAAACATTGTTCAGAATAACATGTATCTGTTACATTTACTGGAGAACAGAATTTAACATTTGTTTTTAATATTAAGCCTAGAGTATTTGAAAAATGGATGGATCAATCTGTCACCTGAAATATTTTCACATAGTTCTAAATTCTGTGTTCAATGTCAGAAAAATGATTCTTATTTACTCAGATTTCTAGAACAGACTGAAAGTAGTTTCTATCCATAGATGCAGATTACAAGGCAAAACATTTTAGAATTATATGTTCAAAAGGACTTTACCCAGATATGCAATCTCAAACTAGGCTGAACCCAACCGGAAATAAAGAGAAATGGATACAAACATTGCAATATTCAGTATTCCCGTAAGCAAAAGTCGGACTTCTGCATCAATATGTTTTCCCTTAAAAACAGGAGTACTTGCAAAACATAAAATTCAGATGTGCAAAGTTTATCAATACAGATCCAGTCAAATGTTGATGTAAATGAAAATATGTTTACAGAGAAAATATAATTTTCAAGATTCCAAGTGTAATATAGCATTTCCTCAATAAATACAACCAAAGTGATAAGTTCTAATAACTATTTCAATAACTAATTCAACGAACATCTGCGCTGTCCTGCTTGTAAGTTTTAAAATAAATCTCTATGTTGTTTGAAATAATGCATACTAATTTTACTTTGGTGGATAACTAAGCTTTTCTTAATTTGGCCTAATTTTATGTATTTCTGCTAAAAAAAAATACCTAAAGCAAATGATGATCCTTCAAGAAATAGCAGGAATATTGAAGGAATGTGTTCCACTCCCTGAAAGGATTCTTGAAACCGCAGTTCTCTCTAAACTCTTTACTTGTCAAACAGCAATAAAAGCTGGTTACAAAAAGCAGCACAGACTACGAGAAGGGAAGGAGCGAGGTTTACAAACTGGCTCTCTAACCAGATATGTTTATATGTGGGATGGGCATCAGCTGCAATTTGGATATGGCATTTTAGTCTGGATAATGCCAGCTAGAAACAGCAGATGATTTCTCAACTACATTTTAATTTAATTCTAAATTATACTTGAATATGTATCTTACAACATATGCTTGCATGCTTCTTTATGCTGTCTTATGTATATACTTGTATATGCTATATATGATATTTCCAAAAGTTTATAGTCAGGACTATGAGTCTTCATTTTATCCTGCAAGCCATCCATTCAGAGGAACAGAAAAAATAGAGTATTTTAGAATCTTACACATTATTTGCCAATATTGCTTTATAGGAATCTGCTGTTGCATTTATTTTCAGTCTAAGCCATTCTGTATTTGGGAAATCTTTTTGAAAGTTCTCTTTTTTTGCCCCTCCTCCCTCTCCCAATAATTTACCACTGCAGGAAGGAGTAGGGAACAACAAGTTCATTCAGTTGGTTCTGTAATCCTTGAAAAAGTAACTACATCGAAGAGGCTCCTTCAGGTAACTAACTCAGCTATATATAAATGATGAAGAAGCATCTCTGCCGAGTGCTGCCAAGTGCCAGGTGTGTGCTGCGTTCACACCATTTCCTGTGTGAGAGAGACCAGATGCCCCAACCCTGGAAACCAGAAGGGAAGCTGGACCAGGTAAGACCCACAGTATTTTCCAGCTGGCCCTAGACCCATGAAATGGGGAGCAGTGAGGTACCTGGGGGATGTCCCAACAGGTAAACAGAAATGTGGCTTTAGAGCAGTATCATTGATAGATCAATTCCTTTATTGACAAGGAAACACTTTAGAGATATTAATATACATGGCAGCCTAGAACAAAATGACCATTGCTGTTTAATGCACTCCTGGAGGCATGAATTCCCTCGAAAGCACAGTTATGGACATGGAAAAAGACAGCATAATAATGCAAAAATCACACAGTATTTGAGTAATAAGTAATGAATGTATTCTCTTGTTTCTAATCATGGCTCATGTAATACAACTGTGTTCACTCAATGCATTCTGAAGGGCAGTATCAAAACAGCTTCCCCAGCACTTCGTTTGAATATAAACACAGAAATTGGCTGTTCTGTGTAACCTCCAAACTGAGCTAATGGGCACTAAACAGCCTTTTCACTTTGGTGTAAAATGATATGAAGGAATTGAAGATGTGGGAAGGAAATAAATAAATAAACAAAGATGTGCAAGACAAAAGTCATCATTTGTATTTGATCATTTCATTATAAAATCTTTCAAAATAAATATAAATATTTTCCACATATATGTATATGTATTTACGTTTCTATTTTATATATACCTATATGTCTCTCTCTCTCTCTCTCTATATATATATATATATATATATATGTATATGTATATGTACACTCCCCCTTGCCCAGGTTATTCTACCCATCTTCCCTGGCTTTTGGGAAACGTAAAAGAAAGTTGGAAATAAATACAGATTCCATTGTTTCATTTATAATTAGGGTNATATAAATAATTTCCACATATATGTATATATGTACGTTTCTATTTTATATACACCTATATGTGTGTTCTATATATATATATGTGTGTGTGTGTGTGTGTGTGTATATATATACATATATATGTATATATATATATACACACACTCCCCGCTGCCCAGGTTATTCTACCCATCCTCCCTGGCTTTTGGGAAACGTAAAAGAAAGTTGGAAATAAATACAGATTCCATTGTTTCATTTATAATTAGGGTTGGGCTGCAGAACCCTTAGAGCCATCCACTAAAATCTGCCACTTTGACTAAGGGAATACTGATCTGTGTACAGGTACCTGAAATGGGTATAAAGATGATTAGCACTAATTTAACATTTTCCCTATTCTCATTCTGATGTGTGGCAATCATGGTTTCATTAAAGGTGCCACTATGCATTTTGTTTGGAAGTAAGGATAATTAGGCCTGAACAATTAAACTTCTGTAACTAAAAATAAGGCTTTATAGCTTTTGATTTTTAGGCTGCCTTGCCCATGAAGGCATTCTGTTTTCATCAGAACACAAGATGCATGTTATGAAATCTTAGTGTTCAAGTACAATTCTATGCCCATCAAAACAAAATGCATCTATTTCTGCTGGACAACCTGATCTTGGAGTAATGGCACTCAAGAACTATAGGAACCTTCTGCAATACCCATCCACAGAGGTATTGCAATATCACTTATTTTTTCTCCAGGAGTCCTTGAGAGACACTAACATATAATATCACAGCATACTTTCATATGATTTAAAGAGAAAGGTGGTGAGGCAAGAAATCCAAGTGCAACCAAGGTTGTTAAAAATCCCTGTTTTTCACTCTTAGCACGATCAAGCAGGAGAAAGGCTTTTATCTACAAGAGATTTTACAAGGCTTTTAGCTACAAGAGATGGACAGCCCCTAGTATGTAGTACAAAGGGCAGCAGATATTGTAAGCTGCAGGAAAAGGGGGAGAAAACAACCCAAACTTTTGTATAGGTTTCCTTTTCCTATCTTCTTCCTACAGAAGTCTGTAGAACTTCTGAGATGTCCTACATTCACGAACCAACATGTAACATTATACAGCTATGGCTCTGCTTATTTACAGTAGCAGTGCTCATAGTAATCCTTTACAGTTTTCTTTATCCAATTACAGACTTTTTTATTTAAATGAACAAAAGAATGGGGCTTGAAAAGCATGGTTATTCTGTTAATAAACCAATAAAAAACCCCACAAACACATTTGGGTGGTCTCTTGAAGCTTAAAAGGAAAATATTTATCCTTGTGCTTATACATGGAAGAGAGAAATTATAGTCTTGAAGGCTTTTATAGGCAGTAAATCAAACTGATTGCATATTTTCATCACTCTAAAGCTTTCATTAGGAATGAGTAGTTAAGGTTTTGATGGGGACTTTTACTTAAAGTGATTGAGTTGCTATAACTGAGATTGCATAAGCTCCATTTCAAGAGGCTTCCTAAGGTAAGTGCCTGAGTCATGCTGATGTGAAGAAACAAGAGAGATTCTTAAAACACAGCAGCAAGGAAGTTCATTAGTAGTTCAGCACTGTTACACTGACAGCAAGTGGAATAACTTAAGGCTGGCAGGACAAGCTTTTGCTGAAATGTTGCAGATAAGAATTTCTCCCGTGGCTGATGTACAGCGGGACACTGGGAGCAAGAGGTGATCTGGGCTCTCTATGACTGGATGTCATTCTTCTGGGCCATGAATAAAGTTGGAGCAAATCATATGCTGAGCTACCCTGTTGCACTGCAGAAGTGGTGAGACATTGACTACACGGCCAGCCCTGGCTGTCTGGACGAGCAAGAAGGTGGGCATGGGCGAGCACCAGGGCAATGGCAACTCCCCATGGACTGCAGCAAAGCAGACGTGGCTTGCACAAGCGCTATACTAGTATACGTTTTAGTGACTAAATACAGTAACACAGCTTTTATGATATGCTTTAGATGTCTACAAAATAAGTCCATGTACAATTATTGCCGTGATTACGGCCACTATCTAGATTTACCCTCTCACATTGTTTAAGTGTGACCTATCATATTTAGCCCACTTTCTCCCTTAACATAATCAGATTTAGTATCCTCTACATTTTTATCTAAAGAGAGAGAAGAAAAAAAATTAAACCCACAGCCAAAGAAGAAAAAATTCTACATATGAATATGAAATAAGCTGTGGTCACTTTGCCTTCGTGAGCCCATGGATAAGTGAGTACAACGGCCAGAACGATGTGTGTGCTCCTGCATGTAAATCATGTTTCTGCAGGTGCTAGTTCTGCAGCTTAATGAGGGCACCAAGGGAAAGCGCGATACCCACTGAAGGGAGCACGTTCCTCGGCTGTCACTCCTGCTTGAGAAAAAGAGCAGCTGATGGGAATTAACCGATCACTCTTAGGGAAAGCTATCATCAAGGAAAGAGGAAGAGTCACAAGACAGAAACAGAGCATGAAATACAGGGTAGCTAGAGAAAGAACAGTATTGCTAAAATTGAACATAATTCCCCAAGATAGTTAGGTTCTGAGTCTGTGCAACAGGAAACAGCTTCCTCTCTGTCTCTTCTGTGTTTTCATGACAAAATGATCACTGGGATCCTTGGGTAAATCTTCATCACTGCTAATTGCTGTAGCTCCATGGAGAGAAGCATAATTTGGACTATGTCCTTTGGGCTCTGGGACATAGGGAAAATTCTCTTTTCCCTGTTCCACTGAAGTAGTCAGATTCTCCTCAGAGGTATTTTTTTTTTAATCCAGAAGTACAGTTTTGCTAATCATTCTTTTCATCTTTTACTTTCTGATTTTTAACCAAGACTGATGCAAAGCAGATCATGAGTTATAACTAAGACAAAACACCAGAAGAAAGCTTTGTCAAAATAGATATTTTCAGAACTATAGTAGCTTATTTACTTCTAAATACCTCTTGAACAAATTATATCTCGAAGAAGAATTATTACTTTTTAAAAATGGTATTTTTTGTTATACTATGTTTATCATTTTGTTATACTTACTATTATTATGACAAGTAATTAGTAAGGGCTATGTCTCCTTTCCTTGCTAAACCCTTTCTCAGAAAAAATTCTGAGTTTCATAGATATTCTACTTGAAGATTATGTGATGTATTTGTCTTTTATTGTGCCATAACAAAAGCAACAAAATACAAAAACCCGTAATGAAATGTTACACAAAAAGGACATAGACCTTAAGGTGACACAAATAGGAAAAATATAATAAACCATGTGTCATGCTGCTGCAGCTGTTTCGCCTCTTACCAATTTTCACAGTCTATAAAACCTTGGAAAGCACCAGATGTTTAGGGGAAGCTGTCCCATTCTCCCTAGCTTTTAAAGTGGATGCAAGATTTATTAGTACTATATAAATGTGATTTCAGTCCTGAGTTTTGTATTTATAAACTAGGTGGAATATGTAATGTATCCTGTTGTCAGAGACCCATTTACTTTCCTCTCCTCCTCCTCACTTGTAGGCGTTGGGCACGGCTGAACAATTCAAGTACCTACAGAGCAATACCAGAACATACATACCAAGCTACGATATTTTCTTAGAGATAAACACATCTAAGAGTTTTCTCTCAGCACAAACTTTTGCCAAAAAGACCTTGCAATACACAGATTAATAGCTAAGCAAAACTGTCTTGTTGTGTATGAATATGCACTAACATTTGGGAATCCTGCCTATGCAGTGACTGTTGGTGCACAAAATTATTTTCTTTGCCTAGTGCATGGTTCCTAACATTGGAACAGGGATAAAGACTGCTCATGCATAGTTTCCAATCTTTCATAGCTCAGTGGTGCTGCAAAATGTTGCCATTCGTTTTAATTCAGTGAGTAGAAGTTTTGTTGTGTTTAGTACTAAGGGAATTGCATGTGTTATTAGAAAGGCTCTGACAGCTGTCAGAGACAGAGACAACTCGCTGCATTTCAATCTCACATAAAGGAAGGGCTAAGGACCCTCATCTTCAGCAGAGCTGTCAGAAGCCTCACAAAATGGGATAAAACAGAATACCTTTTTCAAACATAGTTTTGTTCCTTCCCTATCAAGTTGGACACGGAAATTGTATAGACAGAAGAAAGAAAATACCTCTTGATGTATTTGTACTTTATACTGCCTTGCCATCACTTACCTGAAGGGATAATTGCACAGCAGCTTGCTTTCCTTTAAGGAAGCACACAGTGTGTTACATGATGTTTAATACTTAATTAGGAGTATCATTCAACATCATTGCAACTTTTCATACAGTTTTTCTTTTGTGAGAGCAGGAACAATCAGAATATTCAAGACTGATAAAGACAAGGGCTTTGCATCAAAGACACTAAAAGCCCACACTGGCAAACGCATAACTACTCCCTGCCCAGCAGTCTCAATGAATTCAAAGCACTGGGAAAGAAAATCTTAAGACATTAAATCTTAAATTCCAGCTTTTCTTTTGAACAGGTCTTATTTACCTTAATAAAAACTGTGCTGTTTATTTTAAGTAAAGCCTACATTATTTTCTTTTTTGGAATTGCTTACAGTTTGCACCTGGTTTACTGCCAAAGGGGAGCTAGTTTCCACACAGCCTTCAGCAGGTAAGCATTGCACTCCCATCTGCTGCTACTCAGCATTCTTATGGATCACCTTCTCCAGCCTCCTCTTGCCTTTCACAACAGTAATCCCATGCGTATCCCTCCCATACAGCACTGCTTCTTCTAGCGGCTCCTTTAAATAGTTCAAGGGACGGAGAATGCATGTTCATTAGTGTTAATTATTTATGCTATTTTTAAAAATACCCAACACTCTTTTTCATTTTGCTTAGTCTGATTCATTCTTTCGTCCTGTTTTCTTCTCCCTGCCATCTTGCACCACTTCTATGCTGAGTAAAGTGAAAATGCACGAGTGAGTCAGAGTTGAGCTTTCAAAGTCACGTTGTTTAGTGGGATTTGAAAAGTAAGCAAAATGAGATTGCCCCTGTATCATCTTTCCAAAAGTAGAAACAAGAATTTCCTTCCTTCAGTTATAATAAACACACTTTTATCTCTTGTTTTACAGCTGCTTCTATCTGCCAAAAATCAAGTTTAGGCTTTCTATATTGATGATGTTCATTAATGACGGATATAAATAGCTGCTTCTGGTCTTTCTGTATTATCATTAGCTGTATCTAATTCTGCATCCTACCCCTTCTGCATCCTACCCTTGCATATGATGAAAAGGTACTTGAGGGTTTTATTTCTTTGTTAAACGTTACTCTTCTGGAGTCCTTTTGCTCCAGGACATATGAATGGCTGTTTAAAGAGATTTCTTTCTCTTTTTCATTAGTTTACTCCAGTGAAGAATTATTTAAATACAGCTGTAATAGCAGTTTCCCTTAAATACAAATTTTCTATATTCCATTCTAACATATTGATTGCATGTCTGATATTTTCTATACTGAAAGGAAAACATTAATATATTTTAACCCAGAAAGGAGAATTAAGAATTGGCCATGCATGTAACTTTTTAAGTCTTTTGCTTATTATTTTAGCATTTAGATAGTAACAAAATTAAAAAAGCAGCAGTTACACTGTTGACTGGATATTAAACAGTGGTATTATCTTTTCAGCTTGCAAGAGCCTAATTTTCAGTTCCAATATACACAGTTACACTATTTCTCCCACGTTAAACTTGTTATTGTATCCTCAACCAGAACTTCCTCACCACATTTCATGTATCATGTAATAAGTCAGCTCAGAAACCTTAACATCACACCATTACTATTATGTATGTCATAAGAATGGCTCTGGGATGGAATAATTATTTCTTTCTGCAATCCAGGAAGGTCAGTTAAGAAGTGATAATCATCTACAGTTGCTTTTTTGATAAATATTGACCAACGGTATGTTCTAACCTCAAAAAACTCTGCAGATATTTGCTATTACCAGTATTTCCTTCCCCTAATATTTAAACTCTTCTTACCTATGAACAGATTCCACTCAGTATCCAAATCAGCCTGATTTGCTAGGCAGCCCTTCATTACATTGAGGCAATAGTTGTTGCAAGGTTTCACAGTGGGAAGTCCTCTGCNGCAATCCAGAAAGGTCAGTTAAGAAGTGAAGAAGTGAAGAAGTTAAGAACAGTTGCTTTTTTGATAAATATTGACCAACGGTATGTTCTAACCTCAAAAAACTCTGCAGATATTTGCTATTACCAGTATTTCCTTCCCCTAATATTTAAACTCTTCTTACCTATGAACAGATTCCACTCAGTATCCAAATCAGCCTGATTTGCTAGGCAGCCCTTCATTACATTGAGGCAATAGTTGTTGCAAGGTTTCACAGTGGGAAGTCCTCTGCAGTAAGGGCAGTACAACATCTTCATTAGCGCCCGGATGCACCCTGGGGTGGGACTGACCTGCAGAGTTTAAGGGGGAGGAAAGAAAAAGAAAGAGGAGTATATCAATCTCCTGCCCTGTGAAGGTTGGGGTAGATGAGGTTACGCTTCTCAAGTAGTTAACGCAGAAGGGGCACGTCATGCAGAGAGCTCAACCCTTAACAACACCCTCCTGCGAGACTAATCGATTCCTACCAATTATCTCCATTTAGCACCGCCAGCAGTGATTTTCAGGAATGCCAGAATCAACACTCCCGTACTGATGGCAGTGTTTTCCACCGCAGCCCTCCCACACAAGGTCTATAGGAACATACCCCCAAAGTAAGTTGGACAGTAACTGACTGACCTAAAGTGGAGGATGCTGAAGAGAGACGTGTTTTTCTTAATCCTATTAGACCTGCCAGTCACACTGTCACTGGATCAGATTCTCCTCTTTATTAGCACACAGTAAATCCCAGATAATCCTGATCATTTCTATAAAATTATTCAGAACTACACCGTGAAAAAGAGTATCATTCTCTTTCCGTCAAAGCCACCATTCTATCTTCTAAGACAACTTTACAAAGAGAACAGTGAGGGGTTTTGTGTGGTTTTGCCTTTCAATATCTCAAGTGACAAAAAGCACTTCATAGACAACATCCGGATGCATTTCAATTTGACACATTTCAAAATGACACAAAATGGCTCTGCATGGTGAACTTAAAACAGCCATCAAACTCACACTCTGTGAGTTTAGGAAGCTTTCAGACAACATCATTAATCCTGGGCATAATTCAGAGAAGAAAGCAGTGTGTACACATAAACTTAGAGTGATTATATAACACAGTTTACGCTAAAAGGGGTATGGGTTTCCTTCAGAGAGTGAATGAAGTAGGGAAAGGTATTTAATAAGGCTCCTCTATATTTCTAGTGATAGGATCCTTTCGGATCCGAACTCTTTTCGGTTATTAAAAAGCCAGGCATCTCTTCAGTGATGTGTCTTCCGTATTCAAAGGAATACCTCCCCCACTTTAGGGAGGTTTCTTTGTCCACCTATGGAAAGGATAAATCATCTTCTGGAAGGCATTCACTCAGGTTTCTATATCTAATTTAGACTGCACGAATTGGCCACATTTGATAAAAGTGTGGAACTCCTTAGGTAAATGTTATTTCCTTCTTCCTCTCATTTTCCTATTTAATTGTTCGATCTCAAAGCTTTAAAATCTTATGTACTATTATAACATGCATTTCCCAGGACAAAAACTTGATTTTGAATTAAAAGCACTAAAAAAATGTTAGGTACTACCCACAATATTCTCTTGTCCTAGTGATGCAAAGTATGTGTTTCTTATGCCACAGTGGCAATATAGAACAATGACAGAAAGACTTCAGATTCCTTGATGATTTAAGAATTTCTAGAGAGTGCAAAGTGATGGCATTCCTTTTATTCATTCGGTTGGTTCATGAATAAATGCAACACTTTTCATATGAATTTGAAAGGATTAAAACATTTTTCTATGGTAATGGTAATTTGTGCTAAAACAGGAGGTGAAAGCATGCATCTGACAACACTGTAACAGCCTCTGATATGTGTTTTATTATTGGAATTGTACTGAAGTGGTACTTCTTTCCTTTTTCTTTGAGATTTCTTTTCAACTTTTTGATATTAAAACACTGAATCTAGAACACCATGCAACATATATTCTTTATGATTGACCTTTTTACATGAGCATGGCTGTTAAAAGTTATAGCTGGTGCCTCTGTATATGCTCAGAGGTGATTTTTAACTTGGCTTCCTAGGGAAATTCACTGCACTTACACAACACTCTGGTGCTGTGTGTGAGAGTATATTTCTCTGTCCTTTCCTAATAGCTTTTGAAGCTGTTGGCCAATTTCAATCAGATTTGACTGAGGAGTTCAGATCTCAGTACATTAAGGTCCTACAAGTTTTTTGGAAATAAGACAGTTGGGAGAAGAAAAGAGACAGGTTTTATTACTGCTTTTATTGAGGAAAAGATTGAAGCATGAGGTCAGTTCTTCACAGATTCTAAAGAATCTATGCAGAAGAAAAATATTATGAATGCCCAGGAAGATAAAAAAGCACCATCTGAAATTTCACTTCACTAAATATCAAAAAATGTAAATAGGAGCTACATATCCAGGGAAAAAATAGACTTCACTAGTTTCACTGCTCTGAGCTAATGTTTTGAGTCACTTCTCTAACTTTTTTATCTTTATACCTCCAAACCTACAGTAGGCTGATTTTTACAAAAAGATATAGTTTCCAGAAGCTGGATGTAAGCAAAATGTAGATACCTATGGTTAATGGTGCAATGTTCAAAATAATAACTGCCAAAAGCCAGAGAGAAACATTTCTGTTTTGGGGCATTCGGGGTTGTCAGCAAAATTTCCTTCACACTTAGAATTATGCTTCTTCCCAGGCTCTAAAGTCTTGTCAATGCAAAGTGGTAAGCAGCTGATAAGGTCAGCTGGAATTCGCATATTCCAGGGATAGGAATCCATGTCCTCCCTTGGATAGGCCTCCCTTGTGCTGAGAGGATATATATCAAAAGGATCTGGGCCTTTGACAAAAGCTTCCTGGTAATTTCTTTTTTCCTGAAGCATAGTTAGAAGAAGAGCTAGAAAATACAGTCCCTAGTTTTGAATTATATCAATCATATATCACACATGCGTCAAATTCCTTGGGTATAGGTTATTTCCTCATCCTTTCACAAGTTTATGCCGAGAGAGATCTATCTATGAACTCTTTCTCTGTCAGAGATTCGAACAGTATCTTTCACTTGCTAGGACAGGACTCTCAAGACAAATCAGAATATTTATTTACACGGGTCCAGTGAATCCTGAAATCTTCTCTTTGTCTAGCAGAATGGCTTTAACAAGAGTGCTTCTAGGAAGAGTCCGCTTCCAAGGAGACAGGATAAATTGTTACTGCTGAAAAAGAATGAACTGATCTTGGGTTTCTCATATCTTATCTGAAGAGTTTAATACCTTCTGTACAAAACAGTGACATGATCAACAACACCTTAGAAGAAAGGAATATCCTCTGCTGCTTCTAAGTAATGCTGCTTCTAAGATAAAAGGCCAAGCTGTGATTCCAAGGAGAAAGTAGATACAGTGAACTTTTACAGACAGGTATCTTCAAGCTCCAACACAAGCAGCTGTGTACTGAGCATGCTAGAAGTTGCTGTGTTTTTGGAATAAAATGCAAGTATGGATCAATTGCTATCTCTGAGGCCAAGTAGCAGGTATTGGCTTGCATTGATCATATTTAGGGGTAGTCCCTTCTGGTCCAAACTGGCTCGTGTGCCTTGCTACACAACTCTTGTCCCTATTTCTCCTCTGGGTCCCACATGGCTCCTGAGTAATTTAAAGACATCATAATTATTTTTGTAATGGTTATTTTTCAGCACAATGTGTTTGAAATAATATGAGGCAGCACTGCAGGAAACTACAGGAGCTGCAGGAAACTGAGTTCAACACTGCATGTCTTGATGTGAGATAGGAGCTTACATTTTCCAGCTTGGGTTACTGATAGAAAGAAAGGTGGGAGGCAAAACAGGACAGGCATCTTCATGTGGCAGTGAAGGCAATGGCTGTAGTGAAGTACCCTGCAAATAGTGCTGAGACTTTGCTCTAGAGAGAGACAGAGACAGTCAGAGGGGTCCAAAATGGCCCCAGTGGTGGCTTAACAATTAAATTGTAACCTGAGAGCACTTGATGAGTCCAATTCTCAAGCACGCTCCAAATCCACTTGTTTTTTAGCAGTAGTAATAGATCCTTACGTACCCAACTTTCTAGGGCAAAGGGGAGCTAGAAAATGAGCTTCTTTGGAGGTGTGAGGAATAGAAGTTAAATGGTGTATTAAAACATTTAGGTGCCTTTGTGAATCTAGCCTTCAGTAAGGAGCCAAGCTTCAACTACTAGTTAACTTTTTTTTTCAGTCAGGTCTTTTTCCTCCCTTAACAACAGCTCAAGTATCTGCCAGGCAAAAAACTATCACACTTCACTGTAATATTAAAAGCCCTAGTAAAAGAACAAACATAAAATTCAGTGTAGAGTGCATTTCAGAAAGCTATGAACATGTGAAATCTGGAGATTATCAGACAAAGTCATTTTTCAGCCATATAAAATTTGCTTACTACTACTTGCTGCTGGCAAATTCTATGAAATGTATTTTCAAAGACCGTTTCTCATCCCATTTTCAAAAAAGAAAAAGATCCTATAACCAGAATTTCTCTCACCTAATAATACTTTTCTGTAGACCATTCAAAAGACTTCAATTTAGAAGCATTCCAAACATGAAAAACACAAAAGCATTGAGAAGCATTTGCTGAGGACAGCTGCTGCATTTTCATCAGGATAAATAGAACAAGGTAACATTTAGTTTGGGCTTTTTTTTTTTGTCTTTTAAAATAATATATAATTGGTTCTGTGCTAACGAAAGCAAAAAAATTTGCATAGACTTCGAAGTTTAGAAGTAATTTGATTTGTGAAAAATCATATATTATAAATCAATCACATCGCGCTGAATGACATAACTGGAGAAATAGCTATAGAAGAGTCATTAATTAAATCATGTTGTCTCCCTGCCTGACTAGGTCATCTTCATTTTATTGTAAGCACACACAGATTGTAGCACATCCGAAAAGTGCCCTTCTGATTTTTAACTAAGCGTAGTAGCTGCAGGACATGTTACTTTACTGCATTTTGTAACATTTTCAGACAGCTTCAGCTTAATCTAAATCCATGTTTTTACATACATGCAAAAAATCTAAAAGCAAGATTGTTAAGGGCTTCATTACTGAACATGTTTTTCCCCTCAGAAATTCTAGAAGGAATATTTTTTCGTTCAGAAGACAGACTTTACAATGATAAACTTTCAAATATAAATAATTGAGAGAACTTTCTTGGGTAAAGTCATGAAATTGTACTCTCTCATAGCATCACAAGGTCTCTGTTTTGTTATGTACTTGACCTGTTTTTTATAATCAAAAGCCTGTGCTCTGTCAATATCATATCAGACTTAAATGTTTCTTCTGATATATTTTTTTAAAAATCAAATAAACTAGATAAAAAGCTAGTTGCCTTTCAGAGGGCCGGCCACACTGAAACTCATTTTCCCTGTTAGTATTTACAGGGATTTCTTATCGAAAGAGCTGGTGTATGTTGTCAAGCAATGGTGTTCTTCCAAATTAATACTGAATGCACCTAAACTCTGGGTATAAAGCAGATCCTCTCATTTCTTGACATACAATAAAATCTGTCAAGTATGAGCAGAAGGAAACAAGACGGAGTGCCATCCTAGAGACCAGGTGACACGACTCCTTCCAGGACCCAAGCAACTGCCCATGGGACATTTCTCATGAGCTACACACAGATCACATACAGCTGCCCCATATCATAAAGATTTGAGGAAAATCTCCAGGGATAAAACAGTCCTTTTCTAGCCAGCCAGCCCAGGAAGTAGGATATTTCTTAAAACACCCTTACGCTAAAGCAATATATATTCTGAGAAGGAGAAGAGGATTGCAGTTTGTACCTCACAAATTATATGAGTGTTTTAACAACCAGTCTATTTGATAAAAAGTGGAAACTTCTACTTATATTCTCATTTGAGCTTCAGAAATTAATAACAGATTGATAATAGTGTTTTTTTCACAAGAGGGTGAGGCATATTCCTTCCATCACAAGTAAGTGGATCCTAATTAGAATGGGTTTTAAAATGAATCCCTGTGTTTAGCACTTCTGTGTGCGTTAAACTGCCCTTCTCCTGACTCAACAAGATGATGTGTGTCCTTTATCAGCATGATGCTGTCTGAGAAACTTAGGCACTGACACTCCTATGTCACCTATTGCATCTCTCCCTAGTCTGTTTCCAATTTACTAATTTGAAATGAAAAATGTGTTTAATTGCTCAAGTCTCATTTTGTTTGTAGCCTAATTATTTCAAGAATTTCAATGAGAGCTTAGAAAATATTAATATAATACACATGTTTATGCATGTGGCAAGGTCAGAGTCTGATCTTATATATCTTGCTATTTCTCAACTAATTCTAAAGGAACTGCAGAGGAAATGCATAGTCCAGTAATTCTCCTACATTCCTCCTTCTAAAAGTTAATGTATCTGTGGACAACTCCACAGTCCAGTCCTAGTATTTTCAATATAAAATTAAACTAAAATAAATTGAGGCACCAAGATTAGAAGTTCATGCATGTGAATCTCGGAAGGACAAAGAAAAGCTTTCAAATTAATTCAAGAATTGATGTTTATTGTATTCCACCTGCCAGAACTGAGGAAACCTTTTTCTACATGCAAAAGCTTACTTTCTCATCTAACAAAATGATTTAAAACCCATTTTAACTTTACTGAAATATTAACAGTGATGTAACCTGTGTCAAAATGAAATGTATCATGAAGGGTGCTTTTTAGGACATGAAGGGTTGGCACAAACTTTAAACACGTAAGTCCTAAGAGCCACAGGTCTTTCACCCCACCATCCTTTCATAATTACTTTTAGTCTGAAGACTAAACTTTTTGTTGAATCACTCACTACTTTAAATCATGTATCTTTGATACTATGACACTATCTTCTTGGCAGGACACAATTGCTTCCTATTGATTTTCTTTTTTTTTATTACTGGGGAAAGCAGGTAAAGTTTAGCTGGTAATGATGTTTTCTTCCTTTCTCTGTTTCTTTTCTTCAAACTATATTTGCTCACTGCTGGATCCAAATCATTCATTTTTCTCCTTGTCCCTATTTTCACTATTTTCATAGGTACTGTGCTGCACTGTTTTCATTTAATAATTTAGATGTCAAGCAGTTGTTCCTTCCAACAGCTTTCAGCTGATAATATGTCTTATACAGAGACAGCTACACAGAAATATTCATATGATATTTGAATACTTTACTGAGATATTTCTCATGGTTTCAGTCTGACTCTTGGTTGCTAAGATCTCAGTTCACTTCTCTTGTAGCTCTGTCTGACACACAAACAAAAATACTGCATCAGCCATACTCAGTTGGGAATTTATATTGTAGAAGGTCAATTTGAGAATGGTTGCTTGTATCAAACAAAAGCTTAGTCTAACACCATCCTACAGATAAAAATAGTTATCTGTTTAACAATTCATAGCATCCCAGATGACTGAAAGCTAGAAGACCTTTGTGCTACTGTCTTTTGCTGTTTGTGCCTGCATTACACTAAAATAAAAGCAGAATCATAGAACCACAGAATCAATGCTCAAGGTTGGAAGGGGCCTCCAGAGGTCATCTAGGCCACCCCCCCTGCTCCAGCAGGGACACCCAGGGCACGTGGCACAGGGTGGCATCCAGGCGGGTTTGGGAGATCTCCAGAGAAGGAGACTCCACAGCCTCTCTGGGCAGCCTGTGCCAGGGCTCTGTCACCCTCACAGGAAAGAAATTTTTCCTTAAGTTCCTGCAGAACTTTTGGTGCTTCAGTTTCTGGCCATTTCCTCTAGTTCTATCAGTGGCCACCAGTGAAAAGAGGCCGGCCGCATCCTCCTCACTGCCTCCCTTGAGGTACTTATAGATACTGATCAGGTTCCCTCTCAGGTACAGGCAATTCTGAGATCGTGTAACTGTCTCAAGGATATGTTAGGATAATGTGTATTAAATTTCATTTTGTCTCTTCATATTCACTGAAATGTTTTTCTACAAAATATAACACTGCGAGTTGAATAAGCTCATTATACGACTAGAGATGATTTCAAGGAAGTATTTGAAGCCCCCAAAAGCCTTCTAGATGTCTACCTCATATTGTGCAGTGCTAAGCACTTACCCATGATGATTCAAGTGAACCATGCTACTTTCTTTCTCAAGAGGAGCTTTTAGCCATTGTTCTTGTTTAACTCAGATATTGTTTTGCATTATCTATTTTGTAAACCTGAACTTTATGATAACTGTATTTCTTTCCAACATTTATTAAAATTCAAGGCATTTTTTCATATTTATTTGGTCACCTTACTGCATCTACAGTTATATTTACATACTTGTGTAGTTCAGGAAGGTGAAGAAATATTGCTCATCCATTTTACAGAAGAAAAACTGAAATATGTCAGAACAAGTTTTAAGATATTTAGAAGAATAAAATGCTGAAATTCATGTACCAGACAAAGTTTTCAAAACTGCTTATGAGTATCACTCTGTTCTCCGATTTGCTTCCCTTATCATTGCATGTCATTCTAAAACAGCTTTTAGGAAAATAGGGACTGCAAATGTGCAAATGATTACTTAAACAAGCAGCACATTACATAGTAAAGCATTGTTGGAGAGGTGAATTTGAAAGTCCACAGTTTCTCCATAGAAGTCAAGTACAGAAAACACAAGACAAAATGTTTGTAGGTTCATCTGGGTAAGTTTGAACATATTTTCCAGAGGAAAAAAATATCCAACTTCTCCTATTTTTAGGGAACCAAGGAAACTACTTATCAGATTATCTGAATACAGAAAATCCAGATTTAGAAAATTATTTGAAATGTTGCAATGATATTTTGCATAAACATTTTTAATAGTTTCTTGAATTTTATATTTAAAATATTAAAATTGTCCCCGTGGTTAAAGCAGAACATACTGCAAACTGAGAATATAACATCAAAGAGGGACATTCATATTCCTTTGGATCCTTATTGCTGAGCTGAAAAATCTCTTCTTCATATTTTCTGAAAAAGTTATTTACCTTTCTCATCTGTTGTCAAATCCAAACGACATTAAATGGATCTGGGGGTACAGAGACCATTGGTTATTCTTCAGTATTGAAAGGGCAAAGATAAGGTGAGAAATCTTTGAGATAATTTCTTCCTTCTCCCAGGAGATGAAAAGTTTTCTGTTACACAGAAGTAAGGGATGAATCTCCCTGCTGTTGGGCTTTTAAAATCCCACCATCTCTTCTGGAACAAAAACTTTAAGACACTGTCTTAAGAAAATGTACTTCCTGTGCTTCTTTTTTTTTTTCCCCAAGGAGAAGCCACCAGTGACATAAACTGAATTTAAAGTTGTAGGTGAAGGTTCACACATGGATAATTAGGTTGTACAAATACGAACATGCACGAATCTTTAAACAGAAAATATCTAAAAAAGTCAACCAAAATCTGTTTTTTTAATGCCAGTAGGAATTATATTAGCAGTGCAGTTCTTGATTTTAACTCTGCAGCTGGGCTTTGCTGCTTCCTGAATGAGCACGGGAGGAAGATACTAGCTCTGTGTTCAGTAACCAAACTGAAGCACTGAGACATGCAGAGTGCTCCAAGACAAACACTGCCCTGTGCAGCTGATGTTTCCTCACTGTGGCCAAGACCCATTCACGACAGTGTAATCCAAAATGTTTGACAGTAGGTTAGTGATGGCTGTAGCTGCATGCATACAGCATAAGAAACCATTTGTGAGAACTGCCTCAATCTGCACTGGGAACAGTGAAAGTGGCTTTGCTGACTAAACGGATATTTGACTGAAACAGTTAGAGGCAACTGATAACTCTTTCTACTCCTTCTGAAACAGTTAGATATCGTAAAAAGAGTATCAGCTACCTCTCACAAGTCTAGAGGATCAACAGATAAGAAACAAAAATCCACAGAATCTCAATGCTAGCAAAGACGACAACACAAAATAGGCTTTGACATGACTGTAAGCAAGATGGTTATAAAACCTCCTGAAACTGTCTGCTTCAAGTATGGTGGTGAGCAAATCAAAATCCACAAAGAAATGAATTTTAGAAGAGTTTTTCAGTAGGATTTGCTTGATTAGACAGGGATATTTAAATGTGACCTAAGTTTCCCTTATTGGAGTTTAGCCAGTAAGGCTAGTGGCTAAGGCTAGTCTAGCCAATTCACCTCAGCTTAAAACTATCTATTAAATTAGGTGCTTATTACTTTCTCGAGATGCTTTAAAAATAGGGATTATAAATACATAAATATCTTCATATCTATGCTTACAGTGAAGCAAGATGAATCCACTCTTCTTTCCACCAGAAAAGCAGAAGGATACTGCTGAGCAATGATGAGAGGAACTGAACGGAGAGACACATTAGGAAAGTATGATGAGGAAAAAGTGCTCATCCAGGCTGTGCATAATCAAGGTTATGTGCTCACTCGGGGGTTAAAAAAAAAAAAGGCAGGGTGGAGAAGTAGATCAAATATTACCTAGATAACTATCAGAAATGGAGGAGGTCACTGATAATCTGGAAACCAACCCCTGCTTAAGCAAGAAGGCAGACTCTGAGAAAGACTTGAGAAAAAAGAGAATAGCTGCCACAGCAGGAAGTAATGATCAAATCAAGCCATTAGACATGCTGTGCAGCAGTCTCTGGAAAGGAAAATGACCTGAAGAACGGACAGTCAGCCCTACTTACAAAACCCAAGAAAGCTGATAGGCAGAATATATGTGAGATCAAAGTCTTGCTGACGACCTATGTCTAACAGGGTAAAACAGAAAAGCAAATGAGATTTGCTCATCAAACACAGCACAGTGGATTTATTCTGATCACTATAAGCACTCACAAGCACCACAGCAATGTCTGTTTTGAGTTAAGAAAAACCCCATGCAGCTCAGAACAGCATAGTGGGCTCTGAGCCATCTTCAGTTGCAGGATGTCAGCAAGAACATGCTAGTGCTAGCCCTGCTGAAAAACAAATAAATGAAGAAACCGTTGACAGTCTCTGTCAGTGACAAGTTATGCAATGATTTGGTGTGACAAGTGACAACAGAGCGACCCTATAGGTTCCTACTCCATGCTGCTCTAACAGATGTGGAAGGAGTTTGCATGGAAAAAGGCACTTTAAAGCTTAGAGTTAAGGTGATTTCTGTCTGAAGTTTGCTGACCATGACAATCTTCTAGGCACAGCGAATAAGAACTTGCAGGTTCCTTGCTCTTGCCTTCCACAGAACTGATGAATTGTTTGGTCTCCAAAACAGTAAGGACTAAAGGATAGGGATTGAGAGAACTAAAACTAAAAGGATGATATTCTTCTACAGAGTACTGTAGAACTGTATGAAACTGTAGAAATAGTGAAGTAGGTAGCTCCAAAGTAATTGCTTTGTCTCTTGATGCTTGTTCCTCATATCTCCACAATGAAGGGGTTCAAAAAGGGTAAAATGGCAACTTGACATTTGGAATTTGACAAGTTGAAAAAAAAAATTTGTAAAAATGAAGTAATTTCTATAGAAAGAAAACACTTTTTTTCCAGGTGCCTATGTTCTTGGTCTTTCTGCATGAACTGTGGAAGGCCAAATCACACATGCAAAAAAAATGCTATATTTTGGAATGAAATGTTAACTCTGATTGACAGCAATAAGCTGACCACATCCATCCAGAAACAAGATGGGAGCAAAAGTATAGTCATCATCTCAGCAATGACCATAAATGTTACTATAAAGACTGGCTATTTGCTCCAGACTGGAAAAAAACATGTTGAATATCTAGGACACAACAGAATATAATGCTAAGGACTTTGCTTCTTGTTCTGCTGCATTTAATGATATTAATGAATCATAAGATGAAGCACAATAGACAGGACAGTAAAACAAATCTTATGCGGATTATATGTAAGTACTGAGATCAAGGATGATCATCTTAAACTATTTTGTTGACTTGTAAAACACAGCAAGGTTTCAGATCTTTACTAATCTCAGTAAGGATCTATTCAGATATACTGCTAGTTTCTAATACTCAAGTGTAGGCAATTCATTATGATACACAAAGTCTTGGGAATATATTCAGGGTAATATGCAAACAGGAAGATGCTTTATAAATAGCTCGCTATCTATTTATAAAATCCCTAATTGCCCACTCCATTATGTGGGCCCAAATCATGTGAGGTCAGCTTATAGCTCCATGTTCACATTTCCTCTTTTATGGTCTTTGAAATCCTCTTGTTAAACTTTCACAAAGCTACTTGTAAGTATAAATACCATATATAAAATATTTAACAGATGCTCAAGTGCACCTTGGGATGATGGCTATGGTCTGGAATGACCTGTTTATGGGAAGTGTGCCCACATTTCTGCTGAGCATTGCACTTGAAGTGGTTGGAATTGCACAGTAGAAAACATTTGCATCTTCTTCTTATCACATTAAAAAAAAAAATCTCCCCTGATAACTCCTTTCTTATGGGTACAAAATTTAGTAACAGAACAGTCCTCAGGAGTGTCTGTTTGTCCTACTTCCAAGTGACTATAAGAGTTGTGCAGAGGGGATTAAAGGAAGAACAGCTTAGGGAAATGAATGTCTGTATAACAGCAACACAGGGATACCTTTCAGTATTTTGTCCATGATTTGTCTACTAGAAAAAAAAAACATGGTCCAAAATATTAGCACAGATTAGCATATATATATATATAAAATAAGCACAAGTATATAATTCTTCTGAGGATCCAAAAGGATCTTAGCAGAAAAAGTAGTCCTATGTTAAAAGATTCAAATTTCTCCCTTTCACGCTCATGAGCACATAAACATATAAAATCTAAACTCATGTAGCAATATCGTAAAATTATAGGCATTGTCTTGTGCCTTGTCTAGCTAAAGGGGTGAGCCGTACTAGCAAAATACCTCTATTATACCTAGCATTAACAATCATACCTCAGATATTATCATTTTTAGAAAACATTCTAATGTAAGAATGTTTGCATTCTTTCTGTTAGAAAGGGCATTGTAGCAATTGTTTGGAATAAGCAAGTACCCAATGAGGGAAAAATCTTTGAGTTTAAATTGGTTATTTGTTCACAGTGACAGAAAGAAGATCAAACCTATTCTACAAGAATGTATCTGACAATCAGATTTGCCTTTTCCTTTTATGTAGAGATAGACTAAGATGAAATTTAATATTAAACCTTGATTTAATCTACCATGAAGTTTAAGCTGATGAGCAAAACAGAAGTAGAGAATAAAACTTGTATGAAAATATTCCTTTAATATTTTGCTCTTCATAAATTCTCAGCAGGTAAGCTGTTCAATAAATTTATCTTTATCCAAAATTGAGCAAGAAAATACACTCTGTGTTAGACTGACTAGGCAACAGATTTGTAAATGGCAACAGATTTATAAATGTGAAAATTAAGAGTAGAAATTGAACTCTGAAAAATATAGCCTGAGATTATTTTCTTTTGCTGAGACATTTTGCCATCATCATTTTAAACATAATCATTTCTATTATCACTCCAAACTACTGTAATTTCCTTGATTTACAGTTCCCACTTTGTCAAGTACAGAAATCAGTCATTTACATGTTATGGCTTAGATCTGTCAACAGCCCTTCAAAGCACTGATCCTATATCCTCCCTGGGAGGGAAGCACTCTGCAGTATATGCCGAAGCCCATCTCCCACTTGCACACTTCCCAGCCTCTGGCTAAGATCAAGTACATCAACTGGTCTTACTGATTAATATCGGATACAACCTCCGCCTGCAGATTTTATGTTAAATGGATTTGGAGAGCTGGGAGAGAGTAACAACTTCCTCCATCCACTCCATGCATCCTGATGGTGAAGTCCTTAGAGGTACTGTGGCCACACCACGGCCGCATGGCAGGAGGTAATAACTGCATATGTAACCAGCCAAAGTGCACCTGGTGTGTCTCTTTTAGATGACATCTGGTTTCACGGTGTTCCCATGGATCTGCTGGTGCGGGCAAGCAAGCACCGGGGCTCCACAGCCACTGGAGCTTCCCTCTTCGCGGGGGACTCCTGACACTGTGAGTCAGGGATATGGAGAGCATGGAGAAGGCTGTGAGTCAGCTCTTACAGCCAGATGGGTCCTCTGCTGTTGCCACTCTTCCTAACAGACCTTTCACACTCCAGAGTAAACTGGGANCTCCATGCACCCTGATGGTGAAGTCCTTAGAGGTACCGTGGCACACCACGGCCACGTGGCAGAACGTAATAACTGCATACGTAACCAGCCAAAGTGCACCTGGTGTATCTCTTTTAGATGACATCTGGTTTCACGGTGTTCCCATGGATCTGCTGGTGCGGGCAAGCAAGCACCGGGGCTCCACAGCCACTGGAGCTTCCCTCTTCGCGGGGGACTCCTGACACTGTGAGTCAGGGATATGGAGAGCATGGAGAAGGCTGTGAGTCAGCTCTTACAGCCAGATGGGTCCTCTGCTGTTGCCACTCTTCCTAACAGACCTTTCACACTCCAGAGTAAACTGGGACAGACTTAATTAACTATGGACTGAACTGGCCCTGGCTGCACCCATGATCACACCACGGCAGAGGTTTTCGTAAATCTTTTCCAGCACAGCAAATTCTTACTGGGCACAGTTAGAGATGTTCTATATCCTGTTAAATCAAGTGTCAGTCCTTGCTAGATGGCAAATCCCCATTCTTGCTGAATGAGAGGACTGCACAAATCAGATTGGATGAGAATTTGGCCCAATGTCTATAAGTGGCAAACAACCAAACTTACAGGTAGCTAACTCAGAAAATAAAGTAAAATGCAACACTGCCTAATGGCTACACAGTGGTAAATTTATATTTAAGCTATTTCATTGTCATTTGTCTTTATTCGATTAAGCCACTTGATTGATAAAACATGCTGGAATACAATTTATATGCAGCAGTATAATCTACCTAGTGGTCTGGGTTCCAGAACCACAAGGATAAACATACTCAAACCATAAAGGCACTCTCAATGCCAGATATTTATTTATAAAGCCTGCTGAAAGATGTCTCATCATTACCATCTCTATTAGGGATGAAGTGTCAGCTACACTACCACAACCTCTTTCCAAACCTTTTAAAGTTAAAACAAGTCTCAGTGATGTCCAACACATAAAGGTATTTCACAAGTGAGGAGAGATTTCCTCACGAGGAATATCATTCACTTTCTACAGTGAAGAGGACAACGGGTATATCACTGTAACAATAGCACCATTGTAAACCTTTGACAGGGAGGTTACATTTTCCAGTAAGTAAAAAAAATAACAAAAACACAATAGTCTCCTCTGTCATTACAGACAGATACCGGAAAGGAGTCTGTGTCTGACAACTTTAGGCCAAATCATTGTAAGAAAGCCCAAT
This sequence comes from Crypturellus undulatus, assembly GCA_013389825.1. Taxonomy (NCBI): domain Eukaryota; kingdom Metazoa; phylum Chordata; class Aves; order Tinamiformes; family Tinamidae; genus Crypturellus; species Crypturellus undulatus. The sequence continues at coordinate 441,035 of VWPW01018073.1, forward strand.
TTCACAATCAGTCCAGCTAGCGCAGAATATCTTATTTCTGATGATATTTCTATTAAAAAAAGCCATACCAGTAGAATATTAGCTCTTGCAGAATGGAAGAATTCTTGAATGGAATAGATGCTGCACCAACAAGTACCAAGATTCAAGTTCTTTCTTTCTTTGGCTCTGGAAGGTCTCCTGGACATTGTTTTCTGAATTTAAAAGATTGTTTCCAGAGCATAAGAAAGAGTAAATTTTGTTATTCTTGCTTGACTTTCAGAATCTTTAAACACACATCTCTAAACATACGTTTAAATATACTCGAAAGATAACAGCCCATTAAAGCTAGCAGTGATTAGATTCTGTTGCATGGGTATCTCTGCCCTGGGGAGCAGACTGGGATAACCTGCTGATTCCAGATGTCAGTAAAATGTCATTTAATAGATGACCTAAAAGTTAATAATTGAGGTCAACTTCAATTGGGTACAGGCAGTTTATTCCTGTTTCATCAAAAGACCATTTTTCAATTCACAGAGAAAGATATATTATAAAATAGTCCTTTTTTTTCTCTGTCATTGCTTAAGAATAATTTCACCACTGCTACTCAGAACCAAAGTCCACTGACCCACCAAGCTGCACCACAAGCAGCTCGCAGATTAACTGGGCAAAACCATCCAAGATTTTCTAAGTTTTGTCTGACACTGTTCCACTTCTTCTATGGCCAGTAAAGAACTGAAATTAAAAAAGAAAAATGCTAAAGGAAAATACTGACTGTATGAACATGCTGATGAAATGGTGAGATACGTGATATTGCTGCTTCTAGAGATGAGGGAAAGAAAAGAACCAGTTAGCACTGACTTTGGTAAGAAACAGCCAAAAGAAAATATACCTTAATAAAAAAAATACACTTAGCCACAATCATGATTATGAAGCACAGAAAGCAATTTAAAAGAAATAAATAATGCAAACCTACAATTGTAAAGGGAAAGACATTCTGAAATAGAAATGATTTCTCTATATCTGGATTTCTTTATTCAGAGGAAGAGCACTAACAAAACTCTTTATATATTGCCTCTTCTACTTAAATATATATATATTCCATCTATGGTAATTGAAAATGGTTATAAAAATGTAATACTTTTACTTATAAACATAGTATGCAAAAGAAAAGAAATTTCCTAAAACATTGATATTTAACATAATCATTTTACTATAGTATCATTTAATGGCTAATCACATGGTACTAGACTAGCAAGTGAAATCCTTTTTGAATGTTTGATTAGGAAATGGCTACTAGATATTGTTAGAATTACAGAAAGCTATCACATTGCTTACTCTTACATCTGCTTACATCTACTCTTACTGCTTACATCTAAAACTGACTTTTTACGTCCCTATCATATGAAAAGTGTTTAAATGAGAACAACATTTATGTGGGAAAAGTATATTGAAAGTTTGGTCCACCCCATGGGCTAAGATATCCTCTATCCCCCTTCAAGTCCAATATACAGAAAATGTAGTTTCAAGCACTACATTTATTATTTTGGCATCTGTGAATTATGTGGTTTCATAAATGTGGTCAGATAGGAGGAGGTAGAGAATAAATTCTGGAGATTGGTTTCCCTCATGCCTCTGATGCAAAATAAAAAGGTTCGTTTTTCTGCCTTGATTTAGTTTAATTATAACCAAAAAATCTCATTAACTGGTTATAAATTTCAGTTTCACTGAACTGTGATTTTTCCCTCAATAAGATTATTATTTACTTAATATTCATATCCTGAATAAAACAGGGTTTGCACTTTACTATGTGCTATGCAAGAAAGAATTAGATGTTTCCATGTTCTAAAGCAACAAAAATAATTCTGCATTTAAAAGGTAAGTGCTGCCTAATTCCTTCATATCATTTTTTTCAGGCGATAAAATTGTAATGACAATCAACAATGCTTGAGTATTTAGCATTTTCCTCATTTCTGAGCCTTCAAAAATTGATGTCATTTGACAAAATGTGGAGATTAGTCCACAAGACAACACTGACTTGTCCTCTCAAATTAAATACAGAGTAGTGACCTAAATTAACAATATCTTTTTATTAGTCTCAACTCTGTCAACTGCATTTGATTCAGAATGAAGGGAGTAAAGGATGTAAAAGGCAAACAATATAATTTTTAGTATTTTTAGTATTCAGTGAAAGAAAGACTCACATGAAAGGCGCTTATAAATGAACATTCCTAATAGATTTATATTGTAACAGTCTTACTGAGATACCTGTAGTCCAGGTTGTGTTTTGCTATAGTAGGAAGAGTAGCTCTAGAAGTCTAAAAGACATCTGAATTTTACAGACAGTGGATTTTTTCAAACAACTCAAAACAAGCTGCAAAACTATTCAAACACTGATTTGTTAGAATCGCATTTAGAAAAAAAAAATCAATCTGAAAATCTTCACAGAGATTTCAAGGAATGTTTCATACATTCAGTATTATTTGAGACCACAGGCTCTTCTGAATGGAAGGATAAGAATGATGGATGAGAACATATTTGCTTACTTGTTTTTTTTGTGAGAAAATGACAGCATGTCATATTGCATATAACAAATCAATTTTTTCTTGAGTACTTCTTCTCATTTTCTACTCACTTATGAACTCAAAATAAAAGTGAAGATGGAGCCACAGACATCAAACCTGAGTGCAGTCTATTCTGGGAACCATTTATAGTGTAAGTAAAAGTCTAATTAAATAATGACTTCATTTCAGCAGGATCCCATGATAAGAATCAATAGTGAGGCCACTGATCTTGCATTAATTTGCCCTTACATCGTCACTAAATCTTGTCACAGTCACACTTTCTTGACACCCTGAATTAACCTTGACTATAACCTTAGCTTTAAAATTGATGCCTGGCAACTCTTTTCGGTTAGCTAGAACTTTTTTTTTTCTCTCCAAAGATTTCAATGTCTGAAATAAATTTTCTTCAAGAGTGTTCACTCATACAAACCTTGTCTTCAATTCTAACAGGGGTAATGATCTTTCCCGAAAGAGGGTTTTCCAAAACATAGTGAAAATTGTTATATGTTTAATTTATCTGAGACTTTGCTGAAAAGCAATTTTGTTTTCCTTTAAGCTTTGCATATGCCTTGGAAGTAAATGCAATATTTTGATCTCATGTGTTTTTTTCTAACACGTTTTTGTATTTATGACTGAGATCAAAACACACACACAAAGACAGAAATACAGCAAATCAAACATGACTAAAATGCTACAAAAATATCTGTAAGTTTTGAGTTCTGCTGTTGATGTGTATCTTTTTTGTCATGTGTAAAGAACCTCCTGATCTTCTGGAAGCTGGTGACCTAAACCTGCAATGCATTTTTTATTTTTCCTGGATTGTATTTGCTAGCTGAGACTTTGTTCTCCTGCAAATAGAGAAGGTTTCCTGTACCTTACATGTCTTTACAGACTTTCTAAAAAATGTATTGCTTTAGAAAATCTCAAAGACACTATTTTAAAGCTTTACAACTGCATGAATGCAAACATAAAACAGCTCTCTGAGCAGACTGATATACTGGGATTTATGGAGAAACAGCATTTTAACTTCAGGGTTGGGTAAAGAAATGAGAATCCAAAATGAATCTTTACTGTCCCGGAAATATAAAACATGCTCTTTCAAACCTGTCTGCAGATTTCATATTAAGCAATTTCCTTTCTGGTGATACTTCATTAAGTTGCACAGAAAACTCATTATTCTGTCTCTCCAAAAAAGTCAATACAATAACTGGATCTTTGTATTAAAAGAATCAGTTGCAGATTCTTTTACTTTGCTGGAGGCTTAGAAACATTCTGGCCTTGAGAGTTTGGTGCGCCCTTATGTGAGCCTGAGGCCCGCAGAGGGCCTCTTGTTTACATAAATCCACTTTGATCCTGGTGCCAGACATGGTTTTGGCAATATTCTGCCTTGTTTTCCACCTTTGGCTGAGAAGATGGGATAGTCAACTGTTTACCTAAAGGGTCTCTGAGTTTTAAGATTCAGCAAGAGCCCCTGAAGTTCACTGAAAGCTCAGTAAAGAGTGCACCAATAGAGCAGAGAGGAAGGAAGATTTTAGCGCTTGGTAGGGTCTGCTGCTTTATACTCCTGTGTCTATGGGACAAGAAGCATGGAAACGCACTCCAGCTGACATAATCTTTGCAAATAGTATTAGGCACGATGAGGAACGGAAAGGGGAGAAAACTAGCGTGATGTCTTGGGCTTTTATAAGCTTTCTCTTCACTATTTTATCTTGTAATTTATTGTGTGGCTGTTTCACCCAAGGAACTGCACTTCCTAAGAGCATCGAGAGCACAGTGGTATTCAGAGGCATTCCATAGTGTTCACCCAGGAACTTCCCGATATGCAGTGTTGAGATAATATATTTCACCTGCAGTACCACACACAAGCCAAAGTCATATTAACCGTAAAACTCAAAGTCCTATTTCATTTTGTGGAGTTTCTCAATACTCCCCATTCCTCCCATCTTCTAAACATAAATGAATTGCAAAAAATAAAGAAGCAGGACCTCATCTGACCAGGAATATCCCAAATGAGAGAGTTCTAGGAGTTTAAAGACATGTTCTGAAAGGCTATGTATCATCCAACATAATTTACACGTTTGGCAGGATCTTTCTTCTAATTTGTGATAGTATAGTCTTTATTAACCATCTGTTTTCCTTTCCTTTATTCAATGATACCAGACCTAAAGGGAGAGAACAGCTCGGAAGGAAGCCAGACCAAATTACCCAACATTCTTCATCCTATATGTATATTTAGAAAAGTCACTGGCACACAGATCTGCACTTATTTCTGTGCAGTATTTTATACATGTAGATTAATGCCTGGTTCTGTATGGCCAAAGAAAAGATTTATCCTTCTTACTTAACTGGACTTCTAGAAAATTTGGCCCTATGAGTTTTAATAAAAACAAAATGGTTTGTAGTAAAGGTTAATCTACTCTACAGTATTATTTAACATTCATATAAAAAAAAAAGAAAAAAAAAAACTTTTGTAAGAATTTGAGCTGTAATGTATTGCATGTGCTTTCTCTAAACATAAAAGGATTATTTTCCAGGACTCTCAGTACTTGACTGACATTTGCTGCTTGTACAAGCCCAGAGAGGACAACTAAATAAAGCAAATAATACTTAGATAATGTTCATAAAATAGGGCCCGCCATTTCATCATCCCAGCAATCGGGGTATGAAGTAGAACCAAGAAAAATCAAAATAGTCCCAAGAACAAAATACATTAATCTCCAGTGATGTGTGCCCAGAAGATTATGGCATATTGCATTCGTTTCTCTTTTTATGACACCTTCCTATTATAACGTTAGGGAGGATGCAAATAGGGAGGTCTATGTGTACGTAGGATCAGCTAAAAGTTAAAGAAAAAAACCATTCTGTGCTCCATACTGACAGAATTACTACATTTTTTTCTAGAAGCTAATGAGACAAAGCTAATATCTGCTTGTCCTTCATTCCATAATACACTTATTACAAAACTACTATTCAAATTACAGTCACATCTTATTAGACAGCAGATGGTCTTATCTAAATTGGTCAGTTAATTCAAGTTCATAATTACTTATTAATAAAGTCACAACAATGAATCAAATCTTCCTAGATGAAAAATTCTGGGAATTTTTCATGAAGCCAGCCATATCTTGCAATTACTGATGGGTATTTTGTAAGAGGTAAAAACTTATGGGAGGGCCATTTGTGTAAAATGTGCTTCTGTAGTTCCTTATGTTTATTAAGCGCATTTCTATGACCACTGATAGGTGCCAGAGTCTATTATCCCATAGTGATGCATATTCCAACTCTGTGAAAAGTAGATGAAGATATTGTATTAGAAAAACCTGTGAACTCTACATGACATTCAACTTTAATTTTGCAGGAAAATTTCTTTTCCCAAATGTAATTTCATGTCAAATAGGGCTTTTCTAAATATATATTAATTCTTCTGCTATAAAATTTCATCTCCAAAACTGTTTTTTTCTATATGAACAGCAGAAACACTAATTAAAACAATCTTATGATTATCACATATGGAAATATAGATTTTATCTTTGTTGCATTCTTTTATTTTTTCTCTAAGCAATTACATGGAATTGAGCACCACAGCTTGTGCCTCACAAACCATGAATTAAAATTTCCTTCATTATCTTCATTAGCTGAGTTCTGCAGATACAAACCAGACCTGCTCACTGAACAAAATACAGCTAAAACCTGTCTTGTTTTTTTTTTTTTTTCAGGCACCTTGAAGTAAAGTCTTAATTTCCACTGACTAAAATATTGTCCTTCCTGTGGTGCCTTCCTGTGAGTGGCCTGAAATCAGGGTCACTGAGATAAACGTAGTGCTTGTCTTCACTGGCTTGCGTAGCTTTAGGTTCTCTTCAAAGAGCTGCATCTCTCCTGCTATCCACCTTGTTGTTACAATTGCCTGGAAGCGATTCGTTGAGATGTTTTCCTCCGAAGAAAAGGCAGCGGATGTATAAGCAGGCTACCCCATGAAAACTCCAGAGAAAACTTAGGGCTAACTCTGTCAGGCAGTGAAAAGCTTTGAATGTGAAAGGCTGTTCTCTCTGTGCCCAGCTGCCACTGTCCAATTTGCTCCTCATTTATGACATGCATGTGACAGCAGGGCTCAAACAAGAAGATTAGCAATCAGGCTGGACTCTTTAAGTTGAAAATCAAGGCTAGTTCTTATTATAAGTCCGTACTTTATTTGAGCTCAGGGAACGCAAGGAGATTGCCGTGCTCAGAGCACCTTGATTAAGCTCTCCCTGTGGCAGAGTCATCCTACAGTTTGCTTTGGTGAAAGTGGACCATAGTTTTGAATAAGTGAGCCCTGTAATTCAGGCTGCTGTGAACTATTGCAGGTGGCTTGGATTGAGCTCAGGTAGGGGTTAAGCAGAAATCCTTCCTGGCACTAGAAGCCAACAGAGATATGACTAAAAGAGCAGACAACTGGAAAAAATAGTAGCATTTCTCGATCCAGTGGTAGCTAATGTGGATGAATTTGCAAAAATAAGAACAGATTAATTAGGGGAGGGATGACATCGAATATTTTCCCTACCTCATCCTTTTATCGGTAAGAAGTATTAGATTCCCAAGTGACAGCACTTTCCAAGTCAATAAACTTACAGCTATACTATGTATGCCAAAGACCTCATTTTATAACCATCCCTGACAGAAATCATTACAACAAACAAGGATAAGATTTTCTGAAGATATTCACAGTGTAGGTAGTTTTCTATGTTGCAAGCATAACATGAAGTCTCCATACTCAACAGAAAATGAAAAATACTGGAAGCAAGAAACATTTCCTAAGACTGAAATCCCGGCAATGTAAATGCAATAAAAAACACCACCTGCCCTCGAGGGCCAATCTGCCACCTTCAGTGGAAAATTGACCTAAGATATTAAATGTGGCTCTACAGAAAAAAAAAAAAAAAAGGAAAAAAAATCTGAAAGCAAATAGCTAAAGGAAAAATCTCTTATGAATCAAAGATAGTTCCTAGTATACCCGCAGGCCTAAATGAAACAGTCCTATTTTTTCTGAAAGGCACAAAGATGTCTATTCTCACATGTTTTCTAACCACCTCCTTTTTTTTGGCTCGTACTAATAGTTACTTTTTGTTCATATTGCAACCTTTTTTGCATGAGTTTTCAGAAGTAAAGATGTGATATGTAGGAAAGGTATCTTGAACCCACATGGCATAATTCTTTATTTATCATAATAGACTATGCAGATGACATCTGATAAAGAAGACAAAAAGCCACATCTCTTTGTTAAAGCAAATTACGCTTCTATTTTAAATTTCAGAAAAAGGATTTGCAAACTTTAAGCTTTGTCTGCAGAGTGCTACTGTATTTATCTAGTTGATCTCACTGAGCAAGCCCAATCTCTGTGAATTCTTTGGCACAATAACAGTTTCCCTCCAGAGCTATTTAATTTAAGTTTGATTTTCTTTACACTTCATGCCAAATTTTGTGCTTTTTAAAATTATCATTTGTAAAATGATGAGCACAAGGAGGGCATTAAAAGAAACAGATGATATATTACAAGCTACCCATGAAATTGTACCCCCTAATTTATGTAAAAATTCTGCTAGATGGATGGGCCAAGGTTTAAAAAAATGAAACTGCATCAAAGTTGAGTCTTTAGGTAATTTCAGTACTACCAAGCATCTAACAAGCCTAACCAACTTGTATCGTACAGACTGTCTGCTCATTAAAATTAAGAATCTAATTTAAAAAATAGAGAAGAATAATTTGATCATACATTTTCCAATAACAATGCAAGCCTCCTTTATCTATTGAAAAAGAAATGTAATGCTTTCTGAGAATTTTAAATGAGGACTATTTTTAGAGGAGCGAGACATCTACAACAAAGAACGATAAAAGGAAACTCCTCTAGACACTTGGTAAAACATTTAATAGAAGTATCACATGAAGTTAGAGAAAGAGGAAGAGCACTTCAGTCTGACTTCTATTTTATGCTGTAAAGGAAAAATGTGCGGGGTACAAGGGACAAATGCCACTTTAACAGTCAACCACTTTGAAATGTTTTCTCCTTTTACAATGGGATGCATTGTAATAGGATGCACAGAGGCAAAATGCTTTTGCGAGTGATACGACAATTTATGATGGCATGATTGATATTTCATGATAATTCCCTCAAAAAAGAAGACAAAAAAAAAAGTAATTGAATATACAGGATGTGTGTGATCAAAGAAAAAAAAAATAAAAAATAGTTTGCAGAGAATTTGAAGCCTTTTGCATAGGTATATCACTGGAGAAGTTCCGCAGAGCTGTGTGTATGATACTAACACATTTAGTTTTTTGTTGCCTAGAATCTCTTCTATCTATTTTTGTCCACACTAAAGACCTTTTTCCTCTTGTCCATCCCAGCCCAGCACAAGGAGGATGTCTGTGAAAAGCTCTCTTCCACCCCAGCAGCAGAACTGAAAGCTTTTAATGCACATCAGGTAAGTATTTTCTTGTTTTGACCAGGCCTTGGTCATGTGTATATACGGAAATTTTCTGAAGATGGATGAAGAAAGGGAAATTAGTACTTATCAGATCTTAAGGTAGCAGTAGGCCCATGGGGCAGTGGAAAAATGGGTTAGGAAATAAGCAAACATGTTAAAAACTTGTATTAAATAACGGGCAGAGGATTTTTTTAAGCATTTTAAAAAAAATGGTCAAAAGCATAAATTTTTCATGGACATGAACAACAAATTCATTAGAAACAGCAGATTTGTTCCTATTTTCAGTCTATCTTTTGATGCCACAATATCTCCTAACAAGCTACGTGGATCTGTTATCCTTGTTTCTTTTCTTTTTTTTCTTACATTTTATTCCCAATATTTGTGGCATTTACTTCTTCTGGAAAATGACTCATACAATTAAACCACTCAATTTTATTAACTTCAAATAACTCATTTTTGAAGAGGTAATTTCCTTCTATTAATGGAATTCTCATAATTTCATATATGCCTTTATCCCACAGGAAGGACCCATGGTAACATATTCACACACGTTCAACCCACACTCCAGTGTTAGTAATAGTTGGAGAAAAAAATCAGGATGATTGATCCATGGCAGTGAGTGTTTTTCCTAAAACTGAAAGAACTTTTTCACAAAAGTTTGGTATTTTCCTGTTCTTATGAGGACATAGTTCACAAGGCAATTAAACTTCAAATGCATGCTTACTGCTTTTTAGAAATCTACTTTATATGTCATGTCATCAAAATAATGTTAAATCAAAAAAAACAAAAAGCCTCTGCTGCCATTTCTTACTCCAATCTTTTACAATATTATAGCCCTTCCTTTTAAAATGATTGGATTGATGAGGATTGATAATAAGGATTATGGATTTAAGATGAAGCATTTAAACGAAATGAGGATTACTAAATTAATCAAAAATAAGTCAGCGTCGTAAAAGGGATGTGGAAAGAATTCTGTCTTTTAAAGTGTTACAAAATAGTGGTATTTCTTAGGCCACCACAGAACAGGGGAAGCAGCTTGCCAAAATTCCCCAAAGACTGACCATTTAAAAGACGAAATGAGCGACCAATCTCTTGTTTTTCTTATCCGTATTTGCTTTAAAAGAAACAAAATCTCCTCACAAACAGTCCTGATGTCTTGGGCTTGGACAAAGAAATCAAGACTGTTTCATTTTCAATCTTCAAGCTGAAGGCAGATTCATAATGGCTATTATATGGCCACAACCTTGAAACAAATCCTTCCCACACAGAGCTCACCACAGGATCTTGGCTTCTGTTCATACTGTTTGATGGCTGTTGGGTGGCCAGCTCAAGAGGAGGAGTTAAGTCAGTGAGCTCACCCCATCAGCTCAGTCCGTCACACCACCACTGCACCATCGTGTTTTGCATTAACTGTCATTCTTACTGGCAAACTAAGCTGCAAAGCCATGCTTTGGAGACAGCCATCCTATAACCCATGCCAATCTGCAAGAACGGAATAAAGCAACCCGCACTGTTGCTTCCTTTCTTTGGCAAGACAGAATATTCCACTCCCTGTGGTATTAATATGGAGCTATTCATGAGGACATTGCTCCCTAAATATGTGTAAAAGCTTTGATGAAATGAGATTGGTTGATCTTGACCCTAAGTGGAAACAAGCAGCAGGTAGATTCCATTCCCAGGGAAGAGTTGTGTTGCACTGTGAAGGAAATATAACTGACACTAAGTAGTTCAGAAGGGTTTTGCCTTTCTGTCCAGAAGACAGACTGATGAGATCTCTTTCACAGCAGGAATGTAAGTTTGAACTGCACTGCATGAAATTATGCTTGCCTAAGCTGATCAGGGAAACTACTTGAAAATGACGCACACCTCAATTTGCTGGGGGAAAAAAAGAATGCAAAGACTTCTGGGATGGGGAAATGAATCTAGCCTGCTTTGGACCTTGTGCATAGTTTTGTTTTATCAGTTGAGATCTTTGTCATGTCTAGTCTAATTGGTCTACACCCCTGCACAATCTAATATATACATGTGCGTGAAAAATAATATATTTCTCTTCTGCAGTGATGATTTCACAGAGAATTGTCAAACCAAAAATCTTCCTTAAAATAGTACTAAGTAAAATTAATTCAAATAACATCCTTAAGATTGTGGAGAAGGAAAGAAAGCTTTATTATTATCAAGTTATACCATGGACTATCTTGAATTCTGCTATTGACACAGATGCCAAGACCTTTTGTTCGTGCATGCGATGCTTTTGCAGGCTGATACATTATCACTGCCCCATATGAATGCTCCCCCGATACAAACATGACCTTGTGCTCCAAAGCTGAGATCTCCTGAAAGCAAAGCATTCATTGCTTCCTAAAGGATCATCATGAACTGTGCAAAAGGAAACTGATTTAAAATAGATATGCGTATTTCATTGCTCTAACCCACCTGAAAATAAGAGTTGCTGTGCATTCATCAGAGGGCCAATGGAACCTACACATTGATCTTTGACAAAGCAACGGAGACTGGGAAAAATAACATCAGAGCAGCTATGCCAAGCAGTATCACCTGCTTTTGTCCTAATTTTAGTAGTCTGCCAACTAAAACAATGTGAAATAACAGTTAGATGTTAATCCTAATTAGTAGCAGAGCAACTGATAGGCAACCTCTTGTGATAAAGTTCAATGCTGTCAATGCTTTGTACACTTCTTCTAAGTTTCAGACGTTTCTTGACAGTACTACACCCTGGGGAATATTACATGCCATTTTTAGGAAAACAATTTCTCTCCTTACTACCACAGCACTTCTGGAAGGCTGAAATACATTCACTTAGTAGCAAGAGCCTCGATGCTGTAGAGTATAAACTTTGTTCATGTGTTATAGTCTTTAAGAATGACTTCTTATAAATTTGTTATGTTAATCAATTGTGCCTTTCCCAAGCACTGGCAGGTTTTTAGGTATTTGAAGCAATATTAAACTCCAAACACTTTAGGGCCAATTTCTACAAAAGTGAACATCGTGATAAAAAAAAAATAGTTTCTAATTTATCTACTCTTACAGAGAACAACTATTTCCATGGTTATTTTGATTTTGACAAATCTAACTTGTCTTCCTAACCTTTCCAAATAAGAACACAACTGGATCAAATTTCTATTGATCAACCAAAATAAATCACCAACTTGCAAAACTTTGCCCGCAAGTCTATCATGGAAAGAAGTAAAAGCAATGAATTTCTATACTTAATGAGGTTTAAATGACAATGAAGAAAAAGCTGAATAGGCTTCAATTAGGAGAAGTAATCCTAAGAGGGCCACCTGACAATTATATTTAATATGCTAATGCTGTGTCAGTACATGAAATTTTCTACTCTGCCCATAAAGGTCTTGTTAACAGTAATTAAATGTTAAGACATTCAGCCCTGTAAAGAAAAGAGATATAGTGGAATTATTATCACTAGAATCAGTGGAAGTCTTTTTTTTTAATTAGTATTTGAATAGCAAAAGATTGAATTCTCGCTACCCAGGGACAACGAGGCTGATCAGGTCTCTATTAAATTACATCAAATCACACCTTGATCATTGGAAGTGTAAACGTTTGTGTAAATCACTGGGTTTGCTGCTCTATAGATGACAGCAGCCTTGTGATCCCTGTCTCAGCGTGTCTTACACTGAGCGTGTAAGCAACCCAGATTGCTAGTTTTTGAGCTCTGTAGTACCGGCCATGAGTACCGCGGGCTATGAGGCAGTGTCTATGTGGAAGCTCATCTGGGATTAAAACTGCGATAGGTTGAAGTACTGAGGAAAAGCTGTTTAGAGCAGCAGAGAATGAAGCCCACTGGAGACGCTGTGTTGCCACTGCTGCTATGGACGGATCTGCATGAGATATGGGAGATTACTGTCCCTGTCTCCCTTTTTCCAAACTATAACAGTTTATGGTTTTTAGTTCTGGAAGTCACAAGTTGTTTTGATATGACATCAAGTCATAAGGACTTGTGACCTTTGATATGACTTGACATCAGATCAAAATGGCAGACATAACATTCATACAGACAGCTCTTCAGTTCCATAAAGAATATTTTGATAAGATCTTAAGGACTTTTTCCTTTTTGACAGAGTGAGACAGACTCTATACCAACAGCAAACACTGGAATTACACAGCAAGGCTTCCAATAAAAGATAATTGGTTTTAGCCAATAAAATTAATTAAGATTGCCACAGCCTCTTAGGATCATAATTCTGCTTTTAATACTTGCTCATAGATTCCACAGAAAATTCATTTGCAGTGATTTTTTTTGCATAGATAAATGTGTATATTCTAATTTAGACATATAAAGAAAAATGAGTTCCACTTATTACTTAAACTATGTATAAACTAAAGTGTAAATTTATGCAAATGAATATTAAGTGAGATCCTAAATCAAAACTGGTATGATAAAACCATAACTAGGATTAATCAACCATATAGCATGTCAGCAATCATTGTTCCTTAGCATCTTGGCCTCAGGTTTCGTATCATCTCCCATCATACAGAAATAGTTGGCAAATATTTGATGGAACATGTCAATAAGTTAAGAAGGTGAAGTGCTAAAGGAAAAATGTAAATATCGCAGTTTTCAGTGCATCCATTGAAAAGCTCATACTTTTAAAATCTGGTGCTAGCAAAGATTTTGTCAAGTAATGGCAACTTAGGCATAATTTCACATGTAAAAGAGGAGGGAGAAAGCATGGGAAAACTGCCCCCAATTATCTATATTAAAGGTAATTTTTTCTTTATATTTTAATGCTTTAATGCTTGGACACATTAAGTCTCCTTCTGTTTTCTGTTTATGGACAAAGGAAGCTTTGGCCCATAACCATTAAAATGGGTCCACTCCTTGCTTCACAGAGACTCCCCAGTTTCCAACATGGTAATAGGATAATCATCTTAGGAGAAGAGAAAAATTGCCATACACTGACAAAGTTTTTGTGAATCACTAGCTAAACTTCACTAAACTCCGGCTTTTGAACAAGCACTGAACCATCAAAATACAGTCTCTTTATCTCATTAAGGTCAGTAATAATAATCAAGGTCTCATGGAATAAAAATGTCACTGAATGCCAATGAGATATTTATCCTAGGGCTTCTATAATTTTAACTACAGAGAGAGCTGAAATATCATTTGGACAATGATTGGGGAATTAACCCCACCTCTTCTCATCTCTACGCATTTTAATGTGGGCAAAAAGCTATCGTTACTGTAACTCCTGTATGGCTTGAAACCAGAGATGAAAATGAGGTGGGTGAAATACTTGCCAAATGTTTACAACACACATTGTTTCCAATCATCAATCTTTTAATAATTTCTATTTTTGGTTTGCTCAGCTCTTTTGCCAAGAATGCTGTAAGGTTCTCCATCTGCAGTTGTAACAGGGATTAGACAAAAACGTAACCACCTCGTATGGGTAAGCAGGAGCTTGGCTAAATCTCAAACTAGAGAAATTATAGTATGTCACATATTAATGTTTTCAAAGTTAGTTTGCAGAGCAGCTGAGCATATTAAGCCTTGTATAATGCATTTCAATCAATATTTTATTTCAGGTTGGGAGAAACTCTATAAGAAATGATCAGGAAGCATTAAAACAGCACTTTTAAATCACTTGACTAGGAGTTGCAGAGAAAACTGGTAAATTTGTCCTCTTTTAGAGCTTGAATTAAAATATGATCATGTAAATCAACAACGGTGATTAATAATGAAAAGACTTAAAAATGTGCTTTCTTTCCCACCTTTACAAAGAGTTTGTATGGTACTAGTCCCACCTATGGAAAACTAACTGCCAACATTTCAACCATCATATAGCTTGCTTCTGAAAGACACAAAAATAAGAAAAAGGATTCTGTACAAGTTTTGGAGTGAGCTTTCCAAGAGGTTATTTTAAGAACCAGAGGCAAAATTCATCACATCAGAAGGTTAATTCATCAAGACTAAGAAAGAAAATCCTGCCTTGCATACATCTATTTCTTCCCATTTTCCTTGGGCAGTAAGCCCTTCTACCCATGGAAAATCCAAGTAAAATACATATTTTCTAAGAGCAAGGAGTCTGGGAAAGAAAAAAATATACAATTTATACTGCTGCTTTCTAGATAACTAAAGATCTTCATACTTATAATAAAAAAGCCAAGTTTATATACTTTAAAGCATATATTGTTTGACATTTTTGGTACCTCCCTATTGTTACAATGGTGCTACTGACAACCAGATAGATGCCTGGGATGATTTTGTGGAAAAAGCAGCGAGTGCTCATATTTCTGTATTCTTCTCCAGGAATTAATTTAGTCCAGGATTTCATTTTATATGAAACACAATAATTTACAGGCTGTTAAATGTGTTTTAAAAGAAATTATTTCTTTTGGCTCCTCAAGTCCTCAACAGGGAACTTACTTTCCTGGTACTTCTGGATCTGGTACTTCTGACTATGTTCTAGTTCCAAAACTAACACAATTTTCTTTTAAGTGAAGATGAATGGATGTAGGACAGAAGGAGAACTACAATTTTCTCTTTTAAGTGAATCCAAGTTGCTATACATCTGGGAGCAATGCTGATTTCATTCTATCTTGCCGCTGTGTTCTTTTACTTTATGGTTTACTGTGAGCTAGACTCTTTTTCCATTTCTATGGTGATTCTGTCTAGGCATTCATTTTACTCCACGTGTGATTTATACCACAAAAAATACCTTCGTAAGAAAAGTAGTTTTTTGTTTGTTTGTTTTTCATTTGACTGATTATCTCCCAACCTAAAAATAAATGAGTCTCCACCTTCTTATTTTATGTTACTTTACTATTCTTTGTATTACAGCAATATACTATAACAACTTCTGACACTTGTGACACACAAACAGTTATAACACACCAGCTACCTCAGAAATCCTACGGCGGAATCTGTACATAAAGGTATTTCTGACCACAGTATACAATATAAAAAAAACAAGTCATGTTTTCTTTTTTTTTCTTTCTTTTTTTTTTCTTCCTCAACAGCCAGGAGTCTGGGAAATACAAAGTAAAACTTCAGTCAGAATGATCAACATTTTGATGTCCTTAGAAAATCCAACTGATGTTTGAAAATGAATTTTAAAAACCCTGAAGCATTTATACTCCATAACTTAAAATTTGTACAGAAGTTCTCCAAACATCTGAGAGATTTCTTAAATAAGTTTTGTTAAAAATAAATGAACAGTTTAAAATAAACAGTGAGAAATGTGAAAAATCCTCAGACTCAGAAATTATACTAAGGTAAATATAATACTGTAGGATCAGTTACAGAAAGATATCTTTCACATTTGTGAAAAGATACATAACACAACATTCCTACCAGATTTCCTCTTTCATTTTTGAAGAACTAATTTGAAATTACTAATGTGTGTTCCATTTACTTAAATCATCCACTAAAGACTTAGATTCATCTAGCATAAGATGCATTTAAGTCTCTGTGTCTAGTGTTTCTTGAAGTCTGGATCTAAAGAGAGCAATTTATGAACAAACATAAGATCTTATATGGAAATATGATACTTGATATATATATAAAAAAATCTAAAAGTGCAATGCCAATTACTAAATGCATAGCTGAAACTTTTGTTTTAAATTTTAACTTTATTGAGTAAGAAATTATTGATTTTCCAAGTCAAAATTATCAAGCAACAGATTCATGGAGAAGTCATTTAAAATACCAGAGAGAGTCTCTGCCTTCCCATAACATCTGATCTTATTTTTAAATAATAACCTTAACCTGCTTTTTTTCCCCCCCCTCAGTTTTAATGTACGTGGGTTTGTTTAGTTACTGTTACACAAAATGCACTCCATTGCACTATATTTTTTTTGAGAGCGGGGAGGTAATCTAAAAGAACTTTTTATTTGATTCAGTCTTTGACCACTAATACATGTTTTTACTGTTCTTCAACCAGGAATGTTTCCAGTGTCCAAAGAAGCCTGAGCACGGAGGTTGGCAGGTGGCTTTCCTACACATTACTGTGCAGGGGTCAAGGTATCTTGAGCACCTTATCCCGGCACAACTGGAGGGATGGCTCCAGACAGAGCCTTACACTGTATGTTGCAATCCATGTTTTTTAACTGTTAACACAGTGTGTTGCTGTGTGGCAAGAATGGCTGTGACTTGTATCATTCAATGCTTTCCCAGCAAATACCTGAATGTGGTCTGAGGGACAAACTCTTTTTCCAGCAGACACCCCTGTTTTGGCATGGAAGAGGGTTTAGCCATTATTGCATGAGACATTTCATGCCACCACTCTCCATGGATGAGACAACAGCTTTGTTATAACTAACTAACTAAATAAGATTGAAGATTGTAGGGTGTAATAAAAAGACTAATCTTTTATCATGCAATCAAACGGTCTCCTGTTTAGGTGCCCTAATCCTTGATATTATAAACATATTTCTGTCTTTTTAAAAACCTTAAAGCAGTGTCTAGCAGAATTTAATCATTTGTAGAAAACATCTGAAAGTTGGAAGGAATTGCAAAAACCTCTCTGTCTATCTTTGGGAAATTATGTCCAGACTCGACTGAGTTCCAAACAGGAAAATCTCATAGTTTGTGCTATCCTCTGTACAACTTGCTAAACTATTAGGAATGGAAACTTTGAGCAAGCCATCTGAATGAAATATGCTGAGTCCCATGAGACTTCTGTTACCATAAGATACGTATTAAACATAAATGTTATTACAACAAAATCTGGGGTACTTCAGTCAAATTTGTTTGCTGCAATATGGTAATGATTAATCTGTAACACTCTTTCATCATATATTGAAGATCTATGAAAATGTGACATACATGAAAATTGACTTAAAACATACTCACAAATCACATATTATTTTGATGGATACATGGATGGCAGTCTTTACAGACCAATAGATCCTTATCCAATCCTATTTATCCAATAGTGTATAAATAATTTGCTGACTTGTTATGCATATTGGTGCTCATGCAAAAGTTTATGTTTTGGATCATACCTCTTTCCTTCCAAACCAACAAACAATACCCCTTACAAATGTCAGTGCTAGAGAGTAATGAAGCCATTATACAGATATTTTTCAGGACTTTGAAAAGGCCCCAAGTTTTTAGGTATTCAAGTAAGTTTGAGAAAAAAATATAATCAATCAACTTTGACAGTTTCAATTCTGAGCCAGATTCTGTTATCCTGGTTTTGTGTGGAATGGTGCCTTTTTCACCAAGTGGTGCAATTGATTTTAATGGTGTCAGTTGCCAAATAAGAAATTATCCAGACCAAGTAGGATAGTTCTTCTGAAATAGACCTTCTGAAAATGAAAAATATGATGACTACTAGACACTTCCGATACCTGTGACTACACCATTAAGGGATTTTTTTTGCATTAAAAATTTCTTGTGCTCTTCTGTGAGGCTGATCCTTCTTTGTATTAGTAAGCTTTTGGTCATTTTTTTTCTTCTGAGTAATTTAGTTAGCATGTATTCAATGACTTTCCAAACAGCTATACTAGGGAAAAGGAAAAAATATACATTTATTTTTTAAATAAGGTACATTCAATTACTTCATAGGAATTAGTATTTAAAATGTTAATCTTTGCTATTAAAGTCCTTAAAATTTTTATTTCCTTCCCATATCTTCCAATATTGCTATTAATGGTGTTTCTACCAAAAGCAACATCTCTGTAAGCTGGCATCAGATTGCAAACAATTAGTATGATGAGATGCTGTGGAAGTTGAAAACAAAATATGGCAACAACCATCTGGATAGACAACATTTTCTTTTTACCTGCAGGTCCTTGAACACGGCAATAACCATATGGCACAGAGAGCTGGGCTTGTTCAGCACATTTCTAATAAAAAACTAGGTGACACAGATAAGCTATGATAGGTGTCACAGAAAACAGTGTAACGACCTTTCACATTTAGATGCCTCTTTTCTAATTAGGAATAAATAAGACATAACAAGGTCAGGTGACACTGTCTAACAGAGCGTATTACTTGTATATGGATGAGGCACTCTGATGAAAAACTCTCAAAGCATTTTTACCAATTAGTCTAGCTAAATTGACATACCCCTTTAAAAGAGCTTCCAGATGTGAAAGGTCAGAATTTCTACCTCAGAGTATGTGTTATTTTCCCTAGTTTCCCCCACCTTTTCCCCCTTACGTTGATATTTTACAAGCTGCTTATACCATTCAAAAGCAGGCAATTGTGTTTTCACCAGTCATAACGCCAAAAGGCAGGACCCTGACTCCCTTACCCTGAGCCTAATTTGATGTGCAGTCAGTTCTACTGAAATCATGTTCACCCAGCATCCACTAATCTTCTTCCTGAGTTTATAACTTTCCCAAACATTAGGAGAAAAAGGAGCATCCCTACAGCACTACAGGTCACCATAAGGTGTGACCCCAATGACGGAATCTCATATCCTGAGATTGAGGGGATTTGTTTTCACTTCTGAACCACTCTCAGTATGGAAAAGGAAAATGTCATCTTCTCAAAATCTGACCCCTACACATTGAGAGTTTTAGTGGGGATCTGCCATTTAAACCTCAGAGATTTTAACCTGGTTGATTTGGTCATAGAATCACAGAAGGGTTGAGGTTGGAAGGGACCTCTGGAGATCATCAATCCAGATCATCCTCCAGCACAGGCAGAGTCACCTAGTGCACATTGCACAAGATTGTGCCCAGGCAGGATGTGATTATCCCAAAAGCAGATTCCACAATCTCTCTGGTTCTGAAGGTGGCTTTCCATTTACACATTTCCCACCTGAAATTTCTGATAAGGAACTGGCTGGGGAGCCTGTATGAGCTGCAGGTAGCAAAAGAACATTCACCCATGGTGAGGCTTGAAGGCTGACCTTACATGAGTGATGAAGAGGGCTTGTTGGTGGCAGCTCCAAGCACTGGTGAGTGACTGCCAGCAGTGTCTCCTTCTACATACAGCACATAATCTATTGCGGGGATTTCAAGGCCATATCATCTGCTTACCGTGTGTCCTCACAGGGCATGTAGGAGCTACCAGGGCTCTATGAGCTATTTCCTCTGATTTGGTGTCACTTGAAGGTTTCCAGATTTTATGGCTCTATCATACTGAGAGGTTTATGAGCCGTTTTCAGTTATTTTTTTTGCTGTGAAGTGTCAAAAAGAAGCAAAGAGATGGAAATCTGGTGCTCTGAATAACCCAGCAGTTTGTCTTAAGGGTCACTCAAACAAGGTCAGTATTGACTGAGAATGTTCATTCTAGTTCTTTCTGGGGACTTATAGAATAAAACAAACCTTACGTTTGGCATGCTTGAGTCTCCTCGACTTCCTAGTGAGACTAATTTCCTCATATGTTTTGGAATTGCTACATCCTTCTTTTTATTAATGTAGGAAGGAATAAGGAAATTCTGTTAGCTTTTAAAATCAAAGAGAAGCCAGAGAAGCCAGAATACAGAACTGAAAAGTAAGTAGATATTTTGATGGAGAAAGAAATACGAGAACTGATAAGGAGAAATACAATACATGAGAAAATTCAGAGTATGCTTAGGAGAGCCTGCAGATCACTGCGAAGGTGCATGATGTTTAGTGAGATCAATCTGGAGCGATATATAAAGAATTGTTCACTTGATTACTGCATCTAAAACTCATAACTGCTTAATTTTAATTCTTCCTGGATAAGTCTTACTTCAACTGGTTGCACGTTTTCCTATGATTTGTTAATTCACAAAACCTCTACTTTTCTTAGTATATGCTGGATTGCTTGAGGTAAATAATGAAGAACCTAACAGAGACTCTCATGCTAGTAAATAATCTAATCCTGGAACCAGTAGCAGTGCAGCATTACGATCTAAGCTAAATAACCTTCTGGAAGGTACTGTACATCTATAATGCCATCAAAAATATGCTCACAGCTCACTGACAGACAACTACAATATATGCAATGAAAGGTGCTTAGAACTGGGATACATCCACTTTTAGATCTTCTGATTTCTAAGTAAGTGAGATAATGTCCAGAAATATAGGCTGAATAAAAGTAGATATGTCTCCTTTAGTCCTGATTTTTTATGATTTCTGGTCTGAAGATAGAGCTTTCGAAAAAAAAGGCATTCTGCAGTATCCTTCTTTCCCTTACCTGCCGACTCTTCTGCTGCTGCCTATTTCCACTTCATTCTTTTTATCTTAGCTAGCTAGCTAGTACCACTAGCTAAAATTAGTTTTTAAGTTTTACGGGTCAGGACTTATGATTCATCATGAAGACTTAGAGATGCATAGTATATGTGTTGGAAAAATAATAACAACAATAAAAATAAACCAGTGCAGCAATCACTAGCATTCTGGGCTGAAATCCTGCTTTATTTCAAGCTCTCAGTCAGTACAAACTGCATTTTGTATATTTGTTTTTAACATACCTCAGTCTGTATTTCTTTAAAATCTTTCAATTTGAGATGGAATGTTGCTAATCATACAGTGCTGCAGATGTGGCTTTCCTGCAAATGAGTCTGCATGTCTCAGAAGATTTGCCTGCACTGACTACATAAATACAGATTAGTACAGAACTGCATAAAGGCAGGTAAGTTCACAGCCCATAGTTTTGGCAAATGTGTCCCTTTAGCATGTCTATTAACAAAAATGTTATCTTTGCAGCACATCCATGAGTTTTAAGCATACAGCAAAGGACCAGAGAACTATTCAAGATCAAGCCTGAGCCCTATGCCGTGGTGGGGTGCAAAGGCCAACCAGGAGTCAATCCAAGTTTCACCTTCAATGTCACCACTGCTCTGACCTATTTCATTTCATTCTGCACAATCACAGTCACTTTAAGAAAAAGCCAACAAGGGAAGACTTCTAATGTCATGTAGTCAGCACCCAGCGGAGGAGAGGTCGTGATCAGGTCATTCTCCTCCCTCCTCCCACCTCTGCCATGGAGGGAAAGAGAATCCTGAGTTGGTCGCGCAGCACCCTTCCTCTTAGGAAGATTTTTCCTGCAAATATAAATGAAATTCAAGGGATCATGATGCTTAGCTCTCTTAGTCCCTAGCTCTGTATTTTCATGTTTTCTTCTGCCATATCATGTCACCTGGCAATTTAACCATCATGATCATGAGGTAGTTATAAGACAGAGTAAGAATAATGTCATTCAAAATGCTCGAACTCCAAGCAGAGCTGCTAACTGCAGGTTTCTGAGGAAAACATAAAGCATTTGAAATATTGATTTTTGTTCTTGCTTGTGTTGAGAAAGAAAAAGGAAAGGAAAGATTGATACACAAATACTGACCCCTTCCTGGAGATCTTTAAAGAATGCTGTTAAAAAATAAAATATTTATTTTTTCCCAGGGGAAAAAAACAACACAGGCTTTCTTTTGTGTTTCATGAGGCCAGAACAGTAGGTTCTGTGGACTGGAGTGATTTAAACAGTTGCTTCTATCTTTATATTGATGATTAAAGTTTTGCAAATGCCACAGTCCATTGCTCTGTCCACGGCATCAGCAACATCAGAACACTATGAGATTCAGAATCTATTGTATACTACTATATTATATCAAGAAGGTATAGTAGTATTCTGTTATGCATGTTTTCTTTCATGCAAAATACCATAAAGCACAGTGCAAATCATACATGACTAGGAGACTTTGCAAATTACTGCATTTTTTTGGGAGGGTGAAAAGATCATTTGAAAACAAAGAAGGAAAATAAATATCCATCTTATCTTACACAAATATAATTAATTACTTACTTGGATACCCTCATAATAGAAAAAAAAATCCACTCTTCCCTAATACCCAAAATCAGTTAATCTACACATAGAGAAAGAACTCTGCTTGGCTCCAAAAAAGGAAGCATCGAGAGATCTAGAAAAGAGCAACCTTCTGCACCAGGATGGGGTAGGGAAGCAATACTGCTCTAAGCCATACAAAAGTCAGAAAAAAAAAAAAGAAATAATTTTTCCCATACAGAATGGAAATGTTTTTCTTCCTAGCTTTCCATTTTTTTTTCTCAAAATAGCATTGCTCTGAGGATACTGTATTTTTGACAAACACAACAATCTTAGTTTGCACGTATAAACATTACATATATAAACCTTTAAGTCTGGCATTTTTACAGAACCAACATAGCAATATTCTGAGCTGAGCGCAAACCGTTGATTAAAATGAACAATTGTCACTTTGCAAGTGTAGAAGTTCTAGGCCTTGAGCTCTTACGAAGAGGTACCTTCATTACAGCTCCTTTTAAATTGATGTTATGGCTTGCCTGGGATGTTATCTATGTGAGCAAAGGGTGGGCATGAACAAAAAGGAAGAAAACGTTCAAAAATACCCTGTGAGAAAATCTATAAAACAAGTTAGCTGCTTAACCATTCCAGCTCAAAGTAATTTAGAAGCCTGAAGCCCACTGGGTTTTGATAGATTAAGCTTCAAGTCCCTGGAACACTTTTGAAAATTTTACTCAAGGCCCAAACTACATTTGAGCATCCTCACTAGCACCAGGCTAATTCTAGGCTGTCCACAAAGCTGATGATGAACAACAGCACAAACAGCACGTGACACTGATGCTGGCTGCCTCTCCTCTTCAGTTTTCGGACGCATTTTGGAGACAGGAGTAAAAATGCTGTACATGGTGCTGACTGCAACAGAGGCTGTGGCTGAAGGTCTCATTTGACTTGAAATAAGGATCTAATTTTAACCCAGACTTGCTCTTTCGGTCTCTCTCTCTCTATATATATTGTTTTTGAATAAAAGTCTGTCTCATTTGAGTCTATTCTAATCTATATATATGACTTGTTTCAAATTACACTTTCCAAATTATTATTGAGGAAAGGGAATATGTGAAAAGTCTCATTTTGGCTCAGAACAATTTTTTTCAGAAGATTTTTTTTCCCTAATTTAATCCATATAATCCTTTTTATTTTTTTTCTCACTTTTTTGTCATTTTTCTATCTCCAGCTGACTGTCATCACACAACAGAGGCATGATCTCATGGATTGCAGTCCGTCAGAAGATGTTATACAGAAAATGTTGTATTGAAATGACATTTAGAGATGTCACACTTTTCTAAAAGATATTTCTGGCACTTTAGCCAGTATATGTAGCTGATCCATTTTAATTCTTTATTAGTGTTTTGTATACAAAAGAGCTATTTTACAAAATAATGTATTGTCAGCTGTGAAGACCTTTCTTTTTTGTTTACAAAAAGTATGCACCGTATTAAGAAGTTTCTTAATCTTTTTCACTTTTGATATGGGAGGTCAGTCTTTTTATCTGCCTAATAGTTCTTACATTCCCACTTTACATCACCAGAAGGTGATATAAACACAGACCTTAACATTCACATGACTCTCTCTACAGTCTACTTTTTGTCCTCATTCAGATTTATCAACTTTACTTTCTGTTTTCTCTCTTTGGATTCAAGTTTTGTTACTGCAAAATGGTGAATTATTCAATGATGTGCCCTGAAAAATCAAGCTACTGTTAGGGTTGTAAGATAGGAACGATCATTGAGCCCTTAACCTATCTACAAAGTCTGACAACAAACGCACCAGTTAGTGACGCACCAGTCTGACAACAAACGCGCCAGTAATGCTGATCTCGAAGGGTCTTTATGCACTGAGATCTGGACTGACAAAAGGTTATAGTCTATCAATATAAATAAATACTCACTAACAACTTAACTGATTTACAAAATATTGTTGTAAACACATTAGTCTGTTGTAAAAAGTAAATTGCACTGGGCAAAGAGTCCAGATGATACATTGGGCTTGTGTTTGGAATGTTAAAAAAGAAGAATGTATATGTAGAAAAAATAATTTTAAAAAGCTTTTGTTCTCTTTCCAATATAAAGATAAACCTCCTACTTTGAAATGACTTTTTCATTAATTAACATCATTTTTGCGAGAAGTTTTGATTAATTTATATGCTTTTAGTCATTTAAACATGCTAGCAGTTGTGAATGTGCATGTTCACAGCATGCATTTATGCCTGAAAAATTCTCTCTGAAAGGGATTCAGAGAATTCAGCAGCTGCATGATATAACACAGAGCCTCTAAAAATAACTGAGTCTCTAAAATACTGAAAAGTTCCCTCATAGGCAGCATTTGAAAGACTAAGGTTCATATCCCTCTTTGGTATAACCAGCAACTTCTGAAGCAAGTTTCTCTGTCTCAGTCTAATGACTATTTAATCACTCATGAAAAACAGAACTAGAGAACTAGCTTAGAAAATAGAACCAGCCATAAAGCAGAGAAGTTGACTGTATAAGTGTTAAATGTATTGCAGATGCCTTATCTGAGGCCATAGGCAGTGAGATCTTGGTGTTTCAGTGTTCAAACTCAGACACAGCAGAGATTTTTCTACTCTAGCACTTCAAAGAGGCCATACATCCTTTTGGCCTCTCTCTCTTCCATTTCTCTATATGAGCTCAATAAAATCATGGTCAAAGTCATTCTCTTCAACAAAGACAGAAAAAAGTTACATTAAAAATTCTCCTAGTGGAGCCACAGGAATATCTTCTATAGGAACACTGACTGACTGACTGTTCCTATATTTACCATATTTCATTAGATGCCACATTACCAGGTATCACTGACTGGCATTTGCAAATAAAAAGACTCCACATTTGGTAATGAGTGATGAATGCTTTTGGTCTTGCTATTCCCAGTTTGACTTCAGCAAGTAATAAAAAACAGGGCATTATTTACTAAAACATATTTACCTTCATATTTTGACTTCAGACTGAAAAATTCTGTGGTTGTAATTTCCTTCTTTTTCTTATCAGCTAAGAATCGGGGCCCACTTTTTTATCTTTGCTAATAATTATTTGTAAAAAATACCAGAGAGAATAGCATAGAGGCATAGGGAAGGACAAAAAAAAATTGATAATGTGCCATCTAAAATGATCAAGTTGTCAAGGATGACGTTGATATAAATTCCCTTGTTATTGCAGATGAACCAGTATAATACCAGGGGACTGAAAATGAGCCAGATTTGATTTGTCAACTTGTTGCTATTATTTTGACAACATTTCAGCAAAATTGTCACATCTGTCGAAATTCTGTTAGAAAATTAGATGTAGCAAAGAAGACCAAACAGCCTTATTTTCTCATACTGAGCGTGCTGGGATTTTCCTTCCGTGAGTCATCAGCCAGCAGCAACAATGAAGTGTCACAACAATCACAAAGATACCATCTGTTTAAGGGAGATAATCCAAAAGCAAACACGTAACTTTCTAAACATAAAATTCATCAGATCAAAACACAAAATACACATGTGTGTGCACACACACAGAGTCTGTGGGTTTGTATATACATATAAACTATTATTTCTTGCAGTTCTTTACATGTTCTCAAAATATGCAGATAATCAAAACTGCATTTTTTTTTTTCTGTATAGATTTCTATCATCCGTCACAGATTATGTTGCTTGAACTTTGCATCAAGGGAGATTGTGACATTTGGAAATATGGAACATGTTTTCATCACATGGTAACTCTCACACCTGGTGCTTGCAGAAATTAGGCTTTGATAATTAAAGTGTTTCCAATTCTTTCCAAGTATTTTTAACAGATACTGGTTTAATGCATAGCTCTGCATTGCCAGCAAACTCTCCAGCATATTGAAGATGACTACTACAATAGGACTCATCTAGATGAACTTTTCTCCCTTTTAAAGACTGTGCATGTGGAAATCCCTGTCACATTTGAAAGAAAACTATTTTAAAAATCCTGGCAAAAGTAGTAAATACAGTAAATGTATCACTGAAGTAAATGTATTACAGTAGTTTGGGTATGATAGGAAAAACTCTCTGATGTATTTTCTAAAGTTAAATATGATAATAAATTGAAAAAAAAATAGCAGTCTTCAAAAAAAGTAAAAAGAAAACCCCACATTCTCAAACATTTACATTGCAACTCATAAAATCAGCATCAGTTAAAATATTATTATTTAAAAGGCAAAAGTGCGGAACTGATTGCCAATAAATTCCCCATGTTCTTTAAAAACGAAAGACAACTGATGTAGCACATGAATAGCAATACTATTCCTTTGCAAACAAAGCATAATGAACAATTTAGGTCACCAAGTGACAAAAAGTTGCTTTGTTTCATAAATAATCCTCTTCCTGCTGCCCATTATATATTACTGCGGTGGACCTCACAAAGTAATTTTAAAAGCAGACAGGCAGACAGCTGTTCTGTCTACTTGACTAATGTTCAGACTGGGTGTCTATTCTTTTGCCTTCGGAAGGTAAAATGACTTAGGTAATGCACTTGTAGAGATAAGAAGGATTGGCCCATCAGCAAAAATCCCAAGATGAGTTATCTAATAACACTAAAACTATCATCAGTATTTTATTTAATCACTGTGCTTATTTTTTAAAAGACTTTAAATATGCAATACCATTTTTGCTTAAACATTTACTATGATTTCTCTATGTTCTCATACAGTAGAAAATAAATATTACACTTTTTTTGTTTAAATTCCCCAAGATATGTCTGTTTCACTGTCTTTCCTCCAGAAATCAAATGATTCTGAGGAACAGCAGTGAAAAAATAATAGTTGGCTTCACTTGAATGTAAAGTGAAATATAAATATACTTGCCCACATGAGAATAAAGCAGAAAACTCAACTCCATTGACAAAAATCAACAAAACACATTGCGTTGCATGTTATTCTCTGCCTGTATAACTTCAATCATGTTATTTTTTTTCTGAATAATACATGCTATATGATTATTTTATAAAATAAAATTTTGTAAAATAAAAAGTTATAGAATAATATATTAAACCACAAATTATATTCATTTTGCGTATAGTATAATGAAACACAATATAGCACTAATATAGAGATTGATTATGAATGACTGATCCTAATACAGTCTGAATTTTGAGGATACATCTGATGATTTGTATCATTTTATATGTTTCCACATTAACAAATTAAAAAGAGAAAACGGTTTCTTTGAATCTGAATCTAAATGTATGCAGTATAAATAAATGACAAAATTCATATCTAAGCCTGTTACTAAATAATATCCTACCCTCGCTTGTCCTCACTGAATTTTCTCTTAAGGTTATTATGAACAATAATGATGATCATTTCAAGACCCGCTTGGATGCAGCCCTGTGCCACGTGCTCTAGGTGGCCCTGCGTGTGCAGGGGGGTTGGACTAGATGACCTCTAGAGGTCCCTTCCAACCTTAGGCATTCTATGATTCTATGATTCTATGATCATGATCATTATTATATGAGATAACGGTTTTTGATGAGAAATTCAGCTGAAACAGTTCATTCATATCATGGAAACTATGCAATAGTTTCTAGTAGATCAGGTTTTCCATCTCTCTCTCTCACACACACACACATATAGACACACATTCAGCTTTTTTCCTTTTCTTAAAATTCAGCCTTTAAGTCCACAGCTATAAGAAAGATATAGCTATAGATGTCGGGAAAGAAGTAATGATTCATCTGACTTAGCAATAGGCAACAATATCAACAATTCACCTGACACAAGTAGGCTGAAATCAAAGCCAATACTAACCATTAATGGGTAGGATTTAAGCAAAAAACTGAACATGAAGCACATTGAAAATATATATATTTTAAAATGTAGTTCAAACTGTGTCTTCAAGCATGGTTCATCATTCAGGCTAGATGGGGCTTAACTGATGGCAAAACTCTGTTTCCTGCATTCAGTCAGCAGAACTATTGCATTATGTCTCTTCATTGGGAGTGAAGATGAGTGTGGAATCAAAACAAAATGACAGATCAAAATGAGAGAGAGAGATATCACACAGATAAACTTGTCTTGGACATGACAGTGCTTGCTATTTTATTTCTCTGATATGAAGGATGGATGAAATAAAACCAATTTCAGTTGTCAAGGGCTGCCACAAAATGGAGAGAAGCAAAAGGAAGAACAAAAAAAGTCAAGAATAGGTCTATCAATAACACTACCTTTTTCACATATACACTGAAGAAAACTCATCCAGCTTCCAGCTTCAAATAAATAAAATTACATTCCATTTCTAGTATTTGCCATAGCTGCAGAAGACATTTCTGGCTTCACCCACCCTCTCAAAGCAGGGAAGATACTTATCTGAATACCTTAACATCCAGATGCCACATCAGTACAGTCTTGAAATTCTAAATGATTTGTATTAAAATATGCTTCTTCAGTTAGAATCTATTGATATAGTCTTTGAAGATGCTTCACAAAGAAGATCTTGTTGGAGGCGATAGAAAGTATGGCTGCTCAGCATCTTTGAAAGCCTGTTCGTATATATATTGTTATTTAAATTAAAGCGTATAACACAGGAAAAAAAAAAGGTAGGGAACCAAAACTAACAAAGCCCTTATTGTAAGCAAAATCTGCCGAAAAAATAGGTTTCTGTAAGAAATTCTAGTCTCATAAAATACTGTCCTGTTATCTTCATAATAAATCTTATTTGGAAGATGTAAGTTGTTACTCTATAAGTCAAGATCTTTATAATTTTAGTTTTTGTCTGTAACTTTGCTACCAATACCTTAGTGCATTTATCTGGAGTATATTCTTAGCGGCAACAAAAGACCTACAAGTTACAACACGAAACGCAGTTCAAAATGAAATAACGAGGAGTCTGGAATTAAGCATAGGATTTAAATTGTATCGCAATCAAGGAAATTGAAATGCTAGAGAGCCACATGAAATCTGACCTTCTACCTGCACTATGTGATCAGACTGAGCTTTCCAGAAAATGTAATATCAACAGCTTCATTCAGCATCTACCAAAGTGATTCTGCTGAGGATTGAAAGTCCACAATGGTTTTATCCAACAGAGCTGATAGGAGTGATAGATGGTCTGGCACTTTCCTTTTCTGAAGTGCCGCAGATAGTTAAGCAAGTCTTTCAAGGGCTTTGCTTTCTCCATTTTGATAAGATGCTTTCTTCAAAAAATAAAAATAAAGTTATTAAACAAACTGCTTCTAACAGACATACAGTGAATGACCATGTATATCAAAAGCAAGTGCACACATAATAAAAGAGCTCCACTTAAAACCAGGTAGAGTTTTTTAAAAAACCACCATTTTTATACGGAAAATAGATGTCCTTTCAACAAATGATGCAATGTAAGAGACATTTAAAGTGACATGCTTTCCTGTTGTTCTTGAGGATCAAGAAGCGATACTGGTTTAAAAATCTAACTGACAAATTACACGGCTAAAAAGGAAATACACTTAATCATCAGGCTGTTTTCTCTTTCTGACTAATATACAAATGCATCCAACATTTCCTATCTTGAGAATTTAAATGAAGCAAGTCACTTTTTTGCTTGCCTGAGTATGCATTTTCTCCTTCTCTTACATGGAAGGCCAGCAAAGTAGAGCCGTTGGGGAAATATACAGTACTCCAGCAAATACAATGTATTGAGATCGTAGCTGCTTCATAGCCGTAGCTGTAGCTGCTAATGTTTCATTCACTCATGAAGAAAATTAAAAATGCAGCAAGTGCAGCCTCTTCATATTTGAAACCATAACAACACACCATGATGGAAAATTTGAAAGGCATGTAGATGATTAAAGTAACTTAAAAAGCTATTAAGTTCATTTTACTCAACATTTAAACCCATTTTTGAAGAGGTTGCCTAATAGGTAAAAACCATAGCTAGTTAGCAAGACCAAATTTCATTGTTTAAAATGATGAGATTAGACACAATGTTGTTTTTTATTTTTTCCTCCTGCATCATCAGTGATCACTTTATTTTCATCTCCTTCTACCCTCTTGTTTAGATAAAGGGAATAAATACAATGAATTTCAGATGAGATTCTTCAAATTTCCTCACAAAAGCAGAGGGAAATATGAAAAGTAAAATCCTAGTTTCTAGAATATTTGTTCAGACTCTTCCACTGCATTGTAAATTCTACATGAGCTTTCCTAAGGATCCCCATGTCTGATCAAATTTTAATTTCTTGCCTATCTAAATTCCAGCAGAGGAACAGTGAAATCCCTTGCGGGTTCAGCAATGCACTTTTTTTTTTTTTTTTAAATTGTCCTGATCCAATAGATGTATGACTATAAAAAAAGATAATTTCACTTTTTTATAAACTGAATCTCTTATAAAGTCTTATAAGCTGTTGAGGACCATTATTTCTGATAAATATCCATCTTGTCTAGCTGCAGGACTAAGCCTATCTTAATTGGTGCAACTTGTATTTATGATACTTATTTTTAAATGCTTTTAAGGGGCTCATAGTCTCCACTGAAAATTATTACACAGAACAAGATTATTATCATGAAGAAATGCTTAAAATTTGTGTCACGGTTAGCAAATAGAAGGGGAGCTATTTTAACCTGAGATCTCATATAGTTTAGCATTTATGTTCCTACTCACATCACAATGAGCATTTAAGACCTCAATTTGATGGAATTCAGCCAATGAAAAGATAACTTTAAACTTTAACACTCTGCTGGAGACACATACAATGTATAAGCTTCAAGCTTTTAAGCTTCAAAAATCAGCTCTAAAAAGCTGAACTTGAGCTTCAGAATTTCTGTTCGTATTATATGCTATTATATTCAGAAATAGAGAAATTATCTTAATCTTTCAAACATGAGCACAACATCTTATCCTTTTATATAAGACAAATATATAGGTATCATCAAGAATTGCTTACAATTGCATTTGTAAACAGGATAGCATCTACTTTAATCTGAATCTAGATTTACTCCTCTATACCTTCCTGCCCCTTTCTTTTTCTTTCTTTTTTTTTTTTTTTTGGTAGATGCCACCTCCTCTAAGCCTTTAAATTTTTGCTACAGTTTTTCAAAATTAAATGTTTTAGGCACATTACAACAATATTTTCTTTTCTCAACAAAGTTTCACAGAATAATTAAGAACGATTTAAGAGGATTTTCTGTTGAAAAACACAGTGGTTGAGGCAAGTACAATGATTCTTCTGCTTGAAAGGCAGCCTGGAGCAGATGTTGAAGCAGGTGATG
Source organism: Crypturellus undulatus (assembly GCA_013389825.1). Classification (NCBI taxonomy): domain Eukaryota; kingdom Metazoa; phylum Chordata; class Aves; order Tinamiformes; family Tinamidae; genus Crypturellus; species Crypturellus undulatus. The sequence continues at coordinate 472,966 of VWPW01018073.1, forward strand.
GACACTTTAGAATATGCAAGCAACTTAAAGATGGAAATGTGACTTTATTCATAGGAGAAAGAAAACCATGTGATTTGAGTGTCACTTTGGAAAACTTCACTTTGGAAAACTGTGGTATGTTTATACTGGAACCAGAATTCAAAATGTTGATGCAGGTATCTGAGCCATCTAATCATGAAATAGAAGGAGAGATGCCCAGATATGTCATTAGTGGGATGTCAAGATATCCAAACCATCTGACAGAAAATCACAGAGAAGAATGTGTTGAAATGAAATCTTCTCAGATCTGAAGCTCTATTTCAGATTAGCAACTCATGTGTCTTTACGATACGGGGATTAAAACTGTTTGAAGCCCTGTCCCAGTTTTAACTGTTGCACCATCATCTTTTGTTACTGTAACAATGTAAATTTATCCCAGGAAGTAAGTCACTACACGCGTTCACAGTTCTCCAATTTCACAGACATGACCCTACTTGAAAATAGCTTAAAAGGAAATATACCATTTCTAAAACAACTTATGATACTCAACCGCTTACATTATCCTGAATTTCAATGGGACTGACAACTTTCTGTGTTGTTTGGGAATGTTTGGAAATCTTACAGGAAATGCAGGAAGCAAAGCAAGCAATAAAGAATTGTACTAAACTCAATTGAAAACAAGAAGCAGCAAATGTTCCTAGGAAAGGTGTCAATGATAAGTTTTGTTAATATGAGCTGTATAATTTGAAGGTGACATAGAAAGGTCCTCTGTGATTTAAGGAGCAGAACAACGAAAGAAAGTAGCACCATTCTGCAAATGCAGCCAGTGAGTATTCAGTGTGCAGGGCTCCGAGGAAGAGAAGTGGAATAGAGAGAACATCCCAGGTGAAGGAAGTCGTGTGGATCCATAACGAAAGTATTTATGAGGAAGAACAAAGATCATCCTTTAAATTAGCGAGGGCAGGGGTTTTGCTCTGCTCTCAGGTTGATTCTCTAAAGCTTCCATATTCCAAGTAATGTGATTCCACGTCACTCCAGTGAAACATGAATGCAACCCTACTGGCTTCCAAATCTCTAAGCACAGTGGAAAGAGCAGCTATAATTTTGACCTTTTCTAGGTCTGAATGTTACCTTAGCTCCTTCATTTCTAATTTCATTTTAGGTCATCGTGGCACATTATCTGTCTTCATGTAGCTCCAAATCACTTCTGTGAAAACGCTGTTTCCAGCTTCATTTAAACATATGGTGATTACTTCTGATTTATAATATATTCCCTTCCTAACCTCCCATAGCTCTCCAAGTACCAGAGAAACTTTTGCCTTCTTATTTTCTTAAAAATATATTCTCTTCTTTCTTTAATATATCCACGAAGACAATGTGCTGATCATACGGAGTTCACAGAACACAGTTGTATAGTGAAGAATATATCAATAAATAATAGAGGGATAGGAAATATTCAAAATACTGTGGTAAACTGAGTACCTATTAATTGGCACACACCTATTTTAAATATATAATCCTGTAGTTTTATCTTTTCCTCATTTTTAATTTTTTTCTTGGTTGATTTTATTCGTGCCCATTATTCAGAGGAAAGAAAATATGAGCGACATCCTGAAGGACATAATTTAGTAGTAGTCTCTACAAACTTGGAAAACCTAGATTCTAGGAAAAGATGATTTTAAATCTAAGTGAAGTCAATTGAGCAATTTTATTCTTTTAAATTAGATAAATGAAGTTCCAGGCACTTTGTATAGTTTCCTTGGAAGGAAACCAAGGTTTGTTATCCCTTACATGGATTTTTTTAAAAGAACAGATGGATATGCTAGTATGCAGCTGGTTGGGAAATTGGGAATTTGTCCAGTAAATAGCTCTTCTATTACAAAATGCTGAATCATCAAAATCAACATCTCTTGTACTAACTAGTCAACCTGTTTCAGTAAGAATATTTTCAAGACAAAGATTAGATTTCTTATCAAAAAAGAGCAATAAAAGAGAAGGAGATATTCCACCTATTCCAATCACTCTTGACAATCTCTCTTTTATTGATTTTTTTTCTTGTTGATATGTGTAATTAAATATTCAGCAGTGCAGAGAAGGCATCAGTGAGAATAATTCAGTAGTTAAGCCTTATCTTGGCATTCAGGAAGATAAGGTTCAAGTGTCTTTTCCAGGGCTGGATTAATCACTTATCCAAGGTGGAAAAGATCCAAAAGGAGAGCTGCAAATTTCCTATCAGAGTAGAAAATGGGCTTTTGGTTAACATTATTGTTTGGAATGAGGATATCTGAGGCTAAGCACACATACTCGGAATCAAGTGGAGTCTTTCACATTCAGACGAGTTACAGATCACTAACCTTACGAGAAGAAAGTTTTTTTAAATCCTTGAAACTAATGTGAGAACACAAAATTATTTTCTGTCCAACTACTTTCTGATATCCCTCACCAAAATTATCTCCCAGTTCCTTAGATGCTTTTATTAATTTTCATGAGATTCTTTAGAATGAAAAGGGTGGAAAAGTAATAATTATGTTAGCATCAGATATTATTATTCTTACTCATTTGAAGTGTAAAAAGAGCAAAAAAATATGGCTTGGGCACTGAAGACTGACTTTTCTCTGAAAGTTTCTTTTCTACTATATATTCTGCTATTCAAAGCTAATATAAGGCATACCCAGGTGAGAGGCAACAGAACAAGTAGGATTTCAAACTCTTTCTCTAATTTTGTCTTCTGGAGTTATGGAATACTGCATAATACCCTATTAGATTTAGAATTCCTAATAGATTTACCATGTGTCACTTTGGCTAAGTAGGTAGCTGAAATTCTGAACAACACGCAGACACAAACCTTCAAAAGTTTTTATGTTCTTGGAATCGAATTTTGTGAGTAATACCTCAGGTAAGTCCAAAGAGTTTGATCCACAGACCCACCAAAAAACGTTTAGATCAAAACAAAAAAACAGAAACAAAAAGACAAACACAAAAAAAAACCCAACCAACCAACCAACCAAAGAACAAACGGAAAAAGCAAGAAAACTCCTACGGGATTTTACTGATGCTACATTTTTGGAGTTAAAATTCCAATAAGGAGACACACTTACGTAGATCAGCACAAAAATATCTTTTCTTTTTCCCTGAAGTTAAGGTAAGGGAAGCTTCAGCTAAGGTTCCCTGAACCTATGTAAGGTTGCTTCAGAAGGATTAGTATTTGTGATTGCAAAGACAGTCTGAGGCCTTGACAAGATGTTGGTAGATGAAAATGAATCTGTGTCTTCAAAGATTCATATACGCATTATCCAACTTGCTTTTTTAGACTCATACTTAGGATATGTGAGATACAATTCTGAATAACCACATGCCTGAACAGTAGAAAGGATTTGATCTGATCTTCAAATGAAATACAATGTTTTTTCAAATTAAAATCAGAATAAAACTACAAGTTAGCTAGGAAAAGCAACCACATTCGGAGCTCCTGCTGAGTGAATGGTACACATGCCACTGCACCAGTCTTCCAGATGCGTAGGATGTTTTTTCATACAATTGAATTGAATTCTGACGGCATCTACTGCTTCATTTTTTCTTTTCCCTCTTCCTTCTAGGCCTACAGAAACCAATAAACCTTGATGCTGGACTCTGAGTGGAAGCTGGTCTGGCCTCATGTGGATTCTGCTGGGGAAAAGGAAAGCAATGGGCTCTTTTTTTCCCATATCATGGCACTTATGGGTAAGTGACAAGCAGCACCAGCTCATAATGCTTTCTTTCACCATGCAGTACAGCACAGATCCCTGCCTGCCTCTCATTTCACAGAGCACTGTGGAATACAGCTGCGAGCTCGTGGACATAAGCGACGCGGCACCATCAGAAGCTTTTGCTGCCATCAATGCCAATCTGCACACAGTAAAGCTCTAGGCATAACTAGCCCACTGGAATCACTATTCCAGACGGCAGTGTTAATACAAATCTGGAATGCTTCCGAAGGCTAATAAAAACATAAAATGAAATAATGCAGCAGATTTCTGGTGACATCTCTGTCCTCTGTAATTTACCACAGGAAATAAATCACCAAGACAGGAAACATATGCAATGGCAAAACATGGGACCTGTCACATCGGTTCAGTGTCAATCCATATCTGTCTAGTTAATACAGACTTGCATTTTGCCTTTCTTCTGTGCAAACTGTCATTTCCCTCTCTTTCCGACCAAGAACTTTTATCGATTTTTCAGAAACTAAGAACAGCTTTATGTCTTGAATAACAAAATGGGGAGATATCTTGTTTATCTAGTAACATGGGAATATCTTATAGTTTCCTAAACATGTAAAATATCTGAAGGCTGCAGGCTACAAACCTACCTCTGAAATTATATACATAGCACTTAAGTCCTCTGCGCTGTCTGAAGCAGGGAGACACTACCGAGTCAGCCTTGGTGAATCATTCAAGTGAAAATGCGTTTTAGACTTCTATTGACTGTGAACACTCTTAGGCAGTACTTTCTCCCTGATGGCTTTTTCATAATTTCCCTGCTGAATTTTGTTTTTAATACACTGGGATAAGTAAATAAGCCATTTCATTTTTATTCCATAAAATGCTTCCCAAGTAACTTGATTAATGTTCAAACCAATATTTGAGCAGCCACATAATGTAATTAAAATTTCATAAAATAGCTATAATTATCCTAGCTTGGTAATAAGTAATCTTATTTATCACACAAACGATTTCTTTGGATTTTCAACAAGCACTTTATTTAGCTAACTAAATAATCTTTTTTTTTTCCTGAAAGAGGCTTGTGTTTTAAAGGAGACAATTGATGCCACAGCCAGCATGTCTTGCCATACAGAGCTAATATTTCATCAGAGATATCTTCAGCTATGAGTGTACTGAAGTTAGTCTGATTTATCCAGGAAAGTCTGCCTGACTGAGTCCCATTTTAAACCTGTCTGCCCAAACTGCCTTTTTTTTTTTTGTCTTGAATTGATACTAAGTGCACAATGAGCCATTTTAGAGGTAGAATGTTAGGTGAACGGGATTTTTTTTTGAGTAATTTACAGTACTGTGGTGGTATCTTTAATGCCATATGGCCCTTTGCTGTCAATAAAATGAGAGATCTGCTAGTTTCTAGATAACCTTAAAGCTGGAAATAAAGGCATTTAATTTTTTTTTCAACTGGTTTTTACATAATCTCTGTTTTTGAACTGTCCCTACAGCCCAAGACTATTTAAGACTGAATGATTTAAAGTGCACTCCTACCTCAGAAGTCCCTTTGTAAAAAAATGGTAGCATAGATTTCCACATCTGTTATATCCCAGTGCTTTCCAGATTAAATTTGCTTAGCTTACTGTCTGAAAGGTCATTTCTATCTATGTGCCTGTTCTATAAACCTTCCTGGTCTCTGAAAACTAAACAATGATGCTTCTTCCATGCACAACACCGTCTGAAAACATTTTCTCTGAGCAAACGCTTCCTTCAGGTGCAACTGGGAAACACAAAACATTGCTTTTAAATAATACCCTGATTTGTGTCTCTCCATGAAGCCCACCATGTACCCCAGTACGTCATCTAAAGTGATAGGGCTCCGCATATTTAACTCTGTTCATAGTTACACGAGTAAAATAAAGAGTAGAAAACAATCGTGTTTTCTAATCCTGACCTGATTTAGTTCTGTAGGGATGAGATTAGAAAGGAAAAGCGGAAAAAACTTTCCTAGAAATCTAAGCAAAAAAAAAAAAAAAAGTTACTCAAATAAAATATTATTGTAGAGTGTAGAGTACCCATTTTCAGGAAAGAATCAGAGCTAAATATTATTCCAAAAGTAAGTACTACCGCCAGGAAGCCTTTCCTATGTGAAAATACCAGTCACAGCACCTGATGATTTGTGACATTGTGCTGTATTCCAGGAGGAACTTGGAATATGACCAAAGGGCGTTACTAATATTCAGCATGACTAATTATTGAGCCTTCCTCTGGGTTCAAACATCCCAGTGTTTGCACAGATGATGCTTTTGTTCATCCATCATTTAAGATGTCTTGTAACTGGAAAGCTAACAACATTCATAACAGTCCATTCATAGAGCCCTGTGGTAGTGGGGGTGACAGTTTGCATTTTTCTGGTCTTTTAACTTCTTTGCTGGTGATCATGATTACAAACACTATGTAGTCATAGCCATTGGGAAGGTGATTTGTCATATTTGATAGATAGAAAAACTGAGCAGATGATAGAATGTTAATGCAACAGTTACCTGTTGATCTGATTCTCCTAAACCTTTTAATTGTGTTCTGAACTTGAAAACTTGGATCATACTGCTACTTTCACCAAATCTTCACAAATACAAACTGGGAAGAAATGGAGCAAAGAGCGAAGTATGCCCAGAATTTACTGGTATGGAGCCAAGATGCAAATGAGGTGTGCTGCTGGAGCTGAGGACTTGGAAGCTGTTGTGCTCCCTACTGTTTCTTTTCACTGATTATTGTTGTATCCTAGAAAAAAAATAGTTTGGCTGGGACCCCTAGAAGCTGTCTGGCCCTCAAAGCAGGGCCAGCTTCCAGTTAGGTTAGCCAGGTTGGGTCCTTCTCCCATTATAGCACATGCGTTCTAGAGTGGCTGGACTCCAACCTCATTGTCATAGCAGCCCCTTCTCATCTTGACCTCTGTGACTTCCCTAAATCTTCATCCTGTCTAAAGCTATAATACTGTCTTCCAGGTCTTATGCATGCCAAGCAAGTTCCTGGAAAAATCTTGCCTTTAAATCTAATACAAATATTTGTGATCTTCAACAAAATGGTAGTTGCTATAGTTGGAAGTATGCCTACACAGAAAGAAACAAGATATATAGAAAATTGTCCGGAATGTTAATATTTATGTGCACTAGCTTTATTAAAAAGACAACAGGTTCTTTGACATCAGGATCTAGATTAAAGTTCCTAAAAGCATATCTTCTTCAAAGAAAGAGAAGACACTGAATATCCAATCTGTGTTCACATTACCTCACTTCTACACTCAATTTCCTTTTCTTTGTTGAGGGCATTATGATTAGACTTTCTTTGAGGAAAGTCAATACTTATTTAATAAGAATGAAGTTGACTTTGAATTTGAAATGGAAATTGAACCTGTCAACCATTCTAACATGAAGACACCAGTTTCTCAAATATGAATTTGTTAAATGGATTCCCAGGAAGACTGTTTTTCCCCTGTCTTAAAGACAGGGTGTGCACAGAAACACGGAGGAAATTACTGGAGAACTCACATTTTTAAGTAGGTGAAAATTATTCATGAGCAAGTATTGCCAAAGGCTGAAGCGGTGTTCAATGATACCTAATCACTGAGAGTTATCCCCGCTGATATTCTTTCCTCCTCCAAATTTGAGTAACGAAATTGAATGGTGTATGTGCAGGCTGTAAGTACACGTGTGTGCATGGGTAAGTGCACAGGTCCCTGTCAAACAGTGTTTTTGCCACTTCTGTATTGAAATTCTATTTCTAAAAAGGAGCAGCCTGCTGAAAATAAAATATCACTACCCGAAGGGCAAACATTAGCAATACAGTTTTTTCTGCCTCTTCAGCTCTCAAAATGTTCACTAATTTTGAAAATGCAAGGACTGATTGCAAGATTGCACTAGCTCCACAAAAAGAGCTGCCTGCAGGTTGCTACCTGAAGGTTGCTCACATTCAGTGGCATGCAATTCTTAACCAGGAGCAAAAGGCTACTTACAAACCAGTGGTAAAAAAACCAATATTCTTGTTTATAATTATTTTTTTATGATATGATACTGTGAAATAGAAGTGGAGTGCTTCATTAAAACAAGAAAAGTAACATGGTCCCTCTCTGTACTAACTATATATAGATTACAAAATTTTACATTAAGCCTTTTGTTTCACTTTCCTTTTTTTTTTCCCTGTAGCTATTCATTCTGTGAATCCAAGAGTGCTCTGGTCTTAAGATACGTAATGAACTAGTCTGCAGTATAGCACAGAAGCATATCGTCATCTCATATAAAAAAATCATAGGTGAATGGAGTGTTTAATGAGAAGCATAAGTGATGATTCAAGCTCCAAGAAGGCCGTATTTCCTACTGAAGAACGGCAGGGTAATCACTGGTGAATCTGAGGTTACAGTCCCATGCACATTAATATCATTGCTGAATCACTAGGGAAGTATAAAATTGATCTGGACCAGGCAGAAAACATGCAAACAAGGGGATGTTCACACACCAGCACTTTCAAGGAATTTTCACTTTACTATTTCTTCTCCAATATACAGGAGGGAGAAGGAACCAAGCCTCCAAGCTGAAATCATGCTTGCTATCAACCCTGTACAAGTTACAGAACTGGAAGTGCATTGCATCGTTAACTACTCTCCCCAGTGCAAACACAGAGAAATTTGTTCTTCCTGCACAGTGCCTTTGCCTGTTCGAAGAATTGTTGGTGGAAGGGAGGAACTGAATCAGCAAAAGATTCTTTGTCATGGAAGAAGATCAACATGAAAATGCCATTTAGCATGAAAAGAAGATGTCTGTGTTATGTCATCTGCCTAAAGGTCAAAACAAAAATGAGCCCGGTGAGGGTTACTGTAACAGATAACTAATGAAAATTGAGTATGCTGACCTGGATACTCTTGTGCCCATTAAAGGAGAATGATTAGATAGCCCACTGTCGCAGGTGCAGATCCCACCCAGACTTAGTTAAGGAAAGAAGACGTGCCATGGAAAGGAAAGAAGCATTGTGCCATGGAGGGCACAATTTTGGGATATAAAGAAGGGGATTTGAAGACTGTGTAAAGCATATCTCAGGTATTCTAAGGGGATTGTGGGCGCGTATGAAGCTTATTGTGGGGAGTTTAAAGGAGGGACCAAAAGTGGAGAAAGGGAGGAACAAGCAAAGAAAAATAGGAAAAAGGGGTTGGTTCTACTGTGAACAGGGACTTGTCAGTATGCTCGTCTGATTGAACCCTGAACTTCAGCACTGCAGGCAAACCCTTATACCAAGAAGCTCCTGTTTCTAACTGTGTTTTGTGTGAGTGCACTGTCTACTCCTAGTCTGCATGTGTGTACGAATGCCAGTGACTTGCAAGCTGAAGCAGCTGGTGAGTAGGGTGAAGGGAATGGGATCATCTCTCATACAAGGAGAGGCTGGGGGAGCAGGGCTTGTTTACCCTGGAAAAGAGAAAGTTCAGGGAGGGATCTTATCAACGTGCGTAAGTACCTGAGGGAAGGAAGTAAAGAGGAAGGAGCCCAATTCTTCTCAGTGGTGCCCAGAAACAGGACAAGAGTCAATGGGCACAAATTGAAATACAGGAAATTCTGCTTAAGTATAAGGATTTTTTTTTTTTCTGGTGAGTAGAACACATTGCAGAGAGGCTGCGGTGTCTCAGTCCTTGAGGGTTTCCAAAGCCCAGCTGGACACCACCAGAACACACTGTAAGTGACCTTGCTTTGAACAGTAGCATTGGATTAATTGATCTTCAGAGGTGCTTTCCTTCCCCAGTGGTTTTCTGACTCTGTGAATAGTGTCACTACTTTACTTTTATAATCATAAAAACTGTAAAATAATCAAATCTGAGCACAGAATAATTCAGTACCTTCCTCTTAACCAGTCTTTCTATCTGACTGCAGTACCAGGCACCTCCATTGTTTCTATCACATTTGCTAAAGAAGCATAATGTTTATCTGTAATACCAACTGAAATTAGCTTCTCCACCTCCCTCACATCTTTTATCNTGCTTTGAATAGTAGCATTGGATTAGTTGATCTTCAGAGGTGCTTCCCTTCCCCAATAGTTTTCTGACTCTACTTTACTTTTATAATCATAAAAACTGTAAAATAATCAAATCTGAGCACAGAATAATTCAGTACCTTCCTCTTAACCAGTCTTTCTATCTGACTGCAGTACCAGGCACCTCCATTGTTTCTATCGCATTTGCTAAAGAACCACAATGTTTATCTGTAATACCAACTGAAATTAGCTTCTCCACCTCCCTCACATCTTTTATCTGATCCTTGAACAACATTTCCAGACTGCCCGTTTTGCTTTTGGTAAAACTGCTTACTTCTGTGCTGAATATACAGTTGGCAATATATAAAAAGTAAGCAAAAAATAAACCTAGTGGATGCCCATATGGTCATGTTCTGCAAAAGAAAAAATCATGAACCCTTCTATGTCACTAGAAATAGGCTCACTGGTCTTTTGTTAATTCATATGCAGAAATATATATGTTCACTTTGCCCAGGGAATGAAAACACACCATCATTTTAGCAATTTAACAGTGTCTAACCTGCAGATGAGAAAGTCTGTGTGCGAACCAATAAATTTGGTTATTAAAGAGCAAAAAAGCTGAAGCGAAGCTGAGATTTTATCATTTTGGTGATCATTAAAGTTGAGTTACAGTCCATAACAATCCAAAAAGATGAAATTACGAAATGCTGGTTCTTTGCCAAAAAATTAAAGCACTATAGGTATATTTTTATCTCAGATGATAGTCAACTTTCGTTCACTTAGCAGCTTTCCCAGGTGCAATGAAAATGTAAATGGAAAACTCTAGGCAGTATTATTAAATGATTTCCACACACTTTGATAGAAAAACATGTGGAATACACATTTCTTGAATATTTATAGATAATGGGCCCACATAACCTTTGTGGAATAGGAATAGACTGAAGTGAGGAGAAACAAATAGTCAGCTGCTGCAAAAACTTAGTTCCTTCCTGCCATTCAGAGTTTTAAAGAAAACAGAAAACTATGTATGTTATCTTAGCTTTTAGTTAGCTTCTTAAATGCAAACTAAAATTTGTGCCCTATATTTCATATTCTCAGTGGAATTTCTCAGTGGGTCTTTTAAATTCTTCATATCTGAAAGTATATTCAAACATATAAGTGAAAATGGTGCACTAGCTGTTCATGGGACACTCCGCAGAAAGTAGGAGAAGTGGGAAAGTAGGAAAACCTGACCTTTCAGTAGCTGTTTTTAGTATTCCCCAGGCCTAAATTTGAGAGAAAAGAAATTGCCTTCCCCCTGTGCTCTGTGATTGCGGCACTGTCTAGCAAAGGCAAATTAGAAGTACTTCCAGGTATGTTCTGCTTTAGATATGGCAAGTAGCAATGACCTTGGGATAGAAAAAACATCTTTGCTCTAGAGGGAAACAATACACTCGTCAGTCTTGTGGGACTTAGCAATATAAAGACATATCCAAATAGATCATTCAAATGTGCTCAAAACGAGGAAGGAGGCTGTATCCCAACCTCAATCATTACATGCACAAGCTTTGGGCTTTTCTATGAAATTTATATGTAATGAACTATGAACTGCTTGTGGGTCTGGGTAATTTACAGAGATAGGAATAAAAAGGGTACACTAACAATATCTGTGTTTCTGTTTTTTTTACCAAAATTATTTTCTAATGGTTAAAAATTAGTGATATAGAAAATGGGAAAGAAGAAAAAAGAAAGGAGCATTTTAGTGTGTAACTTTTTTTTTTTTTACAATTCATGTGCAGATTGTAGGTTAGTACAGTGCGTATGCTAATAAAATAGATAATAGATGGATATGGACCCAATGCAGATTTTTTCGAACACTTACTTGCATTTCAAAGATTCAAATCAACTTACAGAGCACATGTACCTTACTTGCTAATGCACTGGGAAACAAAATACAGAGGCAAAACACCACCACAGAAAGCACTGAAAAATATTTTAACTAATCTCACACGCTCATGCTGAACAGAAGTTCTAGTCCCCTGCTCAAAAGAGAGAATTTCATTTCCACATGTAAGCTTTTTCTTTGTGGCATTTCTATGTCTTCAAAATTCTGGAAAAAAATTATATTAGAGAAACTAAAATAAATCTACCAAAACAAGGACAGAAAAGGGGAAGCAGATTTTTTTTTTCTTTAATTGACAGGTCTCTAACACAGTCATTTTCTGCTTCATTTATCTGTGGCTGAAATAAAACATCTCAAAGGGTTTTCAGTGACCTGTAAGAATGAGATTGTGGAGTTTAATAGGCAAAGCATTTCTGGATCACCTAATATCCTGCCACTCAGCAGGGCAATGTCAGAAAGGGACAGCTGCCCTTATTCTTATGGAATGTATAGCCACTGTGATAATTCTTCCTTAAAATGGTTTCACTTCCCTTGATTGCTTGACCTCTGTGCAAGATAGCTTGTACATATGCTCCAGTTGCCTCTCACTTACACCTAGTCAAAATATAGAAAGCTTCATTGTTATTTACAGGAAGTCTGTAGATAATTTTCAGATATACTTGCAATTGGCATGAAAGCAATTAAATAAAATAATAAAAGCCCAAGCAGAGTGTGAATTTTCGGTGATTTTAACTTCTAGGGTTTCCTTCTGCATGTTATCATACATATATATTTTTACGTATATATTTTTTAGAAAATCAGTTTAGAGTACCTGAAAAAAAAGCTGACACATTTTGCTATAAAATGTTTTCTTTAAAAAGAAGAAAATATTTAACTTTAAGAGCCATATAGCTTGGATTAAGACTGGATTTTTGTTCTTTGGGTTTGCTAATCCTTTTCTTTCTTATAACACTTACTCTATAAAACACACCACAACCTAAGCTAAAGATTACTCAACCTGTCCACAAAATATACAAATATTACTTGAATATGAGGTACAATTAACAATGGTTACTTGTTATGAAAGAGTTGCAGAAGACAAGTCTGAACAGTTCAACTTAAAACACCTTTTCCTTTCTCATCAGGAAGGAAAAGACAGAGCACATACTTTCTTTAGAGCTCATTTTTTCACAGTTTTTACTGGTCTATGGTTTAACATTTCCATACATCTTTAAAAACCCCAGGCATAAGCCTCAGGCAAACTAAACACACCAAAGTCAATGTTTTGTGATTTCCTGCCTGCTATCAAGGTATCGGAAATAATTAAATCTGAAGCTTCTCTAAAGAAAACATCCTACCTCAAAAGCTAGGTCTCTGTTTTTATATTTGCTTGGAATACTCCTCTCAACACATTTGCCTATTAATATTCATAATAGGTTAATGTATCATTGAAGGTCCCCTTCAACATGACAGATCATATTACTGTTGTTTCACGGGTCCACGGCAGTAGAAAAATGCAGAGTGTCTGAAGCCTCTTAAATCCTTTATGCACCAAAGGGGCAAAACTGCTGTCCCTGCAATTTGCGACTTCATCTGCTCTCGCAATTCCCTCCTTATGGCACGATGCACTTAGCGCTTTCCCAGCGCCCATGGAGGCGGGTGGCACTGCTAAAGGAGCAGAAAGGTGGTCCCCTCTACGCCTTGGTTTTCAAAATAAAGGAGGGATGGGGGCTGGTTTTCCAGAAGGCTTGAACTGTCTTCCCAATTCCAAGGACTCCTCTCAGTAGCAGCACCTCTTCTCGATTAGCTGCCAACTGGGGAGGCTTGGACTTGAGAAGACAAAGGAAGAAACAGAAAAATAGAATACAGTGTTTGTGAAGAACATAATCTGTATCATATGCGCCTTTCCCCCGCATTTTGTTGCTACTTTATTGTGAAAACCTAGACAGATGAGTGACTGTAATTGCTATAAATGCTTGTAATAATAAGATACCTTTGGAAACTGCAGTACAGAACCATATAAAAGATTTACATTACCAGCTCAGCACTTTAATTTTTAGTATGTGAGCTTTAAACTGATCTCTCTTTTTTTTTTTCTTTTTTTTTTTCTTTTTTTTTTCTATATATATATTTTTTCTCCCAGAGAGTACAGCCGCACAGTTTTTGGAAAGAAATCTTAAATAACAGGGAGGTGTAAGGACAAAGAAATCTTCAAAAGGGCAATGAAAATGATTGTGGCAGAGAGTTCAGCTGTAGTCACTAACCAGTGCAGTAAGCAGATGACAAAGCTATTTCATTGACATCTGGTTTTCTCATATATTGAATTAGACATCAACATTCTGACTGTGAGATATGACTTACTGTAAACAAGGTTATAGCATAAATACAATATAAAAAAGAGACTTATTAATATAAATATTTAAAATAATTTGTAAGATTTTATTTAGAGCATGACTAAATCAGTTACTTTTCTTTTTCAGACCAGGAGAACTGGCTGCCTTCATAGCCTATTAGATTTTGCTGTCTGCATCTGTCATCAGAGTTACTGCTCATAGCCAGTTTGTAAAATATATTAATCAGATTGTTTTGCCTCCTTTAAAGCCATCTGAACTTTGTTCTTCGACAATTTGACTACAATGCAAAGTGCCTATGCATAATATGTGTGAAATAGGAGAAATGAGAAGAAGAATTTCTAAACAATATCTAATATAGCAGGGGGATGTCCTTTGCTGGATTCTACTTATTTGAAATTAGAAAAACATTCAAAAGTTGAATTATTTTTAAAAATTTGATGTGGAGAGAAGTAACTTTTCAATGCAAAGACTTTTTCAAACTTTGACCTAGGTCCCACTGGCTTATATACTAAGACTTTAAATTAGTTTGGCATTTTCTTGTCCAAAATTTAAAGTTTTGTTTCAATAAGCATGGTTATTGGAGAATAGTAAATCAGAAATAACATCTTCCTTGACTGAAGGAGATTTGGATGCTATAGGGCATATTAGTTAACAGATAATCCACCTATCTACAAGCTTAAAATTGCTAACAACATAAAAGAATAAGGTGACCCCTGTAAAATAAACAATCAATCTATTGTCAATGGGCCTAAGTGGACACTGCCCCTGCAGAAGCCACAAAAGATATGAAAAATTATGATGTTCATGGAAATCCCATGTTCACAAGGAATGTGTAATCATTTCTAACCTTGAATGCTCAATACTAGGATTGTGGATCTGCATCCTGTCAAATCTACATTATTTTTATTGGCAGCAAAGCTTTTCACCAGACCCATTGGCTGAGAAAAATTAAACTACAATATTGTAATATGGCTTGATACATCAAAAAGTATATCACTAACCTGGGAGATAAAAATAAACAAAAATTAGTTTCTAGTACTTACTACAAAAGTAGACCTTATTCAGAGTATATCTATTTATATTCATCAAATCCTGCACTTGTCTCTTACTTCTATTTCTATTAATTAGTATTACCACTATGAGCTCTAGACATAGATCAAGACCCCATATAAAACACTATGAGAAAAAAAAAAACTAAAAACACACTGAACACAGAAAAGATAGACTGAGAGAATGAGCGAAGCAGTCGTTCACAAGCAGTGAGCCAAAACCAAAATGCATAACCGGCAATAGGCATATGTAGCACAAATGCAGCACAGATGATGTCTACTTGGCTGTTATTTTGTGGATATCTTTCAGCAGGAGTATGAATAAGGTTTGCTCCAAGATGCTCCTAATAAGAAGCAGGGGCACAAAAATGATGGAGACTGATTTTGAGCCAGCTGGATGTTGTAAGTGACCTTTCGAGAGGAGAAAATAATCTGCAAAGGTAACAGAAACCTTATGTTTATTTGGATAAAAATGGGATACAGGGGAGGACCAGAAAGAGGAATTTAAAAACATGTTAGAAAAACAATCTTTACAGGATTCTGAAAATGGTGAAGGAAGATTGCATTTGTCGAGGCCAGGAAAGTACAGGATAGTAATTGAGACGCATGGTGCAGGGAGCCTGGCTAAATGTGTGCGAATGCAGAAAAAGGTTGTATATCTGATATAGAATGTAGAATGAACCCATAATGCTTAGATGCAATCTGGAGGAATTTCCAAATGGAGACTAATATCTCCAATTCATAGAAGATCTAGTGAGAGAAAAAAATGTGCTGCTATTCGAAATGATGATGAAAAATGATAATGCAGAAATATTTTACAGGCAAATTTGAGAGCTGGCATTATGTAGAGATGAGAGAAACAAGATTTTAGTTTGAGCAGGAGGAAACAAAGCTGGTATTGATAAATTGCATATTTTTCCAGTAAATAAATAAATATTGAGAGGTGATGATTGTTTTTAGATGGGATAACCCAGAGTACAGCACAGCAGAAGGAGAGAAAGGACCAGGGCAGACCCTAGAGGTGCCTCAGTTAAAGTAAGTGCACTGGAAGGCTAATAAAGAACAGAATCAGAAAAGAGTAAAGCCCTAGAAGCAACAAATGAAAAGATTTCAAGAAGGAGAAAATGGAGGTGTTGGAAGTGACTGAAAGACAGAAGAGGGTAAAATAAAGTTTCTTGTAGTGCAATTCAGCTCAGAAAAATCATTCTCAGGAGGGCAGTTTCATTAGAGCAGGATTAGAGGTTACAAGAAAGAACTGGCAAATAGCTCAACACAGCAATTGCAAAGCATGTATGCTATGATCTAGCTTCATGAGCAGCATAAAGTGTGGTTCATCTGCTCTAAAATTAGATATCTAAGTCTAAGAGAGTTACCTTAGGCTCCCTTTCTAGTTAATTTATTTGATCTACCTTGAGAGAAGATGAAACGAATTCTGGAAAGAGCCTCAATCGGCTTAGAGGGGTACATGGATACAGAACAATTATATGCACAAATTAAGGTAGGAATCCTATCATAAAGATCTCTGAAAATGCAGCTTCAAGTCACTGTTCTCTCGCCTTTTGTGCTCTTCCATGAGCTTGGCTCTGACTGTACTGTCTGTGGGAATTAGGATCAAGGAATCTTTTAATTCCTCTTTTCATTATTAGAATTATTCTTTCTTTTCACCAGATTAAGGCAGCTCCTAACAGTTACACCAGCTGTTTTTGTATCCTTGGCCCACCTCTCCATACACATTTCTAATAATTTTTAGTACCTCTCTCCCAGCGTAAAAGGATATTGCATCTAAGATTATGGGGCAGAAATATATCTTGTGACAAGAAAATGCTTCAGTTCTAAAACATTAATAATATATATAGCAGAATTCATGAAAATATTGGTCTAATATTAATATTATTCACATATTTTTTATTTGATGAGCTGGTTGCTAAAAAATCCACACAAGTGTGCTTTTCTGATTACTCTGTCTACACAGTACCCCTTGCAGTGTCTGCAGATTTCACATGCACTTAGAGCCTATTTCATAAGCTATTTTTCATTATATACCATTTTGGTACTAAACTGCAATGATTTTGCTAGCACAGCACAAGTCTGACACCTGATTACCACTGTATCAGCACCAGTCCACTGCACAAAGCATCAATGTTTGTGCTTTACCGAAGCTGCCATATCCGTCCTGCTTTTATCCCTGCCTGATACAGGATCTGCATCTATAAAAAAAAGAAGGCAAAAAGGCCACTGCCCCTGCTGCAAGTGAAGGGCTAAGCCCATTACTGATTCTGCTGAAGGGACAGTCTGTGTGGATCAGAAGCTGTTCAAAGATTCACTGCTTTTTGCTAAGTAATATATTTCTAAGGTCACGAATGCTTTCTACCTGTTATGGCAAAGTACGTTCCTCCTATTTTGTTCATAGCCATAGACTAGGCATTTGTACAACCAAAGCTTACTCTTTGCTTGGTTTAGTCTATCCAGAACTTTCAATATGAAATTAAACAAAAATTCATGTACTTCTGATCTCCATGTATGCTTGCAATCATTTCACTCTAGTGACTAAGAAACCATTGCTCTGGTATTTTTCCAGAAGTCATCAAGTTTAGTTAGAAACTGAATCATGTATATCTATAAAAGCTTAACAGCAGTGACAGGTTGCACTAAGGCAACAATTTGTGCCTATAAGTGTGTATTGTCAAGTACCTGAAATGACATTGCCTGTAAGGGAGCTTTCCAATTTCCAGTATTTTAAGATACCAGTGCTATCAAAATGCAGCTGGGATATACCAGCAGACTTCTGTTTGAACAATATAATCCTTAATAGTTCTTGTTATGACTGTATCTTTTGGTAAAGATCCAGAGAATCTTCAATTTTGGAATTTAAACTAGATAAAAGTTATTTTTTGTTTGTTTCTACTACTGTTCTCTTAAAGATAAATTCTTTCTCACTTAATTGTAGGACCATTTCAAGAATTTTTATTGTAGCCGTTGAGATTCTTTCCATATTGCATATATCTCTGATAAAGCAAGTATTTAGCAACCCTATTTCAGCACCTCTGGGAATAAAACTTTGCAAACACACTTTTTCCCTTTTCCTTTTCTTTTTCTTTTTCTTTTTCTTTCAGCAATATAATCCAAGTTTGAGATTTTTTTCTTCTGTTATCTCCAAACCCCCTTTCTACATGTCCCAGTGATGGTTACTTTCAATTAACATTAAACAAACTGACTGACATTTAGTCCTTTTTAAATAGACAAAAAAAAGTTGTAAAATATCTGGGTACACTAAAAACACAATGGAATTTGAAGCATGTTTTCAAAGTTAAATATGTGCACTCTAAGTTTGTTTCTTTATTCATACTGAGTGTACTTAGAATCATAGAAACATAGACTCATAGAAGGCCTAAGGTTGGAAGGGACCTCTAGAGATCATCTAGTCCAACCCCCCTGCTCCAGCAGGGACACCTAGAGCACGTGGCACAGGGTGGCATCCAGGTGGGTTTGGAAGATCTCCAGAGAAGGAGACTCCACAGCCTCTCTGGGCAGCCTCTTCCAGGGCTCTGTCACCCTCACAGGAAAGAGATTTTTCCTTAAGTTCCTGTGGAACTTTTGATGTTTAAGTTTGTGGTCATTTCCTCTAGTTCTATCAGTGGTCACCACTGAAAAGAGGCCAGTCCCATCCTCCTCCCTGCCTCCCTTGGTCAACCTGTCGTCCACCATGACGCCCAGGTCCTTCTCTGCAGAGCTGCTCTCCAGCAGGTCGGTCCCCAGCCTGTACTGGTGTCTGGGGTTATTCCTCCCTAAGTGAAGACCTTGCCTTTGTCTTTGTTGAATTTCATAAGATTTCTCACAGCCCAGTTATCCAGTCTGTGCAGGTCCCTCTGGATGGCAGTGCAGCCCCCTGGGGTATCAGCTACTCCTCCCAGTTTGGCATCATCTGCAAACTTGCTGAGGGAGCACTCCATCCCTTCACCCAGGTCATGGATGAATAAATTGAACAGGACTGGACTGAAGACTGACCCCTGGGGGACACCGCTAGCTACAGGCCTCCAACTAGACTCTGTACCACTGCTCACCACCCTTCTGGTCACCACCACCACTACTTCTGTCTCTTGTGGCAGTGTGTACTATTTTACCCATTAGTAGAATAAGAGCAACAGAGGCTCCACCCAAGCAAATGCACCTTGTCTTTGTATAATTATGGTTTTCTGCTTGGGCAACAAGTTTGAGTAAAAATATCTTTAAAAAATCAAACAAAACAAAAGAGAGAAGATGTTTTCTGAAGGGCACAGCTGGAGGGGCCACTGCTAAGAACTAGAGGATTGGGCATCAACACACTGGCATCCTTTTCCTCTTGTAAGAGTAACAGAATAACAGTGGATTTCAGATGGTCTTATGCTGTATTTGCAAGGCTGATGTGTTTCATTGTGAATGAAGAACTGTCAAATGTTCTGTAGCTGATACATAAATGAAAACAGGAATGCTTTCTAATGGCCCAGATCTTACTGAGACAGGGAAATGAAACCAAGCATGGGAACCAAATGATAATAGAAAGAAAATATTTTCCTTCTACGCTTCTGCTCTTTACAGCACTTTGCTCTGCTCTCCCGGGGCTGATCTCAGTTGCACTGCACTGTGTGTGCAGTGTGTACGTACACGCTCACACAAGTCTTATGGCTAAACAGCATTTGAGAGCAGTTTTGGCAAAATGTGCCTTTTCAGAGAGACTTAGAGCACAACAAATGTGTTGACACTGAGTACTAAAAAGTGTAAGTAAAATATGAGTGGTCGTTCTTAATGTGAAATAGGTTAGAGGTACCAGCTCACAAGTATCTCCTCTAAAAACCTCATAGGCTTTAACCAGGGCGCTTGACTGAAGAGGTAAGTTTCTGTCACAGTAATCTCACAGTGTTAAAGTCTAAAATCTCCTGAGAAGAGATCTCAGCCATCAGCTCTCTAATACTTAGTAGGGCTTTTACTACACCAAAATATGGAACTGTGATGGGAAAGCTGATGGCAATCCACCCCAGAGGTAGGGTGGAAGGAAGGCAATGTTGAAGCTTCTTTGCTCGTCCCTTTACAAACACATGAATCACAGAAAGACCCCCAAAAAATAAAAAAAAGGCATCCTCTCACAGAAGGATTCATAAAGCTGGCTCATGTTTTGGGAAAGCTAAGTAATGTGAGTTTGACCCCTGAAAACCCGAAGACTCATGTAAATCAACATGGCACCACTGCAAAGTGACCTCGGAAGTGTCCATCTGCACTAAGGGACCATCTGCTCTTCAGTGAACATGTTACCTATATATAAGGATCTTTTGGGGGGAATACTAAGCCATCTGTTATAATAAATTATAAAGAAAGAAGTGACAACAAAATGCAATGGTTGATTTCAACTGTTAAGATTTGCAAAGACCAGCAATTCTTTTAAATTGCCTTGGCCTGTTTACTACTTCCTTTTGCTACTGAATGGCACATTTGCCATGACATGTTCTTTCTTTTCAGGTTTCATTCTGTGATGAATCATTTCCCTGTGACTTTCTTTTTTTTTTTTTTCCCTCACATTATGTAGAGAATAGTCCTCTTCTTACCTGTTTTTCACTTTCAAGATTAAATCACCATTGTATGGTGATTTAATTTGCTGCCTTTATTTTAGTTATGCAGTGTTTTTCCATTAAAATATTGTCCTCAATGATATAGAAGATACCCATATTTCACCTGCCAGGTGTTGGCTTCCCAGCAGATGCCATCCTGCCCCATCACTAATGATGATTACACCAGAGGTCATTGGCAGAGGCTTGCTACACATTTCTCCCGCATGATCCAGAATTCTAATAAAAGCTCTTCATTTCTGCACTGCAAATTTCCTTTTAATCTTCCCAGCAATTCCACTGTACATTTGTAAAAGGAACCCAGAGATAAATTTGTTGACTACAAAGCTAATTTCTCATCATCAGCAGGGATTTCAGCCTGTGTATCCTCTAGTGACAGTGCATTTTTGCAAAATGCGATATTTCACCCCTGTGATTCAGCAGGTGGCCTCATTTTCGTTCTAATCATATAGTATCAGTATCTATTCAATTTTTATCCTGAATCATATCCATTCAGGCTCTTGTCCTAATCTGACCTTGATAAACTGATTGCATTTGTGAAGCTTACAATTTGCTCTTTAGATGCTTTTTCAGATGAGTTATTGGTTGAGCAGTTGGATATACTTGGTTAATCTTCCTGTGCCTTTGGGCAAGAAATCATGTTTGCTGAAAGCTACTGTGATGAAACTTATAAAATGTTCTAGTTTACAAGGGGTGGGGAAAAAAAAAGCTTGTTGGAGGGGGGAATTTTTCAGTTTCCTGCTATTCATTTCTATTTGGTGGCCTTGTTATATCTTTCAAAGTATTTAGGGTGTATTGTTCCCTTCTGAATAACAGCTTGTAGGAATACATAGGGTAGGTTTCCTACAAGATTTTTCTGTCCCCACGGGAAAGACAGTGTAACCTGCTGCTCTTAGTATTTATTCAAGTTACTGCTGAAAAACCCCTCTCAGCTGCAACACTGGGTGATAAACCAAATATTCAGGTATTCTAATGCCTAACTTCCACGCTGGACGTTTCCACTGAGAAGCCCTATAAACATTTTTGTAAGTCTGAGAAGAGGAAAAAGAGGGATGAAGATGCCAAACCTTGTGGCATCTTGCCACCAAAATGATAATAGATGTCAATGATAAATTGGCACAGGACAAAATCCAAACATCCTGGGAAATCATCTTGTGACTGGACTGTACCTCCACACAGCAGACATTTTCCTGCATTTTGGCAGCGCTTGTTTAGCTTGATGAACCAGTACAAGTATTGTCAGATAGTAAGGGAATTAAATCCTTTTTTGATTTTTTGTTTGTTTGCTTGTTTGTTTTTTCCCTTGGGAGCTGACAATAATGGGCAAGGTTTGAATGCCCCTGTAAAAACCCTAAACTAGAGTTTAAGAGTTATGGGCATCTTTGAACATCACCCAGGACATGGACAGTTCTCACTGTGGTGCTACAAAGGTTGGCCTGTAAATTCCTAGTTGACTAGACAAAGTGAGTTTGTTACTGTGGATTCTCTGGACATGTGGGAAAAAAGACCACAAAGAATTGGTATTCACATCTTAGAGCACTGCGGAAAGAAGCCTGCATCCCCACCAACTAAAACAACACAAGAGGATAGCTGGTTAACAAGCAGTTCTTTCAGCAGTCCCCTTCTCCAGAACAAATGTGAAAATAGGATTTGCAACAGCAAAACAGATGAGATGCGGCTAACCTGCAATCCCTTCTTCAGTAAAACCAAGTACGCTCATAGGATGCTTTCTGCTGCTATTTGGGGAAAAAAAAAATGTTTTCTATCCAAAAAGAGCCATGGTACAGGGGATATTCTTATTTTCTAGCAGAGAGACAAAGTTGCCCAAAGACCCAAGGAAGGCAGGATGACTTTCAAAGCAGCATCTTTTAGATACTGACAGATACAGTCAAGGCTATTTGTGCTTTAAAATCCATCTTTCTCAGTTTTCATTAGGAGGTACTGAAACACTGACTTCCTTTTTTCAGATATAAAAAAGGATAATGTATCAAATAAAGTCTTCTTAGTGTCCTAAACACATGTTCCTCGTAAATTAAAATTTATGCATGGTAAAAACTGGCTCAGAAAGTAAAAATATTTGTTTCTATGAAAATGGATCATTTTGTTCGGGTACACAGTCACATCTGAATTCTGTTATCAATAATAAATACATCCCAAAAAATGAAAAAAAAAACCTGCTTGGTCTGCTGTGTTGGCAAAAATGGAGTAAGAAGATGGCTAAATCCTTATTGTTACGTTGAGAAGAAAAGTGATTCCAGACTACCACAAGAAAAAAAGTGCTTCAGGGAAGAAACTCCATCTATGCCATTGGCATCACCAGAGTCACATTATCACTATTTTATACAAATACTATATAATCATAATTTTAATTATATACACATGTGCATAGTATTTTTATGCTTAGAAATAAAACTATGTTGCAATTAAAAAAAGTAAAATTCCCAACTGCACATTGATCTGTACTATATATCTACTTAATGCCTTCTTCACATAAGAGATCTTTTAACTTCAGTCACTGTGGTTTCTATCATCATCATTATTTTAGAAGCACGGCACTATTTTTTACAACCAAATCCAGATCGTGGCCTTTATTATGCTGAGTGTTGCATTACCAGAATGAAGAATGCTAAGGTCTTTGGGATCACCATCAAAAATTGAAGATGTACAGTATAAGTAGCAGTAACTGAAGATGAAAGAAGAATCAAATTTCAAGAAGAAAACATCATCAGAGGGCTTAGCTCTATGCAAACTGGGCTGTTACATTAGTTGGTTTCTGAAGTATTTCTGATTTTTGTCAAATCAAGTAATTTTACATGTTAATATTCATCAGCCACTTCCCTGGATTGTTAAATTACACTGACTTCTCCTCTGAATATGCTAATGCTCTTTAGAAAGGAAATGTTGTCTCAATTGTCAACGTCAACAACAACAACAACAAAACTATTTCCTTTTTTTTTTTTTTTAAACGAGCAGAATGCCCGTGCCCTGCTTCACAAGCTTCCAGGAATGTCACCACCTCCAACCATAGCTAATTTTCCTGAAATTATTTTAAAGAATATTTTTCAAGAAAGATGAATGATAATCACAAGATGGTTCATCTAATTCATGTAAATGCATGGAATTAGAACTGAGAATATTTTCAGTCAATAAACTTGGAAGACTGCCTTGTTTTTATTGACTACCTGCTCATATGCAAGTGGCAGCATTTCTTTTCTTTGGGCGTAACTACAACCTTGTTAACAAATATATTTCATGAACTAGTGGGGAGAAACAGCAAGACTACAGTGGATGAAACATGATTTTTGTTATTAGCTAAAATATAAGAAAGATTTTCCAACTTTTCATTAAAACAAACAGTCTTCATCTTTTTTTTTTCTAAATTTTCCAATAAAAGTTGCCCAAGAAAATACTAGAAGAATGCCTAAAGTTATCCTATAACCAGCTTCTCCTTCAGTTTTGCTCTGCTACTGAACAATTTAACAGCACAGCAAAGATACATTAAGGAAAAGCCCAGAGATCTCAGTTAGCATGAGAACAGGATGAAAAATGAAGCACTAGAACAGCCAAAATAGATAACAAGAAGGTCTGTTGAATGTCTGGCTTTCTGCTTGCCAAAAGAAGTAGAAGCCTTAATTATGATTCATGGAGTCATTAATTCTTTTTAGGCATGAAAGTTAATGGAATAATGATTTTTAATCACTGTGGGATGATTCCTGATGTGCCTAAACAAAAATAGTACTGACGATGTATAATGCATAAAGAGCATTTCAGAAAAAGGGGTCTCACTGAAAGGATACTTAAGGACTAAGTGTCCTTTTTGGTTTCCAGTACTCACAAATGCACACTCCCAGCACCCCGGCCAAAGTGCAATGAGGAGTCACTTCTGCTTGTGTCTTCTTTGCATGAAAATTGTAATGATTTGCACCAGTTCTTTGCAAACTGATTCTTCCCTGTTGCCTGAGATGTGGTGACTGTTACATGGCTTTACGTGTCCATGGCATTAGGAGCAGCCTCTGCTCAGTTTCGGGCTGAGTTTGCACTGAAGCACAAGAGCGACAACGTACAGCCCAAGCTGTGCCAGACCGATTCATTTCCTCAGTCTTTTTGTTTTCTTCTTGTTCTCATTCAGTTAAAGTCAGTGTAGCTAATTAAAAAAAAGTGTCTGTTTTATTTGCATGTGAGACATAACATTTTCCAAAACAAGATATGATTAAAACATATGAGACAGTTAGGAAGATTTGTATCTAACAGCTCTACAGTCTGCTCGTATTTCCTTGGATTGCAAGATATAAATCTAAGCTGGGTGCTCTTCTATTTTATTTTTTATTCCTGTCTATCTATGTGGTCTGTGAAGTCTGTGATATATACCACTTTTTACTCTTTACTTCCTTAGTGTTAACTCCAGTCTCCCCTTGCCTCTGTCCAACTCCCTTTTGGTTTGCTTTGTGGATCAAAATAGGCTACTTGACATAGCAATGTTTATCTGTTGTTCCTAGTGTTGATTAGCCATTTAGTTATTTATTTTCCTTTCATAGCAGAATATTGCTCCTCATTTTTGATATCTGCAGATACATGTCTATACAAGGACTTAGGTTCACTCCTAGTCAATCCATAGTCATTTTAGGTTCACTTTACAGTAGATGGAAAGGCCAAGGCAACCATGCGACAGTGCTCATTCTGGTATTGGAACCATCTATTTTGGAATGGGATGAGTGACACAATGGAAGGAGAGGAAGGGTTTGCAAGCTTGATTGCTGAGCCCACATGCTCAGTGAGGATGCAGGGTCAGCCCATCCCCTGTGGTGCGAAGCGCAACACACAGGAATCCGCTCTGGACTAAGTTCAACCCCTGCAAGCAGATTTTGAGTCTGAGAGAGAAATGCCAGCAAAGAGTTAAAGCACAACACTTCTGCCATTACAACAATAACACTTCTCAGCTGCTGCAGACGCAGTTCAAAAATAGCCAACGTTCGGAGACACAAAGAAGTACCGAATGCCAGTTTTTGAGCCCTGTTCACTTCTACGTGAAGGGCAGAGTAGCTATCTCTATTCTTACTCTCCTGTGAATCATACAATAGGGACTACATAAAACTGTCATTATGGTTCTAGAGAAATCCAGCTAACACTGTCTGCTGTGTACTGCACTAGATCTTTTGTGACTGCTTTGCAGCAGTACCGAACATGTTCAGTGACTTCTGGCTTTACTGGCAAGTTACCAACCCTCGCTTTTTCTGTAAACTAAATACTTAAAGTTTTAAAGGAGTTAGTACATAAACTGCACAGTTTCGTTACAGTATATTAAGTGGTTATTTATGTACAGAAAAAGTAACTGCAGTGCTCTGAAGATAATCACACAGCAGCCACATGTGACCTATCCAATTCACAAGAGCACCTCTAAATAAAGCCCAAATTAGTATACTTCCACATCCCCCAACAAATACAGTGATGTTTCTGAAATCCAGCTACTTTAACTGTCTCCTGTTGAATGAACTGAGCCAGAAATAGAGCTGATAGCTATAAAATATTGCCCAGAGAACTGAAAAGTTCTTGATGCAAATGTAATGTCACAGACTGAGGTTATTATTACTTGATGGAGGTAACATTTTTTATTCTACGTGCGTATTTTATCCAGATATTTCTTGAAAAGCATTAACCATCTTTTGTTTTATTACTGTTCTTTTTCTTTTTTTCCGAATCAAGATCAGGATCTGTAACTCTATTTTACCGATTCAAAAGAGAGTACAGACAGACTCCATATATAATACCTGTTTTCTAAACTATCACTTGAATTTCCAGGTCACAGCTTTCCAAGTCACAGTGCACATTCCTTCTGGGCAACATGATTATATTTCATCCAGCCACAGACCCATAAGATAATTTAAGTTGAAAAGAGTCTCCAGAGGTCACCTGGTCCAACGGCCAGCCATAGCAGCCTTCCCATCAAATTTTGAATGTTTACAAGGATGGGGATTGCAGAACTGCCCTGTTTAATCTCCCTCAAGGTATTTTTTTTCCAGATATCTAATTAATTTGCATTTCCCATGCTGCAACTTGTTCATTGGCTAACATTGTACTGAGCACCTTCGAAAATGGCCTGGCTCCATCCCACCCTCTCCTCTTTTCTAAGACCCCTGCAAAGCCTTCTTAAGGCTGAAGTAACACAGTTATCTCAGCCTCTTCTCGTACATCATATCTACAAATGCAGTTGGGTGAAATAAGCAAATATAAAAATGAATTAAATATTCATTGACTGTTATGCCCTCATGACTTAAGAAAAAAGTGATCAGCTTGAAAGCACCTCTTCATTACATGCCCTGTAGGGTGCATATATGATCACACGCATTCTCATAATCAGATTAGTTTCCTAAGCAAAATACTTTTCAGTTCTTAACTGTGAAGGAAATCTTCAGAAATAAGTGCAAACTCTTTGCTGCCTACTTACGTTTGTAGATCCAGCATGACAGTCCCTCTTTTCCTACTCATAGGTGTTGCTTTACTTTGGGTTAAATTGTGGTAGTGAGAAAAATTCTGATCAAATTTTTTTTGATTGTCACCTTGAAGCATTTGTGGGTGGTTTTATTTCATTTGCGTCCCACCAGTTTGTCCAGTGATCATATGAGTGTTGGGTTGGCAGAGAGGAACAGAAAGCTTTTTCCTTTTTTATCACCACCTGTCAGATGGTTCATGACCTTTACTGAACACATATAAGCCAGCACTGGTATGATCATGAGATCAATTGATGGATCAATAATCAGTTAGAAGCTTCCAATATGATCATCATATATATTCTAGGACTAATATTGGAGAGAATGGTAGTACTGCCACATGTCAGAGAGTTAAATGGTCTGATTTCTGCATCTCTATCAAAAGTAACATCTTCTTGGTGGAGGTGTAATAGATATCTTCCTAAACAAGCCAGGAGATGTGTAAGCAAGGATCATCAAAACTGAATGTACAATATATAGATGCAATAATTTGGTAAAAAACAATTAAGAAAAAAAAATGAAGGGAGATTATAGAAAACAAGAAGGAAGCATAAAAGTCTGGACTGGAAAATACGTAGGAGGAGGTGAACTGAAAAACACATGAATCCTGAGGGGAAAAAAATGTCCTTTAGGAAATTTAAATGTGATATTCTAATCCAAAAAATGAAAATAGTATTAGATATTTACACTTTATTTCTTTATCAATGAGTTAAGCCCTTATAAATTAAAGAAAGCTCAAAAATAGCAGTCTTTGAGGAATGCTCTTCCATCACCATTCATGCATCTGATTAGCTATGTCCCTTACTCAATGCTATACAAACTTGTGTGAACATTCATAAGAATAAAATGCTTTATAAGCAGATTCTCATGAAAGTAATGTTATAGTTTATTGACAGCAGCTATGAAGAGGCTCTGCTGGATTTCTTTGAAATCTGATACTTTGATTCATTGAATTTTGTTTACTACCTCCTCATATCCACTGAAAGATCGAAGGGATGACTTTTTGATATGGGAATGATACTGGTTTTGTGTTACACTCTCTTTTTGTGTGTGAGAGGGTGGTAGGAATTTCTGTAATTCTAGCTTTTTCCCCAAATTGGACTAGTATCTTCTGTGTTTTTTTTTTTTTTTTTTTTTTTCACTGTACTCTGCTGTCATTAGACCTGCCGGATCATCAGAAAAAAGCTCATCTGTCGATGGGCACAAAATGATCAGTGTCATTTGGGTTGTCTTCTTTCTTTCCCTCCTCTTATCGCTGCTTACTGTTTGTCTGAGATGCAATGAGATTAAGGAAAAGATGCACTTTACTAGCATTGGAATCAACTTCATCTACTCTGGAGTTGTATATAGAGGCATCAACAAATTAATGACTAGTCCAGTTGATAGAGATATTTATTTTATATATATATGGAAAATGTTACCTATCAGGCTCTGAAACAAACACAGACAGAAGTTTTCCTACTTTTCCTCTCAAATGAACTCTGCTTTCTGCAGGGCAATGCTTCTGGGGTGAGACTCCGGCACCCTGTGTTGTTCCTGGCTCTAGAGCTCACTGGGGTGCAACCAGTTTGTCAGCCTCTGCTTCAGGCTTTGTCGCACAGTGCAAGTTTCCACTTGTTTTTACTTTATCCTACCCAAACAGCCCACAGCGACCATTTACTGGGTAGCCACTATCTTATCATGTGTTTACAATACATGAGAAAAGGTATTTTGACTTTGACGAATGGGAAGAATAATCACAATTCACTTAACCTGGAAACGTGATGAACTATACAAAGATATAATAGAATAACTGAACTATTTAAAGCGCATATTAGGTGACACTACCATATCCTAGCTGGCAAAACAAGTCAGCAACTAAAGTGATTGTGGATTCCCTGCTTTCTCATATTTCCCATGTTTAGTTTAATAAAAAGGGCATAGCCTCAGAATTTGGCAGCTCGATGCACAGTGGGGTACTCTCTGCTGACTGATTCCTGCGTTCAAGGTACAGGAGCAGAGAAAAGCAGCCTCTTATGATACCTGATTCTCATTCGTGTTCTGTATGCCTCCGTAACGCTCACCTCTTGACCTGGCTGATCCATGTCAGTTAAGAAAATCCTACAATCACTAATGAGGACAGTCAATTCCTTTTTCTGAAAGGTCAAGCTCAGAAGCAAATCCAGGCTCCTAGTTTGCTAAAGTACAAGAAAAAAAAAAAAAAAGAAATCAATTCGCTCTGCTCTGACCCTGGAGAACATCTGATCTGGAAAGAATAACTATGAGTTATGACAGGTACAAGAGAATTTCAGCATTCTTGGTCCAAGGGGTCTACAAATAGCCTTAAAGGAGATCCTGATGATTAGGCATTTAAAATTATTGAGAAAATCACCGATGGAATGATTATCACCCGCATAAGGTCTAAACGCCACAGATTAAAGCTGAACTTAGGTCTGCACACTTTCTTTTCTAAGGGTATTGTTAAGAAATGGTAACAGTTTCTGAAAAAGAAAATAGAATATACATTTGCCTGGAACAGATATAATTTTCCACACCCCAGGGTATAAGGAGCTGCAGGAAGGAACACTGAATGAGCCTGCACAAAGTCTGTGGTACATCCCTCTAGAGCAGGGGCAGGGAAAGAGGATCCGTGCACGGAGCAAAGTTAATGGATGAGCTAAAGTCCCTAGAGACTCTCTCTATCCTCATGTCTCCTCTGGTATGGCTGGTGCCTGTTGTCTTATCCAGGGTAGCTTTTTGTCTCAAGTTAGATGACAGGTATTCTGCAATATAGCACTTTCTGCATTCTTGAAGATTTTGAGTCAGCTTTGTCTGCTTGCAGTCTTGGCATGATTTTCTTTTCATTACCACGTAATATTCTAAGGAAAATTATTTTGCAAAATCTGGTGATAAGGGTAAATGTTAGAAATTTACTTTATGAACTGTGCAGCTGAGATGATAGAATAGGACAGAATACTGGCTTTGCTATTTTGTTTAATAATAAACAACACAGGATATGGTGATATCTATTATAAAAAATGAGAGTATTTTCTCATAAGAAAATAATACAGCCCTTGAACTTTTAGAGTCTGCATGCAGATACCCTACTAGGTAAACTGCACTAGGTGAAACTGTTCTAATACTGACAAAAATACTTCTTTCCTTTCCTTGCTCTGCCTTTCCTTGCCTTGTCTTGTCTTTTTTTCCCCTCTGTTTCCCCAGCACAGCAGTGATATGACAGGTTACATCTGAGGCATCTGAGAAAACAATTTTGAGTCTATGTCTGGAGATCTGATTCTCTAGAGCATGGCAACATCAAAATGATTCAGTCTTTTTGGCTCTCCAACTCTACACTGATCTTTTAAATACAGCAATATGAAAGTAGGGCAAATGCTTATTTATACTGATAACTTTTAATATAAGAGCAAAACTGATGTTTACTGAGACTAGAGACCAGTTAGAAAGACTGTTTAAAAGCATCTTTATGGGACCCATACCAAAATTTTATTGGCTCTAGGGCATAAGCCATGTACTGTACACATTCAGGTTCCCAGATATGTGTTTACTGAATGCCATTTCCTCAAAGTTGAAGAAAATTGAACTGTAAAAAGGTAGATGTCACCAGTCAACTCACTGAGTGCTGAAGAGTTTTCTGGATACAAGGATCTGCTAGGAGGACAAAGGCACTCGCTTATCTGAACAGAACACATGCTGAAATCTATGGGTCTTATAGCAACAGTCCTGTGTTTCTGTGGTCCCTTGTGTCACTGAGCAATCAGATCTCCTTTAGATTGAAAGATAAAATAAGTGGAGGGAACTTGAGTAATTAGTGACCTGAGACCAGAATTAGTGACCAGAAGGAGTCATTATTTTTATAAACTGCCCATCAGTAATTTTAAATAAAAGGGATGCTAAGACTGGAGGAGGGAAAAAATGCATTTGTGAGGTTCTTTAAGTGTTTCAAGTCAATGATTTGAACATCTGGCAAGGAATGCTGATGTTTTAGCATAGGAGGATTAAGTTAAACAACCCAGTCTCTGGAGTATGGAGGGCTATGCGCGGAGTCAGCATACTGCACACCTGAGCCCTAGCAAGCATTAGGAAAGAAAGTCCTGGAGAAGTGCTAGTGCTGAAGAACATATGTAACCCACATCGAAGAGGAAATGTGCCTGTTGTGATCAGTCAGTGTCTCTGGGGAAAATGACAGACTTCTTTCTCCTGTCATTGAGCTCCAGCAGCCTCTTGCAGTCAAAAATGTGGGATTCTTGAGCAGCTAGGAAGGTCGATTGGGGGCACTGAGGGGGATTCAGTTAACTGTGCCATTAATAATAATTAAAAACAAATAAGAGTAAAACTCATGTGACAGCAAAACCACCAGGAAAACCTGAAAGCAGTTAGGATAAAAGAAAAGCCCTCCCTCCTGCAATAATGGAAGGAATAGCTTAGTACTTATCTACTTGTATGCTTTTATATATCTTCCTTTCTGCTTCTGTCACACATTCCTCTCTCTCTCTTTAAAGGGCAGTCAGGAATCATGATATATTAAATACCCTCTTAAAATAGGGTTTACCCCCATCTCTTCCCCTTTGCACAAATGTCTGGAAATCCATGGCTCAAACATAGTGATGTGCACCCAGAGAAGCTTATGCATCTTTGGCTATCATGATTATAGGTTTTGCAGAGATGATTCTGCTTTGTATTCATGGAAAAATATTGTTTCTCTTTGTTGTATCAAGCCTTTCCTTATTACCTTCTGTGTTCTGCCCAAAATTGAACAACAATAAAATCTGAGCAGAAGAGAAATTGCTCTGAATGCCTTTCATTAAAAAAAATGAAATCCAAAAGTCAAATCAACAACAAGAAAACCTCTTTCCCTTCCCAAATCCATTTACAACTGCTCACTGTGAAGATACCAAGAGCATCCAAAGAGAATTATGTGGCCCATCCAATCTTTACATTGAATTATTACGTAGAGCAAAAAAATCATAACCACTGCCTCATGCATTGAAAAGAATTTAAATGAATCTGGCGAATAAGACCTTAAGGTTAAAGATGTAAATTGTTTGGGATAAATCTAATTCCTCTCTCCTTGCCTTTTCATTACAGATATTGCTGATTGATTTGCTGTATTAAAGTACAACAGAGGCTGTTGTGATATGAATTAATATTAACTAGTGAAAAACATGTATATAAATGCGTCATAAGCCATCTAAATCAGTGGTAACCCTTTCCCCTTAGTCAGAGCTGAAGATCTCCAAACAAATTTTTTAAAATGAAAAAGCGATAAGCAATGCACAACAGAATGAATACCCTAATTTATTTAATCTCATTTTAATGGATTCAAATGATCTTTTTCTTAAACAAATGTCAAGTTTAGATGAAGATCATAAGTCTTGGCTATTGCTGTAAATATGCTTTTTGTGCTCATATTTGCTAACATATTGTGAATCAGGCTTATTTCCTGCCTGATTCTATTAGTTACCACTTCAAAGCATAGCTTGCAAGATTTAAAGACAGTATTTGAATAGTCAAGACCTCCCTGTCGCACTAGAAATTAAACTCACTTTTTCTTTTCCCTTTTCACAGATTGCTTATTCCATCAGGAGTAATTTACCCTAATTAGGGGTTGTGTGTTCTGAAACGGTAACTTTTTCTCCAGGACAAGCTAAACGATACTGTATAGCTGGTTGCTATGCCCCTCTCAGCTGCATAAACAAACTTTAAATCTGGGCAAATTAAACCCAGAAACACAGCATTTGTCAGGCTGGATCAGCCCAGCTTGCCTGGTGCTGGCCACCATCACACACTCTGTGCTCAGCAGCGAGGCAAAACATGCATTACACATCCAAGGCAGGATTCTTCAGAGGGGGAAAAGCCCCTGTCCAATAGACGGTGGACTATTTCTGGGCTATCTCCTGGAACTTAAAATTTTCCTACCTCTTTACTTTGGCTTTTCTAACTGCAAGTGCTATTCCTCCCTAGAACTGAAATATTACAAATAAGATTGCATTTTTATACTTTATTCTCCATAAACAGGCAGCTCTGACCGCCTTCAATATATTTTCTTTTTATAAAAGCTCTTCAGTAGGAGACATATACCTGGATAGTCCTATGTATTTTATACACATCTTTGTTAGACAGCAGTTTCAATCCCAGCAGCATTTACCTTAAAGCCAGCGGATCAAAGATGTAAGACAAGATTAAGCAAAAAGGTAACATTATTTGATTCACACTGTCATCACCATGACTTTATTGCTTTCTGGACTTTTTTTTCTTATTTGAGAGGATCTGTATGGGTTTTTTAGCTAAACTGTCACAAATGCCACAAATAATGTTCAGCGGGAAAACTCCCCAAAGAAAGCATTTCCTTCAAATGAGCCATTCTCTCTGTTTTCCTCTCAGGACTTTTCCTCTTTCAGATATAAAATTTCAGTTATTTTTGCCCATGAGCATTATATTCAGCTTGACTGAGTTTTATAGGCATCATGCTGCTCAGAGACAGAGGTGTCTAAATCTGCTTTGGTTTTTAATTGTCCAGCCATGTTAATTAACTAAAACAACCTACAGTGCTGTTATTAATAAACATCTGACTCATTGGTCACTTCCTCACCCAGATTATTAGCTCGTGTGGTACTCAGTCCTGACCTCAGCCACATCATTGATTTTGCTCTAGTCTGAAGAGCTATGCTTAAAATTGCCTTGTTTTTTTCTCCCTCTCATTCATTTAAATAGCCTTCTGTCTCAAAGAACACAATATTACAGTATTTTCTTTCATTAGCACTGTTTCAGAAGAGGCTCTCTGATTATATTTTTAAAAATGATCAAAAGTAATTATATTCTTGAGATCATCTTTATTTATTTACTTATAATTAAAGGACTGGGAAAAACCATTACCCCTTAAACCATTATGAAAGCTATTTTTTTTGCTACATAAATTTAACATAGTATTATACTCTAAAATTTCAGTCAGCATCCCTTGACCTAGAGGGACTTAATGCCTCTTAATTCTCAGATTTTTTTTTATTTTTGAGGTTCTTAAATGCTGAGTTTGATTTCAGGGTTCAAGTTTGTGTTTGTTTTGTTTTCTGGTGAGGCTGATTTACCCCAAGTTTTGAAAAAGAATTTGCTTTTAGAAGAGTTAACGCTTTCCCTTTTTTTTTTCCTCTCAAATGGTGCATATAAAGATAGGAGGTTTAAGCATTTATTAAAGAAAATGAGGGAAAAAGCACTATTCTGAACTATTTCAATCTGCATAAAATCACTGGAATTCAGTAACATTAGGAATGTCATGTATCTTCTTTTCTTGTGACAGCAAAATATGTCTGACTTATTTCACAGGCCCCCTTTATGATATATCCTTGATGTGTATTCTTCCGTCACCTTCCACATGGACTTTTAAAAGTTTGTACAGTGGCTGGAGTCTTGAAAAACTGAATAATGTGGTATGTAGAGTTGCTGCAATACTGAGAGGAGAGGCTAAATAATTTTTAGTCTTGCTAAATTATCTAAACGTACGAATAAGTTAGGTATTAAGTAGCTTGAAATATATGTTTCTCACATTTGCGAAGCATGAAATATCTTTAGGCTTTATCTTATGTGAATAATTTTGCCTATATATATATTAGAATATATCACCTGAATGTACAGCTGTTCATGAGCACTTGTTGGAGCAAAGACTAGGGAAAGGATCCCTGTCTTGGTATGACATTCAGCAGAGTTTTCTCGTGAGTTATACACTACCTAGTATTTGGAATTCAAGAAAATAACCTCCAAACAGGTAATAATAGTATAATAATAATATATAGCAAAAAAGAAAGCAACGGTCATGATCATGATTGTTGTCTAAAGACATACAGAAAACTACAGCTTTCCAATTAAAAAAACAGAAATTTCACAATTGTTAACCAGAGAAAAATCCCATAAGTTTTCAAGTACTGCTATGACATTATTTACTTTCAATACACAGAAAGCTCAAATGATGCGGGGCAAAAAACAACAGGGATGATAGATAATGTACATCATCTGTTTTACTTAAAAGTATATAGAGTATAAGAGTATATAGAGTATAAGAGTATGTAGAACATAAGAAACCTCTGTAGTTCACATCAAGATAAATAAACAATAAATGCAACACAGTACAATTAAAGTGTAAAAAATGTGGCAACATTTTTAAAAAATAAAATACAATATAACTTGCATTGCCTCATCTTTAGTTAATATATTTTAATTCACTGTCAGAAAGTACAATTGCTCTCTCTTTTCCAAGTATATCTTATTTTTGTTCTTTCTGGCTGACAACAGAAGAACATTTTACATGAAAAGATGCAGTTAACTGTGAGAAATGTGTTTCACCTCACCTAACTTAAGCCCTCTAAGAGACACATGATCCCAGAGGGCAATTCTTTTCCACCTCTCTCCATTAGACACCTATTTTAGGATTAACTGAATTTCCTTTAGAAGTGCCATAGCCTACTAAATGTGTAATTTCCAGATTATTATAGCAAAATAAGATGAATTCTGCTCTTAGTGATCAGAAGTTGGGCACTTTGAGGCATGATAGTGTCTGTGATGATAGGTTTATATCAGAGCATGGGAAGTTTACTGAGCACAGAGTTTAGTACAGTTGCCTTGATGACAAATACATATATATGTACATATATGTATATATGTATATGTATATATATGTGTGTATATGTCATCCAAGTTCCTGAGTACAAAACGGTTTTTATGTTCAAACTGAAAGTCACTGCATAGGAACGCTCCATCCATATGCTGTACTTTAGCCAGTCTCTCTGAAAAAGCACAAAGACCTTTAGAACAGATGCAGAGGGAAACAATTTGACAACTTTGTCCGTGGTTACCACTGTGTCACAACACTAAATCTTTTCCTTGTCTAAAAAGAATAGTGATTGCATACACTGTATGATGCAACATGCTCTTTAATAAGAAGTGAACTTAATAGTGCTGTAACACACAAAACAAAACAAAAAAAGATTGGGTTTGCAAATCCAATTTTACAAACTTTAAAAATGTTTTCAGTTTTTAGAAGACAATACCTGGTGAAGGAAACACTCAGCATGTTTGAACGTAATTCAGCTAATCTGGTAGCTCTGGCAATTTGTTTGGTGGAGAGCTGAGATGTGTTCGTGTTTCAGCTAGCATATGGTATAGTTGTTTATGCTGTTGCACTGAACCAGGGAGGACATTTATTCACACGGTCGCTTTGGGAGCCAGACTATAACAACTCATAAATATTATATATTCTGTTATTTGCTTCTTACAGGGTGGATTACTCTCTGAAAACTCAAATACTGGCTGCACACAGGAATGAGGAATCAGAGAATGCAAGAGAAAATGGTGTGTAAATTTGGGAGATGAGGGAGGGAGGACACATTAAAAGCGAGACTTCATCGTCTGCCAGCAGCCATCCACACCCAGGAGAGGAGCAGCAGTGCTGCCTTGGTGTCAGACCCCGTCATTCCCGTCATGCTGGCACCATTGCCTGTGTGACTGCGTGATCACGGAGCAACTCTGTCTGAGAAGTCATCTTGTAGGGAAGATACAAGAGCCCCAAATCCAGGTGGAACCGCTCCACAATCAGGCTACCTGGGCCTCCTCACAAGCACATCCTCTCCCCCTGGGAGACTGGGTGTTCGACGGCGGCGGTAAGGACGGGTTCCCACAGTGCAAGCATCCCAGTGCTTGCTGGCAGGAGGTGGAAGGGGAGGCAGCACATTCATGTAGCAACTCTTCCCATAGTTTCCTGATTGATTTATGCATTATTTGCTTCTAACAACTTTTGTATCAGTTTGATGTTTACATTTTCACACAGTATGATCATCTGTCATTCTTTCCCTTCTTTCAAAATCCATACACCTCAAGAGATAAATTGTCATTAAACAAGTAAGATCCTGTAAAAGCTGAATAAATCAAACTGCAAGCTATCTCTCTGTATGAACAGAACAACACCAAATACCATGCAACAGCTATCTATAAATTCAGAAGTAAACTCAATCTCTAGTAGTATACTTCAAAATGACTAACAGAATGCTGTATATGTGACTTTGTGTGTGTGTCTGTGTGTAAATATATTTTATCTAAGAAACAAAGAGTAGAATATAAACTGTCTCTAAAAATGCAAATCATCAATCTCATTAACTCTTTTTGTCTGGTGACCTAGTTATTCCACTAGTAATTTCCACAGTAATTCATTTTAGAATTTTCTTTTTGGTATATTTATTTTAAAATATTCCTTCCCTTACCCTTTGAGGCATCATTGAGTTCTTTGGCTGCCCTTTCCTGAACAGTATAGAGTATCATTATCCTCTCATTTGACAATTCCCTGCTTAGCTGCCTGGATCACCTTCAAAACTTTATTTTAGAACTTACCTAATTAGCCTTTGATCCACTAATTGGCTATTATCTACAGATCTCTTTGTTCCTCCTTGCATATAAGATTTTGTTCCTTTCATCATGGGAACACAGAAATTGTCACACTGGGACAAAACAATGGGTCATCAAGACTCATATCCTTCCTCTTACTGGGGCTAATGATGAGGCACTCAGCACCGGGAGCCTGCTCCTGTCATTCTCTCTTATGCAAAGTATCTGCCAAAATAAAAGGCATATAACATTTTCCCTTTGGCTGTAGGTGTGCACCAAGCAGATGTTCTCACTGAACTACCCACAGTGACATTAAAATCTTTTTTTTTTTCCTGAGAGATTACAACTAATTCAGAACTTAATCGCATGTACAAATAGTGTAGGCATCATTTCCAAACAGGCTTAATGTGCTAATTTGAGTATTGTGCTCCTTAAGGTTGCTAATCATGGGATGGTTTTCCAGGGATAAAATTTACTTGGGAAACTTTTTTCACAGTCAAGAAGTTTTTAAGTTCCAGAGCTAAATAAAAGGATTTCAGTGCCAAAGGAAAGCATTCTTCAGCTTAACAGGAAAGTAAGTATAAATATGTTTTCGTAACAGTCTGATTCATGTAGCTTCATTTAAAAAACAAGCTATATTTTCAAGGATGAACCTTAAAAAACAACAAATTATCCTCTCTGAAACATTCGATAGTCTGATTTTCAGTATTTCCAATCACACCCATTTAAACTTTGTAAACTAAGCTTCAGAGCATCAAGAGGCTTCTGAAAAATATGCAAGACTCTTAACATGACTCTAACAGACTTCTGAAATCATGAGTGAGTGGTCTTTCTTGTTAATCTGCTTCAGATTCCTGAAGAGTTGAAGTTTTCATGCTTGATGAAGAAGAAAAGCTGGAGAATGGGTAAGAAGCTCATCAGAAGAAATAAATAAACAGTGAGAACTTAGCAGAGTTATCTAGTAAGGAAAAGAAGGGGAAGGGGAACAGGAAAGGATGAGCAACAGAGAAAGAAGAAAAAAAGGAAAAAGAAAGAAAATGGGTCAGCTCTATTTCCCAGCCCCACAACTCGGAGCACTGTCGCAAGCGCGACTCAGACAAAGAGAGTACTTTTCTGTGCTTCCTCTGGAGGAGGGATGAAATGACTTCTACTAATGCTCAGGCTTAACTTGAACTCTAAATAAAACAAAACCTGAACACCGTATGGTTGCTAGGGCTGAATAATTACAAAGACCTTGATGTAGCTTCTGTAGGTCATTACGCTAATTTAAATTCACAATGCTTTCATCTCTCCTTTGAATGTAAAGTACCTCACTCTCATCTATGTTGAGTTTCCCTTCCTATGTTTTTAATATCTAGATTTTGTTATTTCTTCCTCAAGTGCCTTAGAATTCGTTCTCACCTTGACTCCCATTTTGTCCTCCCAAGAAAGTTGCACTCCTTCAGTTTATGATTTAAAAACAAAGAAGCCAGATGGATGAATGGGTATCTTCTGGCTAAACTAAGCCTGTTTCCATTTAAGACTAGAGGAATGTAATGCAAAATAAATTGCTCTTAAAACAAGGAATTATATCTGGTTGCTACCTCAGCTGAGTCACTGTCACTCTGTGTGTGTGTATTCTTCTTCCCTAGCAAACATGAAGATCTGTGTCTTGGTTTAACTAGAGGTTACTTCAGCTAAGCCAAATTTCTGTGTGGCCAAGATGTATTGTAAACTGACAAAACTGTGGCCAAAATACAAAGCTCTACTTATGGGCTCTCCAAAGCACTTGAAATGCAGTTCCCATAGTTTGATCATGCTGATGGGGAAGCTGTACGTATATCTGTGGGTGCAACACCAGTGATCATCTGAGGACTTCTGATGGTGCTGGGGCTGGTAATACTGGGCCCCAAAGAGCTGACCTACTCAACACTAGTCTCCGTTGCAGTGTTGGGGTAGGATACCATAAGAATTTTGGCTTTGGGAATGCTTCTGGAGCGATATTTCCCCTCTAACCGTGGTAAGCAGGCTTTGTTCATGGTGCTTGACTATGCCCTTAGCAGTGAACAGGCTTGAACGTTTTCAGTATGTGGCTCTTGCAGAAGGAAGGTTGGCACTGTGATCCTAATTCCTCTTTAAAATCAGCAACACTGGAAAGATCATAGTCTTAACCTAGCCTGAACAGAGAAAGCAATGTAATGCTGGGAATAATACAGAACTAGACCTAAAAAAACATCCAGGATGAAAGCATGCTGGAAATGTGGTACATAACGAGGCAATGAAACTATTTGATTATCAGAGCTCCTAGGAAAACATTCTTCGAATACTTAAAACCATTAGCAGAATACTTAAAAACAAGTAAAGAAATACCCTTAAGAGACACTTTTTTTTTCTTTAGAAAAGAGATGATAAATGTGAAAAAATGGAGTAAGAAAAATGAAGAGAAGCATCTCCGTAATATTTGAACAACCATGAAAGAGAACTGACATAGAGACAGTATACTGAATAAAACGATCAAAATCCCATGAAGACTAGAAATGACCATTGTGGAAAGGAGAAGGTGAGACTTGAGATGCCTTCCAGTGAAACTTTATGTTTTATTTTCCTCTTCTTTTACTTCCCTTACTTCCACCATTGCATAATGTTATAATTCCTTCTCAGTCTTCTTTTTTTACTTTGATTTTTCCTCAAATTCCCTTCTCAGAAATTTAGATATCAGAATGATATATGTTCATTTCAGATGTGTCTCGCTTCCTTATGCTCATTGGTTTCCACACTCCTACGTTTTCTAAGGATACTTAGCACTAAAACATAAAATGACACAACAATTTGACTCTTATATCCTCTTATGACACCATGACACTGAATTTGTAAAGATTAAGCCTTAGCACCCCTCTAAAATCCTAGGATTCACTGCTGAGGACTCACAAGAACTTTCATCGCTTTTAAGTATATATAAGATGTCCACTTTTTTCTTTCAGTAAAAACATTAACTCAGTCATTGAGATCTCCTTACTTTGTGGAATTATCTAAATATGTAGATCCATGCTTTCTCTTGCTTTGTTCTTTTAAATATTGCAATTTCACTAATTCCTGTGAAGGTTTTCATAACAACTTGTTCAATTCCTGAAAGAAAGCTGTAATTTTATGCCTCATACCTTGTAATTTTATACCTCTTTTCTCAAGTGATTTCCATAGTAACATACACTACAATGATTTGCATCCTGGATAAATGTATTTACATTTTGCCAGACCATGATTCTTAAAGCATCTTTTTTGGGGGGGGGAGGAGGGGGGTAAATACAGAAGTTAACACAAATAGAATATTTGAATTCAGCTGAACTTCAGCACTTTTTGACCCTCCCATATGGGAACAATATTAATCTTACACTTTTCTGGTTTGCAGTGTGTGTTTTTCTGCAAGTGCTCTGAGTCTTTTATAATTGCACCTGCAGAGTTGTAAGAAGACTTGTTTCCAAATGTAATGCATTTCTTGAGATAATGTAAAAGGTTTTAATATGATTGCCATCTATTTTATACCAAGTATATAACCCAAGTTGGATGTTCCATTTTTTAAATCCACAAAATAGTACTACAACACTTCATACAGGCTTATATGTTCCTAGCAACTAATTCTCCTCACAGTTTCTGATACAGGAATGCAGGAAGAAAATTTTGTTTAGGAAAAACATTCAATTCTAGAGAACATTTCTTCTCACCTTCAGCAATATGTATTTCTTCCTATACTTTTGCTGTAGTCTTAAACATAAATATTCCCACAATCCAAAGAATATATGTATTTTTTTTTCTAATCCTAGCTAAAAGATTGAGGAAAAAGGTGTGTGTTAAGTCCTATGAGTGCTATGCACAAAGGCAGAAGGGTAAGTTGCTAGGGCAAATGTTAAGACATTTTCATGCAACTCTCCTAAAATTTCTTTTTTCATAAATAAAAGAAATGTATCAAAACCAAAGAGATCTGCAACGCACATTTAAATGTGCTCTAACTGTGCTCCAGTCACTTGAGCACTGAACTGTCTTTTAAGGACATATTTCACCTAAATGAAAGCTTGAGCATCAATCAGAAGACTGAATACATGAAGCCTTCCTCCGTGGTTAAGATGTATCCACTCCTGTCCGGTATAGGAAAACACTTCCATCACAGTTTTAAGGGGCTGTCACTCCCATCTACTATTTGGGATATTCCATTCTGCCTACAAAACTGGTATTCACAGAACATGAAAGGAAATTGGTTTGCCTGAAGAAACCTAGATTGTTGTATTTTTGCTATTTCCTAGTTACTGAAAATAGCAGCCCTTTCCCTCACCCACTCTCTTGTTCTGGAGTTATTTGCAAATAAGGTGAAAAGCACTTCACTGAAGCATTTAATGGGGAACTTATTTGTATGCAGAATGCAAGGTGCTGAATAAGGTGCAGAAAACAGTACACCGTATAAAAATATGTTATGGGAATTATGGTGTCATCTTCAGAATCTGACAAATTGCCCAGTATATGAAATGTTTAGACACTGGCTTACTTGGGATGCGCATGACTGGCAGTAAAATCATAGGCGCTCCCAACGTATGAATTCTGATTTGATTGCAAAGCAATTCTGGCAGGACTCTTTTCAAGGTGCAGTTAATTTCTTTAGCTAGAATTTGGCATTTGAGCAAAGATAAGATTTTGCCATTTATTTCATTCCATATTTCTGGAGTTCTGTGCCATCACACTGATGATAACTTTTCTTTTTTTCACTTCATCCACAAAGTGCTCATTTACGCAGTGGCGTCTGGGAAAGATGGCAAACTAACAACAGAAATGCAAGTGCTAGAAGGAAAACAAACCCGCAATCCTCGTTGCAATGTAAGGGTGCACAATGTTCCTTGTATCATGGCATCTTTCAAGAGAGTCTACCACCTCAGCAGTCATGTACTCTCTAAGATGATTCATCTCATTTCTTTGGAGTAGAAACTTCAAATAAACCAATCACACAATGATGTGGTTTTATTAAGAGAGAATTCTTCCTCTCACAGCTTTGAAGCAAACTGAATTTTAAGCTATCAGTATGAAAGCATGAGGCTTTCAAGAAAGACAAAACTCAAACAGATATAGGAGGACACTTACTTTTCCAAGAATGTCCCTTAGAGCCATCTTTTGATGAGCATATTTGGGAGGCAAGAGGGCCGCAAATATTTCATTCCTATTATGTGTTCAAGGCATCTTTCATTTCGACTTAAGCCATTAAATTCCTTAGCACCGTATTGAGCCTGTCAGCTAAAAGGAACTGTTTAATCCTCCTGATGACAACAAGACTGCGCAAAATGTCGTCCGGACTGAGGCCGGAACTGGACACACTGGAAGAATTCAATCTTTTGTCTCTAGTGACATTGCAAGATGACTCTGAGTGTTTTTAACTAAGAAAACTCCTCAAGAGATCCAATCTCAGTTTCCCTGGTGCAAACAGAAAAATTCTGTCTAAGCATTGGTATTTTTTCCCTTCAGATTTATGGCAGCTGAACCCAACTAAGAAACTGTCTTACAGGTTATCTACCTCCCTTCTCCCTTCTTAAATAATTTTCCTCACATTTCATGGATTTAGTAACATACCTCACATGAGCAGAGCTGGTAGGTATTAATATCATAAAGGAAGGCTGCAGACTCAGCTTTTACTTTAGGGGAAGAAACAGCAAAATGACTTCTTTGAACACTCTGAACAAAAAGCACAGATCCAGTTTGGGCAGTGGCATCTTTTTTTCCATTCACATAAAATATTCTAGACAAGCAAAATGGCTATCAATACCAGGATAGTATGTTCTCAAGGAGATTCATTCAGACAGTGTTTGCATAAGCATGTGGAATTGCTGTTCATTTCCCACAAACTTATTCAACAAAGGTAATCTTATTCTCAAAATTAATGTAAATATGGAGAATGTATCTCAGTCCAATGGATACTGCCATAGTAGGAATTCACTCTAGTCTCAAGTCAGAAAACATTAAATCATTTGAATTACCTTATTGAAATCAGTAAAATGGCATTGACTCCTAATATATTAGTCTCTTATTAACATTTTTATTGGATCACGGTAATTAAGATTTTCTTCAAAATGTGTGTTTAAGTCAACTGATTACAAAAATTTGCCAGTGCGCTTGCAAACAACACAATGTGCATCGAGTAGCAAGTTCATTTGGTTCATTTAAACTGAAGGGCATTCATAAAATATTTACTGAAAGCAACAAATATAATTATGAAAATCTGAAATCTTAATAGATAAAGCAGAAAATTGAATGAGATAATAAAAAATGGCAACATCTTTCACACCGACCTACCAAACATGTCTGCTTATCTCAGGTACTTGTGAAACCTTCTTTTCAGTAGGATGTGGACCAAATGCGATCAGGAACAATCTGCAACCTTCCTTGTGCAGGCAAGCAAAAAGGTGTTTTGGAGCATGCAATAAAAGCCAGCCTAGGTACAAGGCACCTAATATTATTTGGGAAGCAACAGCAAGAAAGGCAGCCTCTTTCAGGATTAAGTCTAGGTAATAAAAATTAAATGAAAAAGGAGTGAACATGGATGTAGACTGGGAATGCGCTAACAATCATATTATCCTATTTTTCAGATTATTCTTTCACAAAGGTTACAAATGGGACAACATGAAAAATGTTGGCTCTGCCAAGAGAGAATATTGCAACTTTTATCCTCATGGTGTTCTCTTTTTCTCCTCATGTCATTTGTGAGCAAAGCTTGTTTGGGGGCACACACAAAATGAGCTGACGGTCTCAGTTCAATGAATCAGCCTCATTTGTTTCAGAAAGAAAAATACAGGTGCAGACTGGCGCAGATTGCACTTGAATGACCAGCAGTTTAT
This sequence comes from Crypturellus undulatus, assembly GCA_013389825.1. Taxonomy (NCBI): domain Eukaryota; kingdom Metazoa; phylum Chordata; class Aves; order Tinamiformes; family Tinamidae; genus Crypturellus; species Crypturellus undulatus. Next base: position 517,199 of record VWPW01018073.1, read on the forward strand.
GGGTCACAAGACTGAAAAACTCTGCTCACTTTAAAGAGCTTGCCTTCCAAGTTAAAAAAAAAAAAAATGGATATATATATTAGCAAAAGCATCTTGACACTGATTTCACAAAACCTGCCTTGTGGATAAACAAATGACTTCAGCTTCTCCTGCTGTCAGTCTAACACCCTTTCAAAGGCAGTACATTTCACTTAAGGCATGCTAAAAGAAATCTGACTCAATCTGTAACCCTAAATGAGGGCATTCAATTCCAGTGAATGGGAAAAATATATATATCCTTGAATAACTGACTACACAGGCCATTTTGAAATCACATTCAATCCAGACTTTTGCCCTTGCTAACACCAACTCTCTCCCAGATCTGATGTACATAGAGACTCAGCACAGTTCCAAGGTGTCAATGCAGCAAGTGATCAATCAGCACAGGAAAATACAAGTTTTTTACACAGTGGCTGATAGAGTATAAAATGTGCTTTTTTCTTTTTTTTTCTGATTCCTATCTTTCCTGATTTTCTAAATTATCGCAATGAAGTGGGCCATGTTTCAGTTTTCGAGAACACCGGAGTCCCACCTGGCTTATGGGAGTTCTTTCACAGACCACTAAGCACATATTTTTTGGCACCTATTCCATGTGGCTTTGTCAAACAGGGGCCTTGTTATTTTATGTAACCGTGTCACGAAGCGCATTGTTACACACACATTGTATTGTGCTTTGAGAAGAACATAAGACTACTCACAATTCTAAAACTTCCTCTCAAGAGAATATATTTCATCCAGAGTATCATGTCCTAAACATTATGTTATTCAAAACAAAAATGTTCCATGGCTGACAAACGTACAGGTATTAGCTTTAATAAGGATTAATTGCATGGTTAATTATCAGTTGCCACTGTGCTATGCCATGCATTACAATATCAGTAATGCCAGCCATTTTTTGTTATGATTCTCTTTCCAAACTGTTAATGCCATAAGTTAATGATTTGATAAAGTTCAGACTGCTGATATAATCAGATCACAGCTGCTCTGGTAATGAGTGCTATAGAGATGCCTATAAGTAGGTTAGCTAATTAAGTATTAACATATCCACCACAGTATCCATCATTATGCTCTAATGTTGTCCTTCCCAAATACCCATTCTGAGAATCCCTATTAGGATAATTTGCTCTGGGAGTCACCTGAAAAGTGAAATACATTGAGGTGTTCCTGCCAGGAATCCCCGAGGGGCATTTGCAGGTTGCATTGCACACGGGGAGAAGCTGTCAGGACACTTGCTCCATAGAAGGCATTTGTGCCACTGCAGGTGCTTCCACTGCCGCCTTGCCAAGCAAGAGCATTCAAAAATCACGAGTTGGATCCTACAAAATCAGGCTAATTTTTATTCAAGAGCTTTTAAACCGCCCTATTTGGGTAATGCATTGATGGGTTTTGTGCATTTAGCTTCTGCTTTGGGAACTTCCGGGGCTTACATGGGCCATACTTTGAGTCTTTTTTTTATTTCCTATGAGGCTAAATATATATGAACAACAAAGAATTAAGAGTGGGAGTAGGTTAAAGCAGCAAGAAAGTGGATAAGAAATGGCATTCTGCCCTGGGTTTTTCGGAAGACAAAGGAACATGGCACCTTCAGCCACAGGACACAGTGCAAAGAGTTTTAGGTTTCACCATGATAAAGAAACATCTTGGAGGTCTTGCCTGAATAAAATATGCCTTACTAGTGGCCAGGACAAGAGCTACTTGGGTTATTCAACATCATGAAGTTTTAAGGACTAAAGTCCTTAAAGAAGTGGAAAAGAAAGATAGGTTATTACTATTTAAGTGAGCATAGCCCAGCTGTAGTCAATGGTTCAAGATCTAGAGAAAAGTTTCTATAAAAGGGAGAACTGGGCAGTGCCATCACTGAGGACATTAGGGCATCAGGTGAGGTAGGAAGCCTGGGTTCCGTCATAGGAAAATAGTCTGAAACACAGAAAGCACCAATTTCTCCTTTTTTGACAGTAAATTTCACTGAATTAGAGAACACCACTATGCTTTACCATTATTATTATTATTTTCCATTTCAATAGTGTTCCTGCCTTTCACAGTTTCACCAGGTTGGTTCTCGCCAAAGATTTAAAAAATGTTCACATGGCATCAAACATAGTATCTGTCAATACCATGTGCTGTGTGGCACAGAAAGATGGCAATAGACAATATATCAGCCAAGGGGAAAAGAGATCTAGGAAGGTATTAATATCTGGAAATGTAAGGAAAGGAAGATATGAAAATGAAGACATTGTCTCTGCACCTAAAGATGGAACAGAACCATGGCTATCTTCCAATAAGGAAAAAGAAAAACAGATGAAAATACAACAGATTCATTTTATGTTAAAGAAACCTGCTATGCAAGGTATTAGGGAAGAAGAGAGAATTACACTTTGAAGTACTTCTGCAAATTTGGTGGTAAAACACATATACAAATAAAGATAAAGAAGAAAAAAAAAGATTCAGTTGCTAATCCACATTCTCTGCCTTCTGATCTGCCACCTAAATGACCTGCTTCTTTTGAAATTTTGCTGAATGTTAAATAATGAATATAGGAAAAGTGTGACACTAAAAACAGCATTGAACCCTAGAGGTTGGTGAATAATACATTAAGGAATGTTATTTCATTAATAGTATGTTTCCTTTTTATTATATAAGAAGCTCAATAGCTGGAGGAAGAATAAAAGATGTAAGATTTTTGCTTTCTTATTAATAAACTTGGTAGAATGAAGGACAGTCCTAGAATAATAAAAACAAGTTTCCGCAATACTTCTCGTCTTACATATAAAGCATCTCTTAACATCACGTGTGCCTACCTATAGCCATCCACAAAAAACAACACAAGCCCACTAAGTTCAACAGAATGTGACCTCTGTGTCATCTGTGAGACATCACTGCAGCAGCTATACCAACAGATTTTTAAAAAGAATCCTGGATTTATGCGAAAGACAGTATAACAGTAATGCCCGAAGCCATTATACCTCTGTTAAAAAAAAAATCAGCATCAAGTCATATATGGTTTGCATACACAATCTGAGGAAGTCTTCTTCATATCAGAAAAATAAATCCATGATTTGTCATGTGAATTAGCTAATATTTTGGTTGAAAGCATCAGAGATAAATCCCAGGGTGAAGCAAAATAGCAGTTTAGAAGCACTGCTGGCTTGTACAGGCAACAAGTACACTCCAGATACCCTCCTGGAACATTTCAATATCTCAAAACGCATAATACATGTCAGTAAGAACTCCAAAAATATTTTTGCTTTCAAAATCCCATGTTCTATATTTTCAAATTCCTCTGCTTCAAAGTCTTGTTTAGTATCTGCCTGCAGTAGAGAGTATTGCAGAGCTATTCTGGACCAACGTGCACAATGTACAACTATCACAGGTTGCTGACAAAGTATAGAAGTCTCCTTCCAGTTGAAAGAAAGAAATATATTTAAAACTACATTTCTGAAGCATGAAGTAGAAAATTCAAATATAAATGGTTTACTGTGCTGGCTTCCTTTATTGGATTTCCTTTATTTTGAAGAGGGAACACTTTTTAAGATTTCTGCTTTGCAGAAACTTTGCTCAAATTCATCTTATAAGGAGCAGTATATATAATTTTAAGGTCTTGGATGTTTCATATATATCATCTGGTTTTATTGTTGCTTTTGGGTTTCTTTCCTTTCTCCAAGGAAACTGTGGTCAGGGAAAAGATAATATAAAACACTTGTGACTATTGATCTCACACTAAACCAGGTCCTGACATCTCCCCAGCTGAACTGCTTTCCTGTTCTTTCAGCTATGCTGCTTTGGAGAGGACAGCTCTCCTGCATGCCGACTGCCTTCACTATAGGCACCTACAGGTAGGGAGCATGAAACTCCCTCATGCTCATGATTAGAAGCTTCAACTTTGTTTTCGGAATGCAGTGTTATGGTTGCATTTGATGCTGCTGTTGCTTGTCTTGACAGCTCTGATATTTCAACACCCTTTTCTCTGAGTTTTTCACTTGCTGAAAAAACAGTACATTTAAGGCCGTTTTAATGTTTTTAGTGTTTAATGTTTCTGCTGTTTTGCTTGCCCATCAGTGTATTCCTTGCATTTTTGTCTTGGACCTTTACATGGATCCCATCTGTACCTGTGTATTTACATCAGGTACATATTGTCTCATTGTATGATTCTGCTAGCACAAACAATGATATCTTCATCACACATAAGTGCTTTAGAAGAGTTAAAGATGAAGAGAATGAAAACTAGTATGCAAATAAAGTTTACTGAGAGGAAAACCAGGGACAGATATTCTACCATCCAATAACAGTCATCACACACAACATGCAGATGTTTCCATCTGCTTTGTTACTTCTAGCTAAATTTGTATTATTTAGCCTATTACAAGTCCAGCATGGATGTGATTTCTAATAACAAGACACAGGTGTTCCCTTTAATTCCCTCTTTCACTATTTGCTTGACAACACATTTTCCTTCAGCTGTTAGGTGTTATTGCTCTAGGCAGCTTAATGCAATAAAATGAACATAACTTGTAAATTATATTTTGGACCTACTGAAGCAAACAGCCTTTTAAGAAGTGGCATTTAAATAACAAATTAATAAAATATGTGTTTCCTATTTTCCCTTCATTTTATTATATAAGTCGATCATGCAACACTAAGTTCTTATTTTGTCTGACAGTGCTTTAACTGCTGTGTAGCTAATGAAGCATCACTTTTTTATTATTATTATTTTGTAGCCAAACTGAAACCGAGAAGCAATTCAATGCCCTTCTTAACTACCCTGGACTCTTGGGACTTGTCAATTATTTATGTAATAGAGATAAAAATAGAGACATTAACTAAAGCCAAGGAGGGCAAACAGTCCCTGAGATTCGAACTACATGAAAAAAAAAAAAAATAAGACGGGGAAATAAGGGGAAAATAAACCATTTAGGAAGTGGCTTTTTGCAAGCAGACCGCTTTGCTCTTTTCTCTGAACAGATTAAGAGAAGCCTTTTTGTTCACAAGTAATTCATAGCCAGTTCCCATTACAACCACTGCTCTCTTCCACCCAACTCATTCACTTCACGGTCATTCCTCCCACAGTATTACTGAACAAATTGCTTGCAACTAATTGGTTGACAAACTGCAGTTGTTCCACTTGCAGGTAACAGGGTCATATTCCATCATGTGCAAAGGACTTGACTTGAGCTGGGCAAAAAATTCAACAGGACAGATAAAATTAAGGAGAAAATAAAATAATAATAGATCTATTTTCTTGGCCTGCTGATTTTTAAGAAAGGTTAGAAAGTGTTGGCTGCCTTTTTATAAAGGGGCAATTAAAAATAAAATAGGCAGATGGAAACCAATGAGAAATGTTGCTGAAGAGGAGAGTGGGGAAAGTAAAAAGTGTCACTCCTGGGAATATAATAAAGGTTCTCCACAAGCCTCAGTGCATTTCTTCTCCGAATCACTTGTCTTCTTTACTATGTCGTTTTAACCTATACTGTTTCAAACCACCTCTCAAACCTTGCTGTTTGGAGACAGTACCATTTAAAAACCACAGTCCACCCTTGAAGGACCAAAATTTCCTTTTCTTTCTAATGTAGACTGAAGGTCACTTCCTCCAAAGGCCAGTATTTCCTGAAGCCTATTTTTAAAAGTGTACTTAATTACTGAAAATGTAAATATCCCCTTCCACAACACAATGAGGATCATAAAATATAATTGCAGAGCCATGCACATCTCTGTGAAAATGGAGGAAATGTAAAAGGTCCCGTTAAATGTGTCATATTAGCCCTATTTCAGTTGTGATATCTTCACATATTTGAAAAATAATATAACATTTCTTTAAAATTTAAAGATGTTATTCAAGGCAGTGTTGCATATATGAAGGTAATAATAAATTCTCAGCTATCCATAATATCTGGCATGAGGTCTGAAATATCCATTAAATACCTTACATGAAACCGCTTCCTGGCAACGAATTGAATATCCCTATTAACCAGCACCAACTGTACAATAAGCACCATTAAAGACAGATTATCAAATTAAAATAGAATCAGTTTTGCAAGATGAGTTAAAAGTAGTTTCAAGGACTACATCTGCCCATAAATTGCCCTGGCGGTGGGCCTGAGCTAGTGAAGCACTTTACAAAAATGCTGGTGTTTAAAGCATATGAATAACATAATTTTCCTCAGTTGTTTCATGCTTACATTTTGAGCCACATTTAAAAATATTCCTGGATCCTGGACAGGTTGTAAAGAAAGCAAGCCAACAAAATTTTCCCCTTGAGAATGCTTTTTCTCTGTTTTGAACAAAATCTCTGCAACTGTAGGTGATACTGACTGGTTGAGGAAACCCACCATATGTGAAATGCTGTCAAAAACATTAAATAAACAGAGAAAGAGATCAAATAGCTCAGTCTCTAATACCTTGCAGAAATAGTAACTTTATGTATGCCTTGAAACAACAGCAGTGCTTTCAGACACAAGTGAGATTTTAAAGTTAATAATGTTCCCTTATAAAAAAACAACATTTAAATCTATTATCATATCAAACAGCTATGCCAGTAACTCAATACTTCCTTCTATTTAACTTAACAGAGTTCTGCTGTTGATAACCATATAACGAAACTTCCTAACGGACACGCACACGTTTAGCTTCCACATATATATTTAATATTTATACAAATAAACACCCTTCCCCACCACACACACACATGCAAACAAACACGCGCACACAGAGCATTGCAAATATAATGTAAGCCAAGCAGAGGAGTGCCAGGATGTGTCTGGCACTCTACACTCCGCACTGCACAACTGCTGCCTCGCTAGCTCGCTCTCCACGTGTGCTTTGGACGGCTCCAAGTAGTGTCTGCAGGCCGGGTTTCCTCCCCTTAGCCTTGGCCTTAGCCTGAGCTGTGCAGACCCAAGCTGGTTGCCACTCTAGGGCTGGTGTTTCGTTTAGCAGTGTCAACGTAGCTTGCGTAGTTCTGTTAACCATACCCAGGCTTTTCCAAGAAGTGATATCACTTAGTTTGCAACTCTGATAGCGTGAAGCGGGTCTTAATTTGTCCTAAATAAGCAGCTNAGTGTCAACATAGCTTGCGTAGTGCTGTTAACCGTACCCAGGCTTTTCCAAGAAGTGCTCTGATATCACTTAGTTTGCAACTCTGATAGCGTGAAGCGGGTCTTAATTTGTCCTAAATAAGCAGCTGGCAGGTCCTTCAAGGAAACCCAAGTAACACAGGAACGTAGCCAGATCTGGGCCTTGAGTGCTATGGAGAAAATTACCCTTTATAGAAGGGAAGGAGGGTCTCTGGAGAGCACTGCTGTCCCTCACACCATGCTTGAAGGTCTTTTCTGGTACATGCTTGATTCCCTCCCTCCTCAGATGCTGCCAGAATACCCTGGCTTTAGCAGCTCATCAGAATAACATGTGTCCTCGCAGTCACTGGCTGAGATTATGCACCTCACTACGCTCTGGAAACTACCCAGCTGGTTTCTCAGGTAATATCCCCCGAGGCTTTGTTTCCCAGAGCCGGTGTTTCTAGCTACAGCCCCGTCCTTTACTTCTGTTAGTCACTGACTCCTCTGGGTAATCTCTGGTACCCTTGTGTGGATTTTCTTTATTTATGTTATTCCGTGGAGTGTGAATAATTCATTGTTTTCCAGGAGATGAGGGAGATTCTCCAGCTGCAGGGCAAACTTAAAAGCAGATCAAGAAATCACACTCTAGCAGAAATGCTTCTTGGAGGTACTCTTCCACCAGTGTGGTGCCCACAGCAGGGTAACTTCAGGTACTGTGGCTGCTTTTCTCATTACAGAGAATCTTAATGCTAATATCTGCTGGAAATAATGTGCAGGCTACTGTCATTGTTGTGCTGCTGCTTTTACTTTATCTCACTTCTTTCAGCTTTAAATATCAATAGATTGAAATTAGTCTTGTCGTGTGGAAGCTATTCAAGAGAAGATTCAGGACAGTTCTCTGAATTTCAGACATCTTCACCCTTCCTGGCTTCAGGAAGGTGTTCACAGTAAAGTCCTGCTAGACACGGCAGGCCTGAATCCCAGCTGGTGTAAATCACATTGCGTCCTTCAAAATTAGTGGAGCTGGGCTGATCTGCATCTGCAGTGGACCAGCACCCACCATTTTCACTGATACAGGAAAATGGTATTGTTATAAATATGCAAAATATGTAAACGAGTGAACTTGTTTCACTTAATTTTGATGCCACATGAACAACAGTTTCAAGTATACAGCTGGGGGATAGTATTCCAGATGTCATAACACAAAATCCAATCAACACATTATTTCAGCTAAAAAATGCACAAAATTCTTCAAAAGTTTGTGAGATCTGCCCCAACCCCCCATCCAAATTATAGAAGTTTGAATATTCAGTAAATTTAAATACGAGTGACAGAAAGCTTTAAACTTTAAAAAGTTTATTGTCACTTGTGGATGTCACATCTGAGGGAAGGAGGATCGGGCTGTGTCCCACTCCATCCTTGCCCCTCTGCTCTCCTTCCTGCACTCGCTCCCAGGGAAAGAGTCCATTCACTCCATGCCATTCACTGAACGTGACATCTGGATGGACATTGACCATGTGCCAGGTACCACGGAAGATGTGATTCCATCAGATCACAGAGGCAGACCTAAAATTATCACCGAGATCAAGATCAAGAAAACTGCTCTGTCATTCCCAGGATAAGAACCATAATATTTGAAAGCTAGACATCTACAGGAAGAAAAACAGGCAGAAATAGAAAAGATCGAGAGCAAATAGGAAACCTATCTCTTTGTTCTCTTTTTCTAAGAGTCTGCACAAAATTGTTTGGTTTTACATTTTTGTTGATGGCGAAAGACAGATGCTAAACCTGTACTTGCTCCCCTAAACAAATATGTCCTGCTTTTCAAAAATGCTCAACTGCCATCTTCTGTGATCACCTATGGTGACAAGTTTTTAGTGCTTTGGAACACCAAACTAAGAATATAAGAATATTTTAGGTTCCTCCTAACTTTAGATATAAAAGTTGGAGTTGCCTCACTTTTATTTTAGTTTAATTATGTTTTTACAGATATTTCTTTATTTTTGCAACTTTTGAAGGAAGAAATCACTGATACGGAATAATGAAATAGAAATAGTTTAGTTTAGATGAATAAAGTATTTAACTAGGTGTATTTTAGTATGAAATACTAAATATTTAGTATGAGCATCTTTTCTCTCGTATTTAAGTGACAGATATTTTTAAGGTTATAAACTAGAAATTCATAATTTCTAGCAAGTAATATCCTCAAATGTTAACTATAGCTATTTTGGCTTCTAGTTTTATACCCGGAAAATTTCCTTTCATGATTTCTTTGTGTATCTACTATTGCTTACTAAAAGGTCTGTTTTAATTGAGTCACAATAACACTGGAATATTTCTTATTCTGTACATAATGCTTCAGATTCTACCACTTCTGTACAGGATATCTGCTTTGCAAGCAGCATGTGTAATTTAGTTAAAAGTGGTAGAATTTTGCTTTAATTTACTTCTTTCCTCAAGAAGATAGATTTTAAAAAAGACAATTTACTGTTGATTTCCTTTCCTTCAGAGAAAAAGAATTTTGAACTATATAAAGCCAGTGGACAAGGATGTTATCCAATAATCAGGCAATTCCATTGACCTTCAAACAGAGAAAAAAGTGTATCATAATTTCAGGTGCCACCCACTCACTGGTGTAATAGAGAAAGAGACTATATATACAGCAGCTACCCAGGGTAGCTGATTTCCTCCCACTACTCTAATCGACATAAAGTGGGACAAACAGTGTTAGCTGCCACCTACGGTAGTAATAGATGTTTTGTAGGAGAAAGAAATAATGGGATGGCAATACTATGTTCCTTACTATTTCTCCCAGTGATGAAAGACAGAACATGACAAAGTGAGACCACCAAATATTTCACACCATTACTGTAAAAATAGTTTTGTAAAAAAAAAAAAAAAAAAAAAAGATCTTTCCTGTTCTTCTGAATGAAATATAGTAGTTTCGGTCTTGTTAATCTCAAAACAAAAAAATGCTAGAAATTAATATCAAAATAGCAGAGTGGTTGGCAACACAAGACAACTGCTAACAGTCCTTTCCAAACATTTGTACAAAATGATCAATGAGGAGAGCAGAAGAAATTAGAAATAGACATTTTAATTTTAGAATTTCTATAAAAAAAGAAAATTCTAGGAAAAAAACATATTTCAGATGTGGTTTGAACTTCTAGGGTGAAGACACAGAAAAGTAATACTGTTTGCAAGTAAGAGATGAATGCAGCACTTTTTGGCAAGGTCTTGCCATAGGCCTTGAAAAATCCAGGGGAAACAAATGCAAATAATCAAACTTGTAATAATAATCATATATACAATAGAAAAATAATAATATTCATAGCTTGCAAAAGGAATGATTAAAGGATAATGCCAAAGGTACACACAGTGCAACAGAAATCAGAGGAAGAATGTGTTACTGAGTTTAAGACTTGTCCACAGACCACATTGATACCTATTTGGATAAAGGCACTCATGATTTATAACCAGACAGAAAGAAAAAATGGGTGGTGGAGAATCTTAGCTGGAGAGGGGCAATATCATAACAGGCAGGTACCAGAAAGATGGGCAAAGAAGCACTCCAGGAATATGGAATAACCCCAGTGTCGAAGGAAAAATGTTGGAAAAACACCTGAGAAAGCTGACTGGCAGTGTGAAAGCTACTTTCTGAAGTACTCTTCAGTAGCAAGCAGAGAGTTTGCAGTCAGAGTCAAGGGGGAAGAATACAGAATGAAAAGTAAATAACAGATGAACAACACTGGTGAAAAACTGATGTGGAGATAAGGATGAGAATATGGTTGGTGTGAAGGGTACACTTTGAGGACGCAGTGCCAGAAAGGACTCGCACAAAATGAAATAAAAATCATGAAGGATAGGGGTGGGTAGCAGGCAAATAAGAAAATGATTACAGAAGGGAGAAAGATCCTGTCTGAAAATAAAAGGCAATGAGACTATTACTGTGTTATAGTAGAGATAATTCTACTTATATACACATATAACGCTGCATATAGTGTTATTTGTCTCTCTACATTGATAGTGAGCCACTGCCATACAACTACCTGGATTTAATGATAGCATGAGCATTGTTTCATTGATAAACTCTTAAACTGCTGTTTCTGGAGCCACCAAGATGAGCCAGCCAACCCCACTGAGCTCTGAGGCACAACATGGTCAAGAAGTCTCACCTCTTCTCTGTCATTTCCCAGCTAAGAGCCTGGCTACAAGCGTGTTATTGATTTCTCCTTGGAAAGTGATTGTTAATTGCACCCTCTCCAGCCTGAGACCGCTGCCCAAACCTTGCTTGCTCCCAGGAGGAGCGGATGGGCATAGTCAAGCTTGTCTTGACTAGGAACTGATTTTACTGCATCCTAGTTGGCACCAGAGCTCCTGTGCAGAGGCTCGGTTCCCATACCACTCCTGAGAGCTAACCTACTGATCAAGAACAGTTCCTGGTTACAAATAAGCCATCTAGAGCCACAAAACCATTTGGATCTGAGCTGAAAAATCACAGTTACTAATGGTAGCTACAACATGGTGAATCTGCTCCTTTCTGCCTCCCAGCCTACTTAGGATGCATTGCTACTTCATAGTAACACAACCCAAAGCTGAACCTTCCCTCAAATATGAGCATGTAAGTAGGGACCAGAAAAAATAACGCTTCTGAACTAAATCTCCTATCCATAGAAAGCTTGTGTAAGTTTTATCACAAAATGGTGGATGGAATGAGGGATTTCCCTCAAATCAACTAGTGCCCCTTCTCTTACTTAACAATGTACCCTGCATTAGCAGTTCCCTCATCAGGATTACTTCTCAAATTTAGAAACACAGAAGAAAATAAATATATAAAAAATAGGAATATTTCTGAAATTACAGTAGCTGGTTACTTAAACATCGTTACCTCTTTAACATTTTCTTAACTCATTTCTCTTTAGATTATAGAAGAAAGAGCCAATGAGAAACATCTTAATTCTTCTTTGGCTAATATTTAATGACATTTCAGACATATTAGCTTTTAAAAGGGTAGAGGAGTAATTGTTTTGAAGCCAACTGCACATTTTTCAACAATTTGGATCCCTTTATTCTGTTTTATAATGAGCAGAGAGCTGAAGATACTGTTTTGCATTGCATGTAGAGCATTCACAAAGGCATTAGAAGCCTGCACACAAGTGATTATTGAATATTCCCAAATATATGATATTTCGGTGTCTACAGTTTCCACAGATTCTTATCTCTGCCTTGCTCTCACTTTCAACAGGAAAAAGCCCTGCTGTTTCTCAGCAAACAATCCAAATACGTTTATCATTTACTATGACATACTTTTTGGACTAATAAGGATATGCACATCAAAAATTCCTCCTACTCAGAAGCAAATGCAACAAGATGTTCAACATGATACAAGATCATTCTATACTGTACAGATTACACTGCATAAATATTCAGATGTGTTTGAAAATGCCATCTACATAAGTAATTTTAATATCCTAGTCAAGATTTTTAATAACGAATGCCTTGTTGAAATCTCCTGTATTATTATTGATGCTGGAAAAAAGTGAGCTGATTTTCTGAAGTACTGGGGATGATGTCAGCTATTTAAATGCTCATAAGGGAGTCGCGATATAGACTTATGTTGTTGCTTGTTTAAACCTTACTGTCATTAATGATATTCAAATTATTTGGATAGACTGCCATTCATAAATAACAAATTGTTACCCTGATTCAAAAACCCATGCTTTGCATTATCAGCAATGATACATGCATATTTAAGATATCTTTTAAACTAACCTGCACAACATGGTGACATTTTTCTAGCCTTGTTTGTCCCCCAACCACTTTTATCTTCGCAAGTCCAACACGCAGTTTGTCACCCAATTGTGAGAACAAGGAAAGAGTTGTATCTCATTAAATAACACAGTTTCTTTTAAGTACTGAGGCCATATTTTTCTAAAGAGAGGTTATGAACTAGTCCCACTGAAGGGGAGAGGAATTTGAATAAAGATATCCCATATTAGAAATGAAACTGTTCAAGAGAATAAAGGCTGAGCTGAACTAAATGAATTGGAAGAGGTTGACAAGTTTTTCTGATTTATAAATCAAGCGATGGTCATATCAAACTCAAAAAGTCTGTATTTTTATAATGCATTCTTTGCAATTAAAGAGGCATACTTTGCATGTTTTGCTTTCTGAATTGTGCACTTTCCTCAATCATCAACAAACATTCACATTCTTTGAAACTCTTAACAGTGTATTCTGCCTCATTTATCTTGGATCTCCTCTGTGGTTTGGCTCCACAGTTCTTAAGTAAGCAAGAAGGCCCTGTATCCTGTTGATAGGTCTACTTCAGAGATGAAATGCTGGAGATCATGCTCTCCATGGTCTAAGCATCTACTTTAAGTTATGAAATTAAAAGCGCTGGGACAGGATTCTCTCTTTAAGGAGACTTGTGCACAGCTGAGCATATCCATTTAACCTGACTGGGAAACAATTTCCCTGAACAAGAAATAACATAAGGGATAGGTTTGGCTTTGCCAGGCCTTGGTATCTCCTACTGTAGTTAGTGGGTCAAAAATACAGATAAAGCAGAGGGAGGTTTATCCTTTGACACAAACAGTCAGGGTAGGGGATATCCGTGTTTGAAAACCTCCAGTAGTGGCATCTGAAGACTAGGACAGAGGACAGATTACAGATTAATATGATTATTATATTATTATCATTAATAATAACATCAAGTAGCTCAAGTAGGACACACAGCCTCTACTAATTCACACTGCTAAATTACTCTGGAGCTACCTTCATTTCCCTTGAGCAGAAGACAAAACACAATAAACTCCAAGAATAGTCTCCCTTGATGAATCTGTTCTGTACTGTCTTATTTGGGTGCTTAAGATGAAGCTAAATTTTCACATAACCTTATTAGAGCTTTTTTTTTTTTTTTTTTTTTCATTTCTCACCCTTTTTACATTGGGAGAGGGGCATTAAATCCAGAGAGGGCATTAAAATCAGCTAGTCTAAAGGCTAGCAAAACACAGTAAATAAGGCTTCTTGGAAATAACTCCTCCTCCGAGTCAGATAGCTAGGTTAAAAATAGAGCAGAGGTTTATGAAAAATATCCCATTTAACTGTTAAAATTTCAGCTGTTTTGGAGGCCATCCTAACCCTTTTTAGCTGTTTCTACAGATCATTACCTACAGATCATGCACCCTGAATTTGCCCAGTCATGTATCTTTGTCAATGGAAAGCAAGCTTCTCCTATCAGCTTATTGCGGGTATTGTTCCCCATGTATGCATGCAAAAACCATGATTACACTGCTTTTCTTATTTGCTAAAAGAAGAAGAACAAGCCAGAAAGGAAAATTTGTAAAAAATGTTTTTCCCCCTCAGAACTTCCCTCTCTAATCACCAAGCTGCTGGTAATCATAGCACCATATTCTCCACTCCTGCCAAGCAGCTCTAGAAAAAAAAAAAAAAAAAAACAAGCTGTGAGACTGTAAACAGACAAATGATTTCAAAATAAGGACGAAGAGATGATGGTTCCCCAAACCATCAGGCAGGTCAGCTCCCAAGGGCTATTAAAATAAGTATAGATCATTAGTCTCAATGTAAAGGTCCAGAGTTTCCTGGAGTAAGATTTATCCATTCTGGAAAAATTACTTCCATCAGGCAAGTAATTTAGGGCAATTTCTGAGGTGTCTTCTTTCTAACATTAGCCAAGATTTTGAAAAGTAATTAGTGTATCCAGGTGCCCAAATGACTTTTCAGAGACCAGCATTTCAGAGCTGATTTCTTTTTAGAAATCACTCAATAGCTGCAGAATGTAGAAATTCCCAGTTCTCTAGCGTGTCTCAAACTGAACTCCCCAAATCTCTAGCTGCTTTTAAAACTCTTAGCCTTAATGACATCTATGTAATATGCAAAAGTGAATCTTAATTTAGTGTTGCTATGAAAGAATAACAACTTGCATTAGAGATATTCCAGCTTTTCAAAAATTAAAATAACTTAATTTTACTAAAACTTCTCTCTACATAATTCAAACATCTTTTTTTTTCAATCAGTTTAGTGAAAATAACATATTACTCCCAATTGTAGAGTATATTAGTCTCAAAAAAGGACTGTTGCTTGTATATAAAAATGGAAAAAAATAGCCTTAGCAATCCTCTTTTTCTTTTAAAATAACCTAGATAGCACTGCATTTTACATTTAATCCTGACTAATGCTGCTATGAGAATGAACATGGAGGTATTCTCTGGGCAATAATTACTTTACTATTAATTCTAATAAGGATGTCAGCCTCTATTCTTGTGCTGAAAGCTGTGTGTTACTGTTTGGAGAATAATGATACATGAATATAGCAGGAAAAAGTCTGTAGTTAGTCACTGATGTTCTATGCTGAATAGAGCTACAGCACTCCAAATTCACTTTGCGAAAGCATTAACAAAACTTGTGTAAACTCAATATACGTACCACATTTCATTTGTGGAGCTCATGACCCTGATTGATTGAGCAAAGGATGCTCTAAGTTTTCATTTAGTGCCACAAATTTAAAGCTGTGCATGCTCTTAGGTATTTTGAGGAAGTCAGAATTAATGTACAAAGCTTAGACATGTAACAAATAATAACAGAAAAGCAAATACCAAACACAGAGAGCCATCATCAGATAGACAGACCAGTAAAATATGCTTTCTAGTTTTATACTCCATTAAATTTTATTAAAAGATTTTTCTGTTTCTTCAGAGCTTCTTCCAAAGTCTTAGATACCCACCTGAGATTCATAATGCTATTTTGCATAATTGTCATGCCTTTGTGTGTAATATATTAGTATCTCCTATGAATCATAATATCATCAAGATCTCTTGTATAAAAGTCCAATTTGCTAGGGGAAAAAAGTCTTATAAAAAAGAAATTGCATAACCACTGCATACAAATAGGATTAGTGCACAGCTAACAAGAATTGCATTCAAGAGGAGTCAACAATATTTGCAATACATTTAGCAGTCAGTGTATGAAGTAATTCTGAGATGCAGCTGCATCTGGATCATTTTATCATTTCTTTGTTCTGAACGGGATGTTCTCCAATATTATCATTTTATGTACAGTTCATCAGACTGAGAGAGCTTGAAAATTCATGGTAGCAGCAAGCCCATCCGCGTAGCAGATCAAGAAATGTGTGAAGGACTCTCAGCTTTCCCTTCAAAAGGTAAAATAAATGTCATGTGTAAAACTTCCTGTGCCAAGGCAGTTTGGAAAACACAATCAGTCCAAACTTTAACCTGGTTTAAAACATTTCCTGGGCTGCTTATAGACGTGACTTCTCTCCTCAAGGAGCAGCTCCGTGGCCCAGGCAGAGTTGGATTTATTATGCTGGGAGAAGAGAAAGCTTAACCTCCCTGTTCCTCTCATTAGCCTGTGGAATAAGTAACCCCTCATTATCTCACTCCCACATCGTCCCCACTGCCTGCTCCCCTCCCTGCCATTCACACTATATCTACTCCCTCCAAACACTTGGCAAATAGTGAATATCACTGCTGATGCTGCCTGCACCTTGTAGGATTAGAAATATGGGCCAAATCTGTAAAACAAAGGGGCATAAACTCAAGAGACCTCCATCTCCTAATGAAGCTATTTTTGAAAATACTCATCTTAAATTGCTGAAGTCTGAATTCCCATAGCCTCAAATTTCCTAATATAACTAAATATATGAGGCCAATAATTTAATAACAACTTTGCTTTTCATGGTTTCTAGCAAACACAATGTAACAGGGAAAAGAGCCTTTGTCAGCTGCCCTGGGATAAATCCACTGCTTAATGGTGGTAATGTTTAGAAAAGGTCAAATAAAATTGTCCTAAAAACTGTGAGATAAATCAAATTTCATTTCTAATCTGAAAATGAAGTATGCGGAAATGTCCTCATTTTATTAACATTCTAGCTAGCTACATGCATTCAGAGTCATTTTTGTCTGGTAATAAAAAGTCAAGATCAGTATTTTTCACTCTCAGCACTGCAAACTTCACAGAATTATGGGACAATTCATTCCTGCTTCTCTGTCTCCAGAGCTGTTGAGTGCAACATCCCTCTCTTCACTACAAATGAATTGCTGGACACAATCTAATATGGTTTGGTCCCTGGTCCACTGAATCGTTACAGAATCACAGAAGGGTTGAGGTTGGAAGGGACCTCTAGAGATCATCTAGTCTAGCCCCCCTGCTCCAGCAGGGATACCCAGAGCACGTGGCACAGGGTGGCATCCAGGTGGGTTTGGAAGATCTCCAGAGAAGGAGACTGCACAGCCTCTCTGGGCAGCCTGTGCCAGGGCTCTGTCACCCTCACAGGAAAGAAGTTCTTCCTCATACGGAGATGGAACTTCTTGTGTTTTAAGTTATACCCATTTCCCCTTGTCCTGTTGCTGCAAACCACCAAGAAGCATTTGGCCCTATCCTCTGTACATTCTCTCCTCAGGTATTTGAACATATTGATAAGATCCCCTTCTCAATTTTCTCCAGGCTAAAAAGCGGCCCAGCTTAGTCTTTCCTTACAGGATAGATGCTCTAGTCCCTTAAATCGCTCTGTGCTGGACTCTCTCAAGAAGTTCCACATCCCTCTTGTCCTGGGGAGCACCCAATACCCCGGGTGCAGCCTCACCAGAGCTGAGGACAAGGGCAGGATCACCTCCCTTGATCTGCTGGCAACGCTCCTCCTAATGCACCCTGGGATCCCATTGGCCTCCTTGGCAACAAGGACACATTGCTGACTCTCAAATCCCTCTCTGAGGAGCTCTTTTCCAGCAGGTCAACCCCTAATCTGTACTGGTCCCTGGGGTTATTCCTCCTCAAGTGCTCCCTGCACTTGTCCTTGTTGAACCTCATGAGGTTCCTCTCTGCCCAACTCTCCAGCCTGTCTTGGTCCCTCTGAATGGCAGCACAGCCCTCAGAAGTGTTAGCCACTCCACCTAGTTTTGTATCATCCACAAACTTGCTCAGGGGGTGCTCTGTCCCCTCATCCAAGTCATTGATGAACAAGTTGAACAGCACCGGGCCCAGTACTGACCCCTGCGGGACGCCACTGAACACAGGCCTCCAGCTAGACTCAGTCTCATTTATCACGACCCTCTGAGCTCTGCCGTCCAGCCAGTTCTCAATCCACCTCATTGTCCACTCATCTAATCCATACTTCCTCAGCTTCTCCCTGAAGTTGTTATGGAAGATGATATTGAAAGCCTTGCTGAAATCAAGGTGCAAGACTGAGTCTCATTTATCACGACCCTCTGAGCTCTGCCGTCCAGCCAGTTCTCAATCCACCTCATTGTCCACTCATCTAATCCGTACTTCCTCAGCTTCTCCCTGAGGTTGTTATGGAAGATGATGTTGAAAGCCTTGCTGAAATCAAGGTAGACAGCATCAACTTCATAGGAGCCACATTCAACCTATTTTAATATTCAAGTTTACTAATTCAATGTTTTTTTTTTTAAATAATTCAGAATGGCTTCAGGCATATTATTTTCATCAAAGCTATATTTTAAAATGGTAGTTGTTTGCTTGATATATGCTTTTTATTGTGTTATTTTACACAATATGATGTTATTATACATTATCTGATTTCTTGATTAAGAAGGTATTGTCTGCACCTGTTACTAAAGTAAAAGATACAGATCACCTTTTTATTTACCATCTTTTATTCTGAAAATGCACATGTTTGAAACATTTATTAACCCTTGTAATGTTTTATTTCACTAAGAACACAAACTGCTTCTCAGCAGCTTGGGTAAGATGAGACATTATAGCTGACCTGTTTAACACATTTTCTGATTTTTCAATATATAGACTTTATGAAATCTGCATACTATCATCTTTCACCAGGCACCACAGACATCTGTAAATACTGAATGGAAGATTACTCTGCAATTTAGATTTTTACTTATGTGAAACAAGAGAGCAGGCTGTGCGCAATAGAGACTTCTGTATTTAGCAGTAAAGAGAATAAAGACTTCATGCTTTTAGCCAACCTCAACGACTTGGAATCAGTTCTTGAGCGCTAGCAGCTGATATTCATTTGTGACCATTTTGCTGTCAAAGCTCCTGATTGTCTATGGATGGCAATGTGCCCCTTGCAAAGTAACATGCCAATTTTCCAGGACACAGCTGCCAGTCAAGACCGGGCTTAGGTAGATAGATGATATTACGCTGCCAAGGCCATCTCATCTGCATGAAGGGCATTGTTTTTGAGAGAGTGTCACATAAATGTCAAATGCCCAAGCCAAAATCAGAGATGCGAACAATAGAAGGAAGAAATGACATTGTGGTTTCAGGCACTTGACTCTGCCAGAGATACTAAATTGCTGTAGGTAACACAGAGCTACCGTTTATGAGCAGAGGTGTCCTGCATGTGCACCAAAGTGGAAAGTACTCATACAACATAGATGCAAGGCAGAAAAATATCTTAAGCACAGGCAAGTTACAATAATGGAGCCCAAGACTCCTCTATTATTTCTACCTAGAGACAACTGAGCTAGTCAAAAGGACATATTGTGACCTTTATGCAATGCCAGGTAGCATTTCACAAAGACCAATTTTAATAAGTACTTTATTCATACCTTACTCATCTCACTAGTTCTTGGTGGGCATAATTTTTTATGCTAAACAAAGTTATGTATCCTTTTATGTACTTACATAACTCTTTATATAAGTCTTTAAAATTCTGTTTTAAAAGCTTTGCTACCTATTTACACTCATAAGTTGCACAGATATGAATTTTACTCCCAGAATGCTACACACTCATGCTCCTAAAGTAAGTAAGTGGTATAGAAACCTCTGAACTAATTGTGGATGTTAACCACAAAGGCATCGAAAACCAGAGGTAAAAATAAATAAAATCTAAGAGCAACAAGTGATGAAGATGTGATCCTGAGACCAACCATGTCTTAGACTTGATCCATCTTAGACTTGATTCACGAATTTCCTGAAGACATTGCTCCAACTGCTGTTTTAGAATACATGATTTATATGTTTTCATTTTACTCCTTTGGCAGTGACTGTACTCCTAGTCAGTAAGACACCTAAATATGGTTAAGTCAGTAAGATTTTCCTTTAAAAAAGTAGCAACTAATTAAGGTTTAATTTTACTGAGATGCTGGAGAATGTGAGATGCAGACCATGACAAAAACAGAAAATATGTTCCTTTACAAGATTTATGGTAGAACCATGTATGTCATGCCTCTAAATAGTTTATCTAATGAAATATTGTAAACTGTACAGATTAGGAGATTCAGGATGTTTCTTTAATGTTTCTTTAATGCTGACTAATTTCCATTTTTGCTGATGCCTTCCTTATTCAAAAGTATTTTAGAACAGAATTTAAGGAACAATATTTACCACTGAGTTATTGCTTTCCACAGATTGCATATTTTAACTGGACAATTTTATGTCTGATGAAGTAGCCATCTGTTTGGGTCTTTTAGTTTTTCAGCTGACCAACTAATAAGTTTCTCATAATACCAAGATTAACTATCCCTAGTTGGCAATTCACAAAGCTCTGAGCATTTCAAATTAATTCTTCCTTGAGATCAGTCAACTTTTACTCAAAAATATTTGATGATCTGATTTTTATTATTGTCAGCTCTGTTAGTACATCAAAGTGTTGAACTGTATTAAGATTACACATTTGTTGCCTTTAAAGCAGATGATTTCTACAGAAAATCATTGTGTAGTTCTTCAGAAGTCAAAGACACAATGAATAATTAATAAATACTTAATAAAATGTCACTAAGAATTGTATTTAAGTTAGTTAATTAAACAGGAGCAACCTACACTCGTAGTAATCTATGATAAAATCCTGACCATCTTTAAGTTAATCTTTACAAAATCTAGAAGGGTATATTAATTCAGTTGGCTGGATTTTTTTCCCTAACCTTACTTCATGCATTTAACCAAGGAATCTAAATCAGGTACATCTTCTTATTAAAATTTAGTCTCTCCACTAGAGTCAGTGAAGAAACAGGTCAACCTCTTGAGGTCACTTCATGTAGCTGAAGGCAGGAATTGCTTTCTTCTCATTGCTTATTGAAGAAACTTGTAGCCAATGTATTTCAAAGCTCAGTTACCTTGGTTAGAAACCTAAAGTTGGGATCATCTGAAATTCTATTCAAGAGAGTAAGTAACACTCTTGCTTAATGAACCGGATTAGCCGCACTAACCCAAGGGGCCTCCATGTTCAGAGAAATGTAATTCTGAATAAATCTCTGGAAAAATAAATAAGTTGGTAAAGGTCAGCTTTCATTTAAAATCCTTAACTTTTTAGTTAGTAAAGCTTCTGAAACATTTTTTCCTCTGATGAAGAATATACACTAAAACTTGTGTGATATATAAAAGAAGCAAGGATGCATTTTGTTTTCCTGATATGGAAACAAAAGAAGAAAGAATTTGCTTAATTAACACTAGGAAGTAATTTTTAACACAAAATTAGTCAATCAGACTATTAAAATGTAAAGTTATAGTCCCTCGAGTATGTGGTTGCAACCAACATTAGTGGACATATATAAAATCAGGTTGATAAAACAGTGGAGCAAGTACTCTTAAGAACCCTACATCATGAAGGAGGGTGACTGATAAGTGGTGCAGAGCAGACTGAATGACCAGACAGTTCTTTCCCTTTTTGTAGTATGCCCAGACTAACGCAGGCTATTAGTTTCAACTAAAATTCTCCTTTGAATTTAGTGCACTGTGTACTCAAATTATGCAGCCTACCATTTCCACAGCTTCCTGAGGCAGAAAAGATTTCTCTCATGTTAAATCAGTTTATACCTTTCTAACTACACCAAAAGATATAATTTATGGAATAATCTGAAGTCAATTCTCTCATTAGCTAAACCACATGTTTTAAGACCCATTAAAATGCTCAGGCACATCCCAAAAATAGTGGTTAGTATTTACTGATGCAGTAACTCCTTTCCCACATTCATTTCATGCTCTGTACCAAAAACATACAGGAAAAAAAAAAAACAGTAATCTATGAATTTATAAAAAAAAATACTGAAAATTATGGTTCCAAAGTAAAAAATCTTTTCCCTTCCAAAGTTTCTCCTTCCAATTTGATGAAAGGCAAATATACTGGGCTGAACGGAATCTAAACACAAAGGCACTGTAAAATACTAGAGAAGAATGGTATTGGTACTGAAATAGCAATTTTTTTCTGCAGATATTTTTTAGTGGCAATATTTACTTTAAATAATCTGATGCTGAGAAAAGATAAATAGCTCAGCTTTACTCTCTCTTGAAATTACTCCTGTTTTTATATCCTATAGCTGTAAACTACAATGCAGGAATATTGACAATAGCAGTTCTTGGATGTTCTATTGTTGATACCTGCCAATGTCTGTTTCTGATTCATTCTATTCATAGGAAAGAGAAAGAGATGAGATTTTCAGATTTTTCCCCTTAAAACTCTCTGACCATCATTTTATTTGGGGCAACTGCTCAAAATCCTCATGTTTACCTCATGCAAAAAATCAGGAAATGCCACTATACCTTTGACAGCAATCACAGCAAAATTGGTTGCATTGGGATATAGATTCATATCTTGGAGAAAACAGTAAATCAATAATATTAATGCTGACAGAAATTTAAACAAGCAGGCTGAGATTGCTACCATCAGGCATTGCTTGTCTAAGAAGGTTTTAACCAACAGCTCTAAGTTTCCTAGATATAACATTTTTAGTTATGTTGCAGTGGCATTTTTCTCTAACGATTGCTAAAGAAAATCAAATTGTAATACATTTTATGCACGCATAGCAACTGAGTTCTACAAAAGCAGAGAGTTTCTTTCCTCTTTTGCCATGTCATCTGCCCTTTAATTTATAAGGTTTCCGTATTCTAGTAAACAATAATCTACATAACCATGAAGCTTCAGATTAAAATGGACATTTTTTGTTTCAGCATAAGTCCCACTTATTTTTAGTGTGACTTCAAAAGAAATGAATTATGAGGCAATAAACTCTACATATATCTTAAGGAAATTAAAGGCGATTCTCTCTTAATTTAGCCTTTATCCATTATCTGTAAATTTAATGTCTGATTAATGAGAGTTTGTATATCTGGATGACTACAGATCATACAAAAAGAAACTACAACTGTGAGTCTAATCAGACCTTTTAGTTAGAAATAGCCAATCCAAATAAATGAATAGTAAATTTGGTTAGGCAAAAGGTAACCTTTGGGGCTTTTAAGAAGTATATTATCACTGTTCTTGACTTCTCTAATAATAGCCACTGAAAATGGCTTTATTCCACTCTAAACATGACCATTCTTGTCTTCCTTGATGCAAATTTTACATTACTGTACCTTCAATGACAGGAATTTGTGATGCAGGAAAGGGAGAACTAATACTGAGATACTTCATGTTTCTGAGACAAGCTTTTTAATTTATTTTTTATTTTTATTACTATTCCATATTAACTTAAACTATACTTCCTGTCTCTATTTTATTCAAAGTCCTCCAATCTCCTAATCACGGTAACAGATTAAAAGTAACTTAAATATATGAAACAGAAATTAATTTAAAATATATATTCAGAATAGAATTAATGGATATATTTTCTTCAGTTGAAGGAGAAGGAAGGAAAAGAAGGTAATACTTTCAATGACAAATGTTGGTAAGAATGGTTTTGTTAATTGAAGTAAGTTTCATTAAGTTCCTGGCATGTCCACATTATACGTAGTTCAGGGAATTTTTCCCTGTGGTAGCTTTAATCTTTACTCAATGGCCACAAGTGGTTCCTTTTGTTATCCCCAAAGAAAGACTGTCAGCTCCAGCACATGATTTAACCTACTCAAGATATGAATTCCACCTAGAGGCACATTTTTCTCCAGGAATTATAGGAGGAGCATCAAGTCACTCTACTTTTAGCTGTGTTACCTCAGATAGATAGGTGGTAAATTACTCAGGCAAGGTGAATTTCTTGTTATTAAATATTACTTAGTTTCTTAGAGCTTAGTTTCCAGGAATACCTTTCCTCTACTGTTTTTCCACATCAAGCATTCTGCTTCTTAGTAACTTCTTAGCATATTTAATATTTGCTGTACCAGAAACCCATAATTTCTCTTACCAATAAACATATTTCTGAACATTTTCATCTTACAGCATTTCCACTCTTCTTTGCATACCTGCCCATTTGTCACTTGCATGTTAAGCACAGTATTATGTTTGAATATCTGAGAGAGTTTAGGTGACATTTTACTTTTGAGACTTTTTTGAGCGTGCTGATAATACATGCAGATAAAATCATAATAGTAACACATGGCTCCATTGTAATTCATTTTTTTATTCTCATTGTTTCTAACAGATGTAAAAGATACCAACTTGACAACATAGCAGACTTGTGTTCCTGCTTCTGATAAAAAATAGCAAAGGACAAGTGACGCTCAGCAGCCCTTTTGCCTTACCTGAAAAAGACAAAACTACAGCTAAAGAAGTTAAAGCTACATGAGATAGAAAACATTCTATATATTCTAATTCTGCATCCCTGATGATTGAATGTTTCCTATGATATTGTGAGTACACACAGGGTGTACACACAGAGTGTACATAAATTTTATAAACTCCTTTCCTCTCTTTCCCTTTTTATGTTCCCCTGAGCATGGACGTAGGTAACTAGACCTTGTCCACTATTAATTGGTGCATATAAAGACAGGCTGATTCACCTCTTACATAGAAAAAGGTCATTTCTCACATTGTTTTAGTTGCAACTGCAATGCTCTGTGAAAGAGTAAATGTGCGTACATGTGTGTGTGTGTATGCATGTGCCCATGTGTTTGTGCAGAGGACAAGGGAAAAAAATGTAGAGTTGTGTCCTCAGTTGAATAAGCAATAGGCTTATTCATTTTATGGAGCACTAATCTTTCCTTGATAAAGACATACTCCTCCTAGTAGACAGCAGTATTTTTTTTCCATAGGAAAAGAATTTTGATCATAAGCAGAGGAAATAATTCAATACATTTTGTTAATACATTTCTTTTTTCCACCAAGTGACAGTCTGTTCTATGTCCTATCTTAGCCAACAATAAGAATATGTTAGTGCTTTCCACACCCCACTGCGTAGGTCCTACTTCACTACATCAGCACTATTAATGCAATATATCTGTCAAGGCTTATTAAAATTCTTTTTGATGTGTATCTTGGCTCATAAACCTCCACACTGTATTGATATTGCCTAAGGGAACGTCCTTGTAGCACTGAATCTCTGTGGATGGGATGATAAAAGAGAAATGTTCAAAACTTTTAAAAGTTCAGTCTCTAGCAGAGCTTTCTCCTCTGACAACACTTCTTTTGAATAATGTTTTGTGTTGTCATTCTACAGATATTGTTCAGAAGTTGGCTAACAGAACATTTTAACTCGTGAAGTAATAAACTTTCTTGCAAATAAAAAAATAACTGAGGAAAAGATAAATGATGCATGTCTATACATGTTCATAGAAATACTCTTTTCAGGGCCTTTGTTATAGCTCTAATGGTCCCTAAAGAGTTAATACACTCTGGTAGTCAGTTTTCTCACTACTCAGTGTAATCAGGAATTGATGAAGTCAGATAGAGCAGTGTATGGTTTTGCGTTCCTCTTCATTTTCTGTTTTCTAGTTGAAATTAATTACCACAGGGCACATTGCCCTTAGGAGCAGATCTTTGGTGGCAGTTGATCCTATATGTTTCAGAATTTTATTAAACTTTTACAGTGTGTTTAAACTAAACTATGGGGAAATTTTTACTGATGATGATGTTATGTGCAGTTAACTAGAAATATATACCTATATATAGCCTATATATATAAATTTTACCTATGATCACTAGTAATAGTATCCTTATGCCTTTAAATGGACGTTTCTTGACTGAAAATGTTTTCTATTTCACTCAAATTTCCTCGGGAGTATGTTTCCTTTAAGTTCTTTAGGTTTGCTGTAAAAGTCTTTGCTTTAACAAACTGTTTTGTGCTTGATTTTACACAGATCTGGACTATCAGACCATTATCATATATACACTGAATTCATAGCTGGGGAATTTTTCACTGGTTCAGGAGAGAAACTTAGAGAAGGGGGAGGGAGATAGAGATTGAACTAGCAAATAGATAATCAACCTATATAAAAATATGCATTATGTAGGCAAATATGCATTCACACAGCTTCAGACTAAGTCTGGAAGACATTTTTCTCAGAAACACTCCTAGGGAATCAGACTGAAAGCATTATATGGGCATACACTACATTGGGTCAGACAGAAAAAAACTGGTTTAACATTCACCTAACATTCTTCTTCTATTATGAATACATTTTACTGTACTAATTACCTGTTCATTTTTTTGTCACTTATTTTATTTTCTCATAACTCTAACCCAGTTTTGAGAACTGGGATAGAAGATTGTCCTGTGGTCCGCTTTTTATACCTTTTTCTTAAAAAAAAGAACTGTGAAGATGTGAACTGTTCTTTAAGAACAGATGTGTGGTAATGAAAGACATCTACATCCTGCAAAAGTACGTTTTATACCTGATGGTTAGATAGATTCCTCCAGGAACCCTTTACTTCTCTTTACCTACACTCTATGTGCTAGTAAATTACTCCCTTGCAATTTACCTTAAGATATGCAGGACTAAAGGCAGCAGTGTGCCTTAATTTGTCTTGAATCCCAAAGCAACAGTTAAAGTAGCCACCAGTTATCTGAAGAAAAAAGAGTGTATATTTAACACTAAGACACAGATCAGAAGAAAGATGCTTTTCTAGCTCAGGTTGTCCTTTGCACAAGTGAGTAGTGTGGTGCCCTTCTCACAAAAATGCATTAATATTACAAACAAACAGTGAATTGACTAACACCATAAGGCTATTATCTTCAGGTAAGCTCTTTAGAAAAAAAATATGTAAATAAATTAGAAGGCTTATGGCATAAAAAACTCCTAGAAGAATGTGGCGCTAGAGGATAAGTTTAAAATTTTATACATAATCAGAACTGTGCATTTACTAATAAGACAATGCTCCATTTTAGAATACATTCCTAAATATATGTAATTTTATTTTGTTGAGATATAGACTTTTGATACAATACCTAAGAGGACAATGCAGTCATCTGTCATTGACCGCTGAATAACTGAGATCAACATAGCTGATTCCAACTGTTTCATTATTTTAAAGTCTCAGAGAGATCTGATTCTTTCAGTATGTTGCTGATGACTTTGCTGACTATAATGCCTTAAATAGATATGTATTTAAATTCCAATTAATATTCTTGATAAGTTTTAGGAAAATCAGATATTTCCTTGAACAATGTTTTCTGTAGAAACCTGATGGCTCATATGAGAATAGATGAATTACTTTTATCAAATAATGTTTGGAAAAAGAAATGCTTCCACAGGCTGCCTTCAAAACAGGATGGAGATAATCTATAACTGCAGTCATTCTAAATAGTCAGCACATTGCAAGATGATATAGATCTACTTGCATTGCTTAACCTCTAGATTTTTTAATCTCCTTCATATCTCCATTAGATGCTTCTGAATTTTCTTTCACTCTCCTGTCCTCAAACAGCAAAACTGTAAAACCTGCCCTAAGATTAATTAGAGAGGACACTAAATCTAACAATGTCAGCAAGAAGAACACAAATGAGATGAGCTGTGGATCTTCACCATTGTGTTTTTATCATGACTTGGCTGTGTATCATGACACGCATTAAGGCTCTGTGCCTTAGAAATTCTTCTGAAAAAGTTCTACATTTTATCTTTAATTTTTGCTTGTGTCATATCAACATCTATTCCAGTTGAGAAATGTAATTTCTATGAAAACTTTGGAGGGTTGTGTGTGAAGTGTGCTTCTTGGAAGACCTACGGAGAGCTCTGATATGAATAATTATTTTAATAGTGTGTTAGAAAAATGTCCAATGACACTCTTAAAATGGTTTCATTTTCGTTCTTAGTGCATACTTGCGTGTTTCACGTTTACATGAACTAAAAGGCATTTACCATGCTAAAGGGATAAAATAAAGCATAAACTGGGCAGGAGGGGTAAATTAGTGTACTAAGCTGAAGGTTTCTCTTTGCTTATGAATGATAAAAATAACCCATCTGGAAGACAGGACTACTGAAAATGTGAACTAGTCCATGCCTAGTAATATGCCTCGTTGGCAGATCTGTTTAAGGTAAGCAAATCCGAGTGTCTCCTAGACAGTAAGCCTCAGTCAAACTGAGGTTATTAAACCCAGAGCAAAGCTAGCTGAATGAAATGTAAGAACACCAGATACGGAAAGGCCAAGCTGCATTATACGTGATAATTCAAATAGCTACGACGCAGCTTTTGCAAATATCCTACTGCCATTCTCCTTCTGAAAATAATCTAATGATTTAGCAGCTGTTGGAGTCCATGTTTCATCTTTGGTGTTTTCTCCTGAGCTCTCCTTCCAGATCTGATGTTCCACTGGTACCATATAAAGCGGTAAAAGGATCAGACAGCCTTCATTAAGTCTGGGACATCCAGAAGGCATCCATTTTATGCTCTTTCATTTTCCTGTGAAATATCTGCATAGAAACTATATCGATTTATGTCCCTTTTCTTTCCATGTAAAGCGGAGAGATCGTTTTCAGAGCTAGAGATTCACAAGCAACTTTCATCCCAAAGTACCCTAGTGCAGATGCCATTCCTTTTGCAGATTCTGTTTTATGCCACAGAAAGGTCTGTATGCTGAAAAATCCCTGGCTGGATGGTCTCTACAATCCCTGCCTGGGAAACACCATGTAAGAACAAGAGCTAAAAAAGGAAAAAAAAAGAAAAAAGAAAAAACCCACAGCCCATTCACACAGTGCTATGATCCAGTTCTTGGAAAGATACTTCAACTCAGTTAAAACCCAAAGAACAAATGACAAAAAGCCTTACAATAATAAACACAGAAGCAGCCATAAAAGCTATGCTTGCTCAGCTGTGCTGCTCCTAAACTATCAATTTGAACTAAGGATTGAAGTACAGTGAAAATTCTTGTCCTTTTTAGTTCTGCTTTCCCTCTGTGACTTTAACAGGATGAATCTTTTTGGCCCATGCAGTAATATATACAGTACACGTAGCACTTTACCTATCACACCCTGCAAATCACACTTTCCAGCATTAAAGAATTATTCGTTTTGGCTCTTAATTACCTAACTTATCAGCATGTCATATATGTTCCCCCCTCCCTGCTGTAATTACATTCTGAATCAGTGTGACATTCAATATTGACCTTTATTTGTAGCTCTCACAAATTGTCAAATGTTTATTTATAGACCATGAAAAGCAAAGTTTGTGAGAATATTGATTCAGTGTGTTTAAAAAGCAGCAACCTGGCTTTCTGTGAGCAGAAGTAATCATGGGCAATTACTAGAGAGTACTTTTCACTACTAATCTTGGGTTTAACCTTATAACTGTGTTACTGAATTTGTTTCACTTTGTCCATATATCATCAGATTCTTAATAAGAAGTCTGATATCAACATAATTTAATAATACTCAGAAAAAAGGATGGTTTTAATTAGTTAAAATTGGTTTTAAGGAAAGACAGAATCAAGAGGCCAGTGTCAGGTAGTGAGATAAGTATTGTAACTTCCTTTTTTATTTTGCAAAAGATCATAATTAATATTTAAATGCACTAACAAAATAAGTTCCTAGTTGCTGTATCACACATGTTTGATGTTTATGCCAATAATAAAATCACTAACTGCTCCTAATAATACCCCTGAGCTAAGCTTCATCACCACTTCTTGAATAAAAGCTATTTTGGTGTCTGGTATCATAAATTGGCATGCATAAAAAGCAAATTCAAAGTAAAAATAATTCTCTCTGTTCTTATCCCAGTATACATCAGGAGAAAAACTACTATATTCAGAAAATCTAACAAAAAAGCAAAACTGACAAACACTAATACCCTAGAGCTATCCCAAAAGAGACAAAAGAGGAAATCTGCACTCATTTGGTGTTCCCAGGGAGCCAGATTCCGTGCAAAAAGCCAATGAAGTTGTAACTGTCTTCCTTGGATTAAAATTAGAGTACTGAGGAGCACTAGAGTAGGGACAGCTCCATAGTAACAATATTTTTGGATAAAATAAAAATTAATCATATTTATTTTTTCTAAGTTCATACATTCTCAGTATGAATTTACCTAGGTTGAAATACCAAATCAGCATAAATCATTCGTGTGAAGCCATGCTCACAAAACATATGAGTATGTGTGTGTTTGTTTGTTTGTTTTCTCCATTTTTTACAGCTTTCAGTTAAAAACACGTCAAAATAAAATACTTGCAGAAAAAATTCTGTTTAGGTAGAATACAACTTTATGATGGGATACACTCTTGTTAGGAAATCCATACTGTGTCGAGCAACTAATAGTTCATTTTTGACAAATTGAATACAGTTAGGGATTTAGACTTTTAAATGATCACTGGTTTTAATCCAAATCATTTTTGGGGTGCTACCTTTTTTCATATCTATTTTCTGTTTGTTTCAGACCTGTCCCTTACTCAAGGAAAACTTTCTCTTGTACAATAAGTTTTAAAATTTCCATAATTGGTTTTTGCTGAGGAAAGTATTCCAGGAATCATAAGCTTGTGGAAAGTCATAAAGTTTCTCCCTTAATTAATCACTTAACTGATTTGAATTGCTTTATCTTCCCCATATTTTTTGCTGTTTATATTTTCCAACAAGCTGTGAGAGGTCCAAGAGAGCATAATGATCACTTGGAAGGTTTTGTCAAGCATCTGCGAGAATCACTTAACAATATGTACTTGTAAAGTCTACAAAGCTCAGCCATAATGACAGATGAACTTGGGAAATATTCATATGCCATTTCTATCACACTATCGGAAACCACAGGTGGTAGGAATATTAACAATATTTTCAGGAGTTTCTTTGGTTTAGTGTGATATACTAATTAACAGCTGGGCAGAATTTTTTTTTCCTCAGGGAAAAAGTTGAGAAAGACAAAATTAATGTAAAAGCATTGACCTTTAAATATGCCATATTTTATGGGAAAAAAACAGCACTTTTTAACCTAGAATGGTAAGAAAGCCGAAAAGCGTACTCTACAGGCTTTTAGGATCTGACAAATTACTAGAAAAACAGGCTAGTGGAAAAATCTACCAATTATTTCTGATTCTATAGCTCATAAAGTCCATAAACTTGAAGTTCATAAAACAGCTTAAGAATTGGAGGAGAAGCTCAGCTCTCGTATCGACTGGTAATCTTCAAGACACTGAGGTGAAAATCTACTAAACTGACATTTGGTGTGCCCAAAATGGTAGTTTTGGGTTATAAATTTATGAATACATAGGTTTCACTTTTGTCACTATAAAAAATACTGCTTCTTATTTGCAAGTATAAATAACTTTACAGAACATATATAGAAATTAGTGAGCTGGTGCCTACTCAAGTCAGTGGAAATATATTGTATTGAGTGGACATAGAACAAGCCCTTAATAAACACAGACTCTCAATTTTTTTAACATATTAATAAAAGAATTTTTAAAAAATGCAACTGAACTTTGAGATTATAAAGATTCTGTTCAAGTAAAACCACACATCTTCAGCTAGATGCAATGCAACTATCTCTGTTTGCATGACAGAAATAAAACATTACATAAAGTTACAGAAGTTGCTATCAGCTTTCTCATTAATAAGTCTCTTTTTCACTCTGTTTAGGATGGGGACTGAACTGTGCTCTACAGAGTAGCCTTTGGCAGAGGCAAGTTAGTAAGACAAGAAATACACACAGAGAAAACAGAAAATCTTTTGAACTTGTGGATGTTGCAACTAAAACAGCCCCGCCTGTTCCCAACAAGCGCAGGCAATAAACGAGGATTTTTATAAAAGAACTTTATTGGGATTCCTTTCATTTTTATCTCTTTTCGCTTTTTCGTTATTTGTCTTGGCTTACACAGAGACGCAGTTCCTGTTGCAGAATTTTTTGATATTAGAGTACTATGAAGATGAAACTCACACTGAATCTGATGACTTTCAAAACAGCAAAAAAAGAATATTTATCTACCTTTTTTCTTGTGGTAAAGTTATGTGCTGATTTTAAAGAATGACTGTAGTCTGTTCTAAATGAAGTTTAAAGAAAAGCTCTTTATACTTTTATGGAGCATTTTTCATGCTCTATAGTAGATACATTAATGTAAAATTATGCATTTATTGGATAAGCAGGAAAATGGGGATATCAGACTAATCACATCCTCGGGCTATTTATTAATTTTGCATATTTGGGGTGATTTTGGGTTCTTTACATTTGCCTCACCAGGCTATATATGACAGAGTCTCTAAAACCAGCACTTTTTACCATTTGCTATGGATATGAATATATCCACAAGTATTTTAATACTAAAGTCAGTCTTACCATCAAAGCACATTCCACATTTAAGTAGAATTTCATGAATATTTTAATAGGGTCATAGGATAATTCAGTTTGGAGTGACTTCAGGAGGTCTCTAGTCCAACTTACTGCTCAAAGCAAGGTCAGATCTGAAGTCAGACAGGTTACTCAGGGCTCTGTCCAGATGGGTCTTGAAAATCAACAAGGACTGCCTCTCTGGGGACCTTACTTCTCTGACTGTGAAAGTGTTTCCTTATATTCAGTTTGAACCTCAAAAATTTCAACTCAGATTCCACTGTCTATTATTCTCTCTTCCTGCCCCACTGTGAAGAACCTTAATCCAACTTCTTGATGATGCCTCCATAGGTACCAGGGACTCCTGTTACATCGCCTTAAACCATTCCTTCTCCAGGCCGTACAAGCCCTGGCCCTTCAGCGTCTCCTCTCAGGGAAAGTGTTCCCGCCCCGACCATCCTGGTAGTCCTCTCCTAGATTCACTCCAGTTTGTCTCACCCCTAAAACAGGCTAATCACACAACTTTCTACTTCATATGTATTTTGTTTTTTGAATCAGAGTTCTAATTTCATTAATTTATTAGCATAATTGTCAAATTTCTCTAGTCAGGTAGCATGATTGGAAAAAAGTTTTTCATTGCTAAGACTAAACTGCAATTGGGAAGTATTCAAAAATACTTCCCAATTCAGATTCAAAAATATTGTTACTTACACACAATCATATATATATATTTCTAAAATGAGCAGGTATATTTGCTTTATATTTTATACGACACATAAAATGAACATTTCAATATAAGCACAATGCTTGGATGTGCTAAGGCACTCATCTGTCTAGAAATATTACTACATTTAGCTTATATATGTGGATATTTTACATACTTACAAAAACAAGCTGGAAAAAAATTACTAAGTTTGAGAAGCACTCAAGCACTATCAATACCAGGATTCTTCTGTAACTTTAGTGAGACTCAGCCCTGAATGTGGATGCCAACATTTAGATGCCTAAAGGCAAGCATCTGCATGTGAGCTCGGCATCTCAACACTCAATATACTCAACAGAAATGTAATCAACACAGTCAACAGACCCAACAGAAATACTCCACTCTCACAGAAGTAAACACATAGGGCCCAGCAGATGACTGAGGTGGGAGTCTTTCTGAAACCCATCAGGAAATGGGGTGGGAGTACCGTAGGGTATCTACAAGGATACTGGACTACTAATCTGGAAGCTCTGCATATGAAAAGCTTGCCTTACTGACTCCTATACATATGTAGAAATGTTCCTAAAAGGTTCAAGATTTATAATACATCACCTACGAAGACTTATTTTGTGCAAAAACTGAGCCTGCATGCCAAGATTCCTGCCACCATGATACACACAATCAGTTGTAATGGGATTTCAGAGATCAATGCACGTGGGGATCACTCCTGTGTTTTCATCAGAGCCTTTTCCTGTGATGTTTGGAAGAAACTTTTATTAAATTAATAAATATCCAAGCAGTTGGATTTCACCACAGGTATAAATAACCAGAAACCTAGGAATTTGGTACGAATACTATAAAATGACCTATTGTTATCACCTTCAAGTATCACTATAAAAAGGCTCACTTTAGGGTTACAGAACTAGTATTTCTCATCACAGGGCTATATGACCATTCAGTTACCTACCAGTAAGG
The DNA here is from genome assembly GCA_013389825.1 of Crypturellus undulatus. NCBI lineage: Eukaryota > Metazoa > Chordata > Aves > Tinamiformes > Tinamidae > Crypturellus > Crypturellus undulatus. The sequence continues at coordinate 551,310 of VWPW01018073.1, forward strand.
TTCTACTTTTCAAAGCGCTTGTGTGCCCAAAACCAGCAAGCTGAACAAAAACATTTCCTGGGTTAAGGAAAGGTAAGATACCTGCACTTTCTGTGCATTTATGTACATGCAAAGAAAATGCATAATCTCAGCCTACATTCCATACCTTACTCTGTTTGGATTTCACACAAAACCTATCTATTACATGAATTACCTAGCCTAATCCCTATAAACAGATTCAGTTATCGCAGATTCAGTTATCGCAGCAAAACTTATTGCCTACTAACAAGAGTGATTTCAGAGCTGAGCATTTGCACCTCAAGCCTGACCAAGGGGGGCACCAAAGCCCTTCCCTGAAAGTCTGGGGAGGCAGGTATATGCACTCCACGCACACAGAGGCTAAACATACCTGTCATCCACCAACCTGGCTAGGTGGGCTGGGATTTCATGCTGATACCATGCTGCTGTTCAGAAAGGAGTGCAAGAATCAACAATGCAGAAATGAAGGGAAACCCAATGCCATTGCCCAGGAAGGGACCTTAATTTGAACTGGGTAACTGGATATGCATTTTGATCACCAATGCTGAACTGAAAAATGACCCTTCAGCGGCCTCTTTGGCTCCATGGCTTCTGAATATTTAATTACAAAATAATGTGTCATGCATAGTAAGAAAAGTTTAGTTTTTTGGGTTTTCCTTGTCTTGAGTGCTTGAATTGCAATCTACTGTCCAATATATCAGCTCTACCTCCACCTTGCCCTCTCTCTGTGTTTTAAAAAGAAACAAAAGAGACAGTCCTTCTGATGAAGAATGGCTTAGATGATTGTAAATGTAGGAAGCCCCAAATCACCCAACCAGCTACAGACAAGAAGAAAGTATTTCAGCATCTCATACAGAACCTCACTTCAATATTTCAAAATTCCGAATACAAACAAGTTCCAAATGCACTACATATTAGGCCTATAAAATAGATCTAGATCTCTAGATCACAAAACTTGTTGGAATGGCAATTCAGAGAACTATAGGTGATTTTGAAGCATTAGATAAGAAGTAATTCAGGCACATTTCAGGTACCCAGATGGGTTATGTTTTTGTATGTTTATGTATTTTTTTTCTTATGCAGCTCTAATTATGTGAAGCCCTTGAGGATTATAATCATCATAAATATTTGCATAGATAAATAATTAAAACAAATAAATATGAGTCAAGCTGTCCTTTGGGAAAGCTCAAGCTTCAGAGGTGTCACAAGCGGTCTATTTCCTCATCAAAAGCATGACTAGACATTCCTAACAACATCCATCACTCCATTGAATGATGAATGAATACTGTGCAGGCTGTGCTGCCCTGACAAACAGCTGCATAAATTTACTTGAAACATTTCCATTCTGATCATATTCAGCACATTTTATATATGTAACCTTTTTTGCATTACTAATGTCATTCACTACTGTGATAGAATTGTGATGCATATCGACATATTCTAGTATTACCTTAGACTCCAAGAGAATTAGAATTGTAGTCCCTATTTATAAACTTTGAATAGGTGTATTAGTACATATTGAAAAAAAGTAGTGCATAAACAGAATTCAAATGTCTAATAAACACATTGGAAACAAATTTGAAGTTAAAAATATCCCAAGTTTAGGTTACCTTGGATACTCTGTTTGCAACCTCTCTGCCTACAGTCAGCCCCTGCACAAAGGTGCGTGCAGCAATGAAGGCTCTAGTCACTTGCACCTTCAGCTTCCTCGGGACATCTCCAAACGGTTTCAGCTGGTCTGTGTATTTGCTCACACACTCCAAGTAGTCCTCAGTGAAATGATACTGGGGGTTTATGAGCTGGAACATCCGCTCCAGTAGCCGAGCCCAGAAATCATTTAGCATTTCCTCCAAGTTCACATTGCCTCCTGTATAATATCGTTTCAGTTCTGTAAAGAGATCCTGGAACACTTCTGAGTTCTGCATGTATAGCATCCCATACGTCCGTACAAACATGTCATTTAGGGATTTTTCTGCGTTCTCCAGAAGTTCACGGAAAAATTCTGCAGAGAAAATAAGCAGGTGTTAATAGAAATAATTAATCAGGCACAAAAGGTTTTTTTTAATTGTATTCCCAAACAATCGTTAGTAAAAAACTGACATAATATGTTGTTGTCACTACACTTCACTAGTAAAATACAATTATTTGAGTAGGAAACAGATTTATTTAGAGGTAAAGAAAAAAAAGGAATATCCTAGATTCCCTGACTAGGCAGAAAGATACCTAGATTGCTAAACATGAAATATACACCTAGAAGAACTTCAATGAGAATAGTTCCACTTCTTCACTTATTATTTGAAAATAATAAGTCATTTGAAGAATCCTCAATACCTTGCATACCACATCTTGAATGCTAAATGTGAACTTTATAATATGGTGAAATAGCTGGAACACAGTGGTGTCAGAATGCTGACCTACATAAGTAGAACACCAAAGAAATGTCTGATAACTTATTTTTAAATATTCTCGAAAATATTTTGAAAGATGAATGCACATGTGCAGAATTCCTTTTAAAAATATTGCTTGTCTAGGTGACACTAAGAAAATGGTCGCATTTTCAATAATTTCGTATTATACTGAAGGGCTGTTGTAGAGTCATCCACCAGTCATGTCATAGCCAGACTACTTATTCCTGTTTGTGCTTGTCATTGGCCTTGGTGTGTCGGGTTCGTCTCAACCCGTGGTGGTTGCCCGTGGTTCTAGAGGGAATACCGAGGCCATCCACCTCGGGTTCAAGAAGCACTCGCACCTATAAGGTGTTCTGCCAAATGACGTTTATTGAGAGATGCTGCTGGTTTTTATATTTTGTGCCAATGCAGAAGTTGTCTTATGCACCAGTCAGATTTCCCGATATTGCCTTCTGCCCTAATACGGCTAAGCCCCTGCCCTTTCCGTGACATCGCGAGATCTTCCATCCGCCATTCCCTGTCTCTGCTTCTGTTACGTACAACAGGTCTTGTTGACCATACGGCTACAACCCCCACATTGGTGGAGTACGCTTTGTATTTCTTCAAATGTACGTCAAACTTAACTGCTTCTGTGCTTCTTATTCACTTCGTCCGTCACCGTAAGCTATTTTTAATTTTTGGCTTATGGAGTTGATTCTGGAAACTGGCCCATGGGACACCAACCACAGCAGAAATCTCTGACATCTTTCTTGGGGCAGTGAAAATGTGCAATGATATCTTCTATTATGATCTTTTAACTGCCATGTGATGCTTAGGTTTTCTCTAGATATTCATTGAACAGGTATAGTAATTCTTTGTGTATATCTGATAAAGCAGGCAGAGCTCCCTCACATTTTAGAAGGCACCATCTTCCTATAATGTCCACTTGTCATAAGGTCCCTCATCACAAGTATCCTCCTTAAGTCTCCTTTGGAAAAAGGGTTCATGAGTGCTGTAGCCTTCAAATGCGGCACTGCAGGCAGTAAGGCAGAGATGGCAATGCCTTTAGTGAAGACATATTTATTACCATTTAATGAGTCATGCTGATGCAGAAATCATCATACATCCATCTCCAAGACACCATATCCTAAATGCGTGCTCAGTGCCCAAGGACACAATTTTGCCAACTGAATGGACACCCTGACTTAAAATCACAGCAACTGCTATAATGTGAAAACCCCTACAACAGCATGGAGACATTAGACAGTTATAGAGATTCCTGAAAATGCAGAAGCCCTGTAATGCTGAAGATAGGATGGGATTTAAGAACCCCAAAGAGAAACATATTCATGGAATTTGGACTTGGAACAGTGATCAATGGAAAGCAGAGTACACTAAGCACTGGCTACCATGCTGCAAAGCTTCAGCAGGAATACAGCCTTTTCTTTCTGGCAGAAATTGTACAGAGCTACTGTCTTTGATCACCTAGATAACTTCAAAGGGGTTATAATGACAATGCATACACACAACACTGAGAATACATTTGGTACATCAAAGTGCTTATTAAAGGGAAAATATATTCTAATAAATGTATCAATGTCTAAACTGTCATTAAAACTACAGCTCTTCTCAGTTTGGAAAACAAACAAACAAAAATACTTTCATTATCAAGAAAAATAGCTTGAGATCCACAACTTACAGTATACTGTATATATTTTCTGTTGATTTTTGCCGCCTTCTTTTTTTTCCTCCAAATTATCCACGCATTCCAATAAAGAAGTTTTAGAGAAAAAGAAAAAACAAAACTAAATAGGTTTTCAACCCTATTTTTGATATGGTGGGATCCTTGATATCTAAATCATCCTGATTATTATTTTATGCATTCAGCATTTCTTCCTGTGAGAAGTGGTGTATACTGGTTGTGTGGTTGAATATTTCTGGCCCTGTATTCCTATGGTCTATAAGGCAAAAGCTTGCCAGACAACCTGTGTAAGGGATGAGATCTGGCAGTTGGACCAAGTGCAACTCAATGACAGCTGTGAAAAGCAACCATAAAACTAGTGAATCCAGGCCCCTCAGTCCTCCCATATGAGGTTCTGTACATTAAGATGTTGCTGTAGGCAAATCAAATGGTTGCTCCTCCCAAACTAGAGCCACACTGGAAATCCCACTATTTATCTTAAAAGATTATGCCATTGTATAAATCAGTGGCATAAAGAGTTGGCTGACAGCTCCTCTAGTTTCAGATTGTTAGGCTGTTATTTCTTTATGTAGAGGTATTGTTTTGCAATCTCATAGTCAGTCTGTTGGAAACCACCCAAACTTTCTAGGCTGGAATAGTCATTTATTCTGTGCTTGTATAGCATCTAGCACAATGTGCCCTGAGCTAGTTGCAATCTTTAAATATACCGCAATATAGACATTACCAGTAGCAATAAAAGCTTGAATGTCATGTTAGGCCAAATGTGACACCAGACATATGATTAGCTGTGGAAAAATTGGCATCTTCTGAATAGCAGTTAATTTTTAGTTTCCTCTTAGGTCTCCAGTCTTTGAAAGCTATTGCTTAGAATAAGTTGTTATGCCATTAAAAAGTTAGACCTTTATTCTTCTGCATGCTTTGATACAACAGACAGTGCTTTAAGACAGTTACTGCATCAGTAACCCTCTGCAGGATTAGGTTAATAAAGCAGCAACAACTACAAAATTGGACACCTGTTTCAGTTTCAAAGAGAAAAAGAGCTCTCATGTTGCATTAATTAGTCAGGAAAAAAAAATCAAATCCTGTTCAGCAAAATGAATGCTGCTGTGAAAGATCACTTGCTTTTTAAGTCAGGAAAACATCATACATCAAGAGAGTACCTGCTTCGCTCTGCTCATACACAGAGACTGTCCTGGCATACTTGGGCACTTGTCCAGTCATATCAAGAGAAACAGTACTTCCTTCTGCAAAGGCTGAATTTTTCCATAGTCTTCATAGTAATTTAAAGACTTTATGCCCATTGCAAAGATGATATTTCATCAACCTGCAGATGCCTTTTGAAAAATAATGTAATATTTCAGCTCTAAGTAGAAGAACGAAGATGAGACAGACATTAATCATGTTGCTTAATGTGCTCCTGGAAGGCACTCAAGAACCAGGGTGGAAGAGGAGAATCTGTGTAAGAGAGAACTGTGCAGTGTTTTAAAATATATATCTTGGGAAAAAATCTGCTGCCAAAAAAAGCTGTCTTGAGCAATGCTAATGCTGAAAATATTTTTGCCTAATTTTATACTATATTCAGTCATATGTCAGAGTATGCCCTGGGTATGTCTTATGCTGCACACACATTTTTATATAGCTTTCATTTGTAAGCCAGAGGATCATCATCAAGCCAATTTAATTGTGCTTATGAGGTAGTTCAAAAGAACAGAGTCGAAGGTACACCATGAGCTACTATACATGGAACTGAACAGAGGAAAGGAAGACTACTATTTGAAACCATTACATGCTCAATATAGGTTTAAATGGTGGGTTTACAATTAATGCATATCACTTCAGATAGTTTCTATTTTTTAATATTATTTGTAAATTTAGGATGTCAGATTCATAATAGCAGGTCTCTGTAGATGAATTTTGAATTGTTATTAAACATTTTGTCTGTCATCAGGCAACACATTTGCAAAGCCAAAGGATATGTGTTGCTTAGATGATTTTATTGAATTGTAGGTGTTTCTTTCAGATTAAAATAAGACTTTGTTAGCTCTCACATTTCTTTCTCAACTGAATGCTAACTTTCTCACTCTATTTTAACATAGGTAATCTAGTGTGATAATTTAATTCAACCTGAGCGCTAACCTAATTCCAGAGAGACAACGAGTTGTCACCACATGTCAGTGGATCAGGACTGGGGATAAAATTACAGCATGACATGATGTAATAACTGCTTTTGACACAATGTAATAACTACTGTCTAGAGACAATTATTAGGAAAATAAATTTGTATTATATTGGAGCGGATGCTTTATGATCTTTCCTATCCTGCCAAATTGCCTTTGTTTTCTATTATGTCTGTAATTTCAGCAAAACCAACATGTGAGTATAACACAAAACAGAAAGCTGGAAATAGTTGTCATCTGATTCCCTAAAACAAGCAGATATGCACAGTCTTTATGCCAAGAAAGACTAACGGCCAATTTCATTCATTTGCCTTATATTTGGTTCAACTTTCACTTTCTCAGTAGAACCTGAGGCGGTTGCATTTTGATGCATCTAGTGCCTGTGACATGCAGTCTAACTGCTACCTGAGAGAATATAGCAGCGTTACAGAAAGCTCTGCAGAGCTTTGGCAGATACATATATATATATATATGATTTTTCATCAGAATTTGAGGAAAACTCTGCTCAGGGTGGCATGCCTATTTCCTCCTTCACTGACTGCAACCACCCGAAGCATGCATGTCGTTCTCCAGTACAGTCTAGGCTTCCTGCTGATGGGTGCTAATTTTTAAACAACCTTGGAGAGAGAGTTTTTACTTGAAAATTATTAAATATACCTTTCTGAAATATTTACTGTTCTCTAAAATCTTAATTCATGTTATGTTGCACCTTTTTATCTGTAAGGATGGCGTGGTCTCCATAATAAATATGAAACCAGAAATTCCCAAGATCCTCTTATAGAATTAATAGGATTTGCAGCAATAGTCAAGAAAGAAAATACTAGGAATAAAAACAAAACAATGAGATAGCTTTTCACATAATTTATACATACACTAATAACTATCCCTGAAGCTTCTACTTTCATTATCAAGTGGAAAATCCCTAAGCGAAGTACTCATAAAATGCAAGCAAAATGTTACATGGCATCAGAAGGCCACATTCTAGAAAATTTATGAATGGACATTTAAATGCCTACAGCAGTACTACTGCCATGAATATCCATGACCAAAGACAGACATGTAACATTTCATGGATATCTGTGAATTTCAAAAGAGATGAATTTTACATCATATGTTCATAAAAATGCATAATGCCTCATGAAAAATTCATGAGTCACCACAATTTCTTTTGGAAAGCATTTAAAGCTTTCAAGAAAATGATATTATCAATATATAAACTATACAACTTACGGCAACAATTGTTTTAAAAAACAGAACCTGTTCTGTTTTCTCCTATACACTACTAGAGGCTATTAAATATCCACTTCAATAGTTAAGGAGATTTACCATCTAATGTTTTGTATGAAGATTGTTTGCCATGCTTATAATATACAGCAGGTTTTCTAGACTTTCCAGAAATTTGTGGTATCTTAATACTGGGAGGTGCAAGGTGGACCAGAAGTCCACATTAATTCACACTGGACGAAGCTAGATAAAACTGATCTAAGCCAGAACAACTTTTATTTTGAGCAAGAAGAAAAAGTAGGCACTTTTTTGACAAGCACGCTGCAACCAGAGAGGTTTCTGCAATTGATAGATTCAAAACTACAGTGTTCAGAAGCCAGGTTGGGAAGAAATGCAGCACCGAGTTGGATGCCTTGATGCCTATCCACTGAATAGACGGCATTAATTGAGTAAGAGAAAGATTCATTAGTGTGGAAGGAGGCTCTAAATGGCCTGTGGAGAACACTGAAATGTTCTCTGTCTTTTACAATTAGGGGATTTTTTTGCCACCTGACAACAGCAAGACTTTGGAACAGCGATTCAGAGGCAGAAATCTCAGCCCAGAATTAGGCAGGTATGAGCACTGCAGAGGGCTTCCTCCTTTCTTTCCTTTAAAATAGTGTTTTTGCTCCTTTTTCAAACATAATTGACTGCTGTGAAGAGCTGTCACTGAGGATGCAAAAAAAACAGGTCATGGGCCCTGTTTGGTTTCAGAGGCTGAAATTCATATTACAACTACATGCTCTGGTGTCTCAGCTCACAAGCCAGAAGGGGGTATTTTCTGAAAGCAGCTACTCAATCACAGCTATTAGGGCAAAGTACCCAGTAGGAAGTGCAGTTGCTGCATGCCACCAAGGAAAGACGTGTATCCAGCAGTGCAGGCTGAGGCACATCATTACCCATTTAAAATGAGAACTGTAGCTACTTTCAAGTCAAACTTGCAAGTACAGAGAGTTAAGAAATACCTTCAAAGTTAGTTATATTTATTTTATAACTGCTGTAAATACATTGCAGTTCTCCATTTCATTTCAATTTTCAATTTTTTCAAATTTCATTTTCAATTTATTAAGAAAACCCCAGTATATTAACTCAAAAATACTCTAACATGTCAGACTTGCTACAGATCACATTGTAGTAAATGCAGAGACTTCTATTTGAACTAACCAATAGAAACCTGCTGTAAAAGCAGTTTAGCCTTTAACTTCCTACTGAAATTATTATATACATAAAATCAATTCTGTATATAAGTCCTTAGCTTAAAAGGTAATGAAGACATGTTGATGGTGTTTTGAGAGAGCTCTGAATGCAAATAATAGTTTCTGTTATGGTTTAACTCTGTTGAGAGAAAAAATAAAAATACCTCCAAGATGTATTATTTTTGAGCATATCCCATTTCTTTATACTCTCACTCAAAGGAGTCCCATGCCTCCTTAAGGCCACACTAATTCCCTTGTTGCCTCTCAGCTTTTGGGTTACTGAGTTTTCCCCAGCAAACATCAATACTATTTGTTACTGTCAAACAGAGGTATCATTGGATTTCTTACTTATAAATTGAGCTACACTGTCAAACTTCATTGTAGCAACCAGCTTTCTTTTCCTATTGCAAAATCGAAAAAGTTAACTTAAATGTCAAGAAGTCAGCTCAAATGTTTTCAGCTTGTTATAGGAAGTTTTTCAGTTTTTCCTAAGGTAATAGTATGAATTTTATGAAAAGACAGTGGTTGTAGACATCCGATGTGAGGAATTTTAAAAGAAGACAAGGTATAAAATCATGGTGAACCATAAGGATAACACACCTGACTTCAAACAAGCTATAATTGTACAAAGAGATCTGCAACTTTTGAAGAAAACAGTTTCACTTTTAGATCCTGGATCTACATTCACATAGTGGTGGTGGAAAATTGTAAAGTCAATAGTCCTTCCTACTTGGATGTTTCAAAGCTCAGGGCTTAGAAAACAAAGTTTGTGACTGAATAGCTTTAATGTCAACACCAATCTTCATCAACAGAGTCCAGTTCACTGTGTTGGGCTGATGTCTGATTTAGTTTTATCTGACCAGCTACCTTGGTAGAATTTTTTTTCCTTCCTAGGACTATGACTAATGAGTGAATTTTACATTCATAAGGAAGCTTAAAAGTTAAATATGATACCATGAACTGGAAAGCTATCCTAGCAAGATTAGCGTATATTTATGGTTACATTAGATTTAAAACAGTATAATCTACTTTCTCTTCAATTGAACTAGGACACATTTACTGCTTGTTCCCATTAATTAGGTGCTGTGTTGCATGAGATGTTTCCATCCTAACGGGTACGTGTGATATCAAAGACTTTGTCTTTCTATGCTGTTCTGCTGATTAGGTGCTGAATCTTTTGGACATGCTGACAAAAATATTTCAGTGAACCCAGAAAGGTGAGGATTCTCTAACCAGGTAAGCAGTAGCTTTTACTTCTTGCTGTGGTCCTCATTGAAGAGAAGAAGTGGTGCGGTTAAATAGGAACTGGGAGACCTGATTGCTATTTCTGGATTTTTTTTTTTTTTGACAGTAGTTTCTATGGACTTCCAAACTTTCAGGTCTGTAAAATAGGTAATATTAACACTGTGTCACATCTGAACTGAAACTCCTGCTGACTGTTCTTCTCATGTAAATTTTTCCATCTTGGAGAGACGTCACTATAAGATGTGATCCTGCTGTTCTGCTAAGCAGCTTGTTGTGACAAGGTCTGATTGACCCACACTGACAAGATCCCTTATACTTTTTTTCCTGAGCTATGATGCAGCAGAACCTTTCAAATGAGGGAGGATAAACAAGTGCAAAAGAGGCAGTACAGGTGAAACAGGAAAGTGAAAGCTGGAGAGGAGAAAAGAGGGAGAAACAAGATAGAAGAACAAAAAAAATGGCAACTGAGTAGAAGGTAGAAAATGAGAAGAAGAGTTGGACTTTTGAGTTCCAGGAGTTTCCCCCAGTATGATCTCTCGATACCTCAGAAACCATCAGCTGTGAATACACTCCCAGAAGAACAGTCCCCTCAGATAATCTCTCTTGTCAAATTATAGGGAGAGCTGCACTCCCAACTACACTTCCCTCCAAACATGAAGAACCCCAGTGTGGAGTTTCACTCGAGCTCTCCTTTTATACAGTTAGTGGAGAGAGGAGGAATGATTCACACCAGAAGTCCAGTTGCTTTAAAATGCAAACCTCAGTTCCTGCTCCACAGGAGCCCATCTCTTCATATCAACTGGACTGCATCAGCGCTAGTGTTTTTGTTTAATATACATATAAGCATGAGTTTTATTGCTGTGAGAGTGTAAAGTCTTCATCTTTCTGCTGAGATAGCGAAGTAAAATGTTAACTTACTAAAAGAGATTATTTTGACTTTCGGTCATCCTTATTTATGTTTCCAAACATATATATACTTACTCAACTGGGAAAATTGTTCAACATATGGCACCATAAGGTAAAGATACCTCACTACAGCTGTCAAGGAAGGGATTTCTTTGAAAAGGACACAAGAAAGAAAACACCTTCTGGATTCAATTGAGACAAATACTTACTTGAGTGAGAATCAAAATAATTGTTGAAAGACATTTGGAATCACACTAAAACAGTGCTAATTTGTGAAAAATGCAAAAGCGAGGTATGTTACATGTTAGATGACACTAATTATGCTGCTCCTTTTGCATAATAAGAGACATCATCAGTACATTATAATTTTATGTAGTCTAGGCAGTCTTATATTGTAAGTCCCTCAGCATGTACAAACCGTATAATTAAAAATATGTTCCCATTAAGTAATTTTAATATTAGAGTTTTGCATTAAATTATATTGTTCATTCAATCCAGCATGTAGGAAGTTCCACATCCACTTATTCTCCTCGTCCATTGAAAAATCATTATTTTGTTAGTCACACATTCCTGTCTTGTATAGAGTACATGTCCCCTCAGAACTGCCCATAATGTGTACCTGTGACATATTTCAATCGCAATTTTTATGCTTAATGTCAAGCTAATTCCAATAGATAATGTTTCACATAAACCATAATTAGTCATGAAACAGTCTAATTAGCATTACATACTCAAGTATAGTTTATTTGCTAGTCCCTTATTGCAACAAATATTAGTAAAGTAACAGAAGATGGAGCTGCAGCAGGTACTGAAAACCATTTCTGTTGAGTAAAGAGACATCAAGATCTAAACTGAAATATTTCATAGCACATTAGAATTATTTGTTGTTGTTGCTACCTATTTCTTTAAAATTGTTCTCTTCTATGTAGCTTTGATGATTCTATGAAGGCACCATAAAAGCCTGTACAATCCACCAGCAGGCTCTGATCTAGTCTGTTATAGCTGAAAATCATGATTTCCTACATGCTGAGCACAAGTTCAATCTATTGTAAATTGCAATTTATTTTGGCATTGTGTTTTACATTAAAAAAAAAAAGACTAAGCTGGTGCTACTGCTTAAGAGGTAAACTGATTCCTACCTTGCACACAGCCATTTCTACTGTTATAAAATACCTCTGCCTCTGGAAAACCTTAGATCTACCCTCAATTTTTTCCTTTGTGATGTTATGAAGTTTGACAGCAAATAAAAATTTCAGTCTCATGTTATTTTGCTGCTGGCTGATACACTGCCATCAGCTCCAAACGGCTGCTTGTTATCCTTCAAAGCCAAATGTGAGCCCATAAATACATGGGCTGCTTCGGATGAATGGAAAAGCCAGAGGCACAAATCCAGACCCATCAGGAGGAACTGGAGGATTAGAAAAATATACATATATTTTAATCCTTTGGATTAATTCTATATTCTTGAAGCAACAAGTAGTGTTAGAGCTGATATTGCTACAGAACACTGAAAAAGTGAATCATGACCCTGACCCTGTTTTAAAAATCAGAGACAAGATCACTGCTTTTAATAACTTAATCACATACATAATGCAGACCATCATACAAAATTTAGAAAGTTCAGGCAAACAAGGATATGAGAAAAACATTATGCCTGGTCAGTAAGCTTTTTTTAAAGTGTCAGGTATGTTTTAAAAAAGACATAACACACTAGATATTATTTTTACCTGAGGTAGCAGAGGGAGAACTTGTGAATTAATAAAAATAGCACATTTTTTTTTTTACCATCACAGAGTCTGAATTCTTTACTTCTGTGTATGCGTGCTGTTGTTTCAGTGGGACATTAATCTGATCATGAGCCCAGGAGGCTTTTCCTTTTCCCTGTCATTTATTGCTTTAGTCTTAACTTTTGCTTGACAATATACACACAGAAAATGATTACTGGTTAAAAAAAAAATTAAAAAAAAAAGGATGGGCCTAAGCCAGCATTGCCTTACTCGGATTATTGTTAAAAGGTTTAAATCTCTGCTGACATTTTGGTCCTTTGACTTCTGCTGTGCTGCCTGGAATGTATGTGGTCCATACCGGGAGGCTGCTTCCCTGCGCGTCTGTTTACCCGCTCTCTCTGTGAACTGCTGACGGGGATGAATCTCCTTCCCGCGGCCCCAGCCGCTGCAGTCAGTTATTGTCAAGCGCCGACGCCGGCTGCAGCGCTGATCGCGCGCTGATGGATGGAACACTAACCTCTCGCAAGATTAGAGACACACGGTGCTCGGCAGATAATAAAATTCAAATAGGTTTATTTCAAAGGGCAACTCAATCTCGATTTTGTTCACGGGTCACTCGACAGATCATTTGCCAACGTAGTTTTTGTGTCCTTCTGCGCTCGCTTCGGCGCAGCCCTCCCAACTCCCTCCAATTAAGCGGGCCCCAATGGGAAGAGCTCGGGGAGGGCCTGGCTCCAGCAAGGCCAGCCAGGTGCTCGTGTGGCACGAGCTGACAGCTCGGCTGAAAGGGCCCCTCAGGTGGCTGGTGTTTGGGTGGCAGGAAGGCTTTTCTTACCATTTGCAGGACAGTAACGATAAGCATCTCGAATGCTTTGAATTTTAAACCTGTGTTTGATCGTGCAGCAAAGCTCCCCCTTACATCGTGACAGCCAGCTGGGGAATATATTCTGCAGCTGAAAGTTAAGGTATTTGTATCTCACAAGGGATGATTTTAATGTGCTCGTCAAGTGCAACTCTCCAGGAGTGTTTACAAATCAAATATTTGTCACCTATCCAGAAATAGGGATGGGGCTCAGTGCTCATAGATTTCTCTAAATGTCAGGTTTTGTGCTGCATGTGCCAAAAAGGCTCCTAAGCAAATAAAGGAGACTCAAATTCCTGCAAGAGCTATGGTGGTAGCCTGCACCTATTTGCAAGTGCCAAACTAGTTCTGCCACTTAAGAAAGTAAACGAAAATAACTATAGCTATACTGTTGTAGAGGAGAAATATTATTGAAACCAGTCAGTAGGAATGTCTCACCTCCATTTAGGAGAAAGGTAAAAATAAGCAGTGCGCAGAGAAGGGAGCCAGGAAGGCTCAGAGGTAGCCACATGCACATTTTATGCATAGATTCAGGACATGCTGGGAAAAAATATTTATTTATTTATTTTGTTTCACAAATATTAAAAGTGTTAAAATGCTAATGGGCCCATTACAGATAGATAGGGTATTATTAGAGCTACCCCAAACAAGGATGACTATATCATATTTAAAATGTTGTGGTTGAGGCATTTGCTTGATAACTCAGTTGTTAAGACATGACACTGTTCGCATCTAAAATGTATATTGGACTAAGTTTGAAACCTGGCAGCTGGAAAAAAAATAATTTGGTATTGTTTTTAAAGTCATAGAATTATATGAAAAATATATTCTCATTTTGAATATTTGAACTGTGGTAGCTCACCAACAAGTGTATTTCTGGAACAGAAATTCTATCTATCTCCAGAGTCCTTTTTAAATTGTTTAAATTTCATAATTGAATGAGTTCCTAACATTTTAGAAACTACTGTTTTCATAAAGCTTTAATATACTTGGTTTATTTGTTGTTACTGTCCTCTCTAGTAACAAGCACTTGAAACTGATTTTATAGTACATATTTTTAAACATGCCAAAGAAATTCCTCACTACACATGCATCTTGAGATCTCCTTGGGAATTTGGGTACTTAAGAGTTTCTGTCTCTGGTTTCAGTACTAAGCTTTGGAAACTATTTTGCTGTAAATGTATGTGAAAGCAACCTTCAAGCATAAGAAGCAAAAGGATGCCCACGTCTAAGGAGTTAAGTGTTTTTTTGAAAAAGGATGTGAATTTTCTGGGTAATCATCTGTCTTTGCCACTTCACTGTCAACTCCATCAGCCTATGTCTAATTTTCTACCCTTGACTGATGCAAAGCAGCCTATGAGATTGCCACAGGACCATACAGGCTACAGAATAGAGAATTAAGGTCTGTGTTACCCAAATTGCTCACACAAAAGGAAACCATGAAAAATCAAGACCTTTTAGGTATATCAAAGCTCCTAATCAGCTACTGCGGAGCACGGTATGGCAACTAACAGCCCCAGCAGCCACCAGGTGCTGCGACTCTCACAGGGTGCAGGATTGGGATGCAGGAAGGGGAAAGGGGAAGCAAGTCATTTACTTTGATAATCACCTCAGAAAAAAAAAATCATTAGAAATTTGTATGGAAAAATAGAGTGGGTATTAAAACTCAGAAGATTTTAACTCTGAGTAAAGCACTCCTTCAATTTACCCAGGTGCCTCTTCTGATGGATTACAGGAATAAAGAAATAGCATTTTACTGCAAATCAAAACCTGCCCCATAAATGTACTAATACTAGTCTGATAGGCTATAGGAGATGATACACTTGGAAATGAAAGAAGTGCGGAGGAGCTCATCCTCTGGTTTAAAGCCAGAACTAGGTACCTGGAACAAAGAGCAGGCATGAAATCTACCATCAAATCTGGCTCCAAATACAAGTATGAGCTGAGGACTTACTAATCTTTCTGTAGAGCCTGATCTGCGAATACAGACAAAGAAAAATCAAAGGTCTTAATTTGATTTAAGTTCAGCTGTTCTAATCACACACAGAAACAACCGCAGTAGTCAGACTAAGCTATTTTCCAATGAACAGCACTTGGACTAAAACATGCAATGTCATGCTCTTCATCGTTAACATTGAATTTTCTTGCTTTTGTGGGATTAAGTCAGACCCTTAGCATTATGTTAATGCATTTTTTTTGTGGTATAATTACAAGGTTTCCTCTAGAGTGTAACATAATAACAATTAATCAGCTAGTTCTTAACTTCCACAAAAGGAACTGTCATCTGTTATTATCTGCATTGCTAACCCACCACAATGTCAGCAGAACTCAAAGCAAACAATTACACCATAAAGCTACATCCAAATAGTGTCAGTAGTTTAAACAAATGAAGCCAAAAAATCTCACAGTCAGCCCCAAAACTGTATTTATCCATTCCACTTTACACAAACAACATGATACCAGAAGTATTTAAACAAATACCAAACAATAAGGATACCTTAGCAACACATAGACAGACTGATGTGGGAAGTAGATGGAAAATCATCTAAAATGGCAAGATTCTAAGTTTATGATATTTTGGGATTTACTGTCTTCTCCCATTGTATCTGGAAGTTAATTCTATGATTTATTTATTTTAGTCAGGCTTATTTGCAGAGCTGTGCTGATTTTATTTGATTGTGTTTGAAAGAAAACATTAGCAGACGCAAATTGTAATTTATGTAGTAGACCGAAATAATGCACTTAAAATACATGAATGTGAAATTCAATAAATGCTAAAAACTATATTTGAAATTAAAAGCAAAGAAAATAACAAGCAATATGTCATTGAGGACAATCAGCAGTTCAAAAAACTGCTGAATCTTATCAGCATTGAAACATTCCCAGTTTATAACTTTTCCCTCACTCAAGACTGGGTACGTAGGGATGAATAACATTTCCAACTAATGAGATTTAAATGGGAAATAAGAAGTGAAATTCTGCTGCTGTTATTATTTTTTTCCCTAGGAACAGTTTTCTCTAGGGTGCTGTTCTACTCTCAGAAGTGGCTTTGTAAAAAATGGCAGTTTGAGTCAAGAGATTTGTTCAATGACAATATATGTTCTTAGCACTCTTTATTCCTGTTAGCCCTGAAGCAATAACATGGTGGGGGGGGCAGGGATATTTCTGTTAGTTCGAATGAATTCTCTCTCTTTCTTTCTCTCAGCACAAAAGGCTTTTGGTCATAAGACATAGCTGGAGAACTTCAAAGTAATTGGGGATTTTCAAAAACTGCTTCTCAGTCTAAAGCACTCCTATTGGTTTCAGTGGCTGCTCCAATATACATGTGGCCAATTTTATAAAGAATGTTTCATTCTGTTAGAATTGTTACAGTACTCACCACCCATTATGTTACCCTCTGTTAATAAGGCATTCATAGGTATTAGAATTTTCTTAATCCATGGAACCTGAGCAGGTGCCTGTAATGGATGGACCATAACACCTATTGCAACATATTCTTTTTAATTTGCAGCTATGGCAAATTTTAAAATCACTTCCACCAACCTAGTTAACCTTTTCCTAACATTAACCTTCATGTTATTTGCACAAAATGGATTTAAAGTCTAGCTAAGACTTTTCTATGGTTGTTGACTGGTCATGTCAACTTGGAGTTTTTAATATCATCTTTTCAAAACTCGGCAGGTGCATTTGTATCCCAGCCGCTGTCTGCTTCACACACACACAGACAGAGATAAATCTCACTTCCCAACTGCAGCCATCACTTTTATTCATTAATAACAAACACCTGTAGCAACAGGATCCACACACACTCTGATTGTTTTTTGCACCTCGGAATTGCTTGTCATTGTAAAGAAATGACAGCAGTTCAATAAAGGATGAGTAATGCAGCAAGAACACTGGAGCACATTTTCAATGTTTAATTGCCATAAAAATGCTAACAAGTGATTAAAAATATAAATCAAAAGTTTGCTGAAAGACTAAAGCACCCACTCAGTTTTATGGTTTCATTTGAGCTCCAAAGATGTTATTATACACCCATTTACAAAACAATGAGCTCTTACTGTTTATGAAACTTTAATCTCTTGGTTTATTGCTTTAATATATCTGACATTGGTAAGGTTTACTTTAAAATGAAATCTCTGACTGTATCATGTGGATGTTATTTTTTACATTCAGTCTGTAAGTGGTATGAGTAACATCATCATCGTACTCATGTATGAAACAATTAAAGTAGGAGTAATTGCTTCTTCTCTCATATCTGCACTCAAAGTAAAAGAATTTTATCATTTCTCAATGCTTCTCGCTAGCACAATTTTCTGACATTAGGTTTTTTTGTTTTTTTTTTTTGTTTTTTTGTTGTTGGTTATTTTTTTTTGGCTACAGGCAGTTTATTAAATGCTGGAGAAAACTCTGATGAATCAAAACCCATTGATCCATTGAACCACCATCACCACCAAACCACCATTGTTTGGTGAACTTAGCCTTAAGGCAATATAGCACCTGAGGCTCACATCTTTATAATACAGCAAAGTTAAAACTTTGGCTGTTCAAATAACCAAAGGACCAGAGATTTCTTAAAGCACTAAGCACGTAACTTGGGGAAAAAAACTCGTATCTTTCCCCAAATTATGTTTATTCTACAATGGACTACAAAGGGACAACGTTTTGTTATGATAACAAGTAATAATAGGATTGTTATCCAAAATTTTAAGCACAGGTTAGAAAGTTTGGAAAATGAACTGTGTAAATGCTTGCACTGTTATAAACTGTCATATGGTTCTCTGAAAGAAAGGGTCCAGAAAAATATTTCCTTTTCTTTTCTACCTTTTTAAATAAAACATTGACCTTGACAGCTGAAATGATTTTTATTTTTATTATTTTTTTTTATCTACTACCACAGGAAACTGCTAAAGACATGCTTTTAAACTCCTGAGGAGAATCTTACTTTTGTGCTGTAGGACAGTGGCTATCATACCTCCTGAGGAGAAGTTTGGGAAGAAGGAGGAGATATTGGATATTGGATACGAGTGGTGATTAAAAAATGACAAGAAAAAGCAAACATATGTGGATAGCTTCATGCAGACACTCACTTAAGAGTTTCCTTAGCAATATCACTTTTTTTTTTCCACATTTGATCACTAATGGAATATACATAACAACGCACACTTTGTATAAATTTTTAAATTTGGATTGTGACTTGTGACTGGTCACAGAATTAATGCACTTTTGCTAACATTTTCTGCTTACTATAAACCTGTTCCAGCTCTAAAGACAAAGTCCATTTATGAGTGTGCAGTGAGACTAACACATATTTTAGCCAACAATTCCTGTAAAACCCATGGGTGAATGTTTGTATAATTAGGATGCAGTAGCATTTGCAAATATTAAAAGATTTCTGTATAGCACAGTTTTCTTTTCCATGAAGGTCTGCTATCTTTTTTCAAAGTTCAAGGCACTACAGACAGAAGGAAATGGAAAAGCATAAAAATAAAAAGCAAATTTTTATATCAAATTGTAGCCAGAGGTTCGCTCACACTGTTGTTTTGAAGTCAGAGATCTGGCATCTTGAAAGAAAAATCGCACGTGTCTAACATAAGAAAACCATCATGAAGTATGAGGAATAATATCTAGTTTTTAATCACTATGTGAAGCTTTCCACAGGAAAACAAAACAAAACCACAAAACAGCTGAGGAAGTGACACGCTGTGTAGCATGAGTCATAGAAATCAAAGAAGTCAATTCTTTTTCATTTCATTCTCCGCGTGGCTTCTGACATATCAACTGCACCTTTAAAGAAGCCAGTAGAATAAGATCATGCGGGTCTAAAGCTTTGGGGAAATCACAAAATAATCTACTGATCCCTATGACTCTACTATATGCCTTCTTGTTAATCTAATTCTCTCATTTATATTTGTGTACATACGTGGTATGTACATATTTTTTAAAGTAAATATTATACATTTTTATACACACTGTTAACCATGACAATATTGAAGTGTGCATAAAACCATGCACCAATATCAGGTAGAATATTTCTAGATCTTTCTCACAGAAGATCAGGAGAGTGATAAAACCATGAGTGTTAAAAATACAAATAATTACTTTCTGTTGCCATCTGTTTCAGTCATTATTACTTATACTTGTAAATATCTGTAAACTTTAATTGTAAATATATCCATGCCTCAGTAAAAATAATGTTAAAAACACTGTCTGTTAAGCCAATATGCCATACATTCTTCTTCTCATTGTTTTGGCCAAAAATGCATTCCACTCCAGAAACGTGCCAAGTTCACAAGACACTGTTTCTACAGTTTCTACAGGATGTAGGCAGAAATTCTGACTGATCCATTATTTCATGATAGCCATTTTTCTTCATTCATCAATATCAACAGCACTTTAAATATTTATACTCTGTGACTGAATGTTACATTTTTATCGAGTTCTTAACCTCTTACGAGTCTCTTTTCCTTTCTGGTTCTAAATATTTATTTGCCTAATACAGCACTTCTAAATTGTCTCTAGAGAAATTTCTAATGAGTGTGATGGGGAGGAGCACTTTGCTAAGCTGCTCTGTATTAGAGTGCACTCCAGGATACATTGACTACCTTGTAAACAAATTAAAAAAAAGAAAAAAGCTCAATCCATTTAAAAAAACTTTTCTTTTTTTGGTACTAGAATTCCTCCATGGTCAGAAATGTTTAGGGTAAATTGCGGCGTATGGGAGGGAGGTGAGCATGGGTAAAAGCCTGTGCTTGTGCCAGTTCACTGACAAAATATAAAGGTGGATACTTGCGGCAGCTCCATACAGCTCAGTAAACACACGGATTTATACTGCAAGGTAAAGACTGAGTTGGAGAGCAGACTGAGATATGCAACGCCCTCTGACACATTTGATTTGTGACTTAATTACTTAAAAGCTTGGATTCATCTCACCTAACTTTGGATGCTGTTGGTGCTGACATCTGTATTCAAATTGGTCACAGTAGGGTCCCTTTTCAACCACTGAATAGAAATAGTGCTTGTTAGAATACAGTTCATTTGACCAAATGTGGAGTGCATATTAAGGCTGCATGAATTGCACCCTGAAGTGCCTATTTCTCTTTATTGACTGTAATACTTACAGTGACTAGCGCGGATAAAGATGTCTATAACCTGCATGTTCAGGTGAATTGCACTTGGAGTGTTCACTCTCGGTATAAGAA
Source organism: Crypturellus undulatus (assembly GCA_013389825.1). NCBI lineage: Eukaryota > Metazoa > Chordata > Aves > Tinamiformes > Tinamidae > Crypturellus > Crypturellus undulatus. The sequence goes on from VWPW01018073.1 coordinate 571,995, forward strand.
ACCACCAAGCTTGGGATAGCTGCCAGGTAGATCCTTCAGCTATTTTAACTGCCTAATTACCCAGATTTTGCAGGGTAGAAAACTTGAATTGAGCTAAGTGGACAAGTGTTCCTAAATTCTCCCCTCTAAGAGGGTTTGAGAGCTTCATACCATTCCTGTTACCCAGAATAGAAAAGAAACATTAGGCTACTAAAATAGTATTTTTGTCCACACATAGTCATTTTTCATCTATATCAATCCTAGAGCATTTATAAAATATTTTGCTTTCAGATTCTACTGAAATTTTTCTGCTATCTTCTGAATAAGCATATAACCATGCATGATGCTAGTCCAAAAAAAAAAATAATAATAAACACAGATAGTTAGCAATTATTTACTGTCCTCCAGAGATCAAAAAGCACTTTATAAACCATTTCCACCTATGGTAGCTTCCTTTTAAGGCATTCCCTTCTGTAAGGAGGAAAAAGCAACTCTGGTAGTTCCATACACTGATTTTATGCTATTACCATTTTTGATTTGGTGTTTGATTCTGGCAACAGAGTTCCTGGTAAATACATGTGGCGATAGCAGGACAAACTGGGAGGTGAGGGAGGTAGGTGGGCATGTGCTAACTGGTTTGGCAGACTTGCAGCATGAGCCACGGTACCACACAGGAGCAGTAACTTTGGTTCTTACTTTGAGGTGACTGTTAGATGTGGGACTTTCCTCATGTACTTCTAGCTGGAAAAGCAGAGTAAGTGATAAAGCTTTGGGAAACAAACTGGCAAACAAATGATGTGCCGGGGCTAGCTTAAAATAAGATGGAATTTATCATAGTGAAGTTATGTTTGGGAAAACCACTGTAGTGATTACTGGTTTGATGGCAAAAACCTAAGAGGCCCAGTGGGCTGCATGAAGCTGGTGAGTCACAGCTGCCTCCGGATGTTCATTTGATAGTAACAACAGGTTATGACAGATATACATTTTTTAGGCGTTATTTGGTAATTAGGGAATCTGTTTTTCTCTTAAACCAAGGACAGGCGGGGAGGACCATGGAAGGAACGTGCAGTGAATGGATTCAAGTTACTTATGGTGGTCTCTTTAGCATTTGGAAAAGAAACAAATTAAGTGTATCACCAAGGGTCTCATCGGTCATTTTAATGTGACCATTAGAATAATCAAGGAACAGGGAACTCAGAATAGCACAATGTCCTGAAAGAGCGTGTTGTGCTTAACTCAAAACTAGGGAAGTTGGGTTGAGGGTAGTTAGGATTATTCTCTAGTACATGTGAGGGTGAGGAGAAAAGACAGGGAGAAAAGAGAGCTATTTAAGCTTAAGGATAAAGTAGATGTAATAAAAAAAAAATGCCCATTAATAAAGCTTGCCTAGGAATTAGAGGATTTCTAATAAACAGAATAGTGAGTTTCTAGCAAAAAAAAAAAATCCAATAAGATTAACAGAGAGGAAAGCTAAAGAAGACCTTTAAGAAGAAAGCTCATGCTCTAAAAAAAGGAAGATTTAAGTCCTTCAGATTGACATTGAAAATGACAAGTCATTTCATGACAAAAGTTACCTACAAAAAATTTTGCACATAAATGTTCCATTACATATTACACAAAAAAACCCTTATTCCCAGATATGAATATATTGGCAATTTGGATATATTGTTTGGGAATACTGGCAACAGTAGAAGCTTCTGCACACATAAAAGACTATTTTGCAATCTGATTAACTTTCCTTGAATTAATAAAAGAAAAATGTCCCTATCAAAATAGAACTCAATCAATTATAATGGATACTATTAGAATACATTCCACTAATTATTAACCTCAATTTAAAAAAAAAAAGTCTTTGCCTAGGACAAAAAGAGAGATATGGAATACAAGAAAGCCAGTTTTCTAAATCAATTCTTATGTTGTTAACATATTTTTCATTTACCCTGACAATTAATTGTCATTATTTTGCAAAACAAATTTCGCATATTTTGCTTCTACATAAAATAATTTACAGCTACCCCATAACACTCTTTTTGTAGCTCAGGGATATAAGTGAGGAAAAATATAGTTTAGAAAATTTAATATTTCCAAACAATATTCTGAATTAGTCACAATTAATTTTTCAATAGTGCTATATCACTGTCTCTTCTTTCTAATCAATCCCTTTTGCAGATGAATTCTCTACCTTTTCCACGCTAGAGTGTCACCTGAGCCAGCCTTTGGCATAACCCCAAATGCATGGCATCCACACCATATGCTCATCCATACCTGGTAGGTGACCTGGGGATCTCACTTACTCTTCCAGCCAACCCAAATCATTATTATTTGCAATAGCCTCATAGAGTTCCACAAAGAGGAAGTGTGCTTATGCCTGGTGACTCTTTTCTTTACATTTCAGAGACAAAATCTACATTAACTGTTGTAGTTTGGACCAGGCATGCACTTCTGGATCACCTACCATGTTTTCTTTTAAATTGCAGAGCGATTTTGGACTGCAGGACCAGATTCCTTTGAAATGAATCTAACCTGAAAGATGTTCTCTGCAAGCATAGCTAATGTGCTCCAACTGGCAATGGGAGCTCAGCCAAGAAAACAGCCTTTTACATTTCTTAGGTATGCAACTATATTTCTAGTATTTCCAGTACCTTTTTTGTTGGAAGATGTTAAGTTGCCACAGCAAGTAAGAAAGATACAAAGAACTTGCAGCAGGAAAATTCATTATTTAGCTTCAGGAACTGTGAAAAACATGCAATTAGGATTTTACAGCCGTGTGACACCCTAGGAGAAATCAACAGCAATTGTCATGCAACAGCTGGTTCATCCAAAGACATACATCCAAAAACAAAAGCTAGTAAGAAGCAAAATGTAGAGAGAATAGAAATGAACAGGAATAAAGAGAGGCATGGATTAGTTCCTGAATTCTAAGTTTTGTTGTTGCTTTTTAGTTCATGCTTAGTGCCAAACAGGTCTAAAACTACATGCTTTTCTTTCATTTATAATTGCATTAAGTTTTGTGGTACTTGTTGTAGGTACCTATTTGTCACTATTAAGTCTCTCCGACATACTATCATGAGAAGCCAAAAAGCCCGGAACTCTGACTCTGTGTGGTCAAAACCAGAAGCACTTAGGCAGTCCATGGATGGAGCGGTGGTTTAAAAGTTTAAGGAAATGGTAATGACTAGTAATTTTGTCTGAGAAACAGATAAGCCAGAAAGCTGTAACTATCCTGGAATTCCGTATGTTATTTCAATTACTTTTCAGCTTATTGTCTTTGGAGAAGATGGTATTTGGTACTACATATAATAAGAATGAGTGGAATTACAATTACTTGCTAGAAAAAGCAAGTTCCTGCACCTTTCTACAACTTGTATTGACTGTGAGAAAGCCATGGCTCAAGCTTTTCTCACACACAGGTATGGTTAGTGGTAGCATATGATATTGCCACTACTCAATTCTAAAAGACATCACAGGTTATGCAATGTTAGCATAACTCTGAAATAAGAACCTCTGTCTTCTTTTAAGTAGGACCAGGGAAAAAATATGTTAGGTGTTCATATAGAGGCCTCAAATTAAGGTGCTCAGGGCTGAAATCCTAGTTTTGTCTCACATTTCCTTTGCTGTTGTTTGACCTAAGACTATCTGACTTAAGACACAACCACACTATCTACTGCAAGCAGAGCCAAGTGATATCTGTGTACACTCTGGTTTAGCAGAGTCTGCAGAAGCAAAGCACATCATTAACTAAAGAGCTCCCTGAAGTAGCTGTTTGTAGGTTAAGCAGAGTGAGATAACATCTGCTTGCAAAAGATCCATATGTAACTTTATGCCTTAACTCCTCATCAGAAAATGGAGGATGATCAGACTTCAGTGTCGCAGAGAGGCTTTGAAAGGCTTAGCAACAGAACAACAAATACTTGAGCTGCTTAGCTATTATAGCGACAGAAGTCATAAAGTGTACTCCAAGAAACGAAGTGTTAAGTATCATATAGGCATATAACTTAGCTTTAATGTTTTTACTATTGCTTGCAAAAGCACTTATGTTAGGGAGAGTAAAATAAAAAAAAAAAATAAAAAAAGGCCTTGGAGTAAGATGGGGTACAAGATTTATATTGCTTAAAACATTTATCAAACATTATCACTTGCTGTTTAATCTTGGTTTTACAAGGTGTTGATTGTTTGACCTGACTTTAAAGATCTAAAGATCAAACTTCTTATCCTTAATAGTGATTCTAAACTTCATAGCTTTGGAAAGAAGGATGTAAGATCCGCTGCACAGTCACTGAGATTAGTACTCTGAGCAAGTATTCATTTCTGTCATGTACAGTGAGGTCATTCTAACTCTACACACTGGCAAGTGCTGCATGCTATTTATGCAACAAAGAATGGAGAATTGAGCAGGTAATTCAGAACCTGCTTGGAATTAAGTGTGTGAAAAAATAATAATGGACAGATTTCAGATTTCAAGTAAGAAAAAAATGGAGTGCTTGTAGTACAATATTTTCTGAAGTGCAAGTTGAAGATATTGTGGGGAAATAACAAGCCTCTCTTGGAAGAGATCTGATTTTTTCATTTTACTCCCACTCAAAAGCCACACGCTGAAAGCACTTATTTAGCACTTTTTGTTTTTAGTAAAGGGATACTCAGATGGGGGATTGTTTCTGTTGGCAAAAGAAACAAGTAATGATGAGTACTGCTTTCAACAGTTGTTTATTTACCCAAAAATGAAGGAGTCCTGCTTCTGCAAACACAGTAGAGCTCAGAAACCAAATGAAATCTCTTTGCTTACAGCCTAGGTCTTTTTTTCCAGTCAACACCTCCATCTGAAAATCTTTCTCAGAATTCTTAGTTTTTGCTTTGGACTGAGTTAAACATTCTTCTCTGCCTACTTTTTATTCCTACCTTTCCTGACTGAATCTGTGCAAAAATATGCGATTTTTCCAAAGTACTACGATTGCCCTGCAAGAATTTTTGAACCCTTCTAAAAAGTACTCCGTTGCAACCAGCTTGTGGTCAGGATAAAACCTGCACTTCTATTTCCATTTCAAAGCTAGAATTGGCAAAATTCCTTTTTTAAATACAAGTAGAACAGTAACTCTTAGCTCTTAAATATGCATATTTATTAATCCTGACTGCCGATTTAGGACTATCAATATAGGATAGGGTTATGCCCCTGGTTTTCATTAATATGCTCTTACAACGTCACTATGAAGCTAAAAGAAGCTGTAAAGTTTAAGGAGTGAGCAATGGTGTCTAATTGCAGAGCCAGCTACAGGAATCATCCATCTAAACTGGTTTATTGATCCTTAGCACAAATTATATTGTTTCCAATGAAGGATTAGATCAGTCTTTGGAAAGATTGATGTTTCTCTGCTACATGCTAGCCAGAAATTGGTGTGAAGAATTGGTATATGGAACAGCAGCAGCAAGTGACAGCAAGTGCTTCGCGAGGACTGCAGAGAAGTGGTACCAGAAGGCAGCTGATGGGCAGAACTGTCTGCTGACCTGGATGGCAACTGAAAAACTCCCCTGCTTCCATGTCCATGCCTGACGGGCTGCTCATTCAAGTTCTTCTGTATTTCTTTTAAAATCTGTATTAAAATTTATTAGAGTTATTGCATTAGACACTTCAGAGACTTCCTTACTCCTATTGCATGAGGATGAGAGTGCCTTGAGATAATGGGCTTGGTTTGTTCTTCTTCCTCAGGACCCTGCTGCCAACCGCAAGGATACTCAAGCTATCTGCGCTTTCTGGAACTGGATCCTGCTTTCCTCATTTGCTGGACGGAAGATCCTTGAGGGAAGCCATCATTTGCCCTCAACGATCATCAAATGGCAAAAGTGCCAATTGCCGATGCAAAGGTGCTTAGCTCTTACTTACACTAACAAATGAACTTCTGGTCTCCCCAGAAGGGATGCAACACTTCCCAAAGCCTTAACCATTCCCATTTTGAAGTAGGAAGATGGTTCTGAGGAGAGACAGAGGGGGAAAAATGCTTTTCCTAGAAGCTGAGGCATAATAACTGTGCTGGAAGTGTTAAAAAAAGTCTTTTTTTTGTTTCTTTTCGTTTTTTTTTTTCTTTCAATTATGTAAAATGATCTCTCTCCCTCTCTCTCTTTTAGCAAACTTACAGTGTGATACAGGAAGAGGAATGTTATTAAAGTTAGGCTACAAAAGGTTATGTCTTCGAGTGAGAAAAATAATGTGTCTGTTAGTGTGGATATTGCTTCTTTACTCCTGAAGGAATACAGGACTCTTGCTGGCGTAACAGGTTTTCTGCACTATGCCTTCTGACGCACGTGCTGTAATGCACAAATTCATACAGAGACACAGTCGACATGCCTACAGAAGTGTCCAATAAACACAGTCATATATTAAAAAGAAAGGATGATCCTTTCTTCTCAACAAATGAAATCACATGCACTACAAATTTCACCAGTAGTAAAATGCTTTCATCACACTTCTGGAAAATATATAGTCAAAAAAGTCCTTGAATTTTTACTTGTCAGTGTTACAAAACTGATGCCCGTTGCTTAAACAACAATTGCCTGTGTCCTTTATGGAAATATGTCTTTCTAAATGTCCGTGCTTTTTCATAATTTCATTTCTGAGCTTGCACAGCAATCAACAGAAAATAATTTGCATCATGCATCTTCCCTCAAATTCCTGAAAGCTAACCTCTTTCTTAAAAAGAAACTATTTATATGTAAATTATCACATATCTTTATATAGCCCTAGATATTACTCTGTGAAAAGCTTTTCAGTACAGATTCACAGGGTACCTGAACTCACTCAGCAAGTGCTATTTCTGATAATCCTATTTTTTTGGGGTTGTAAATTGCAAGACTCCCTGAATATGGGAAACCAGTAAAATTACCAAGACAAAATAAACCTCTACTTTTTTTTAAAAATGTAAATACTGCTGAAATACACATATGTAAGAGAGCAAATGATCTCCTCCTCCTTATAACTATTTATACTAGCATCTTATGAAAGAGATGGCCGCAAAAGGATCTCCAGATGCACATCTGAGCCCACATCAAAAGCAGATCAAAGGCCAAATTTGACAGAATATCATCTAACCATATTACCCTTAAATCAGTTCACATAGCAGTGTACTCAAGAGATGCTCTCTTCTTTTACCATAACCAACAGAATGTTGATTTATTTGATTGCAACTGTTTAGACTTTGCTTTCTAAGGATTACAGCACTTGCAGGAATAGAATGACGTTTTGTTAAATCACTCAACGTCTGCTTTAAGATAAAATTTAAGGAAAAAATAATAAAGATAAAATATTTCCTTGAAACTCTGCAATACGAATACAATATCATTAAATGACAAAATAACAAAGTATATTACAAGAAACTCAACAATATCTATTTTCTTTAGTTCTTCTGTGCTTCAAGTAGCTCTCGGCACTGATTAGTTTTGATTTCTCATGTTTGCCTACCTCATGTTTCACAGAATTCTTTCAGCATGAACATGTTCCACCTATAGCTCTATTTGTAGGCAAAACCGCTTATAGAGAGTGTTCCAGACTTCTACTGGGAATTGCTTTATTTTCTCTGTCCCTATTTATCTGCCCCTATTCTAAGGATGCATGACTGTGAGCCACAGCATGTCTCAGATTCTCCAGTCACTACTCTAAGTCAAAACACAGTCTTTAACACAAAATCAATAAATATTTTTGACAGCATCTTTTAAAAATCAGCTATATCCAAGAAATATCATCAATAATGAGAGTAGTAGAATTTTTATCAAAGTATATATAAGGTTTGTAAAATCTAAAAATCTGATCTGCTACCACCTCATTTTTGGGGAAGAGAATTATCCACTGTTCTAGTGGATATTGCTCCTCCAGTCAGATCAGAACTGCAGTTTTCATGTAGTCCTGCAAGAATCCTTTTCTTATTTCCCCATTAGCTCTTCCAAGTTTGCACTGCCTCTCACGGCTTCTTATAAGCAGCTCTGCAGCCCTGGATTTCCTATCAGTCAAGTGTAATAACGTCTATTGCTAGTTACTAGTCTGTTACTAGTTACTAGTCTGAACTACTAGTTACTAGTCTGAACTACTAGTTACTAGTCTGAACTACTACTATAGTTCATTTTCCCTATAAAAAAAATAGAGACTAAGCAAGAACAGAATGCAGAGCTCTGAATAAGGCATCTGTAGGTTTTTATATCTGAGCTAGCAGGCTCAAACTGCCCTACAGTCAGTGCATATTGAATACCCTGCTGCAAATGAATAATATTCTTAGGTATCTATTTGGCCTCTCCATTGCTCAGGGCATAGGTCATAGATGCTGTTTTATGGCTGTACGGTATTCATAGCTGTAGTTACTAGGTCATATCTGCCAATTTGTGGATACCAATATTGCATGAAGATATCAAAGTTTAAACACTTAAAATGCAGGTGCCTACAATCTGGGGTCGAAGACTGCCATGAGTGTCTATTGATATGGTCTGAAACTGTTCTAGGTCAGATGTCATGAGCCTCAAAGAGAAAGACAATCTCTTGACTTCTGATGGAGATAAGGGTGATCAATGAAAAAGACCTAAGATATGGTCATTTTGCACTTGTCTCTTAAAGGGACAATAAGAGTCATATTTTGTTGCTCTTTGCCATGCTGAGAGAAGGAGAGAAAATTTTCAGTTACCTTCATGTAGTACCTACACCAACTAAAATATGTGCGAGGAAGGTGTGCAACCTAAAAGGCACTAGTTTTCAGTACCAGAGTGAGGAAATTAGAGAGAAATAGACGAAGGATTAGTTTAGTCATGTCAAGGAAGGTGAAGTGAGAAAGAATTTGCAAAAGAGTTTCCTGCTACTTGAGAAATGGTGTCTAATTTTCCATTATATATATATATATATTCTTAAAAGAGATGACTTAACAGAGCGCATTAGCAAAGCTGCCAGCATTTGCTGGAATAGCTAGGAGAAATAACACGAGGCACAGCTGGCAGAACAAGTAAAGCAGTGAAGAGCAGCATAAGGTAACTAAATGCAAATTCATGGTAGGAGGAAAAAAGAAAGTATGAACTGCTATTTGAGGGAGCTGAAGGCCTAGAAAAACAGGTCATACAGAAAGGTCTATTCAGGTTAACTTGAGCTTTGCTAACCAAAATCTTTAGCTGACGGTTGAAGGTTGTAACAGGAAAGGGAATGCAACCACCTATCTCAGAGGGAAAGGCTGAAAAACTGATATAGTTCTATGTTGTTACCCTTTTTAATCATAGAATTTTTCTTCTCTAATAAACTAAGCAATTTGATTTGCATTTGTGAGTGTGGAAAGGTATATCACTTATCATCAAGAAAAGGTTTTGGTTGTGAGCACATGTTTTAAGGAGATATTTCTTTCAATTTGAATGGCTTTCCTGATGGCTGAGTTTGAAGAAGCAAATTTATACAATATTTTGTACAGGTAAGATGTCTTGTACCGCCAAGAAGTGATACAAGGTGCAAGAATTAATATTATGCAACATCACATTTTAAGTACATGAATTTAATGGGTTCAGTCTTGGATGTCATTGTGTTTGTCTTCCTCAGCGTATTCAAACACCTATTAGCGATTCATTCTTGAAATATGCATGGCCACAATGGGAAATATTTATAGCTGTTGAAAGACAAAGATACAGAATAATTGGGCCAAACTCTTTTCGTTTGTAGACAGTGATATGACAAGGGATTATGGGTACAAATTGAACCACAGGAAGTTCCACCTCCATGTGAGGAAGAACTTCTTTCCTGTGAGGGTGACAGAGCCCTGGCACAGGCTGCCCAGAGAGGCTGTGGAGTCTCCTTCTCTGGAGATCTTCCAAACCCGCCTGGATGCCACCCTGTGCCACGTGTCCCTGCTGGAGCAGGGGGGTTGGACTAGATGGTCTCTAGAGGTGCCTTCCAACCTCAACGATGCTGGGATTCTGTGAATAAAATGTCCTTATTTTCCAGATTCAAAACTATTTTAAAGAGAGCAGGGCACTGACCTTTTGCATCTACTTTTTCATCTCCTTAAAAAATAATTTTAAGGGCAGGGGGAAAAAGCCCAGTGAAATGAGCTTTAAAGAGGCAATCTACTTAAAGACAAAAGAAAGGTATTTTGCCTGCAAGCATTTCCGTTTAATGCCATCTCCTTAAATGGCTTTTCATTGTCAAGATGGGGGGAAAAAAAGCTTTAAAGCTAGTTTAGTCTACATCCAAAAGTAATACTGAGTTAACTCTGCCTTGGAAACGTAAGCAATCACCAGAACGTGTCCAAGTCAATAAAGATTTTCATATTCTGTTCCAGTAAAGCAAACAAGAAGAAATGTGTTTCAGTGGTATGTTTTCACATCTTAGTGAACAGGCAAAACACAACAGACTGAGATATTAGCCTTTAGGATTGCATCCAAATTCAGGATTGTTTCTTGTATGTTTATCATAGCAAAGCGTTTTTGAAAGATGAGAAAGATTACGGAGTACTACCTTCGGTTACAATGCTGTCAGATTCCTCTCAATGCAAAGTTTATTTCCAGAGCGTATTCTAAAAAGGATACTAGCTCTTCAGATTCAAGTGTAACTTATTTCAAGTGTAACATCAAGTAGAAGCAGCTACCCTCTTAGGATATTTTTTAAAATTTCAACAGTTGTTACTTGACTTGATAATAATTGGTACTTTTGACCTTTATGCCTATTGACTATAGGAAAACTATGACTATAAGAAAACTATTTTTTTCCCTCTTTTTTGTTTACTGAACTGAATGGAGGATTTCCAGATCCATGGGCTTTATCTACATAGTTTAGCAGTGGAATCCAGAATCCGACTCTGTGGTGGTAGATAGGGCACCTTGGAAAAATGTGATGTGAAATGCTATATAGCCAAGAGTCAAGGTGATTAAACTGACTGTGAAATTAATCAATGGGAAACATCAGGAGCAAGAGTCATCTGTCATTGGAGACACGGAGACAACTGAACAAAGTCTGGCAGGCAGAGCACAGGAATTCTGGAGACCAGGTGGAATATCTCACAACACGGAAAATTACACAAGTACTAAATATTTATGTAAATGAGTTCCACTGTAAAAATGTTTTAGCCAAGAGTGACTGAAATTTCAGTGTTTTTGGGGCTAAGGTTTACATAGGCTCCCTCTCTGACTCTTTTCTATGCAGCTACGCAAGTTCAGCATAAGAAACATCTCCAGTGACACTGTTGTTCTTGAGAGCTTATTAATACAGAGCTCTACCTATATATACCAAAGTGGATATGTAAGCTAGGTCTTCTGGAGAGTGCTTCAACCACAAACATTTACAGAAGAGAGCACTGCTATGGCACATGCCATCTCTTCTGCGTCTCATATCATGAAAGGATGCAGAAATCATCATTGCATTGCATCTTGTGGGGAATCCCATCTTCTAGGTTGTTTTAGGGATGTTCAGGGAACAAACATAGGAAGGAATTTTGGGAGATATGGGTAGAGGAGGACCTACATTTGTGGTTCAATCTTGGTCTAGGACACTGGTATTCAGGGTGGGGTAGGGGTGCAAAAGTTTAGGACCAGAAAGAAAAATGCATTTGAAGGGAACTCCATTTCTTAAAGCATTGGGTGGCAAAAATCATGCAACTCTTCATAGTTGCAATTTGGCATGCAAGTGCTTAAATTCTGTCCAAATCATAATTAGGTTTTATATTAGATCTCAGCAACAAAAAAAAAAAAAAAAAAAAAAAAAAAAAAAAAAACACAAAAACAAATAAAAAAAAATGACAAGAAGCAACAATTATAAACACTANTATTAGAACTCAAAAAAAAAAAAAAAAAAAAAAACAAAGAACAAAAAGCAGCATTGCAGCTTGAAATAACAAGATTGAGACCTTGTACCTGAAGACTGAGAAAATTCGTACCTTTTATGAGTAGGCATAGGATGGTGGTCTACTACACTTTCAGCACAGGGAAAAAATCATGGAAAATCCCTTTGGTTTGCTCTCCTCATCTCTGTAGTTTCCCGTATACTTTTTTTCCATTTGTTTAAAGAAGGGCTAGTGCAAAAAGCACTATGAAAATGTTCAAAAGGCATAGATGTTTTCTTCATTAGTTTTAGAATAATTTTTATCAATCAATCAGGCTTGTGGAGTTTTCTATGCTTTTGAGCCCTTCCTTACATGTAGCATAGTCTGGCAGTTTCACTACAGAGATTAGGGACAGTTTTGTATTTCAAAAATCTGCTGCCCAACTGCAGATTTTCTCTTTGTTCTCACTTGCAGTTTCTTTAATGAGTTTATTTTGTCTGCTTATCTGTATTCCTGAAGCATCACTTTCCACAAAGAAGTGGAGATAATTTATGATAAAAATTTCAAAACTAGTGACTTAAAATTTAACAATATAATCTATAGGATTCCTTGCCTGTTTAATGATGGTGTCCAGATGCTTACACTCTCTGCCATGTGCCCATCCTAAGATTGAAATGAATGCTTTGATTTTCACAAAGACTTCTGCAATAGAAGAATCATTTTTGTATGATCTTTTGATATTTACAAATTTGAAAGCACCTTTCCTAAAAAAAGTACCACAGCAGGAAGCTGATTTAGTGAGTTGCAAATATTTTAGCTGGACTTAATCCAAGTGGTTTGAGGGTGTTTAAGAGTCTAAAGAGATACAAATTTCAGAAGGTAGCCAGGGCAGGAGTAATGCTGTGGTTTCTGTACAATAGCTCATTTTAAAGTGCTACCCGTGGACACCAAATATAGTGAATATTACTTCCTGCATAGCATAGTTTGTTTCACCACCTAACAGTTAATTCCTAGTTAATTCCTTGCAGATTAAATCTCAGGTGTGATTCACATGCAAACATGTCAGTACTGCAGAGATTTTAAATCAATGATTTCTCAAATATAAAAATAGTTCACTACTTTCAGGTACTTTTTCTGTGTGTGTCTTTCATACAATAGCTAAATATGATATACATACATATATGTATGTAAAAGGTAACATAATCACAGTTTGATGGCTTTTAGAGCAGAAAGGAAAAGAACTATTTAAGCAAAGGTTTGCAATGACACAAAAAGCTAGCCATGAATAGGTATGGAAACTAAAACACAATTAATTGCAAATGCAACCAAGCAGCTAGGGTGCATGAGAGTCTTCCATCAGAGCTGAAAGTGGCAAAGAGAAGGGGCAATGGTGTTGAAATTCTTATTTATTGGAGGTTGGGGACTGCATTCTGGGTCCCAGGCCTCAAGCATTTGTCCCTGTCTCAGGATGTGGCCGTGACATGACAAGTTGAATTCCTTCAGCAAATGTTTGCATAGCTGCAAGAGGTATTTTTCACTTTACTTTGGTGGAAATTTTACTTGCACAGTGGAAACTATGATGCAGTATTAACCACACCTTGAAGGCCTGTACTATCAGCACCAGCATAGGTTTAGCCCAATTAATGAAGAAAAAGCAATAGTAAATCATTTTCATTATGGTCCAGTCCTGTCTTCTAAAGAAAAAAAAAAATATATATATTTCCCTTGCCATGGGAATACTCACATGTCATCCCTTGCTAACTTACTCTGAATTCCTAGTAGAGCTACTGTTCTTTTTAATTATTAGGTACCTAAAGCTCTCACTTAATTTAGTTCAGAATAAAATAACAGTGTCTTTTTTTTGCCTAGTTTCACATTTTGCATCTAATATGTGATAGTACTCCATGATAGCAGCCTACCTTATGGCCGTGGAGCCATTAATTGTGTTTATAATCTGTACTTGAAATAATTTGCTTACCAGCATAACCCATAAGTGTCTTCTATCAAATCACAGTTCTTTTGCATGGAAAACATGCTGTGAGTCTGAAATAATCACTAGTTCTTCAGAGCAGGAAAGAATTTTCTCATGAAGGTAGAGCAGACACTATTTTCTCTCTCTTTTTTTTTCTCCCTTTCTCACCTACCTCACAATTTTCCAAATCTCATTTCCTACAATAAAAAAGCTAAAATAAAAAGTAAAGACTGAAGAATATTGAAGACATGTAATACAGCTCACTGCTTGTGCCAGGGATGTGAACTGCAGCCTATTCTTCCAAAAGTTAAAGTGAAATAGAAATGAGCTTGATCTGAACGCCTATACCCAAAATGGCTATTTGCTGTAGGAAGCCCAAAAGCAAAAGCCCCTTTGCTTTTAGCAATGAAATCCCTTTAATCTTTTTTTTTCTTTTTTTGTAACTCTCTTTTATCCATAATATTTGCATTATTCCCTTCATCCCTTCCCCAAACTCCCCAAGCCCTACTGATACCTTGAAAGGAATGTAAATCGTCTCTTTAAAAAAAATGAAATGAAATAAAATTAATACAACATTTTGCTTTCTGCCTCAATATCCATTTTTGTCTTTGCTTCATTTTTTTCTATGTCTGGATCAAAACTTGCATGTAGAGAACCATTGTGTCAATGCCAAACACACAATGCAAGTGTGTTTGCTGCAGGGATCTTGGCTTTCCAATAAGATGGTAGATGGCAGGATTTTAAATTTAATAGCATCAGAAAAAAAGGAGTCCTCAAGGCAACAAAGCAGTAAATCAGCAATGAATGCACTTCTTAGGTCAAGGCATAAGAAACAGAAAGATGAAGACAGGGACTTGGCAATCAAAGGTAAAGCTAAAAACTTGCATTTTTGATTTCTTCCTCATTCCTCATACAAGGAATTAAGCAATTACCAACTTTCTGGACAACTAATTATTTCTAATTAATTTCAATTTTCATACTGTATTCCACCCTCTTAGCTACCAAGTTAGACAGCTTACCTTCTTTGAAAATAATGTAGTTTTTTAATATTTGAAGAGCTGTTTTAACAGTCCTTTCCACGCCAAAGGTCACCTCCAAAAGATGTCACCAAAGGAGAAGCTGAAAGCTTCCTCTCAATTATTTCAAACTGAAATCTAAGAAGTGGAAAACAAAAGACTTTGCGGGTAGCCTCAATGTGAAAAATTTACTGTGCATGCAGGTCAGAAAATCAATGTAGCCCACAATTTACTGCTCTGAGCTTTTACTCATTTAACTGTTTTATGTTGAGATTGGACATTCATTAGGGATGTTTCACTGCATATAAAGATTCCTGAAAAACAACGATAAACAAATCTATTCGCTCAGCAAGTCCTATTTTTACCAGTTTTGTAGATAGCAACACATTCATTTACCGGTGATATACAGTCAGATATTATCAATGCTCTGATGGTATATTTAATGCCTCCTTGAAGTCTCATCTTGGCATCACCCTGAAGGGCAGCGAGCAATATTTATTGCTTACAGTCTACAGATCAGGCTTCAAATACTTTTTCCCTGGTCACAAAGACCACAATGAAGTCACAACTAAAAATCTGCCAACAGGTATTCCCATTAGAAATGTGCAAAACCTCCTGCTATTCCAATAGTATATACAATCACTAAAAAGGAATAATGTAGATATTAATGCTGACAGATTTCCTGTGAAAATCTCTGCTAGTCTCAGCATTGCTGGCTTCCTTGGCGGGGTGAGAAGAATTGAAAGGCTTCCCACTGAGCTACATATCCCACCCTGTGAAGAACCACGTGAAGCCATGTGTTTTTGTGAATATATAGAGTTGCTCTCCTTGTACTCCCTTCTCTCACCCCACTGCAAGAATCATCAAAAAGTCTTAATATTATGTACGGGCCAGAGGAAGAGTATTATGTTTTCCTCTCTTTCAGTATCAGCATTCTTACATGATAATCTGCTGATACCCATTCTATTTTCCTGCTAGCAGGCCTTTTGCTAACACTGTTTTAGACTATATCCTTTCATCAGCCAGTGTGCCAGCATAGTTATCTCACCTAGCTCAGTGCTGTGCTATTACAAATTAATTTATCAAATAAAATAAATCAGGAACAAAACATGGCACCACAATTTTCTTGTACAGAGCATCAATTTACTGTGTTGGGGATACTCAGTCACAGCCACAGACAGTCAAGGGATTTAGGTTCTTTCTGCTAATCTTTTTATTTTTCTGAGCTTCCATTAAAAATGTAACAAACCCAGAAACGTTTCTAATTTCTCGAGCTGTAAAAGTGGTCAGTGCAGTGCAAATCACCTTCTTCAAAGACCGGAGCTCAATGAATCAATTCCCACAGTCTCTGGTGTATATTTTCTCTATTTACTTTCGTAATAATAGGTAGAAAACAAGAGGAGATTAAAAAAAAATATGTGCACAAACTGTGAGTTTGTCTCTCCTCAGCTGAATCATATTTCTGTGAGGGCTGCAGTTTGAGTTAAAACCTTACTTCAATTATAAGTGTGTGAAAGAGAAGGACTTAATCCTCCTTTCCGTGAAAATGCAACCTCAACTCCAGAATCACTGCCTAACTTCTATAATCTTTTGGTCTTACATACTTCAACTCTTCTAAAAAAAATCTCATTTTCAGCAGAAAAAATCCCCGAATAAAGGTCATTTAAGTTGGAAAGCAAGAAATTGTGAAGAGGATGGATATGTCTACTTTCAAGTTATATGGGAAGAAAAAATTCAAAAACCTTCTATTGGCATCTTTTGCTAACGCCATATTAAAAATGATAAAGGAGACAAAATACTGTATCTAAAATGAACAGTCTTCAACGAGTCTTCACTCTAACTAATACATGGGCATGTTTCTATAATTTACGTAGAAAGCAATTAAGACTATTCCTACATGATTAGGTGACTTGGCTGCCTATCTTGAACTCATTCATAATATGATTTAATATGCCAAATATGTTGGTTAATATGCCAAACAGACATGGATGTCCACCTACTCTGTTGCACTATTGTACGGCTTTCTAGTTGGGAATGCTTTCTGAATCCTTTCCTCATTATAGAGGGTACCTGATATATTCCAGTCCTCTTAAGCACAAAGTCAAACAGCTTATTTTAAACTACTTTCAGCAGAGATCCTTTAACTACTGAAAAACGTTAAGATCAGCTTCCTAAATCTTCAGTTACTCAAAATCACCAGCTTGACTCTGCACCAAGAGGAACGGACACATTCACAAATCACTGGCAGGAGCCCCATTTCCTTTACCTGTTAGCAATGAGAAGCAGGAACTTCTACTGAGCAATTAAATTGGTCTGTTCCAAATATCCACTTTAGAAATGAGGGAAATGGTACTGTAGAGGTGTCTATTCTTCATATAGTGAAGACCATTTCAGACGACATCATAGATGCCAGTAGAAATGAGAGGCCTCCTTCCCTGGATTTTTGCGAAAAGATGAGACGAGGGGTTTTTGAAACCTCCCTCTTTCACAGCAGAGTCAAGCAGGTTAATTTGAACAACTGTATCAGGAAGCTGCTCTCACATCACCAGCAGTTCAGTACCAGCTCTCCACCGCTGACACTGAGGAGCTTTCAGAGTTTCAAAGTTCCTAGAATTGATTTCTGATCCACCCCCTTGCCTCTCCATGCACTTGTCTTCAGTCTCAGTACTCACTCAAATAGTTTACCAGGGAATGCAAAAAAACCTTAGTACATCTCACTGTCATCCACAATCGCTTTGATAGACATCTCCTAAGCCTTTAGTCAGTAAAATTCTTTTTTATTTGCAGCAGAATATCTAGAACCAAATGGATAAAGATGTTGGTGTCCATTCTCTTACACCAATACACTTTATTACTATAGCATCACTTCTTCTTAAATTAAACCTGAATAAAGGATCAATCTCACCATAAAGTAAATATGACATGGGAGAATTATAATAATTTTAATAATCTAATTGTTTTTGAGTAATTTTTGTTAATTTGCTGGTTCTGAATCTGCATTTACATTTAGACAAGCACCAAATATACATCCACAATCTATTTTTAAAGCACATACAAGCAACTGGTTTATTCTACCAATATAAAGCTCTATTAGTGACTTGGGAATCCAAGAGAACCAATCATAATGATGATCCAGCATTGTTTTTCTTTTAGATATACATCTCTTGATTCAGCAAGGAAAAACAGACAAAATATGTGATGAATCTCCAGATTGTTTTTATTTGGTTTATTTATTTTTTTTATGCAGCCTTCAAGTTGATTTATGGCATTACATTAAAATAACTTGGTGGTGGCAGTCTTTGTTGCAAAACAAATGGATCAAATTAACCATCCTGTGTACTACAAATCTGGACAACAAAGTGCCAAACAGTACATGGGTGGGTTCAGCACTTTTAAAATGCTCTGTATATAACTTAATGCTTACTCCCATCATTGATTGATTAGACTACAGTTATCATATAACAGGATCAGCCCCATTACAAGGGAAAAAGAAGGAAAAAAAAAAGCAGCTATCAAGTACTCTGGACCTCTATTAATATCGCCTGAGAAACACTCAGTATAAATGAGAGCCTGAAATGAGGGACAAAGGTGAACTTTTTCAATGCTAGTAATTAATTCTTGCTTTGCATAGGGTAATTGAGGGCAATCATAGAATATTGCATGTCATTTCATTACAGAGTCGTCAGATGGACTTCCACTTACGTACCCTGGGTAAATCTGTTAACCCGTGAGTTCCTTGACTCCTGGAGCCATGCTGAAGATAAGGGACTCCTTAACCTTCCTGGCATTCCTCTCTTCTTTTTAAATATTGGCATTTCCCTTTCTGCAACTGTATTTTCCATTAAAATTGTATATACATATACATATATACACACATGTATATAAAGATATGGAACTACATGCTTCCCTTTAGGATGAAAAAGGTCAGAAATCACTAAGAAAAAATATTTGTAGAACAGCAATAAAATAGCAATAATATAATCTGATGCTATATTCGAATTCCCTGCCTAGTTGCTTTATGCTGTTTCTTTCATTGGTATCATAGCCCTCAACCTTCTTTTTCATGTCTGTCCAAATCTCATGACTAAATTACGTGGAAGAAACCTAGGCTTCCCCACATCAGTAAAGAGAATGAGGGTTCTTGATAGAAACTCCTAAAATAGATGTGGCCTAAGCAAAGTGCTTTGAAAATATTACATATTGTTACCAATTTCTAGGTATGGGGCTTCACATTATCACCATGTTAGACGGTAAATGGTGGCAGGATCGGAGTCCTAGAATTGCTATCATGCATAATGTGAGACACAATCACAGCAATATGCGTGTAGTACCGCCCTTACATATCATTACAACACAAGCGTATGCATCATCATATTTTTAAATACGGAGAACACACTGATGTGTGCTTGCTTTGTACTGCACAGAGACAAGGCAGAGCCTTGGAGCACTTGGTGTACTCTGGAGGTACGTGTTGGTCAAGGCGGAGGTAGGTGCTCCCAGGCAGCAATTGCTCTTATCGCAGGCGTATCAGAGCAGTCCTGCTCACCAAGGCACGTCTTGGTTGAGTAGCTGACATCTTCAGTTTGACCAGGGTAGGCAAGGGTGGGATTCTTCAAAAAACACCTTGAGATATTGCCAGTGCCAGAAGGATATTTCTGTACATACAGCACGCTTTGCTGAAAATGCATTGCGTTTCCTGCTGAACATGGCAGCTCTACGGATCGTATTAAATACATCTCTGTTCTCACAGGGTTTGTAGGACGGCTTTGGATACTTTATTCTCATTTCATCTTGTATATACAGCTCATATTTATGTGCTGTTTGTGTGAGATTGTGTGTATTCCTGTATGGAATATAGCTAGTTTTATACGCATTAGCAAAACAGCAGAATACAAGTACTAATGCATTCATAACACATGCAGCTTAATTTCTGATAACAGGAAAAAAAAAAAAGGAAAAGAAAAGAAACAGTTCATTTTTGCATTCTTTTCTTATGTCCTTATGGGAGTTTTGCATCCAAAACCAGAAAATGATCTCATTCTTTTTAATATTTTCAGCAGCGTATTTGTTAAATTTTCAGCTAAAATATTCATTTTCTTTCATATAAGGTTAAGTTTTTTGTTGTTGTTATGCCTTGACTTCATGCAAACAATTTCATTATTTAAATGAAATTGAATAACTAAGTAAACATATTTTAGCAAATTTCCCAAGGGACATTTCTTTTTGCAAAATGATTAGCACATTGTACAGTTTGATAACTTCAGTAGTAAGACAGCGATGCAAATTAGCTTCATTTTCACCACAAATCTTTTCTATTTGGTTAAAATTCTTTGCAGTTTTGAGGATGTCAAGGAAGAGTAAACCACTGTTAAAGCAGTCATTTATCATAATTAACAGATAGGAAAATTTGCTTGCTAGAACTGAGTCAGTATTTTTCCATGTATTCAAAGCTGTCAGAGGCCTCATAAAACTTCCCAAATAATTTGTTTAATGTTTCCAGGTATAAGGTATTATCCAAAATGGTAGTTTGATGGGGGAAAAAACAAATCTAGATTGTCCACTACAATTTTCATTATATTTCATTCCCATTAGATTAACTTCCATGTGCTCCAGCCATAATTTCTGATATGGAACCAATACACTTTTTCTCAGCTGTAACAATGCAATAACTTTCAATGAAAACTGCACTTTTTGTAAAGAATATTGAATTTAATACCATATATTTTCCCAGAAAAAAAAAGAACTTTACATATCTAGAACATGAACTTAAGATGCATGCGCTTTGTCAAATGACATTATTTTCGTCCTTATTTATGCTCACAGGAAAGGGCTTTTGTTTGAATGGATAACAAAGCAAAATACTCCTTGATCTCTCCGCCCTTGAGACTGCAAGGCCTTGTAAAACCAGAATACACGCAGTAACAAGGGACTAGTACATTATGTTTCTGGGACAGACTCTTGTTAATACACTACTGAGAGGGGTTTTGCTTTTTTCTCTAACTGAATTTAAATCCATCATAAATAAAAGATAGAAGAAATAAAATAAGAGTCTTCACTGGGAGAGGGAAGACTATATGATTCAGTGGAGCTCTAGGAGGGGCTTGTCCTGGTGCAGGGGCTGTCAGCCACAAGAAGGCAAATCACCACAGCTCCCCATCCTCATATTTGGCATTCCTCTCCTTTCTAAATTTTATAATAAATCAATACTTAAAGTGAGGCTGTTGAAACTGCTCAGCAATAAGATACAAGTGACTCTAAATTAATCACAGATGGTGATGATGTATCATCCCATGAGCAGAGTGGTGTCAGAGGGGAATAACCAACTAGTTTAGTTTGTTGGCACTTAGTGAGAAAGGGAAGACTGGGAAACACACCTACCGAGCAGATCTTGAGTGTAAATCCTTTTTGAGGGCCTGCACATTATTCTCAGCCTGTCAAGCCTGGCTCAGTTGCAGGATTTATACAGTTTGCAACATGGGCAGCAGACCATAATTACCTAGGCTGATTTTTGCCTTAAAATAACACAACCGGAGGATAATATTTATGAATCACAATTAGTGGGATCTCTTTCCACACAAGCAGATCACTAAGCTGCTGTTCATTAGCAATCCTAGCTAAAGGAATAAAATTATCCGCAGAGCTCTGCAGGCCCCCTTGCCATTCTGAGAAATAAAGATGAATTAAAAAATCCACAGCAATTTTAATTGCAACCAATCTCTAGACTAACAGTATTAATCAAATGGCAGTGTTAATTGGATGTTACTGCTGATAGCTATTGTTAAATTTGTTTCAGAGAAAGGACATCCCCTATTACAAAACTTTCATTTCCTGACATTAATGACATTTGTCAGACACATATTCTGACCCGCATACAAACATGTGTGTACACACATATGCATATGCACACATAGATAGCATTTGGTAATTCCAGAATTGAAATTCAATAATTTTAACTCCTTTGTGAAGGAACCATTTTCCTTCACAAAATGGATAATTATTGAAGTCACATATTTCAGAGAAACATGTTGATTTTCAAGACTTCTTACAAAGATCTGAAGGTTATCAAGAATGTCAGTCTATATTATAATATTTTAAAGATAATTATTATCCTAGAATTTAATTCTAGTATAAAATTTTTGTTATAAAAATATGAGCATATAAAATCCATGGAGGGGAAAGAACAAGAAGATTGGAACTGGTCTGAAATATTTTTTTTCAGAACTTATTTTACTGTGAAATTTCAGTTTCTCTTCTCCATTGCATTTAGGCAAAAAATATAAATAAGAAATCTTTCAACATACAATCACATCACTTTCAAAACAGTTATTTTCAGCAATATTTTACAAATAATATTTTGAAATGAAGCTTACTGTATTTAATTTAATGCTCATCTGGTAAAGTTTTGTAGAGTGGTAAATTAAATATTTTCAAGTTATAACACTGTCTTCTCAAGGCAACTCTTTTGTAGCTGAAGTTTTCAACAGGGATCGGCATACACCACCACAATACAGTGGCATTTTCTCCTACTTGGAATAATTTCTCTTACAATACTGCTATTCAAAATAACTTTTTTTTTTTAAATATACAGACTATTATTTAACTCTGACAGTGGCTTGATATACATACTTTCCAATGCTTCCTTTCTCTTCATACTATTCATACATTCATACTATATTTGTTCTCTCCCTAATTCCTTGGGAACTTTGCTTACTATCTTGCTTGATCAATGTCCATGGTCCTGAGCTTCTACAAGACAGATGTATTCTCTGTTAATTTATTTTTGTTAAGAAGTAGACTCAAAACTAATAAGGGATTTTCTGAGCTTACTGTCATATAACTATGATAACAGAGGACTTAAAACCACATACAAGTGAAATTGAAATGATTTAAAATATCTCTTGAATATAAACTTGTCCATTAGAGAACTGATGACAGCCACATGTAGGAAAAACTTAACTTTTAGGAATAAAAAAAAGATGATCAGAAATTATCTGCCAGGGCACAGCTGAACTAAGCAGATGCACAAACATTCTAATAAAGTGATTACATAAGTTTCGTTGGTTAACGTATCCTAAAATATCACTGTTGAAAAAGAAAAGAGAAAGACACAAGTTCTTGCGCGTGAGACTTGTGTCCACAGTGCTTAGGGCCATCAGAGAGAGCCAGCCAGAGAGCTCCAAAGCAGATCAAAGGCTGACTGAGAGAATAAACGGTGTGGATGAACAAGGCCTGACTCCTCAAGCTTATTTCCTGGCTCTCTTTTATTTAGCAACATAGACATCTTTGATCATGAAGGGTACATCTAACAGCATTTATCATCAGGCTGTAGTAATAAGAGCAGCTAAGAAATTTTATTTTGATTTGAAAAATGCTTTCCTTTTCATTTGATTTTATTCCCCTTCCCCATAGTGAAAGGTGGTAGGAAGAACACTCTAGGAATGTGTGTGCAAGAGCATTTTAACAGTAAAATGCTAACACTTATTTTTCCTATTTTTTTGTACTATTTTGAATAGCACTTTTTGAACACACACACACACAGAATAGGAAATTATTCAAACAAACAGCTCTGGAAATCAATCCTTTAAGACTATTAATTAGATAGAAAGCTTTTAGTATGGGGCTTTATAGGGCCAGAGCTCCTAGGAAGGAGAATCACAGCTGAAACACCTCAGATGCTCTAGGATTTCCTCCTGCCATCTCCTTTCAGTAAAGCTGTAGCTTTGAGAATGGTAAAATACTTAGAGGATACTCAAAGACAGTGATAGCAGCATTAGATCTTGGTAACAGTTGTTCATTAGCATCCCATCCTGAGCTGCAAAAGTAAGTCATCGTTTGGGTTAGCCTCAGCCATCTTCTGCAGTGACTTTACTACAGCTAATTTACACTGAAACAGAGCGGGAGGCCTCCCACAAGCTGTTGTTGGACCTCAGGTGCGGGGGCTGTAATGATTAGCTGGAGAAGCAGCGATAAACAGCTGTGAAAAGGTAAATTCAAACTGTTCTAGCTAGATCTTGTTTGTCTCTACACTAACTTAATCAGCATCATCCTAAGCACAGATGAGTTCTCTGGATTCCTTTCATTCAGAGATGGAAGAGGCTAGTTCGACCTTTCTTAGCTTATAAAACACAATGAGATTGCTGTATATCGCTTCGGGCAAGAATAGCAGAAGATTAGTTTTATGATGGAGATTTAACATTTTTGACATGGCCATAGGGCTTATCTTGTTTCTAACTTTCGCCCTCCAACACATTCTTTATCTTAATAGCCTGCAACTGTAAACCTGGAACTTTGGCTTTCTAAAGTAAAGGAAGACAAGAAATTGCAATAGCAAGAAATTGGAAGTCCATTGAGAAAATTTTGAAAAGAAATGAGCACTGCTTAATTTGTACCCTAGAGAAACCCCAAATCCCAAAGTTCTGAAACCTTATTTTTTCAAATGCACAGAGAAACAATAAACCTCAGCAGGGATGAAGGAGCAAATTGTGAAACCATAACAAGATCTCCAAGGAAGCTTAGACAAAAAGATAAACGGTATTGCGAAAACTAAAGAAAAGGCTGAGGTAAACTTTGATGAGCTTCTGAACCCTGGATTCCCTGGCTGTATTGTGAACTCTGAGCAGATCTTCTTTTCTTTGTTAAAAAGTCTTTTTAAAAAATCTATAGCAATCAGAACTTTAGAAAGTAGAAAAAGCAGAAAATGCTATATATCCAAGCTACCGAAATCTGTATACCAACTATTTTATTTTATAGTGTAGGAAGACAACTTTTGTTGTTTTCATTTTTTATGATTTGTGTTATTTTATAATTATGTATTACATTATGAACATGTTTGTAAGGCTTTCAGGCATGAAATGCATGGATCCACTTAGCAACTATGTTGACAGGTTGGTCTAATTGAAAGAGTAAAGCCAACAGGATCATCTAGTCTTTCCACCAAAACCAAATTTCTAATTGTTTAAAATCATTTTTTTTAAGTATAGTTATTTGAGATCTATGAATCAAATTCCTGACCTTGCCAAGTGTTATCAGTGTCTACTAATTTGCTAGCATTAATACAGCTAGCAAGGTTATGCAACTTGAGCGAGGGAAGCAAAAGAGAAAAACATCTGCTGCTTTTAACAGTATTTTATATACACTTAAGTTCTGGAGCTGTATGCACGTAAATATAAAATTAACACATTCAGAAGCATGTTGTGCTACTTCTGAATGATTTCGTAAATATTCTGTAATTAGAGCATTACAAAATTTGTGTCTTTTGCTCTATTTGGGCTGATTTTTCTTTTAATTTTTAATCAAGTAAAAATTACATTTCACATTGAAAGCAAGACTTCATTTATTCAAAAAAGAATATTTTTTCCAGCTATTTCAAAATTAAAAGGCATTTTAAATAAAAATAATTTGGAAAAGAAAACACAAAAATTTCAAAATGAAAACGTCACAGTTTAGGATCATCAACAGCTTCTAGTAAAATTGAACTGTGTAGCACCTACAAAGAGCTAAATCAATTCATTTTGTACCATGTGTACTTCCTAAAACAATCTTTTCCATTTTCCCTCTTGAGTTTGAATCCGTACAGAGGTCCCACTGTGCTTATGAAGTGTTAAGCAGAATTTTCACAGAGGATGGGACAATGCAGCCTATCCCCTTCCACCCAAGACACAGAAGAGAAGCTCTGATTTCCAACCCCTGCCCAGGACTTGAAGACGTTGCAAAGACCTGCGGCTCTCTGGGAGTCACTTTAGAAGGAAGGGAACCTGATCCCTGGGATGCAGCAAGATCAGCAAGCACATGGAAATAAGAATATTCTTCAGAGGAGACAGGGATAGGGTGGGGAGGTAGGAAAGCCACATCCACAATGGCTTTCCCCTGCTTGAGAACTGAACATGCGAGCACAAGAAACAAAACTTGAGAGACTTTTTCTCTTGCATTTTTTTTTTTTGTGAAGAATTGCTTGAATCAATTTTGCTTATTGCACTGTCAAAATGTATATCCTCACGCCCATTGTGTAGTCTCTGAATACAGGATTTCTTGAATAATACCATTTAAAAGACTTGATGGCAGAATTTCAAAGCAGAGAGAAGAGACAGCAAGATAATAGGTTACTGGAGTTATAACAGGTTTTGTATCTTTTTCTTCAAAAATCATCTTACAGGAACCTACTTCTAAGTAATTATCTTGTTAAGGCAGCAGGATCATGTTTCTTCTTTCAGATATCTACTTTCTAAATTCAGTAAATAGTATTTTTTCCATACCTATTAGATCGCACTCAGTAATCTAACATTTTAGATTGCTATGTAAAAAACATTTTGTTTGGCTACTCTGTAAGGAAAGCAAAGGAATGTACTGTTTTCCTTCACTGCATGTTCTTTATACTCCTGACTGTAGAGAACCGCTATCCTTTTTCATCTCACCTCTCACCAGTGCCAATTTTCTGGTGACTCAGAACAATTCTAGCTGATCACTCAAAGCACAATCTACCAGTCAATATCCTGAGTGGGTGAAAAATTAATTATTACCACTGAGACTAACTATGTCAGGATAGCAAAGGCCAATTACAGGCAAAAGCTATCAAAAAACAGTCACTTCTACTCTCTTGCCGACAACACTCCCAAGCGCAAAGGAAAATACTTTCCTTCAGAGCTAAAAAGACACTAGTTTAAAGTACACCTTATATAGCCAGAATACTGGTGACACTTTTATTCATTTTCCACAGCTGGAGTATATGTTTTGCTGAACTGCGTGAATCATCTTACCAGCAACAGCAGCTATGTATGGTGCCCAAAGCAGTGGTAGTGCTAGGTGGGAGGGCAACAGAAGGCACATCAAACACTCCTCTGATTTGTAAGGGAACAGGGCTTGCAAGTAATTGTGACTTCAGAAAAATCTTTCGCATGCTGCTTGTTGACAGCTGTTATTATGACACCTTATATATAGTCATTAACGAGGGAAGCAGCTCAGCCAGGATCCTGCAGTCATTCTGCTAAACCCACTTAGTGCATTACCTCGAGCCATAGTTCCCAGAAATTCAAGTTCTCTTGTATCTGATGGCATGGGAACAGAGTAAAAATTTTTATCAGAGGAAAATCTTTACTGGCAGCAAATATGCCCCAAAATATCACATAAGGAAGGAAAGTAAAGCTGGAGGCATAGTATGTGGCAGAAATCCCCAGAGGTGGAGGCATCACTAGGGGTTGCCGGAGTTGTGCCTGGCATCTTTACTAGCTGGAATAATACAGAACAGTGTCCAGAACAACAATATTAAGTTGAGCTTAATTCTTTGATATTTCAGGTGTCATACAGTGCTATCTCCATTCAGAAGAAGATCACTATTCTGCTTTGGTCCTACAGCTGCCACTGGTCTAGTAATTGGAGGGTGTATAAAGTCCAGTCTTCAACATGCTGTGAATTATACTGAGGCCTCTTGGCTACGTGGCTTTATGTCTATTTTTGTTGCCCTATTCAGTGATGCTGTTTGATGAAGTCTTACCGGATTTGCTTCTTATTCACTATGTCTTCCTCTTGCTGAAGAACTTGTACTTTGGATGAAATTATTAGGGATAAATACAATAGGAAGGGCAGTGGGAAGGGACACTGCTGCTGTTGTTGCAGCAGGTAGTAAGTTCTCCAACAGGAGAACCTGAAAAGGGCTAATCAAAGAGGTGAATACCTTGCTCAGCATGCTACTTTCCTCTCACGCAGGAGACCACAACCTTGTGCATTTACTCTAGTTCTTACTATTTCTCATTTTGATTAGGAATTCCATTATGCTGATAAGGCTTTGCCAGAAAAAGCTTTGTTGGACTGGCACAGGCTAGCAATGGGCTTCTCTTTCAATTGTATTTTCCATCAAAAATAAAACAAAACGTTGTCAAGAAGTTCTTGGCCACATCTAATACACACAATTGGACCATTTCCATCTCTAACACTAAGACTAGTTTCTAGTTAATGTGCTGCAACTTGCTGAATGGGAAAGAGAATCAGTAATGTAAACTTCCTTTTCAGAACTGATGGGTACTTTCTCCCAGCTTCAAGACTCAGAGTTGAGAAACCTCTGGATTAGAGGAGTCCTCATCACAGCAAGTCAGACCATTTGCAGAATATCCGTTAACCATAAGAAACAATTGCAAAAATGAAGTTTTAAGATAACACTATGTATATTAGTGGTTCACCTCCTTAAAAATAAATAAATAAATAAACAAACACAAGACCTTGCTCAGACACAGCCCATCTTTTCTGTGACCACTGTAAGGTCTGTTTAACATGAATTCTGTGACCTTATGGCCTCGGCTTTCTCAAAGAGTACCCAAGTGAGATTTTTAATATGTCTAATAGAATGTAAAATGACTACAGTGTAAATGAACATTAGTTAATTCTTTATGCCTATCGTAATATGAGAATTTATAGAAGATCAGTATCATAAGAAGATCTGCACTCAAGTTCTACAGAGTAAAACCTGCAAAATAAAGGAATCTGTTGCTTCACAAATATTTTCAGAAATCAGAAAGATGACAACAAGTAAACATGTAAAAGGATGACTGAATTGTGTCTTGCGGTAATTGAAATACTACATTGTAAGAAGCAGGTAGATGTGGTTTAGGGAACAAACAACTGATTAAAACTAATTACTAGAAATAGTACATGTATTTTATGACGGTAGCACAGTGAAATTGCACAAGCTGTATAATGGCAACCCAAACCTCATGTCAATTCAGATAATAATTAGACAAGCTCCCTACTGATAGTCGCAGCAGTGACTCAAAGAGAGCTTAGAAAACAGAATTACTATTATTCCTCTTCAAGAGCAAACATCAAGTGTAATCATATGGGTACTCTGATGTATGTCATCTTAACTTCAAGCATTACAATTCTGTTTTTTGCCTGCAGTCCTAGGAAGTCATATTATATAGTAAAATTCAATTAAAAATGTAAATATTTTAAACTCAGGTAAATAATAGTTTATGTGGAAGAGTCTAAATGGCAATAACCCTGTAAATAAAGTCTGTTTTTCAGGGTTATATCTGGGTATGAACTGGGAAAACAGACTGGCACAAAGTGACAAATATTTGGATGTGTAATACAATCCAAACAATTGTCTGGTACAGGAAGCACTTCAGCCAATACTGAATTTGCATGCGTGGGTAGCTGAGATGAATTCAATTAAATGATTTTGGGCACTAGAAATTAAACACATTAAATAAAGTCTGAAACATTGGTGTCACCATTTCCTATACAATCCTTCTATTTTAAGCTAGGTTTCAAAATCAGTTACATTTTTAGCACTTAGCACTTCATTGCACTAATGAAACAATATA
Organism: Crypturellus undulatus; assembly: GCA_013389825.1. Classification (NCBI taxonomy): domain Eukaryota; kingdom Metazoa; phylum Chordata; class Aves; order Tinamiformes; family Tinamidae; genus Crypturellus; species Crypturellus undulatus. The sequence continues at coordinate 601,033 of VWPW01018073.1, forward strand.
GATTGAGTCTATTGGGAGTCAATTTCCATTAAATACACATTTATTTTCATGTATTATCTCTGCACCAAATGGTACACTACTTTTTTAAATCTATGTTCTTTTATAATTAATGTTTTTTAATGGATAACTTAAATTCTTAAAAATAAATATATAGGAAGCATAATCATAAAAATGGATAACTCAGTTCTAGATACTATTTCCTTCTTACATGTAGATTATGCTGAGAAATATGCAGAAGAAGGTACATGCTGGGCTAGATGTTTAGCTGAAACAAAACAACATATGCCTGATAAAGCTAAGTCCAAGCTAGGAATCATTTCATAATCACCAACAGATGGTATTTATATATTACTGACACATATATGCATGAACTACATAATTGTTTTCATTTTGTTTAGTTAGGAACACAATTCTTAAAAAAAAAAATAATGTTTTCACTGTTAGGTTTATTCAGAACATAAAAACTGGGCTTTTTTTTCTAAATATTCATGTTACTTCTGTCTGGAACCATACTGTTTTTTTTCTGTTGAAAAGTAAAAACAAAGAGAAAAAAAAACCTTGAGAAACTATGATTTTACATTGAAATGCAAAGAGATTTTCGAACACACTACTTAATGCTAATCATGTACAATACCAATGTTTCCAGGAAACCAAAGATATACTAAAAATATTGCCGTTCACTTTCCATTTCTTTCCATTTTTAATACTGAGCAAGAAGCCAGTTTAAGTCTTTGACACCTCTGTAAAGTGTTTGGAATTGAAAATACAAAGCTTGTATTATGCTTGTGGTGATTCTATGGAAACTCTTTTATAGGAAAATGAAGAACAATCTTTTTAAGAAAGCTATTTTAATGAACTGCAGAGATACAACGATACAAAGGACACCAGTACAGAACAAGGCTGTATGTGCAAATGTGCAAAATGCCAGTATTAGGCAGTTGTGCCATCCAATATATTCTGAGACTCCCCCCCAGAATTCAAATATACCCTATAATATAGATAGAAGATATCAGTTTAAGCTGTAAAAACCATATTTTGGATTATTCCTTTTTTTTTGTTGTTTTATTATAACTCATTCAGAGCAGGCAGTGTTTGAGAGGTCTGATGGTTTATTCTGATCAAAGCTGTCACAAAATGAGATGATCTCTTCCAAGCAAAAGAGCAAATGAATTATACATTACATATCCACTACTGGATGTGGGATTGACTGATTTCCAGTGGTTCTTCTAGGAATAGGAACAAGCTCGTACTATTTTTACATTTTCTTTTACAAATCACTTTTTGTCTGTTTACTGGAGCAATCAAATCTACAGAGAGACTAGATTCAATTATTTCAACCATTCCTCAGTAACTGGAAAACTTACGATTGTTTTCCATTTTATTGCTAAACCATTTTTTTTCATTGCGACCTGACCTCCTTAACTTTCAACTCCAGGGACTCTTAGTTTTAATTTTTTGAATAAAGATATTTTCCCTGATCAAAATCCTACCAATTCATCCTCTTTTAATACTGTAATCCCTATTTATCATTGGTAGCAGAACACCTTGCCACGAAGGAATCCCTGTTTAGAGATCTCACCTTTTTTTCCCCCCCCTCCGCCACAGATCTCACTTGACTGCAGAAAAAGCAAGGAGTAAAACACTTTAATGAGAAGAGACTTCAAATTGTTGACACTTAAGGCAGCAACACTCAGGGAGGTAGAAGAACAGGGCTCTTCAGTGAATTGAAACCTGGATCCTACAGTTTTGCATGCTTCCTCTATCGATATCGATTTTCACTTGGGAATTTAATACAGCTAGCAGTTGGAGAGCTAGTACAAGGAGAGCAGGAAGATTAAGTGTATTCCTAAGCAAGTTGCAGGTTTCCATATAGAAGAATTTGATCAATTGGGGCTGGAAAGAGAATGGAGACATAGGGGTCTGCAGGGGAGAAGAGGTAAAAGGCAATTTTAATCCCAGCAGACTCTTATTCTTCAGAAGTTATAAATAAGGCCATGATACATCCTGTTTGGAAATAATTGACTTTTTTTGTTTTTTAATACTAAATGTACTACTTAATGCCTGGGAATACCTACCGAAGATTCACTTCATAAAACATTTACAGAAATAAGAATTCAAAACACCATAATAATTAAAAAAAAAAACGAGGATGTTGATGCTCAATTTCAGTTCCCTTCACTGCCTCTCAGTTGGATCGGAATAGCAATTAACCTGCTTCTTCTATACTACAGTTGCAGCTCTTCATTTGATAATTTCCTTACACCTCTCCCAGTTCTTTTTCTCCCCTTCTCTAGTGTTAGCACCGTCTCCATCCCTATTCATCCCTATTCATGGTAGCAAACATGTATCTGTTCACTCCAAGCTTCAGTAAGGAGTATCACGAGAAATGTGAAATATAAAAGATTTTTTTTTTTCAACAGGGTATCTCTGTCTATAGGGATGTGGGAGCTTCTCTTAGCTTCTCTGAAGGGAACTTCCTGCCTTGTTTCTCAAGGTAATTCCAATGACACTATTTTTTTCTTGGTTTCTTCACCAGCCAGTGCAACAAGGTAGAAAATACCAGCCTTCCTACTGAGGTGTCTAAATGCCTAGAGAAAACAAAGTATTCTTCTGGGCATCTTTTCCTCTTTCTCTCATTGCTGTTCAAAATTCTCCCACTGTTGGTCTTTCCCATCTCAAGCTCAACATCTATAGCTTGCCATCATCCCAGGGTAATGTTAGTTGAACATTGTTCTATTTAATGCTAAACTTGAGACTATTCAAGTACTATCTTGTGATTGAATGCATTCTTTTCCACAGATTATTTCAAAGTCTGTGGAAATGGTTTCTAGACTGACTTTATTCTAATGAAAGTCACAAAGAAGAACCAGTGAAGAAGAAACGAGTCTAATTTTTATTGTAGAAAGCTATTTTTGGTGTCCAAGGTAACAAAAATCTAACTCATCTACTTGCATAAAATGTTTTATAAAATCAGTCAAAAATGCAATATGAAACCAGCCCATTTCAAAGTAAAACTTTCCATTTTTATTACCTAGTGACTATGGAAGCTTTATATCCAGAGTCCCTCAGTAGTGGAATGAGAATTACTCACTTGCTGTACCATTTCCTGGAATTACTTCTCCTCTCTTTGTTTCCTCCATTACCTAATTCCAGTCTTCCTTATCTTGATCCTTAGAAATGTCCTAATCAGGCCAAGCCTGAAGAGGCATGCAGAGGGGTCAGCACTTTTGCTGGTTCCAATCAGATCCCAAGGGTTATTTCTAATGCAACATTTATGTTCCTGTAATCACTTTCTTTCCGGTGTCCTTTCTACCTCCCTCTTCCAACCTTTGATGTCACAGAGCCTCACCACAAACCCTAACATGCTTTATATCTGCGTGACAAACAGTGCAGTGAACAAACTGACCTGAAGTGCAAGTAAAACAGTGAGGTGAACTCTGTGTACAACAGAGTGCACCAGATCAGTGACCTATTGATACAATGGACTAGGACTCTTCTCCAAAGACTTGGGAGCTATAAACACTCAAAATATTAGCTGTTGTATCTTACTAATGGTGAATAAATACCTATTTTTCAGCTACACTGAGTTTGGTAATATTGGATATTTGGTAATAGGGAACGTCAAAACAGGCGCGTTGTGGCTTACTACATCTAATCCATTGCTACTACTACTATTCCTTCTAATCCATTTCATTGCAAGTCTGCTTGTCTTGCCAGCTCAAAGCAATCTATTTCTGTTCAATTTCAATAAGCTTATCACTGAAAGGCAGCTAATGATAATATCTTAAACAGCTTGACACTGCCACAAGTTTTCTGAGTGTCAGAGCAGCTGATTAAATTGCGTGCAATAGCTGATTTTTTTCCAGAGGCAATGCTGCACAATTCAGCCCAGGCTGCATTTTCTGTTCTGGCTATCTGCTCCACATACTTCTGCATGTGTTTGATTTGTTTTATCTTCAAGGAAACACAACAAAACTCCAGCAGTGAAAATTCCGGATTTTTTCAACAGAATTTTTCTTTTTCCTCCAGGTGGACAGTAATGACCATCTGCACTACCAGTTTAAAAAGACTCTGCAACTAAAAATGATTTTTAATAGAAACTATACACAACATTTTGCATTTTCAACCATTTAAGAATTTTTTTTTTTTTTTTTTAATTTTTAATGAAAGGGCAAAGGTGGTTTATCTCCACAATGGTGGGAGATAAATCACAGACTGGAAAATAAATATAGAGTCTAGAACATGCAGATTCATTGGAAGTGTTTTGAAAGACTTACATAGTTATTTCATTAAATACACCAATGAACGTGTTTAACTTCTTAAGTCATGTGCAGATATGGAGAGAGGAAGTTTTATTAAATATTTTTCCAAAATAAGCAAAGAACTGTCTTAAAAGTGAGAGAAAAAAAATAGAAGTTGTACACAGAGTTGTCTAGAAATCAAACCAAGACTAAAATATATTGCCTGCAATGAATAAAGAGAGATAAATCTTCCCAGGAATAAAGAAATCAGCCATTTTAGCCTGCCAGACTACTGTGTTCTGCTCTCCTGACTTTCCTCAAAAGAGAACTCCAAGAAATGCAGAAGGAAAGATCTAGACTTTAATCACCATCTGATAAGAAAAGCAGCCATGAAAAACTTTATAATTACATAAAATCCTACTATGCCTACTGGAATTAAAGACAATCTATGCCCAGCTTTCGTGGCTCATGCTTAAGCATATGGTCTTGAATTTCTCTCTGTACTTCAAGAAGGAAAAAAAAATTCAAAACAGAGTATGAAAGGTATTTTGCTAGGTGGATTTGAAGATCGTTCAAATATTTTTGAGGGGCAGTTAAGATGGGGGAATTGCTAATTGCAGGTGAAAATGATCAGTGTGACCACTTTATTCTGTTGAATAGTGTTGAATAGTGCTGATTTCTGCTGAAAATGGTGTCTGAAGACAAGCACGTTACAGCAGATCAGCTGCTGCACAGCAACTGTTCAAATGTGTTCTCCAAACTTACAGCAATTGCAGGTAATTCAATATCCTGTTTCTGCTATCACTGACAGTAAAAGGCATTCAGCTCTGAAGAGTCAACCCTTGTATTACCACTGAGATGCTGGTCCTGATTACTTCTTAACTGTTTTATAAGCTTTCACATGCACTCTTCCAAGTAATAAGAATGCAGTTTTCTCAGCTTTTGTTTCACGTTACTCCAGCCCTTGACTGTGCAAGTGCAAGGCTAACAAATAGCCAGGATAAGCAGCACATTGCCAAGGAATGGAATTTTTCTCTTTTCTTCAAGGTCTGCCTCACTCTTGGGAGTGTACAGTGCACATTTTAATAGCTCCCTCCTGCAAACACTTAGGCATGTGATTACCTTTCTATGCAAGAATAATCTTTAGTTTCCTAGTGGCACTAAGTATCAAGTCCTACAAGGACATAACAAATACGCAGGCTAATAGCTATTGATCACAATTATAGCCAATGGTCACAAATTTGCTCTTATGGAAGAAATAACAAGGAAAGTGTGAAGAAATTTCATCACTTTCTTTTTCATTTTGCACTTCACTCCCTAACCACTAAGAACAGCCTGTAGTTCTATCTGATTAGCAGAAATTTCATCTAAAAATTCAAGGTGCAATTGCCAGATATTTTTTCAAATATATCTCAGAAACGGTATTACAGTCCATTATTTAGCTAAAATATTTTGCAGTTTTAACAACTAGCTCAGGTAGTAATTACAGAGTTTGGTTATACATGCCATAAAAAAAAAATGGGTAGTTGTTCTGTGGTTATTTCCACTGAAGGGGTTGTTTTCACATATGCAGGTCAGAGAACTTTTGTGTGAGTGTCATATTCTCCCTCCCTTCCTATTTCTACTTGACCCATTTATTGCTGGCAGTCAACCCAGCTCCTAAATTCCACTATGTCAATCCACACGCTTAAATATGCTGCTCTGTGCTTTCTGATGAGAGTCAAGAAATACGATCAGGCTACTCTTTATCTCCATGCATCTGCACTGTAGTCTGTCTCTGATGCACAACATCCCACCGGAGTATTGGGTTGTTTATCTACTTGCACTCTCACTTATCTTTCTCATCTGGTAATGTAGTACATTAAAACAAGACTGTTACCCCATTTGTTTGCCTACTGCTTTACCACTAGAAGTCTCCTTGTCACGTGTTGTGTGATTGCTGCACTGTGCTTAAGAAGCTCGCATCTTCTATAATTTTTATAAATTGTGTTATTTTATCGCAGTGCTTAAAGTCCCACCGAGGAGAAGCCCCAACTGTCCTAGTCACTGTACAAATAGAGTAAGCTGAAATAATGGCAGCTAAGGAAGAGCTGTAGTTTAAGGGGTAGGTAACAGCCATAACTAGACGTCCTTCAGGAGTCCTATATTTTCACTGTAAGATTTCAGTTAAATGAATAATATTGCCTACTCTAAGAAATAACATGTTATAATGTATATTACAGATCTTTGAAGTTTATTTTTAAAAATGTAAGTCTACAATGAAGGAAAAAAAATCTTTGAGAGCATTGTGTTGCTTTCTCCCTTGCCTGTTAGAATCCAGAGAAATTTTGAACTTTCAAGGCAGAACCATAACTGTGTGTCCACATAGCACCACACATACTTCCAAGGCATTATACAAATACACAAATGTTAATGCTAAAATATGAATTACTGGAGACTTTGAGGACTACATTTGACTAAATACTGACGTTTTCTTAGTAAAGACTAACAGAAAACTGTTTCCTAAGGCCCTATTTTTGGATAATTTTTTAATTCAAGTTAGCATCTAGGATGAGTGTGCTCTGACAAGCGTTACTGAATAGAGAATAACACAAACATGAGCTGTAAATTCTTTCCCAGCTAAGCTGCTTTATGGAAAAAAAAAATTCCTTTGCTTCTCCTGTCTTTTTCCATTAGAGGTGATGCCACACAAGGTGTAAGAAGGCAGGTGTGCAGGTGTTTATAGAAGATCATATTTTCATAAAATCACCTAACTCAATAAGAACAACAGGATTGGTGAATCTGGCATTTCATTAAGTTGACTATATTGAAGGACAGCACTTTTCAAAATGGAGTGATTCATTTTCTATGTTTGTATATAATATTTAAATTCCAAGGTGCAATCAATCAAGAAAAGTCCAAACTGCTACGTTTTACAGAACAGCCTAAACTACTTGGTGACACATGTGACACTTTAAGGCTACTGGAAAGGTGTAATCCACACCAGAGAGCTAAAAACTTCAGTAAACTGCTTGTGGTTGCAAACCAGCATGGTCACATATCCTTTCTCGCCAAGTCATCACCAAGTGATCTCTGGGTCTAGCTACAAGTGAAAGTAGACATAGTTTATGTGCAACCATGGTTTAATTTTGAATGAGAAGTTTAAAAATTTCCTTGTTTGTGGGAAGTATTTTTCTTGTAAAAACAGCACTATTTCTGTACCATGCCAATTGAAAGTATGCTACTTGATAGTAATTTTCTGTGCAGTTCCTACTGAAAAACACACATTTCATAAATCAGCAGTAAGGGCTGAAAACATCAGTCATGGCACAGGTAAGCTGTGATGGTACTAGCATGTGCAGATTGCTCTGTTCTGATTAGAAAAAAAATAAAATAATGTTAAAGCAGCAACGTTTTACTGCACTGTACTCATTACACCCTTATGCAAAAACCAATAGAGAATTTTTCACAGATCTCTCTCTCGTATCATGCAGTGTTGTGTGGTTCAAACATCTGAAAACATTTATTTATTTGTTTGCAACTATTTGTGCATAAATCATCTTCAGAAAATATATAAAAATCAGAGGGCAAAAATATTTTACTGACACCTTTATATGAACTGTGGTTGGTTTTAAACTTATGCCAAATGTCCCCTATTTCACCCATATCACACCTGTTCTTACACTTCCAGAACTGTGAACCTCACGTAAATCTAACCTCAGTTCCAGGCTGCACTCATGATCTGTGATGACTGCAGGACCTTCTTTCCTTACTTTTTCTCTTTTTTTCTTCTTTGTAGACACTGCTGAAGCCTATAGGAAAAGTTTGTAGGTCAGGTGGACAGCTGCCATTCGATTATCGCTTCTGCCTTGCTGACCCATTTTTGCTGAGGACTACTCTTTTCTCCAACATAGCTGGTGGCATTTGCGTGGAAGCAAGGAAATGTGTGCCACTTGCCCCTTCTGTATACTGTCACTTAGACACTGATCATACACCAAGCTATTATTAAAAAAGACAGCAAAAGACAGATGGCTGAGTTGTTAATATTCTCATTGCCTAGTCTCCTGTCTAACAGTGATTCTATTGCACTTGTTTTAACAAGCCTTACAGAAATGAGCCCCTGTGCAAGTTGCTCTAGCAGCTGTAAGTTGTGACTGAACTGACACGCATTCAATCCAACTACTCGAAAGCTGTTTTCCTCTGGAGAGGAGCACTCATCCCCTCTGCTCTGAAAAGGCTATCGCTTCCATGTTTCTCCTAGCGGATTGTGGCACTCCTAAGAGATCAATCAAAGTAGAGGTCAGAGATTTAAGGCCTTAAGCAAGTTAATTCTCTTAACCCATCCCTGGCAGTGTCATTTTCTAAGGGCCATTTATAACATCTAGGGATAATGTCTAGTAATGTCATGGAAAGTATATTAATTCTTTAAAATTTGCTAGAACACCTCATAAATAGACAAAATTATGAGGAAAGGCTGAGAGAGCTGGGCCTGTTCAGCCTCAAGAAGAGAAGGCTGAGAGGGGACCTGATCAGTGTCTATAAGTACCTTGAGGGAGGAAGGGAAGAAGATGGGGCCAGTCTCTTTTCAGTGGTGGCCAGAGACAGGACCAGAGGAAATGGCCACAAACTGAAGCACCAAAAGTTCCACAGGAACTTAAGGAAAAATTTCTTAACAGTGAGGGTGACAGAGCCCTGGAACAGGCTGCCCAGAGAGGCTGTGGAGTCTCCTTCTCTGGAGATCTTCAAAACTCCCTTGGACACCACCCTGTGCCACTTGCTGTAGGTGACCTTGTGTATGCAGGGGGGTTGGACTGGATGATCTTCCAAGGTCCCTTCCAACCTTGATGATTCTATGANCACCCTGTGTCACGTGCATGTGTATGCAGGGGGGTTGGACTGGAGGATCTTCCAAGGTCCCTTCCAACCTTGATGATTCTATGAAAATAGGCATTACTCACATGCTTATTTTACTATTTTATCTTGTTCTCTGTACACCAGTATAAGCACAAATAACCTCTCAGCATTGCATGCTTACTTTGAGAAAGCAATCTTTCTATACTGTGGGGTGTGTGTTTGTTTCATTTTTAAAATGGACATTTTAATGTTTAAAGAACTTAGAAACAAGGACATTCATACAGACTGTGACCAAGTCATCTCTACTCATGTAGGTTGTGGGAATCAGATTCTTGCTCATGCCTTGCTTGACTTGATGCAGGGACTTGAACCTCCAAACGGTGTAAAAATACCTTATATATGGGGGCATCATGCCTGAAAAGATCCTGCTCTTAAGACAGAGCTTTGATACACAAACACTAACATTTTTGGCATATAAAGCATAACAAAGTGTTCTCTTTTGTGATGCCAGGAGATGAAGGCTAATGGGCCCTGCATTTGTCCCACATCCTGACAAAAGGACACGGGGCTGCATTGATAACTGCTAGAAAAATGAAGGGAAAAGGGGAGTGGCAGATACACCTCATGAAAAGCACGCAGCAGAAGGGACACATGGACCAAGAGCAGCTCTTGGAAGAAAGAAAAACCTTTTCCTAGTTCCCAAACTGTCTTATTTAATGGAAAGCAAGTGACTGCTGCTTTCAGCATCCCTCTACTAGGTGAGCAGGGTTCATTCTAAGGAAGACTCTAAGGAGAACTCATCCAAAGAAAGGCTTTTTTACCCTCTCAATGCCTATTCTCCCCAGCACAGACATTTTGAGCAAACTTACTGGAAAAGAAAAGTTTATAGCAAGTTTACAGGAGAAGAAAGTCAAGAGAGCATAACAGTTTTATATAACAGGCACAGAGAGCTTTTCTGGGCAGTAGGAAGGTTTGGAAAAAGGTTTTTCTGTACAGATATTGCCAAGGTTTTTTTCTTCTTTTTTCCCCCCTTCACTTAGTTTGAGCCACATGTAATTTGGCAAAGACACTGGTTAGAGCTGTTAATGGGGATTATGGCAGGTATAGCACATTACATATAATTTGGTGGAAATACATAGTACCACCAGGATGCTCTCAGAGTAAGAAGGGTGCTCAGGGAGATTTGAGGGCTGTATTGCAGCCAGCCTTTCAGAGCAGATAGCCAGTTACCTCTCAATGGATCTTAATACAGCTACTTTTTAATACTCTCAGCTTTAGCAATCTCTAGGTGAACACTGGAGTCCTTTAATGTTAGGCTGTTTTCTGCAAAGCAAGCATACAGCGCAGGGAGGAACTAAACATTTTCCCCTCTAACAAATATTTATTTTTTATGTAAAAATGTAAGACTCTTAATTTGAAAAATGGTGAAATTAGGGAGATGCAGATAGTTTTGTTTGGTTTTGCTGTTTTCTATGGCCTCATGACAAATTATTACTGCATATTTGCACAAAATATAATGAAGCTTATTCAGCAGACAAATATCATTAAGAAGTGGTATTTCATAAAAAAGAAATACAATAATTTATTAGAAAGCCCTCACTGCATTTTTATTCCACATTCTAGAATGCATATATGCACACTGAGGCATAAGTTGTTATCCATCTGCTGAAATTATAACACCGCATTTGATTGCCTCCACATTGGGCAGTTAATGACTAAATTAGACTGTAGGCAATAACAGAGTCATCTTTTTAAATCATGTCAATTAGCATTAGAGTTTCTTCCCTTAGGTATCCCAAGGGTCCCTTTTGGTTGTCCTTTTTTTTTTCCCCGAGATAAACAAAATTATTGGTTTTACATACATCTCGGATACGTACAATTTTTTTTTCCCACCCTGTTATTGTTATCGTTGTCTTAATGAGCTGGAGCTGCTAATAGCCCTGTGAGCTCCAAGCAGCCTGAGAAGAGAGACTCCCATCGCAGTGCTACCCTGCAGGGTAAGGGCTGCTGAGCCCGTAAAGCGCTGCGACCCTTCCTCCCGCCCTCAGTTTACAAGAGCACACTGCCAAGCTATTTAATAAAGTGTTCTCAAGTGTGTTAAAACACTACGCTGTACTTTCTTCTTCGCTATTAAAAATTGACACTAAAAATTATTAGGGGTAGAGTTCCTGAGACATAAACGTGATGTATAGCCTGGCTTGGTCACTGCCACCAGGCTGTGTGTTCATCGGAAGCTTTTTGAATCGGGAGGCAGAGTTTGTTCTCACCGCATGGCAAATTGAAGCACCTGAGAAACAACGTATTAATGTGTATCAGAAACAACACATCAGTGCCTATATTTTTGAACAAAATTAAGTAGCATTAGAAGACAGGCTGGTGACTCCGTTAACTGTGGATTATTAAAGATTAAGCCAATGTTACTGTACTTTCACGATAACCCTAAAAATGAACAGAAATAGCCCGCCAGCCTGCCAAGATATGAAAAGTAAAAGCTACTGATTTCAGGGCGGGTAGGAGGTGACATCGCATCACCTTTATTTCCCCCCTCCAACCTGCTTTGATAATAGAAATGATGCGACACTTGCTTATGTCAAATATGCCAAGTAATGAGAGAAGTTTTACTGGTACAATGCATCTCTTGCATGTTGCCAAAGTATTCCCTAATTTTTTATTTTTTTTTTTCTTTCTTTTCTTTTTTTTTTTTTTCCCAGTCAGTCACTTAAGACAAAGTGTTCCCTTGAACAGTACTGTTAATGAAGTATCAGCTTAGCCCCTGTGTAGTTTGACCCTAAGCTAAATCTAAACAGAGAACAGAAAAGCATCCACCAAGCCTAAATATCTTTTTTTTTTTAAATGATATTAATACTTTCTAAGTGCAAAAACATTTATTTTCTCACTTTTTCTCTCTTTCTAGGCACCAAAGCCTATTTATTGGCAAAGTTTGTCAAGTCAAGTGGACAACTGCCTTACTGACCCCTTTTTGCTGAAGGCCAGTCTTTTCCCCAGCATAGCTGCTGGCATTTTTGTGGGAAGAGGGAAATGTGTGCTACTTGCCCATTCCATATGCTGTCACCTATAAATAGATCACATGTGAAGACATTAATTAAAAAACAAACAAACAAAAAAAAATGGGGAGCTCCTGCCATATAACAGATCTCTCTTCAAGGTCACACTTATTTAAAGGACTATTTATTTAAAGCTGCCCATCTTTGCTGATACTGGTTCCAGTCCCTTGTTGTTATGAGTGCTGGAAGCCCCAGCCCAGGTATCTTGCTAGTTGTTGCTGTGGTTTTAAGCGTGACCCTGAAATCTGACCCTGAATCTGACCCTGAAAGCATGCCAAGAGTTAAACCTGATACACTCTTGGTAGGACTAATGTCCGTATTGTCCAGATATACATGGAAAATAGCTAATGAACAGGATTCCAAGCCGAGCAATCACAGTATTATTGGGTCTCCTCTGTCACTGACCACACATTAATTGGGAGGCTTAATCCATATCCAAACATCTGCCTCTATGGAAAAAGGGCTTCCTGTTGGCCACATACATAAGACCATTAGCTAGGCAGTTCCCCACCACTGCATTTAGTCATGCCAATGCTATAATAAAGAAATAGACATAATACATGCAAAAAATAGACTATTCCAAGTACCTTTCCTTTTTTTGGAGCTTCTGTTTTTGGAGCTACTCTGCATAAGTAGCCAGACAACAGCCAGGAGGTCAGGTCTCAGAGTGCTGTTGTGCTTCTTTCGCAGGATGACAAATATATGCTTCCCACAGAAGTATTAGGTTGTATACTTTCAACATGAGTAGAAACTGAATGCAAGTTATAAATATTTCATATAAGTGAAATCAAAGGAGGCTATTGCTGTGCATACTCTTATGTTCTCTTATCTCTGCCAGATATATTGTCTTTGGTGCAAACAAAATCAGATCACACTCTTCAATCGTACTTGGACAACTGAGGATGGAAAATTCTCTGTTAAAGTATTGTAGTCAGACTTATTTTTTTCCTTTAACACCTATTAGAAGCTTTATTGTCATTCGCTGCAACATTTCCTGACCCTGCCTATCCATAGTCACCGCTAAACATGTTCAACCACTGGACTGAGATCTACAAGTGCCGCAGCAGCTGGCAGTGAATGTCTGTCCTGCTCCAGCATTTTCATTTCTGTAACTTTTCTTTTATTCTTGCTTTCTGGCTTGCAGCCTCTTTGTTCTGATTTCTGTAGCAGAACTCACTGGCAGGAATTTTTCACTGAATTGGCAGGCTGTGGCTTTTGCACTGTCTCATTCTGCTGCACATTCAAATGGGACATTAGGTCTTTTTTCTTTGTCTTCCTGTCTGAGAAAGGACCTTGACAAAGAGCCTGGATCTAGTTACTCACCCTCTGACAGTCCACTTTCAGCTTGCTTTCCTGAAAGGTGAAATGATCTTTCAGATACAAAGGGCAGCATTCAGGTCTGCCCAGACTCCACAGAGCTTTGCAGTAGTTACTTCTTAGTTTGCTATTGACACAGTGCAAGTGAAGCTGATACACTGAGACTACAGCCCTGATTTTAGGGGCACCCTAGATATCCCTGATTACAGACTACATCGGCCTTAAGCTTGAATACTCCTGAAAATAATCAATAATTAAATCATATACGTCCTGAGAATTAAGGGGATTAAAAAAAAAAAAAAAAAGGATCAGGAGCTTTTCACAATATTTTAATGTGAATTCACCCCCCGAAACCATCATGCACTTCATTAAATAAACAAGCTTACATACACTCTGTACCAATTAATACACTCATATGCAGAAAAGATATGGTATGTAGGTTGCAGTCCCTAGGCTTCTCGGGTTTTGATGATGCAAGTTAATAATAAATGTATACTCTGTGAAAACTCATTTACACTCATTGTATAAATCTTATTCATAGATTCTTGTAATTTTGCAGGAAGAAAACCCCTATTTTACAGACAATAAATGAATGATAATTTGATTTCAGATTTATAAATTTTAACATCAATTTCAGAGTGTGTACTAAGGTCATCCAGAGTGGTTTCTGTGCCATTTTCTTTCTGAGCCATTTACTTTTTGTTTCTATATGCTATTTCCACCTTCCGTGACTATCATCTGTTTCCACTGGGAAGCATTTTAATTATAACTGTATCATTTGTTTATTTTATGCACGAGAGTCTCTACTAGGCACCATCATTCCTTTAATGATAAGAAGTTCTAGTATGACATTTTATTACAATAAATAGAATTTAATCTGTGTGAATCTTATTTTGAATATTCAATTCCTACATGCAATATGCTAATGATACATGCTTGCAGTTGTCACAGACAAGGAGTTCCTAGCAATAAACATCACAAAAAAATAGGTTCATAGGAAAATTCAGGTTGGAAGGAGCCTCAGGAGTCACTAGTCTTCTAGTTTAAAGCAGGGTCAGCTCTGAGGTCAGAGGAGGTTGCTCAGGGCTTTATTGAATCCAGACTTGAAAAAAAAACATAAGAATGGAGATGCTACCTACACTTATTTACTTAGGGATAAGCTATTCAGTTTAGACCCAAGATGAACTATGGAGGTAGACTTAACTTTTGGTCAGTCCAAAACCTCATCTTAAAAAAAAACCCAAAACAAAAAACAGAGAGATTGCTGTGAGTGAGTAGAAAATCAAAACAGGCAAGCATTTTCACTCTGAAAATCTGCATTACTGTTTTACGATATAAGTGAATTTCTATTATACAGAATTCCTTGTTTCACTCCTGCCATATAAATCATTATTCATCAAAATATTATGCACATTGGAGAAAATCATTAGTCCTCTTTTTGCACTTGAATTTCTTCCATCTGTAATACAGGATAATGTTACCTAATCATCTTGCAGGGGTGTTAAGACTCCCGATACATTAGCATCTTCAAGGCACTTTGTCACCTTCAGAAGATTTGGCAGCAATAGCAGCAGCACCATCACAATCTACAATGAAGACGCACTGGCAAAGTAGGATTTGTGCCCTAGTTTTACTGGTGCAAATGATAGTAAATGAACCTTAAAGAGGGTTATCACACAGTCAATGTACTGCAGGGAAGAATGATGCCAAAAACTGATTTATAACACAAAATGTTAAAGTGCAGAAATCACTTCAAAAGTAAGAAGAAAAAGTTGATGCTTGAGACATCGATCCCACATCTGCAATTGCCTGCAAGGAAAGCAGACCATTATCTGCTCAGATTCTGTGCCAGAGAGTGATTTATGTCACCCCTGACACAGAACTGCCCAAATTCAATCAAAATCACACATTTTTGAAAAAATTACCTTTCCCACACATTTAGCAGCTGCTTAGATTTTAACTCTTCAACTCCCCAGAGATTTGCTCTGTAATGGTATGTTACAATGCAGGATTTGTGAGCCTTTTCTATATCTGATGTTTGGGGCGGTATGGGTGCTTCAGGTTGATTTTGGAGATTTTATCTAATTTTCTCAAAGATGTGTGGTAGTGTGCTGGCTAAGATTTATCTCTTTCTATATTACAATGAAGTCTGTAATGATACAATTTTTACCATGCAGCAAAGATATAAATTTGGGAATGAGAACTTCTATGGAAGAACGCCAGGACAAAAGCGGCACCTTTTCCCAGGGCTACTTTCTATTTCCTATACAGAATCACAGGGTGAAATATGATCTTAGTTCTTATTCACAGCACTACTAGGTCAGGCTTCTTTAGAGTTCACTTTATGGTCCCATGAGTCTGGTCATACGGGAGTCCAGTTTCAAGACAAGCTTAGCTCAGATTTGGGAATGAAAAAGTAAGTCCCCACAGAATAAACAGGTAGTTGAAACCAGGTCTCCTACCTTTCAGCACACATCCTAAATGCAAGATAAAGATAAAAGAGATGGGAAACCTCCTCTGAGATAACACATTTTTAAAGGAGTGAGGCAATATTTTTGAAAGTAAAAGGTTATGTCAAATTAAAAGATTACATAGTATGATTTTGGGGAAGATGTGAGTAGTTAGTTTGCAGCAAGTGAAAATAAAATGTGATTCTGTGCTTTGCTTTAATGTCACCTTGATTTATATTTAACAGTTATTACTTAACAATGATTCCTAATCTCCCATAAAAACTTCAAGACACACAAGAGTTATCTTACAAAACTGAGGAAATCTAACTTAGATTCTCAGTGCACAGGCTTTTACCACAAAGATCCACAAAGCAAATTTCAAACATCCAAACAGTTACATCGTCACCAAACATTATGCTTAAATGGAAAAAATATGATCTATACGAGCTTTATGTTGAGGTTTTCCTTCAATGAATTACAATGACATTATTTCTGAATATGCTGTAAAAATATTAACAAGGATTTAGGAAAAAAAAAATCACAGTCTTGAGATTTGTTTGTTATTAGTATTTTGATTTTGTAAAAATCCAAATATTATGGATCCTGTTTAGCTCCAATACCTGGGGCAGTGACACTTTAGAGATCCTTTCCAGAACTTTGAGGCGGGGGGGGGCGGGGAGGGGGGAGAATTAAAAATAAAAAGCAGATGATTTGCAAAAGTTTAACTCCAAGCCTGGAGCTAAAACCTGGTAGGAACAGATTAGTAGTTCTCCCCATCTGAGCATTCTTAAATTTTGTTTTACTAGGCAATGGCCTAAAGAGATAGGCTAGTTTCCAGCTAAGCACTGCAACCTGAAAGGGTTTCAAGGTATTTACAAATGCTGTAGTAAGTTACTGTTGCCTTCTTTCCAGGTGGTAACCAATTACCAGGGCAGCTGCAAAGTACAAAAATCTTTTTACAGAAGCATTTGAGGAGCTTGACAGAGGGTTTTGCAATATATACACAATACAGAATTTTGGCATCTTCACTGACAACCACCTATTTTGATCCTCTATCCTTTTTCTTTTCTTTTTTTTTTTTTTTTTGAAATCTCAGTTCTAAAGTAAAGATGCAATGACTAACCCTTCAATGACCTATTTCAAAACTACTTGTAAGTGATCATTTTCCCCAGGAACTCGCTTTCTATCCTTCTTTTCAATCCCACATGCAGTGTGAAAAGGAAACAGAATAAAGGGCATGAAATGGGCACAAATATGCTCAAGGCTTGCCCAGTGCTTGCTATCACTCGCTTCTCAGCACCACACTGAACAAACAGGAACAACAATTGTAAGAAGACAATCTTGTCTGTAAGAAGTAGAAGGGAGACAAAAATATCTTTACATAGGAAGGCATCATGTATAGAGACTGCTTGTTACAAAATCATAATGCAAACTTTCACTGCTTCAGATGAGGAAAGAAATCTACTATATAGGATTTTCTTTATGGACATCAAACTTGGGCTCATTCCCGAGAACCAATAGATTCAAGTCAGGCTCTCCATGCACACTCAATGTACCCAAATTAAAAAGAGCTCAGCGGGCACACCGAGCTGCAAAAAGTTCTGTAACGTTATTTGCATTGTCAGCTTTTTGGTTCCTGATAATTTCTGGCCTAAGTTAATTAGAAAATCAAGACAAATATATATATATATATATATATATATACATACACACATATAGAAAATAATCTCCATACTTGCTAGTGCAAAAATGTTACCAAAAATG
Organism: Crypturellus undulatus; assembly: GCA_013389825.1. Taxonomy (NCBI): domain Eukaryota; kingdom Metazoa; phylum Chordata; class Aves; order Tinamiformes; family Tinamidae; genus Crypturellus; species Crypturellus undulatus. Next base: position 618,703 of record VWPW01018073.1, read on the forward strand.
TTTGTTACCGTGAAACAAACATGCAGACACTCTACAGATGTACTTGAGATGCAGTGATGCAGTGGTGGTCATTAAATTGCTGATAAGTTAACACTGGGCATAATTAAATGCAATTGTTTCCATTATCTACCTGATAGCTATTCCCTCCTCTGCAAACAGGAAATGACTTCATGGGATCAATCGGGGAGCGCTGACATCTTAATGGAGATGCCTAGAATGCAATTCTGCCCCTACACAGCACAATCGTTCCCTGAGGTGTATTTCCTATTGATATTTTGTAAAACAGCCTTCCATGCAGTATATTTCAAGATCTGCAGAGCGTACTTTTGTGCCCTGACAGCTTCACGATGAAGCTGTACACTTGCTTACATAGCGTTTATTAACATTTAGGAGGACATGCACACAAACAGAGAAATGAAACTTAATCTTTAAGAAACTTCTCTTGCTAGCATGCCAATACTCCTAGCAGTAGAAGCACCTTGCCCGTGGTTTTCATTCTCATCTTTTTTGTTGTTTTTTTTTTACAGGTACTTCGTTATCTCAGTACTCCTTATATAGTCTATGCATAAAGGAATGCATACTTGGCCAAAGGATAGAAGTATGGAAATAACTAATACAAAGCCTGACCCTGGAGAGAATATATTATTTATGCAATAATGCTAAGCAGCAATGTTAGCTGCATAGAGAATCCACTGAGTCTTCTATATTAATAACAGAATCAGGAACCAAAATTATATATAAAAAAAAAAAATGCAGCCAATCAAAGTACATTTGGTAGTTCAAGAACAGAGAGAACACTAAAATGAAAAATATACTTACAGAAAGTGTAGGTGGAGGAAGCAGATAGCAAAGAACACTACTATTTTAAAAGTAGGGGGGAAAAAGTTCCCTCGGATGTCATAGGATGCTATCTGAGGATATCTAAAGCCACTCAGATGTCTGGAGTCACTTGAAAAACATTGCCACTCTCCATGACTTGCACTTTTATTAATAAAAAAATGCAGAGGAATGTCAGAGAGCAAGTTTCCAAGTGACACATGATAAATCTCACATGATTTTATTCTAGTTCTGACACAGCAAACTTGCAACATATTTCAGTTGCTGCTTTGCTAAAAATAATGATAATAAAAAGATCACTGATATTTGATTCAATGATAAAAAGTAATGAACTGTGAAAAAGTACTTCAGTGCAGTACTATATTAAAGGACATTTGCCTTTTCAATCTTTATTCTACAGGCCATTAAATATTTTGTTAAATTAAACTGACCCTGGGAACAAAAAAAAATCCTAAATTAAGATGGATATAACATAGCATTCAGTCCTGATCCTGTTCTCTAAAGTTACCATGGCAATAATACATAAAGCACAAGTTACTCCCATGGGAACTTGCAGAAGAACATCTTTTGAGCACTTCTAAAAGCATTTAAAGAGACTGATAATACAAACCTTTTATTTTTTTCCTAAAATGGAGTCATAAGTGCAACCAAGAGTGATGAGGTGGTAACTATTTAATTGACTGAATGGGTTATCTATCAAGAATTCTTGCAATGAGTGCTGTGAAGAATGCAGAATGATGCTGCCTGAAATTTAGAAGATGAAGTCAATTGCTTCTTTATCCTCTGAGTTTCTTCCCAGCTGCTCTGATTCAGCAAAACACTGGGAGCAATTTTAACATTACAGTCCAAACCGTCTCCAAGAAAAGATTCTCATTGGGAATCCATTTTGCCTTTAGCCCGTATGTATGTTTGCGTCTTAACTTTATCCTGTGCTTAAGTGCCTTGTAGAGCTGGAGCTGTGGTGAAGAGCAAGAAGAAGCCAATCTGAGCATTAGGAGCAGGTTTCATTCCAGGAAGATGAGAGAATTGCAATGATGAGAGAATTATGTATTTTTACTTTAGCAGCAATATAAACTGAGGGAAGGTGGTGATGAAAGACACCATGTGAGCCATTATCAGACAGCACTTGGCCATCTGTGTAAAGCTATGGTTTTGTTTAGTTACTTTTATGCTTGTTATGTATAGTGATAGATGGCAAGAATCAGGTTTTCTGCAACTCTGTTATTTATGGCTAAAATTTAGGAACAATAAAAGATAAGTGAGGTAGCTGTGGCCTAAATGATAACCATATGGATAACAAGATTTAGCATACGATAAGAAAATTTTTCAATGGGGTGAAATGTAGTCTGATGTCTATTACAGCTTATAACAAGGTATATTTTTGGCACTCTCTAGTTACCAAAGCAAGATAAGGAAGATTAAATGAAATTCAGTCACAGTGTGGGCTGATCTCCAACTGCTAAGCTCTGTGGGGCATATGTGGGGCTAAATTATCTTCTAATTACTTTTGTTCTATTCTAGATTTTTTTCCCTGTAACTTGCCACCCGTGGTTTGTAAGTAACTTAATGAGGTTTTGCAAATGATATAGTGAACATGTTACTTGGCTCGAGGGCATGACATGTATTTTTGATTTGATTCTGACCTGATTTCTGAACTGTTTACCTAAAATGGGATCAAGTATTCAAGGAATGATGAAGTTTTACTGTGCTAACTGGTAAGGATTTAATTTTAAGTTATCCTTAAATGTTTTGTTGGTGAAGAACTTTCAGCAGCTGGAAGGTACTGTGTTTTCATAAGTTTGTTTATTATTTTAAAAATATGCACAATCTTACAAAAAAGTATTAGGATATCAGCTTCTTTTATTCACTGCAGCTCAGATCAGGACAAAGAATTCATCTGAGTTGTATAGAATAGGTGTATAATAATGATTTATTGCTAAATTCTCAAAAAATTAGTCTGCAGGGTATCCTGTAGAGAGTGGGTTTGTTCTCTCATTTCTCAGTGTAAAATTGTAGATAAAAATATATGAAATGCCAGTTTCATTATTACTTTTTCATATAACCACTAACTTTAATTTTCATACAGTTGTTAGGTAATCATAACTGTGATAAAATTACTAGAGATGCCTGGTCTGTATTCTCTGTAGTAAAAAGCCAGACCATAACATGGTATTTTGAGCTTTGCTCCAAATTGTGTTTGTAAAGATTCCCAAATCAGAGAGTCATTATAAATGCTGAACTGGTATCCATGTTTTTTTTCTGCTGCACTCAATACATTATAAATTTAAAAGCTAAATTAATAACGGTACATCACTATCCTTTTCTTTTAAAAAGGTATTGTGCTTTATTTAGTGCATTTCATTTAAAAATATGATATACTGTAAAAGAAAGCTTGCAAATAATCAGTGATTCTTCAGCATTATGAAGTCAAACAGTAGAGTCCAGATAATAGATGATAATTGTTTCACTTATGACACTTATGACACTTAAGTCAAAAATCGACTAAGTGGTCATCCACAGAAATATATCTGAGCTCAATTACTATCGAATATTAGCAAAGGGCAAGATAGTTTATCCCAAATGGTGGCATTCAAAACAGTCAACCAACCAAAAAAAAGTGACCTAGACTATGGACTAAAAGAACCAGTATGTGGCAAGAACTCTAACATGGGTAAAAGGGATGGAGGAAAGCAAGCAAATGCTCTCATGCCTAACTGGTTATCTCCATGCCTGGGAGGTCTTGTTTCTTTCTGAAGAACTAGAGTTTAAAATTTAATTTTATCTTCAGTTATGTACAGATAGTATTCATGGAAATGTATGATTTATGAAAATGTAGTGAACAGTAAAACCACTGCTTAGCATGGAGAGGCAGGCTAGTATAATGTAAAACAAATAAGGATAAAATCAGGGAACTTTCCTAAGTGAGGGGAGAATGACATATTTGTTTTTTTCCCTTTTGAAGACCAAAACCAAAGGAAGAGTTGGGGAAAATCCTTTCAGCCTTCTTTATCAATGGATGTTTTTCGGTGACTGACAAGGAAGGGACAGTGAGAGGGCGACAATCTGTGACACAGGGTGAGCCCTTTTGTCCCAGTCCCACTCCCATGACTTTGCTGAGTTAGGGAGAAATACTTAATCTATGTGGCTATTTTAAGCACTGTAAGAAACATTTAGCAAAGTTGTAGATTCATTCCTGTTCCAGTACTATTAGAAACAAGCAACTGGGAGATCTACTACCAATACGTTCTAGTGAGTGCTTTATATTTGATTGGTTATGGCTTGCTGGAAAAAAACACTTCCCGTTGTGAAGATGAAGTACTCGGTTTAATTCTAGTTGAACCATGTTTACCATATGGTGTAAATTGGATTACGGAAACTGGAAAGATCACCTTGCTATTTTGATGTCACAATTAACAAATATTGGACCCAAGGACAAAACAATTATATGAATAATATTAAGTAGTTTAAAGCTGATTAGCTGTCTGGGTACAAAAGGGACTTAAAGCCTGCAGTGTAATTTAACTGCAAAGATAATTGTAAATAAAAATGGTATCAACAATATTTTGCTATTAGAAAAGTATACAGGTGTATTTTTTTGGAGCAGAGCTGCTTTAACAAACACATATGCTAAATTTCATCCTGGTACTTCCAGTCACATAAAGACCATCTGTTCATTCTTTTAAATTGCAATTACTGCTATTGACTGATTTATTTCATTAAGCTGTTGTACAAGTGTTTCTTAAGAGTTTTGCCTACATGAGAGTCCTCCTTTGGTAGAACAAATAGAGAGGAAATATGGCTACTACTAGCTGAAGCAGCTAGATGCTCTTACCACTCAGATGTCCTTTCCAGCATCCCTTCCCAAGGGTATACAGTATTCAGCTGCTGTTTCAAAACCTGTGCACTCCTTCTGCAAATATTTTGTAGCTTTTCTTAAGCATTCTTAAAAGGCATACCATAAAATGATGGCATGTTACAATGCAGAGCTACGACCCATAAATAAATAATTTATGAGATTAGAGTCATAGAGCTTCTTCAGGGAAGAAGAAATCTTACTTTTCACTTTTAAAGGCCTTTTCTCCCTATTGTCAGAGATTAAATTAGATTAGAAAAACTTTCATGAAAAATTATATTATCGAGAAAAGAATGGTATACATACTGTGAGTAATGGGAAATTTAGGAAACATATTTCATTGCAGAATTGTTACATTTCTTTTAAAAAAATGTGTCCACAATGCGTTAATTTGATCCACAGTTTAGGAAAACTGCTTATTAATAGGAAGATTTCATCAATGAATGAATAATGTTCTCTATGCTGGTTGGAAGAATCGATACCATTCTTGATATCATCTGATCGCTGACCTGATCATCTCTCCACTATACTACAGCAACACAAATTACATAGATTGGAAAAATCTATCAATCATACAAAAATGGCAGGTCATCTCTCCAGCACCACCGTGGACACAAGAAAAATAAAATAGACCTTTCATATTTTCTTCACTTCATGAAGAATAAAGTTTAAAGCCTCAGCTCTTAACTTCGAAATGCTAAATGGTCTGGGCAGTTGTAATTAAATCACTTCAAACTCTCAGACAAAGTCTGTAATAAAACTTTGATTCCTCTGGAACTGTCAGAAACAAGGGTAAGGATAATCTAGGCAGATAAGAGGGCTTTTTCAAGGATTAGTCAGATTCTGAAGTGAAATGCCAGCAGATCTACAGATTATCACATGCCACTCTACACAAAATAATTGATAGCACTCAGTGATAATTAGACAAACTTGGAGTTTGCAAGCACAACCAGGACACAAGCTGTGATCAGCACAAACATGCAAGCAGTTGTTTTAGTTGTCTTCCTCTTTTACTTTGGTACATCAGGGATGTATGTGTATACTTTTCAATAATTTTCATCTCTGATTAAATAAAATATCAGATTATAGTGATGAGCACTTTGAATTCCTACAAAGGCAATACACAGAGCAAAAAAATGATTTTTTTTTAAGATTTTAGTGAGAATACTTTTTTTTCCCTTCCTTTCCAACTTCTTAAACGTTCTCTTTAATGGAAACTGTAGGTATTGAGGAGTCTTATTTCTCCTAAAGACCATTAGTAATAAATATAGATAGTACTTTGTACTATTTATTAATTGGCTTGTAAGAATTCCAAATTAAAGCAGTTGATTTTATTATGAAAACATTATAAAATTTTCCATCAGAGAGTAGAAATTCTGCTTTCTCTGCATTTAGGTATAATGATGGCATTTTACAAAAGAATTCTGACTTTTTTTTTTTTAATTTTAAGGAAGGTTTGTAGGTATTTTTGTCCCTAGCACATGAGCTATATAATACTACCCACCTAATGCATTTTCTATCTAATCTTATTACTCTGAATTTCAATGTTAAAAAAAAAGATATTGCACTTATACAGTGCTCTTACACATATATTCACTGCTGTTACACATATATTCACAAATACACGTACTTAGACACACATCTTGTCCTTTTTTGATTGATGATAGAAAGACTAAAAGCTGTGTGCTGAGACAATGATGGTTTGCAGGTAGAGAGTTAAAAAGATGTATCTACAGTTTTCATTCCACTGGGAGGAGAAAGAAATTATCTTAATGGGTTAAGGAAGAAACCTTAGATAAGCAAATATAAATCTGTATTGGGATTATTCTCACTTTACTTATTTTGTTTTGATTACTTCTGTTAAATATCACTTACAGAGAAACTTCCTCAATATATCTTTCAATTTACTTAGTTATATTCATAAAGTCAAGGCAAGTGCTTTGGAAATAAATATGTGCTATATTTTTCACCGTGACAATTAGAACCATAAACCTCTGTTCCTAGCAAATTTTCTGTTATTGCCACAACTGCAAAGTTACATGTTCACAAAGTGAATGAGTTGGTGAGATCTACAGGGCAAATCTGAATAGGTTGACCCAGATGAGATAACCATGCATATGAAATACCAATACACACAATGAGACAGGATAAGTTTAAAAAGGACAGAACACCAGAACAATATTTCAGCTATCTGACCAGTCTTTTTTGTAGTTTTCTGTGGAGTTATAACCTTACAGCTATACTGCTGCAGCAGCTCCAAAGTCATGCAGAGCCTGTGTTGGGCGCTTGCTCCTTTAAGCATGATGCCAGCATCACTCAGAGGTGAGGAAATAGAGTTGCTGCGATTCATTCCCCAATCCTCAATCTCATGATACAATCATCACAGTGAAGGAATAAATATCTCGGACTGATTATTCAGTTCAAAATACACTCTTAAGGTTGATCATCGACTGAAAAGCAGCAAGACTGAAAAAACAATCATCTCACATTTATGCTTGTGACGTTACTGACTTCAATGGAGTTATTTCAATTTATAGCAACTGAGAACAAGCTACATTAAGCTCCTAGGTCTAAGCATTCGAACTGTTATCATAGTTTCTGAGGACACAAATCTTGCACAGAGTTTCTAACTTCTAAATGAATTTTCAAAAATACCTTTTTTGTTTTTTACTGGCTATTGCATTTTCTCATTTTGCAACTGTAGTTGCAAAACTACAGTTTGCAAAAGAAAAGGAGTTGTATTACTTGTACATACTTTTCCATGTGATGTGACAAACCAAATCTTTCCAACCAAACCAAAGCTTTCATTGCATCCATCTTTCCACTGGGAGAAAATCTTCAGACCAAATGTTGCCTATACAGCACTTGTCTTCAGTATTACTGTCTTTGGTGCCACTTGTGCAACCACTCTGCCTTCTTTTGGCAACAGACAAATGACAGGAGGGGATCCTTCCCCTCTACTCAGCTCTGGTGAGGCCACATCTGGAGCACTGTGTCCAGTTCTGGGCCCCCCAGTACAAGAGGGATGTGGAGCTGCTGGAGAGAGTCCAGCGCAGGGACACAAAGATGATCAGGGGCCTGGAACATCTGCCCTATGAGGAGAGGCTGAGGGAGCTGGGCTTGTTCAGCCTGGAGAAGAGGAAGCTGAGAGGGGACCTGATCTGTGTGTACAAGTACCTCAAGCGAGGCAATGAGGAGGATGGGGCCGGCCTCTTTTCAGTGGCGGCCACTGACAGAAGAAGAGGAAATGGCCACAAACTGAAATACCGAATGTTCCACAGGAACCTAAGGAAAAATTTCTTTCCTGTGAGGGTGACAGAGCCCTGGAACAGGCTGCCCAGAAAGGTTGTGGAGTCTCCTTCTCTGGAAATCTTCAAAACTCCCTTGGACACCACCATATGTCACATGCTGTAGGTGACCCTGCGTGTGCAGAGGGGTTGGACTAGATGATCTCCAGAGGTTCCTTCTAACCTTAACAATTCTAATACTAATACTAATTCTAATATCTAATTCAGCTGGATAGCCAGGTCTGACAGTTATAAAATGATCTCTTTTTATATGCAAAAAGACCCATTTGCCTAGAAAAGCTGGAAGACAGAAGCTTTGCTGAACCTTTCAGGGTGTTTGTATGAAGTCACTTCTCAACTTACGGCCACGCTTACAAAGTTGAAGGTTTGCTTTCTCTACAGTAATTCATACGGTCATTTCTCCTGGCCAGAAGCCTGACATTTTATGTTAATCATTGAAAAACTGCCATACCATTCACTTAAGTCAAGCTATTTAAAAGAAAGATTTATTATATTAGTATACTAATACGTAACTACTTAGGTATTAAAGCTCTGAATACACGTTACAGTGTTGTTATGTTTTCTATAGTGAAACATATCACAAGATTATTTAGAAGGCTTTTAAATACTTACATTTCATTTGCTGTAGTAGTTTTGCTTTAGGTTTCAATAGCACCATGGATATAACAGAAGTATTAGGAAGCCACTTACTTTTTACAACAGATTCAGTATTGAAATCTTTTCAATTTTAAATCAATGCATTATTTAAAAACTACATTAACTGTTAATTCAATTCATATCTTGCAGTTATGCAAGTGATTAAATGTGTTACATTTCCAATTCTAGAGGAAAAACACTTTTACTTGGTTGGAAATGCAGTTCTGGCAAAGAGCCACTTCTAATAAAACTGTACATTTTTCAGTATTTATTTTGATTATTAACACAAAAAAATTTAGATGACAAAGAAAACTCAGTTAATTTTCAACAAATTGTGCTTACTTTGAAGCATTTTTATATTGTGTTCATAAACCTTTAAAAAAATAATTTCTCAAACTAATCTATTATTTTCAAGTGCTAATTCCAATAGTTAATCAGCCCCAAATGAGCTGTTCCAATCCAGCATCCCCTCAGAGTGCAGAACTTCAAACCATGTCTGTCAAAAAATAAGGTGGACATTAGCATATCTCTCAGCAGCACTGTTTAACCCTAATAACTAAGCTGTTTATTGAACCTGAGATCACACTGTAGGGCTTTATCTGTGTTTGCTCCAATTAGATAAGATTCAACACCTGTGAGAGTGGGACTTTAAATTTGCTTTTTGAATTTTCTGTTTTCAAGCAATGACAAATTCTCTTCCCCTGAACAAACACAGGAACAAAGCAATTATCAGTGGTCTCTGAGTATGTAATGTACTTTCCAAAGGAACACCTCCAAAAGAACACAATTATCGTAATGTGCAATGGTTATTATGGCAGGGAGTCATTGCAAAAAACTCCAAAAAACAATCAAACCAAAACCAAACCAACCAAAACCCAACCAAAACTCCAAAAATCAACCAGAAGAAAACAGCCAACCAACTGGCCATCCCTGAAAAAAAAAAAAAAAGAAAAAAAAAGAAAAAAAAAAAGGAATGTAATAAGACCTGGAGCTTGATTCAATGACTCAGAGATCAGTACTCTGAGGTGAACAGAACACAAAATACTTTCCAAAAATAAACAAATCTCACTCAAGGTTGGATTTGAGTGGGTTTCATCTTACCTAACAGGCTCTCCTAGAGCAGAATTCAGATAATCTGAAATATACTTTTATAGCAGTTTGAGACTAATTCCACTTAGGAAGTTTCTATTTCCCTCCCCCATTTACCCCCCTCCCTCCTCCACAGACTATAAGCAGTCTGTATTTTCACTGCTAAGCTGAACCAGGACATTCTCTGGCCCCCTTGCACAGGTTGGTTGCATTCACAGTGCCTGATGCTTAGCTACTTGTGTAGTCTGAATACCCTTGTTATCTTACTGGTCCTAGTATATCACTATTATTTGGAGGTGTGTTCCGCAATTTCGGGGTCTTTCAAAGAAAGCACTAGGTGACATGGGCCGAAATCAGATGAGGAAACACGTTGTAAGGATATCAGCAGTCCAGTTCTCAAGGTGATTCCATGGCTGTTTTTTATTACACAACACACATGTAGCCAGTGATCAGCTCAAAAGCAGAGACCTGATGTTAAGTGAAATGAATCCTGCCTAAAGACCTCCAAGAGCTGCCTTATGTTAACTTTACAGTCTGGTCACTGTCTGGAAACCACGGGCATATTGGTTGTGCTCTCTGAGCATGGAGCTGATTCATGAGGACAAATGACTCCTAATCAGCTTCCTCCAACTGGCTCCCTCCTGCAGAACGATGTGTCCCAGCTCCCTAGTATGTGTTGGACTAATCACGAGAATCAGGCTCTCAGCTTTGCATTTTTCATTAATGATGATGAGTTTTTGATACCTTTTGACTTAACTCAGGCCAAAAGATCGTATGTCTAAATCCAATGACGCAATGAAAAAACGATATGGGGAGAAGCTAGAACCCAAATCAGAACTTTTGTGAGAAACAGACAAATATGGGCTAAATAAAGCCAAATCATGGAAGGAAAAAGAAAGGCAGAGACATACGCAAAGCCAAAAAATCAACCCACAGCATTAATCAGACACTCCAAATCAACTTATGCCTTCTATGATGGTCTCACATATGTGGAAAACATAGTAAAGGCAGGTGAAACCAAGCTATTAACTTGAAAACAAATGGGATCTGCACGTGTACCATCAGTAGCATTTATATTTACCGAAAATGGTAATAAGATCTGGATCAGATCTTATTATTTTTCATGCATATTGTGCCAATGTATAAACTACAGGATTTATTATTTGATATACTTAGTATATCTAATATCTAATATCAGTGATTTTCTTGCTCCTCACCCTGAAAAAAAAAATGTGAACAGATTTGAGATTATAGACTTCTATCCCCTATAATTGTGTATCTTAGTAGATGAGACTTCAGAGATTTTGTTTTATTTCTTTTTGTTTTGTTCTGTTCTTTTCTAGTTCAGAGTAATGAGGTTCCTGCAGGTGGAACACAACCCACTGCCAATTTTCAAATATGATCAGACAGGACCCTACGTATATTAAAAGGCCAAAATCTGTGAAGAAATAATAAATTACGGATTACTTTTATTTTCAGCTTGAAGTATTGGTGAGCTGTTTTCTTAGCATTTTATTTCTCTATCACCCTCAGTCACAGATCTGTGTATGGCAGGCTTGTAGCCCCTTTTCTATGTAAGCCACAATAACGATTGTAAGGTGCAATTTGTCAAGTTTGTGCTTTTACAGAGAATAATCATGTTTCTGCAGCCTCCATGGACTTAATTTTTTCAAAACATCCTGACACTTAGAGAAGATGTGAGAGCCATGCACAGAGAGTCACAGTCAGCCTAGCAAAATTCATGGGTGTGTGGGTGTCCACGTGCATGCACGTGTGTGCATATATCTCACTGCCTATCCACCTGTTATCTATCCATCTCTAGAGTCTCTAAACAAGTTGTTATCCATCTCTCTTCAATCATAAGTTAAACTGGGGTTTTATTTATTAGTTTTATAGTGCTGATGCTATGCTGGGCAGATTGACTTTTAGAAGACTTTTCCATGGTGCATTAAATGCTAACCAGCACCTTTTACTATGTTCATGATCATACTTAAAGCCCTGATTGCTCATTTCAAAATGCACAGACCAGTAGAATCAGAGATGTACTACCAAAGGAGGAATTGACCTAGAAGCATCCCAAATGCCACTTGACCCAGCTACAAAGGGATAACCCATCCAAAGTTCAGAGTCAGAGACAGAGCGCATGCTACAGATAAAGAAAGTATCATGTTTTGTACATCATTTTGATAGGTATGACTTTCACCTTTCAATCATGTATTTACCTAGGAATATTCAGAGTTGGGCTAAGAAAAAAAATGTTATATTTTTTGAACTAAGTATGGATTAGTTTTTCTGTATTTATTTATTTATCTATCAAAGTCATGTTACCTATCAAAGTCATGGTTGCCATTATTTTACAGTTAGGACAGCTACTCATCCGAGAATGCAACAGAACAAATATTTGTGCATATAAAAATGTGAAAGGCGAACATTCTTCCAGAATTCATAAGGTATTAACTCCTTTTTTTTGTAGGATTACATAACTGAACACTAAACATTTGGTGGGTGTAAGGGCTGAAAAAGGAAATGGAACAAGTTTCATCAAGGAAAAGAGAAACACTCCCTAAATCATGATATGTCCTTTTATAGCATAATATTGTTTGGAACTTAGTTTAATGCCACATCATTGAAGGTTAACATTTGAGAGATTTACACATTGTTGAAAGTTGGTTCATTTCCATACATGACTTCAGTTCCTTAAAAACAGTTGCAAAATAAATGTATTTATAAATACATACACAACAGTGCTTATGCGGACAAAATTCCTTGGCTTAGGCACATGATGGCTCATGTTTCCCATTTGTTTTTTTTTTCCCTTTAGGGAAAAAATTTAATTGTATGAGTTTAAAGCAGAAGTGTAGGTGTTTCCCTAAAATGGGGAAGAACTTACTCATATGCTTCCATTTAGATTATTTGTATTTGGACTTAAGAGTCAGCTTTACATTACCTTTACGTATGGTTTTCCTCAGTAGGAATATTTTACCGAATCAGGATATGCATGAATACTGTGTTTGAAGCTCTTGCTTATCTGCTAATGTAAACTTTTAAGCTGTTAAAATATGTCCTTTCCGCAAAGTTATTCCACCTAGTTAATAAACATATTCTGCAAGTTAAGCTGTGCATAAAAGATCGGTTTACTACTCTCCCATATATTCAATTAATCCCCAGTTACTCAAAGTTTTCCCAGTCTCAGTGAGAGAAACATTCATATCTCTGGAAAATAATGATTTTTGTCCTTTCAAGTACACTCACCATATTAAAGAGGTTATAAAAACCATATTGAAAAACTTGTGCTTAAAAATGAATAATTTTCCTGGATTACATTCTCATTACCAAATGTTCAGAAACTCTTTTACCTTAAGCCTAGCAGCATATCACTGCATGCTTTTGAATACATTTTCACATACAAAATTATCTCAGCCCTGGCTATTAGAATATTAACTGTATAAAATTAACATTTTTGAATATAAATTTCAATAGCAACAACAGGAAAACTTTTTTCGATGAACTCGCCCTATTGTACTTCAACAAAATATTTCAAGGAAACACTAATATCTACAGCATAAAGAAAAATAATTGTGTGTAATGAATCTAAGTCAAATTTTAATTGTGGTATTCTGGAGTCTGAAACACAGCAGATGGACTCAGTAAATTAATATTTATCTATCTGACAGAAAAAGCCTTAAAAAGTAGGTGTTTGTTTTTTATTTGTTAATGAGATATGATGCTGGTAATGTCATTCACAAACAAGTCTGTTTCAAGCATAAAACCTGAAAAAAAAATATAGCGGGCATGAATACATTTTAATATAAACAAGGTCATTACTATACTGACCTATGCAGAATATTACACTGAAACACTTAAAATAAATAAGGTCACCTAAGCATGAAAAATGATCTCTCTCTTTTGAAAAATAAACTCTGTCCAGTTTTGAAGAGAATCACAATATATCATTCTCCTACATGCGGTGAACCACTCTAATTATATTTGCCTTTTTTGCTGTCTAAAAGGAGGGAATAACAAGGAATTTTGTACTGACTTTATATGCTAAACTGATTTGTTAGTTCAGATTTACGTGAAAATATTCCTCATCCAGCAGAAAAACAACCTGTTACTGTCAGTTTGAACTTTCCCCACTTTGGGTCAGACAAGCCCATGCTGATAAAAACAATTTTCTGCCAACTTAACTATCAATTCTCAAGATTGTTTTTCTCCTCAACAGAAATATTGCAAAGTTTTATCCACAAATTTACTTTCTCTCTCCACAAACTTTGTGTGGACCTGGCTGGGGATACCTATAACTTTCTGAAGGTTGTAGTAGTCTTTCTACCTTCTTTTCTTTCACTTTACCTCATAGTGAGGAGCAAATAGAAGGCCCAGAGAGTGTCAATTGAGTAAATCTGATGCATATAAAGCAGTGAGATAAGGAGTCTTCTGTGATTTATACAAATGAATGTAAAGAACAAAACATTAAAATCTCCAGAAACCATATCACTTTTCATTTCTTCTGTCTATAAAGGCTGACTGAAAGCCACACACAATATTAAACACACCTTTCATTACAATTGATGGAATGCACATGTCCTTTAGACTCTTGTAAAAATCTCCATCTACATGTATGTAGTCCGTATCCACACACAGATTTATGAAAATCTTGTTATAATGGAGATTTCTTAATATATTTTTATAAATATAGTTATGTCTTTATAAATTTATACATATTTATATACCTACTGGTGCTCTTGTGTACACTTTACATTAAGTTTTCATTTAAGTAATAGCCAAAACACAGCTCCTATTCAAAGATCTAATAACCATAATTTAGTGCTTTCTTTTTGAGTACTATTAAAATAATGAGGAAAAGGAATGCCACATTTCACATGTGCAGGTCATGTGCAGGTCCAAGCCTTTACTCCACCGTGGAAATGAGGGGAGAAACAGAAGAAGAGGATAATAGCATACTAAATCCGCAACCATTAAAGACATAACAGTGAAGTCTCATCAAATACCTATTCACATAAAAATAGTTTTTCAGTTTATGTGCAATTTCAATGAATACATACTAGGCAGGTTATTTCATGTTTAGACCCATATTTCATAATGAATAAATTATTCGATAAATATAATTTATTAAGTCTTTAGTCTTTTTCTTCTTTGCATTTTTCTGCAAAGAGAATTTTTTAAGTTTGGGCACTTATACGTATCACGCTTTTAGCAATCTATGCAAAACAATATATGTCAGCCTATCACATCCTGAACTTTTCTCTGCAGCACACAACAAACGTCTGCAATTCTGTCGGCCTGACTGGTCACGAATATCACAAGACACTGCCTCAGTTCCTGCACTGACTACCAGCAGAGGCAGAGATAAGAATTTAGGTAAATCATTTCTGATGTGATGATTTCGGCAAGCTTTTGTACACATTTTTACAGTTGTATATTAAATTTTCCTGGAAGAACTTGAAAGCAAATTCAGTTATGTCGCTTAGATGCTAACAAATGCTTTACTTTTTCCTGTTCCAAATATTCCTATTTTATTGACTGTATCTTGCTCACCGTGTCCAACCAATGTCCTATATTCTATCTGTCTTTATCAATTCTTCCCCTCCCTTCCATTATCTGTATGTCTCAAGAATCATACATTTTACTCACCCCTTTTACCAAACAGCTCTTGCCGTTTATGTTATTCTCCCTGATTTCTTCACAGAAATTGCTAAGCTTTTTTTTTTCAGTCTCTTCACTCTCCTGAATCTACACAATTAACTTGGAGCACGCTAATCAGCTCACATATTCTTTATACAGATATCCTAGCATTTCTCAGCAGTGGACTTATCTGAGAGCACAATTTTGTTAGTAGGGTTAGATTTCTCTGAAGTTCTATTTTTTCTTTTTTCTTTTTTTTTTTTCCCCTTGAGTTGCCCAGATAATCTTGTATCATCTTCAAATACGGAGATTTTCTTCTACGCTATTAGGCAGACAGCTCTGCATTTACTTCAGAACCTTGTCCTTGACTGTAAATAGCCACTTGTGAAGGTCTTCATCAGAGACTCTTTAAAGGCAAAAATGGATCATGCCACCAAGTTTCTCCTTATCAACCGCTTTAATCTACTAAAGTTCTTTAAACATGAAATGAGAGACTGTTTTGTTTTGTTTTTCTCCAGACACTGTGCTGATACTCTGTGGTAATGTGTTCATATTTTTCACAATTTTATACTTCATTTGCCTTTTAACTATTTGACTTGAACTGAAATAAGATTTACTAATCTCTTCTGAAAAAAAAATAGGTGCATGTATTTTAAATACTGTAAACTTCTATCACAAAAGTCTTTTTTTTTGGAAATAAAAAAGAAATATTTACAAACATATAAAATAGGAAAAGAAGCACTGTGATTAGTCAGCTAAGAAGATGGTTTATTACCTGAGGTCAAACTTCTTTCTAGTGACATTTGAGGAATGGCAGTAAATAAGTCATTTCAGGCAGAGGACTAAGCTGACTATAACTGCAATAACAGATGGATAAAAACTGAAAGAATGGCAGCTGAAAATAACACGACTTCAGCATTCAGAGAGAGGCAGTGCCTGCCCTTGGCAGCCTCCAAAGGAGCAGTCCGTGTGCCACCCTTTCCCTCGCCGTTCTTGCTCTGGTTTCCAAGGTTTCTGTATAATGATTTATATTGTTAAAACTAAAAAGATGAAAGATCTTCGGGTTAATAAGAACCAAATAACAGCACTGATGCTTAGCAGTGTCTTTTCAAGAATGGTATTAATAGCCTGGTAAGATTCATTTAACCTCTCATTTTAGTCTGACCTAGCAACAAAGGAGGATATATTTTTATTTGACTTTTTAAGCTGTTGCTGACAAAATACCATTCTGCATCCAATAATGACGAAAATGTTCTCATTTTCAGGGAGACGGTTTTATCTCTAGATTTCAGGGAGGGGAGAGAGCACATTTCTGGCCCAGCTTACCTAGATAAAGTGATTCTGTCATCATAAATTAAGGAATTTGCTATAACTTTCTCTGTTGCCTTTGATAAGTAAATGAGCTCTATTAACAACCTAGTCACAGGCAAGAAGAAAATAACTAAAGTCCCCTAAGAAGGTAGTTTGCCCAGTGCTTTACATCATTTGAACCTTTACAGATATTTGTAAAACTGACATCTCACTCTTTCTGAGAGAGGAAGAACTAGACCCCCTTTCCTCAGAACTGGAACTGGGCCAAATTTTAAGATTTTCAAAAACAAAATATATAATTCTATCTGTATCTACATTTTGGCTATGTGGCCCTTGTAATGTGCTCTTGGGAGTGACTCTTCCTTTAACTGAGTCCAGAATGAGTCAAGCCGCTCTGCTCTTTACAGGTGAGTCTGGATGTGTCTTCAGGTTGTATGTAATTCGGATGGAAAGAAAAAAGTATGCCACAAAGCCCTTCAGTGCCCCCAGACGCTGTTCTCAGAGCACATGTTTATCTTGCCGTGTGACACCGCTTCTCCTCCAGAGCTCCACAGAGCTCACGTGCATTTTAGCACATTGTGGCAACCCTTTTAGAGTTCTTTGCAAATTAATATATCGGTACGAAATGCACGGGATAAATGGCTTCCTTGACATCTGTCAAATTTTTGCTTCTGTGGAAGTGGAAAGCATGTGCTGCCGGCTGAAAGATGGGCAACCTCCTTGCCTGTTGGAGCAAAACATGGAGCAGCCTCTGCACAGAACCCCTCCTGAGCCTGATCTGCAGAAGGACACACTTATTCCACTCCAAAAGGGTTTCCAGGGAGTGATTTTGTATGCATGAAGTGTGAACAATTATAGAGAACAGGTTTCTGGAATGAGAAAGGGAATGACTCAAATTGATAGTGGAGGTGCAACCTTTGTGACAGCTGCATAAATCCACAGCGCTGGCATGGCAGACTCCGCTCAGGACACATCATTCCTATCCTAGCTTGAAGGAAGGATGCAATGAATGTTTCCAAACAAAATTAAGTCGACATAAAGTTCTCCTGAAGACTTTATTAGTATATACATTTTATACATATATATATATGAACACACACACATATATATGTATTTTAATGTAATTGGCTTGCTGTTCACAGCAATTATACAATTCTCTCATACATGGAATCTAGAAATAATATCTCAAAACTAGCTATCTCTTTTTCAAAATATATGATGTCATAAATATAGATACAATAATATTTGACATTTATCCCTCCTGTGTAGCTATTTTAATATTTCACTTTTAACAACTTTTAACTTTTATATTCTCTCCGCTAAGGTTACCCAAGACACATCAACGTCTGTGGCAGTCACCACTTTTATGCCTTTCTAAATGCTTCCCTCTCAGAAGCACTATAATGAGAAACTGTGGAGTAACTAAGAAGAAGAAAGAAGAATTCAGGCATTTGTTACAGAAATACATACCAGCCATTCTCAACAACAGAGCACTGCAAATTAAGTAAAAGATGGGTAAATAGAATGAAATAGTTCTCAACATTTTTGAAATGTTGAAATGTTTTCACTGCCTGTGTGTAGGCTATTGATACTACACAGTGAAATGTATCTTAGAAACAAAATGTAAGCTTAATTGAATTGTCCTGACAGTTTTTCTTTCCTTTCTTTTTTTTTTTCCTCTTATTTAAAACTTAGAAACAGATACAGAATTAGAAAGAGATATTTACATCTCCTGTTCTCTCTTAGTGTCTCCAGCAACTATATAAGCATATTGGAGCATTCACACATTTATGCACATCAAAGTACAGGAAACATTGAAAACTCCCAGAAACAAAAGTTTATTCAGGCAAAGAACTGAACATGCATTCTTCTAAATTTACTGGCATAAACAGTGACTTTGATATCAATGCAATTAACTGGACATAGTGCATCTTAAAACCATCAAAGGCCATCATAAGAAAATAGAGCTTAAAAAAATCTGGAAGTTAGTGAAACATTGTAAGGTTATTTAAGTATGTTAGGTGCTTTAAAATATGAACGGTAGGTTCATCATGAAACTCCTGGACTGGAGAATTATTTTACTAAAACTTTGAAAACTAAATAAGAAATATTGTATTGCTTTGATTCGACTAAGACATAGCTTGCTTTGTTTCTTTATTCATCTCATGGATCAGAACTGACAGACTTATTCAGAAAGCTTACAGATGCCAAACGAACAATGAGAAATGAAATCATGCCAAAGGAGAAGACCTGAAATACTTTGCTCCATTCAGTTAAAACCTTTCTTAAACCATGTATCTGTAATGAAATAACAAAACTTGTTATGAAATGTTGTGAATGTGAATAAGTTTGAAAGGTTTTTTAAATGTCCCTCTGGGATTGAAGTTAAAATTAATTTTCTGATAAATTAGCAATAGAAACTCTAGGCCGTTTCTAGGCCTCTCTAGGTTTTTTTTCACATTAGCTTGGTGAAAATATATCATCCAAGTAATTAATCGTCACTGTTCTGTATTCTAAATTTTTCCTTCTAATGTTGTTCTAACATGCAGAAGTTGGAATGTTTCCCTTGTTTCTAAAGCTCACCAAAGATATTCTGATTTCTGAACATCCAAGATGTTGCCAATGTATCTTCAAAAGAAGGGCTAGTATTCCATCCAATGGATCATAGTCTGCCTTTGCCTCTTCTTCTGTCTTTTCCCACAAAATTTCTCTTATCTGCTCCAATGGATCTGTACAAGGCGGCTTGTGATCCAAACTCCTGCCCTGTCAGAGGTTCTTGGTTCCTAAACATAAGCACTACAAGCTGAGCCTGCTCTTACCTGAGCTACAGCAGTTTGAGAATGTCATAGTTATCAAAAGCTAAGAGTGGTAGAAATTATTTCTAGAAGTATGTTCCAGTTGGTTTTCTGACCTTACTACACTCAAAAATGCAATTTGAAAATTGTGCTGATGGGCAAGTTTTTTCTTCCAAATTCATAACATCATAGCAAAATAGTCAGTTGTGCCTTTCCTGTTTTACATGTGCACATATGACCCTGCAGCTGTAGTAAGTGTAATTGCCCACACAATTATTTCAAGGGAAAATATTATAATATTATAATGCATTCATTTGTCTGACACATGTCACATTATGCTTTCAGACCTACTGCATTTCCATTTTGAAATATAACATTACAAACTTACAAGGTTGACATAAGAATCTGCAATCCTTGCGCCTGGTACCTAACAGGCATCAGGAAAAACCATGGTGTCTCCTTGAATCTGCTTCAGCAGCTGTCTGCTCAGCGGGAAGAACCAACTTCCACATTCCAGTAACTACTAATTACCAGTGAATCACAGCTTTCCCCTACCTCCCCGCAATCTCATTTCAGTACAGCTCACAAAATGCAGGAAAGGTTGTGGACAATGCCCAAACGGGTATTTTCTTTACCTTTGTGCATTCATTGAATCTCTGCGGGGGAATACCCTGTGCTAAAATTCAGGAGCTTTTGCTGATAAGAGTAGCAGGGTTTGCCTTTAGGTTTGTAGTTTATACTTTTAAGAGTGCCATTAATTTATTTGTATTTATTTATATATTAAATCTGATTTAATATATTTTTGCAATATTACATGCATATTTTGAAATATAATGTTTAATATATTGACTAACAGCCACATTTTCTGGTAGAAGCCTTCTTTAAAATCAGAATGAAGGCACCATCGCAACGTAGAAGTTGGGACTGTACTGGCTTTCTTCTCTAAGTGATCCAACGAGAAGCAGTCAAAAGCTATTTAGTGACTGACATTGACATAACTTTGCCAGAAGCAAGTGAAGCAATTATGAGACCTGCTTTGGGTGCAACTGAAACACCTTGATAAGAAAGCAATGAAAAATGACACATCACGCCAACAGAATGGTTTCGTCAGCACAACACTAAATCAACATGCATGTTTCTGGCACTCCTCTTTCTTCCGATAATAGCAAATCCAAGCAGAGAGGAGGACTGATACTGCCAGTTTTTCCTTCTAGACTCGAAATGAGCTAAAATCAAGCATGCCTGTACACAGTCATTTGGTTCTTTGTAACTAAGGTGGTTTCAATTTAGTGCTCCATAAACCACTTCATATTTTAATCCAGCGTGCCTGTGGTTGGTATAAGAATATAATCTGTTTGTCTGATTTCTCCTTCACTCCCTAAAATAAAGTCGCTATGGATGATGACTATTGAGATCAGCCAGGATATCACAAGAAAAATAAAACTAAATTTGGAAAATAGGTTACTTGATGCTCTATGCCTCATACAAGCAGTCTGAATAATAGGAAGAGTCAGTGAAAGGAGAAACACCGTATACTGGTCATTTAGGCAGAAAGAAAAGGCTTCTTTATGCCAAGGAATTAGCTATATTCCCATTTGTGTTAAAAAAATAAGATCTACTCCCAAGAAAGTATTCATTTCTGTGACTTCTCAGATTTCAGATGTTTTCTTGTTCATTAATTTCTTTCATTTTCCAAGGTTGACCAGAAAATATCTTTAGATTAATAAATAGATTTTGTATTTCTGAAAAAAAGAGTATTTCTAAGAATCCGCTGTATTTTTTCCTTCCTTTTCACCTATAGTATCAGTGGTAACAATATCTTTGATAACATATTTGGGCAAACTGCTTTTATACAATTCAAATTTTACCATGTGTGGCACTTATAGGAGTTTCAGTAAAGCAACAAAGTATTTTATTCCAACAAGAGCAGACTAGAATTTTTTTCCATATTTCTACCTTTTGCCAGGCTGAAAGATCTTCTGCTTGTTCATGCCTATTATAGTAACCCAATGTAGCGATATATTACCTAAAACAAATAATGGAAACATTATAGTAGAATAATATAAGAAGTTTTCCAAAGGTGCAAGTGGTAGAAGAAATGCAGCATGGCACTTCAGTCATTGTTTTAGGCTACAAGGATGGATCAAAGAAATCTGAATAAATCTGTGGAATATATGTAATAAAGACAATCATTTAATGCTAGGGAGCAAGGTAGAGGTTAAGAATATTTTTAGTAAGAGAAGCAAAAAAATTTAAGAATATTTAAGAAAAGTAGTCCAGGTAAAGAATGTGGGTAAAGTTTTCCTGCTTGCATGAGAAGACTATAAAGCTTCTCAACTGACCTTCCCATTTCTTTCAATATCTTAATGAGGAAACCTTCATGAAGGAATCAAAAAAATGAAACAAAACATACAGATACAACAGCTTTCTACACAATCACATATTGGCATATATTATGAAATCAAGAGGGGAAGTCTAGGTGCTTCAGTAGGAAAGGGCATTATAAATTGTATGCATTTTGAGAAATATGTCTAAGCATTTTGCTGCTTAATGAATTATGTTGCTATATAAAATGAAACAAACAAGCATGAAACTCCAGTCTTTCTACAAGCAGAATGTTACTACAGATTCAAGAAGTTGGTGTTCATAAAGTGCTATAACTGAGGCTGAAAAAACTTTTAAAATACTCCTATCTACTTCTAGCAGGAAGCAAACAAATGTTTGAATTCTCACAGCTACTGAATCTACTAAAAATGCCAATAGCACTAGAAAACTTTAGCCAGTTGTATATACAGCAGCAATATCAGCTCTGTCTACAGTAACGGCAAATAGAGTCACATTATTCTAGTACTCAATTTATTTATATGTAACCTCTTTATACTTACTGCTGTATACATAAACAAATATTGATTTCTGCTAAAGATTCACTGACCTGACATGCCCATTGCTTGGGCACTATGCAATGTAAATACTAAAACTTGAGGTTGGCCAGGAATAAGAGATAATATCTGTCATTATGCTTATTACAGTATCAGTTGCAAGGGAAGGTTTTTTTTTTTTTTTTTTTAAAGGCAATGCTCCTGCCTTGCAGCACCAATCATCTGGTCTATAGGCTTCATTAAAAAAAAAAAAAAAAAGAGAGAATTTTGTTTCAAGAGGATATTGTTTTCAAAACAAGAGCTTGAGAATATAAGAATATATTTGACAGAAGATGTGAAAATTGTTTCAGTTATCATTTATTCTAAATGCTTCTTTTTTGTCATTATCTTTCCCTTTTAAACTAGAATTATTTGCAATATATGACAACATATCACAGTTTCAATTCAACCCCCTAAGGACTACATTTGCTGAAAGACAGACTGTTTATATTTTCACTTTATAAGCTAATAAGCCAATAAGTCAATAAAAAAATAAATAAATAGAAATCTACCTCCCCAAATCAGTTTAAATTCATTAATGGGTTAAATTCATTAACTTAGGAGCTAGAAACAATTTTGAGGAGTTCAGATTTGGGTCTATACTGGCTATAGCATGGCTATATTGTCTGCAGTCCTGGAGCTAGATTAGTCAATTTTACTTTGTAGTTCCCGCCATCAAACTTAACCGTACGACATAACTAAGCATATTGACTACCGTAGTGAAATACCCCATTGCTTTGGCTAATCAAGCCACAGCAAAAAAAAAAGCAACAGAAAAATCTTTCAAATGATATGGTCTTTGTTTGTCAAGGCTTTTCTATGCCCTTAAAGTCAAAACTTGCACATTATAGTCCTAATGTTTCCTTCCTGCCATATTTATTTAATTTTAGAAATGGCCAAGAGATCGTGTTTGTATATTGAAGTTCCTCAGCCAGAAAACATACATTGCTGTGAGTCAGGATTTGTTTGAAAAATATTATTGAAAGGGGAGAAAAAAAGATTGCTCTATGAGGAAGCTATCTGTTGGTGTACGATTATGGTGTAACTGTAGAAAGCTTAGATTCAGATATATGGAAAAGGATCAGATGGGAAAGGGTCACAATAGGAGGTCAAGGGTCCCATTTAAGTGATGGGAAAGAATGACATTTTTGTGATTTGCTCTTCATTTTCTTCATGTACAGGCATGATATGAATACACATATGTAGACACTCTGCATCTG
Organism: Crypturellus undulatus; assembly: GCA_013389825.1. Classification (NCBI taxonomy): domain Eukaryota; kingdom Metazoa; phylum Chordata; class Aves; order Tinamiformes; family Tinamidae; genus Crypturellus; species Crypturellus undulatus. Next base: position 642,313 of record VWPW01018073.1, read on the forward strand.
TATACATACAAAACATATAAATCAGTCACTGCTATGATAAGTCTGACCTACTTCTTATCCATGCATATACTCACTTTTTTCTCACTAGGAGACATATAGATGCTCATACCTATCACAGTTCAAAAGCATAGGAATGAGGAACATGTGAACTGACCCTCAATAAATCAAATGCTAAATTTTGTAAACAATAAAAAACAAAAGAAAGAAACAAAAGAATACCTATCGTTCAAACTGCTAATATTGACTTATGTAAGTTTTGTTTTGTCTTTTTAAATAATATTTTAATTAATTTATAGTGTATCTATACCTAACTTGCATCTGGTCTATTGTACTTTGACAATTCCACAGATTTTTTCTCTATATTACACAATTCCTAATCTAATTTGAACTGAGCAAGCTGTATAAGCAGGTTTATAGAGAGGTCTATCCTCTCAAAAACTACTGAAAAGTCTATACATCAGAGCAATTAGGAAACTACTTTCTCAAAATAAGTAACATTAAATATTTTTGACAAGTAGAAATGAATTGAGATTCATAAACTCATACTTTTTATTTTATTAAAGAGATTTTTCTTCTGAACGTCATTACATTCAATAAAATGACTATAGTGGCATTTAGCTTGGAATATTCACCAAAGGATTGCATAATTAAGTTCTGCATAAACTTCACTTATTTCTAGCATATTTTTCTAGTCTCTTTTGTAAATTTTATTAAATGTATTCAGATATCTCTGTAGTAAATACATTTGTTTTAATTTACTGGATATAGAGTCACTGGACAGTCCCTTTACCCATGATGATTTTGTATATCATCTCAAAGAAAATCTCAGAAGATTTCCAGGAGAATGTTTCCTTGAATAATAGTGTTAGTGCTAAAATTGCCTATCTTATCAAATAAAGAGGTATTTGGGAAAAGGCAAGAGAAATCCTCTGCTCTGTTTTTAGCTGTGAAAATACTATGTTTCTGAAGAAAATTTTCTTTTTTCTTTCAATCATTCTGTTTGCATTAGTAGCTCCCTCCATCCTGGGTCCAGCTATAAAAATTCCTTTGACTTTTTTCTCATATTGAATTTTCAGGCCAAGACATCATGATTAAAGTATTTCTTAAACTATTTAGCTTTATTAGGGTTACAAATACCAGCCTACACAGAGCAGTTGCAAACTAAAAAGGGTTTGAATAAACGCTCTTTATTTTCTCTACCAAACAAATCTGATAGAGAAAGAGAAAATCTTCCATTGCAAAACAGATTTCATTTAAACTCAATTAAATTCTATCAAGATTAATATTGTTTCCTATAAACTTTGGTGGAAAAGAAGTGATTAGGTCAGTAACATATTGACTACTCTTCTGAAAATGTTTTTCAGAGAGAAACAGAATGAAAAGAATATTCTTCAACTTATTTCATTTTATATAAGCCTGTGATGTATGATTTTCATGTAGATTGACCATCTCTTCACATTGATTTTTGAAAGATGATTTATCCCATTTTCAAACAGAGGAGTCACTTAGGAGGACTCACTAATGTGAGTCCTCACATCAGAGGACTTTTAGTATGTTGATCTTATGTTTAGGCAATTGAATTGCACTTAGATTTCCATTGACTACAACCAAACTTAGATACCTAATGCAAATTTTTGCACCAACATTTAGACACCTCTATCTAGCCCCGGGTAGTGATTCATTGTCAGGCAGTAGATTCCTAAATTTAATTTTTAAAAGCATTTTTATAGACGTGCATACATAGATGCGCTCCAGAATAAAATCACAGAGACTTGTCAGTAAATTTGTTCTTGAAAAGGTAATTTTATGGCTTTCATTATGCATCAGTGTCACATGATACTACCCATAGAACATACAAAAAGGCTGATGGGACTTTTCATATTTATCAAAATAAATTTTGGATCATCCCAAAATGAAAAAAAAAAAAGAAGTATTGGCAGACAACTTGCTTTTATATGCATTTTGTGTAAGATGCAGTCTGATGGAAAGGGTCTATTTTGGATTTTACATTCTGTTTCAAAATTATTCAAGGCTTTAATTTGCAGGTGTTCAAGGCATAGAATTTCTGCCAACTTTATGAAAAATCTGGTATTGTGGTGTCAAACCTCTAATATATGGCTTCATTGGGGATCAGTACACAATATTTATGCTAAACAATATATTTCATGTAAGTCTAAATTTAGTCTCATGAAAGTAGGGTGGTCTATTACTCCATATGAATAACAAATGATACCATTCAAGAATTGCGCTGGAGTGGATATTCACAAAATAGTATTTGATCTATATTAGTAAAGCACATAATGACATCTTTATACAGACTGTATAATTTTTCAGTCCACTGTCTCACTGGATATAACCACAAAGATCAAAATATGTAGTCATTCACTGTTCTTAACAAGAATGATATAGTCGCTGAAAGGTCTCATCAACCTAAATGCCCATGACATTTCCACTTGAGTCCTGGCAATATAAAGGCAAATGCTGATTAAATTAAAAGCCTACTGTTATTTAGAGCACATGCTTTTAATCTGAATAAAGAGGTCATTCAGAACTGTCCCAAACCATACTTAGTGATATATTAATCATATATACACCATCATCATCTTATCATAGTCAGCATCTGTCTCTTGTATATACTGCCTTGTAATCTGGAAATCACCACACCTGTTTCTGCCTTTCCCACTGTAAATAACCATATTCAGAAAGAGCTGCAACATACTTGTAGCATATTATGTATACTATATCAAACAGGTTCAGAAAATACAGGATTTTGTGGGGAGAGTTTTATGTAACCAGATTAGTTGTCCTTAGACTACACCTTTTAATAAAAATTGCTCCTATAGTGAATATTTTATAGTTATTTCCTGCTTTAGGAAACAAATCTGTTAAATCACAGATTATTCAAAATATAATACCAGGAAATAAAAATCAAAAAGAGAAATCAGACTTTCACTTTTCAGAAATCCCAAACTCAATTTAATCCCGATTTTCATATGACAGCTTCCTGTTTATTTGCAAATTACTTTATATTCAGACTTATATCTGTAATACAGCTATAAACCCTCCTGTATGTTTCATACAGGATATGATATTCTATGATGTTCACATTCTGTAGCACAACCGAGCCCTGAAGACTGTCATTTCTGAAATGACGGACTAGTCTGTCATTAGAATAGATCTTGCCATTGCTTAATATTTTGTATTTTTTTAAGTCTAAGGGAAAATCTTGGCTGCTGAATGACACTGTCTCACCTTTCAGTTGATTTAATAGTAAAAATATCCCAAATGAATTAAATTATGCCCAACAGGGAGTTTCTTCTTTCAGTTAAAAAAATGAAAGAGACTAAAATTCCAAATTAGAAATATTTTCCTTAATACTGTTAAAAGTACTTTCTATTTTAGAATTTTTAACACAAACAAATCTTTAAATTTAGAGTGTGCTCACTTCCTACATTGGCTTAAAGCAAAATAGCAATAAATATTTTAAGACTTTAATCATTTCCAGACCTCTTAAAGTACCAATTAGCATATTAATGCAATGGTTCATTGGTCTTATCCAAGGAGTAAAATTTCTAAATGACTAAATAAAAAGCTTTTATTACATGACTATGTGAAGTAGTATGACTTGCAAAGGAGAGGGGAGAGGCAGAGGAAAAATACAACCCTCACGTTTGATAAACTGTTCAATCAAATCATTTCAAAGGTTCTGTGTCTTTCTGTAATTAGCCTAGCAATTAAAATTTGATCTATATACTTAAAAATATATCTGACTTCATAATTATGTTTTAATCTGCTAGTATCTTATTCAAAAAGATAGTGTAATTAATTTCTACATGTACTCATTATTATGTGTGCCCAAAAACATCTAATATAATTTTACTGACTTCTGTGCGGACATAAAAGCAAGTGAACAACCGTGCTTTTCCAGATATTGTGGGCAAGAGAAGTTACTGGCACACATGAGTTCAGCACTGGAAAATAAAGGGGTGGGATGAGAGAGAATTGTTGGCAGCCTTCTGATTTACTGGCCCAATGCAAATTGGTCACCATGCCTATAAAAATAATGATGTGGAAGGTTCTCTAAACCCTTAAAATGGATATCCTCAAGAAAATCTGTGGTAGATATAGACTGTGAAAATTGTCTGTCTGTAGTCAAACCTAGTGTTCAATGCCTCACCACCACCCCATATGCAGGAAGAGAGCTAGTCAGTCTCCTGAGCGACTATCCCCACCAAGGATGCATCCAGCCAAATTCAGTTGGCTTTGGAGGCTACTCAGCTGCATTGAGGTGAGACTCTAAACCATGCACTTTTAATCAAGTGCATCATAACCTTCATGTCCCAAGTTACAAAGCAGAGTTCAAGAACAGCTATGTTACCCTACGCAAGAAAAATAAGTAGTGCTCGTGCTGCACTGTGTTCTGGAACATGGTATTTCACACTGTGCCATTCCAAGCCTGGCACATTCACTGCTGTGATGAGTGCATGCCAGTAGTAAGAAAGAGTAAAAAACAATGTAGATGCTCCACCTTAAAAGTTTAGGAGTTCATCTTATATAGTCAAGGAAGAGATTTAGTAGGGATGGAAGGAACCTTTCTCTACCTCCATGTAGCTGCAGGTGAGAAAATAAGCCTAGTACTACCACTTAAGTTGTAGAAGGTCTTTTTGCATACATATCCATGTAATTGGATTTCTCTCTGATGGAAAACATTTGGCCTTGCCCTGGCTCTTTTTTGCAATATTTTTAGCATTGATGACTGAGAAGTTTTTGTGAGGCAAAACAGGGTGCTCATATAGGTCCCCATTCTCAACAAAGAACAGAAACTGGTAGGTGTGGAAAAGGGAGAAGAAGTGGTCTGCAAGATTCATCTTGTAGCACATATATCACAGTCAGATTAGTGTGTGTGAAAATTATATTGATGTAGGAAAATAACTACTGTAGTGAATGAAAATAAGCTTTTTTTATAAAATATGTTTAAATACAGACAACTCAGTAACAGTTCTTAATATTCATTTTCCACTGATAACTATGTAGCATAGGCGATTTTGTGCAATTTGCAGTATTCTTAAAGAAAATAGTACCTTACTGAGAGCTGAGTAGCTCTCAATAAGCATGCATATACCCCCAGTGGCAGACTTTGCTGCAGAAATTCCACTTTGCTTTTTAATGATCAGATTTCTTTACTCTTTCCCTTGAATAAAATTAGCAGCTCTGCTTCCCTGACCTGTTTTCTTATAGAGTGGTCTTATTTTCATTTCAAGATACTATGCCTTAGATAAATACTGCTTTGAAAAAGGAAGAATTATGTTTTTCAAATTGTTGACAAACAACAGAAAAGATACTCTCTGCTCTCAAGCCGGATATAACTTATTTGAAACTATTGAAACTGAAACATTATCTACCAGGACTTATAACTACAAGCCTAGAGATTGGAAAGAGTTAGTATGTTCAAAACTGGGTCAGGTATTCTAATTTGATGATGTCTCTGTAGGTTGTACAAAGACCTCTGCATTATTAGTTCTCAGGATAGGTCTACAATAGCTACAGAATGTGCATGTGTGCAAACACATATGTATATGTATACAAACACATATGTATATGTATGCAAGTACAAATGCATATGTACTGTATGGTACCTTGCAAGTTAAACTGTGCTTGGAGTGGACTCCATTGCAGAGCATGCAAGGTATGGACATCCACTGTGACATGATGTAACTGCAGGAACTTCACTGGGAGGAAAAGGAGATTCTGGGTAAGCCTGGGAAGATGAGCTGGCCACGGCTGCATGAATGGGCTCCTAAGGCTAGGTTTAAGCAAAAAACTAAAGGCTCCGTCCGAAAAGTCTAACTAAGCATCACAAACCAGATGGCCTTCTCATTGCTAATCTGCTTTCTAATGCCATTTTGGGCTGCTCCAAATAGGTTTTTTTTTTTTTTCCCCAAGTCAGACATGACATGGGACGTAGGAAAGTCTGAAGCAATATAGCTGTCAGACAGTCCATGTCACTTGCTCTCAGGCACAAGAAGCGGTCAGTTTTTATTTAGCAGTATAGATCTGTCCATAAGGCCTAACTTAGCTCTTCTCTAAGCCAGACTGATACAGGATAGCTCCTACCTTGTCACTTCCCACTAGCATACTATTCGTCATGCGCTGGCTCTGAGACGTGCGGCTGTGGCTGTAAGTTGTATGAAGACGGTCCTCAATGTGAATTCATCAGAAAATTGACCAGTTTTTCATTTAATTTTCATTTTCCAGCTTTATGAAGTCATCAGGGCAGGATTACTTATGTTTCCAAATGGCTTGTAAGGGACTGCATGATTTACTGTTGGAAGTCACCGAATAAAGCTAATGATAGAATTGCTCTTCCTCCTCCTCTAATCTACCACTAGCTGCAGTGAAGCTAGGCTACTTTAATGCAATCATTCCTCTGCAATGAGAAATCTTTCTGCTCTTTCTTCACACCTTTCCTAGGAACGAACATAATTTGTAGTCTAAAAATGCTCTTCTTTTAAGTAAAATAAATTAATAGGTTTATAACTGTCTTTGACCAACACAATTTGTTATTAAGCTTTCCCTAGTGACCCTGGCAGAATGCTTATCCCAGGGATACAGTTGCATTAGACAGATAGGAGTAATTTAAAGACAAATATAAAATTTGCTTCATGAAAACTCACTTTAAAATAGAATAGAAGTTCAAGTTCTAGGGTGCCTCTGAGAACAAATAGAATAGATGTCAGATACACAGTCTAGATAAACAGTTATGTAAAGAGTAGGGACTTCTCATCTGAAAAGGCTACCACAGCGATCGCTTAACATGAAAAATTCATGAAACCGCTGAAAAGTAGCAGTTTCCAGTATCTCAATGAAGTCAAGAAATCTTTGAATTGTTAGGGATTCTTAAACTCTTTTGTAACAAAGAGGTCGAGTAGGACATAAATTAATCTTTTTTCCCCCTTAAATAATAAACACAAGCCCAATTTCATTTGTTAGATGATGCTTAAATAAATTGGATTCTAGGGCAACAAACTCTTTCTTTTCTCAATGCCTGCTCCTACATTTCAATGGAAATTGGATCAGATGGCTAAAGAATAAAGATTTGAATTTCAGTCAATTCAGTCACTTGAACGAAGCAGTTTAAAGATCCAGATTATAAACCAATGCAAGATTACATACCAAATAAATAGGTCATAACTGATTAGTCAGCATTAATTTGTTCTGTTTCAAATAAAGAGCCTTTCAATGTTAACCTAAATAAAATTTTAAATTTATTTTTTCCAGCACCACTGTGAATTTCCAAGTGCTAAAGATAAACATTGTATGGAAGATACTTTCAAAAACTAGCACTTTTGTGCCAAGTTAGTCTACTGTAAGAAGCTGTCCAGCAAAACACTGTATCACAGTCAAATATTTTGGAACACAAAAGAATTTGTACATATATGCTAATATTCTTCAGGCCTTTGGCCTGAATATTTCCATCAGTATACTATTTGCATGATTTCAACAACAAAGCCTGTAAAAGTTTCAGGAAACGTTTAGTAATCTGACGTATTCCATGAGCAGATTATATTTAAACTTCTGCAGTGTCTTTTCTTGGTTGCAGAGCAGCTTGACATTTGGTGCTTGAAGCTAGCTATAACAAAGGACCATCTGTACCACTCTATTTCAAGAGGGACATTAATTTTTATCTTTTTTGGATCTTGCAGGAATACCCAGTGAGAGCTCAGTTTGCTTATTAGTCAAATATAACTCGGTCATTGAACAGTGGGCAGAAGTCTGAACTTTCCACTATCTGTGTTTTTCTGATATTTCAGGTGATAGAGGATATGAGTGATGAAAGAGCAAGGCAAAGACAGAAGCAAGACATCTGTAATATGGTACTGGTGGTTACAAATCTTGACAGCATGCATTGACCTATACCATTAACATATTAGTTTCTCTCTCTTTTTTTTTTAAATCCAAACTCCATTTTGCAAAGTGCCACTCTTTAGTACACCCACAGGCAGAAACCTGACAGTTATTCAAAATGAAGGTCAGTATTGAACTGTGTAGTTTTGCATGCAAAAAATCCAGTTACTGAAGACTAAACTGTTTTTTTATTCATCATTATCTTTAAAGAATATGATTAAAAATATATATCATGGATTCTTTATTTTATTACCTTCTGTCCATGATATTTTCTACTAATTCACTGCACTGGCAAAATAAACTGCACTATGTCAAGACTGGCATTCCTCATTCAGTTGACTCATCTTCACCTAGCCCTCAAACCTGTTTAACCTTCTTGTTTTGATCATTTATGCTTAGATATTTCCTGCTTCTGTCCTGTACCCTTGAGTGCATTGTCTAAATGCAGTAGTTGTTATTCTTTAGCTATGACTCTTTGGGATGCACGACAGAAAATCTTACCAAGCAATACAAGTGGTAAATATGTTACACGGAGAGAAAATGAGTGAGGAGAATGAATTTCTTAATGCTTTTGCAATAAAAAGGGAGATTGGCAAAGAAGAACCAATGAAACATTTTGGCACTGAGGACAAGGTCAAAGTATTCAAAATAAATACATTTGATGATAAAAAAGTACAGTCAAACCAATCCTCTACCGAGGCCTTGAATAGGCCAGCACTCTTGATTGCCCAACTTCAACCATCACAGTAGAGTTGGATTTCAGAACTACTTTAGGCATACCCCATATCAGGAACACCAAAGAGATTCACTTTTTCCTATATCCCATTTTATTAGGAATTGCAAAAGAAAATCTCACTACTGTGCATTGTCTGTGAGGCAAATGCTGTTGAGGGGTAAGCGGTGAGGTTCAACCCGATGTGTGACCACGTGAAAGGACTTGCATTGCCATCCTCTCAGTGTGGACATTACTGCAATTCTCCTGTAAGCAGTGATGGTCTGAAGACCTCATCAGCCAGATCATACATACCACCACATGTCACACTGTCTGCTGCTCTTCTTGCTCAGGAAGAGAAAATATAGGCTTGCAATTGCACATAATTAAAGAAATTATTGAAATAAATGTGAAGAACATGTTGGATGCTGGCATGGGTGTGTTGGAGTGAGGGCAAAGGGGTAGGAACTGGAAGAAGTTATTGCTTTAAGTCACTTAGGTTTTAAATTTATGAGGTCAAATTGCACACAGACAGATGCACAAAAAGCTCAGCTGCACTCTTTCAGTAGGTTATCCCATTGCCTGTAATTTTGCTGTTTTAGAGGGGAAAAAAAGTTGCATAAGTTTGTGATTTCCCATAAAAACAGTTTAATATGTCAAAAGCTTCTGGTCAAGGCTATCCTTCATTTCATGTTGTCTAGGCGTATATAAGTCCCCATTTTCCGCTAGGTAATATTTTTTTTCAAGGAAAACTGCATGATACTATGTAAATTTACTACATCTGTGTGTTGATTTGTGCTCAAGGTCATGTTGGTTCTTTCTGACTCAGGGGACTATTGGTACAAAAGGGCTGAGCACAGGAAGAAAGAGAGATCTGCACTCAAAGGGGAAAGTTAGAATAGAAAAAAAATGGTAAGAGATTTCAAATAGTCAGGTCACATTCACAAACTGAAATGGAAGCAAAAATGTTTCTAGCTGTCAGAATATGGCATTTTAAGATTTGTCACAAAACAGATTACCTTGTACATTTGATTCCTATTTAATCTTCAGCACTAATTTGATTGATCAAGGTCTTTCAGTTCTAGTCTTGTACTTTCTATTTCTACTGTATATATGCATATACAAACACAGAGAGACAAAAGTGAGTGAACACAATTATAAGAAAGTGCACACAAGGGCTGAGAACACAAACATCTTTCTTTGACAGGGAGAAAAAGGGAATCTACGTCCTGTCAATATTCAGCATTATTGAATGCCACTGCAACTAAGTAAAAATTGGAAGGCTAAAAAAACAACGACAAATATTTCCTTATGAGAGAATAATAGAGATTGAGCAAAATATTATGTCATTTGAGGGAGAAACAGAAAAAAAATCTTGACAATGCCAAGATTCAAAAAATTCTTTAAATAAGACATAAATAATTAGCATGCTGGCACGCAAGAGGGGATGAGGGAATTAAGGAAAAATACTGTTAACACTTTTCAATATACCCTTATTAATGGAGGAGAATTTACTAAAGGCGGGTGGGAAGATGCCCCTTTCAGCAGCACCAGAAAATGCTGCTACCTCTTGTTATTCTTCTATGGAAAGGTATAAACTTTGTGTCTTTTTTGCTCTTAATAACAAAATCTTCTAATAAAACCATGGTCACCCTTGGCCTCATGCAGAGCACGAGTTCCAGTGAAGATGACCTGCTTTGTACCAGAGACCACACTAAATGAGGAAAGATGCTTTAGGGGATTTCAGTTCCCGACCACAAGTTCTTTCCTTCTTATTACAGGTAAACGCACCACTGTGAGGTCTGCTAAATATCAGATACTCCAAATTATTTTCATAAACAGTTAAATGATCTGATAGAACAAGTTCTTCTAAGACAAAGCAAAAGCACACAAGAATAAAATGGGGTTCATATATTTTCCTATTAACTTCTTTTTCAAAGACTTTTCCCCACCTGTAAATAGTAGCTAGTGGTATGTTTTATTTATGAGCCAACAGCAGTGCACCAAGCACAAAGCAATATGTACCTTAAATTACACATAAATATTTGAATTTGTTAGTTGCCTAAGATCAGCTGTGGTCTGGATGGAGAATGCATGCCATTAACAGGCAAGAGCAACCAGAAGGGCTTCCAAAACACAGGATTTAGCCCTGGTATCTAATGGTCCCTCTCTTCCTTCTTGCTCCTACTACTTATATTATACTCATTCTTTTCTATACAGCAAAAATTTTACAAATCAAGGAGGTGTGGACTAAGACATCCTGTGCTTTTTCAGTATAACTTTGGAATAGCTTACCACTGCCTTTTTGTAGCTTGTTAAAAATAAATCCTTATTTTGAGGATAGCATTTTTGGCTTCTATGTTTTCTTTGATTGGGTTTATTTGAATTGTTTTGTTTTTGTTTATTTGGAATGAGGAAAGTTTGAGTACTTGCTTTTTAAAAGTTTAGGGAAATTTTACCAGTAATATAGATTTCACGTAATCACACGTAATATACGTAATCACAATCATGGAGGAAATTAAAGCATACCATCGTCTTTCTACTGATGATTTTAAAAATGCTGCTAATGGTTAGTGCAGGGAATTTACATTTTCCTTACCTTTTCTTCTGTGCCTAGGTACTATTATCAGGTGCTAGATTTCTCCTGCATAGTAGGAGGGGGCCATTATAGTAAATGTATATTTTTTTTTATGATGTGACTTGTATTCTTTTTGTAAAGCTATACTTTTGGCAATGATAAAAACATTACTAACAGTAGGGCACAGTTATCAAACTTTGGTATTCATTAGTTAGCACAAAGTTGAATATCTCAAGAATTTAGATTTATTTTCTGTACGAAAATAGATCTATAAAGTCATATATTTTCCCTACACTTATATGTGCTTTTATTCTTTATTTTTTTAATTCATATGGGGAAGTGATTTATATGAACATGGAATAAACAGACTACAAAGAACTTGCCAGGGAACTCACCATTCTGGTTCTGCAAGTGAACACACATTTGAATAGGAAAATTACACTTATCTGAAATCAAACTATCAAAGAACCATTATATTTAAGAACTAAGGTCCTGAAATCTCATGTATCTGTTCTGTTAAAACTCTGATTTTATTATTGCCAAATGCAAACTTACGCTTAACTTGGACTTAGTCTGTATTCTATTTATGCCACTGCATATATACGGCAGAAAAGAATACAAGTCAAATAACAGAAAATAGGCCAGTTAATTGCTACCTCACAACACTGAGAAAAATGTACATTGGGTAATGTTAGAGTAAATTAAGGATATCGGTTACTCTGTATTTTTTTTTACCATAACTCCATTGATTCCAGCACTCAGGTGGTATTTCAAAAAGTTGTGAGAGACAGTATAGCAGACTGCCTAATCAGTTACTCAGATGTTGTCTTTCTGATATACTCTAATGCAAATGCTAGCTTTTAAAGTTGATAGCTCGAGTTGTGAACCTGTTCACACTCATACTTCAGCAAACGACTCTACCTCTATTTATAATGAATAGTGCTATACAGCCTCTTGCAAACAGTGTTCTGCTGCATACACTCTGCCATCCTGATGATTGACAAAACATTTCAGGAGCTAAGTAAAAGCTCTGATTCCACAGATATTCAGTAGGAAATCTTGCATATTGTGAAACCAGCTAGTAAATGCTTCCAAGGGAGCCTGTAGCACCCAAGGGATAAGTATGGGGGTTACAGCACCACTGACCTCATTCATCACTTTCTGACAGTGGCCTAGATAAAGTTTGTAGTTTTTCATGTAAATGCTGCTTTGTGAAGTGCAAATGCACCTGGTACAGCAACTCAATTCAAGATCAGTATATTTCTTCAAACCAACACTTAACAGTAAATAGATCTCACCTATTCCAATCTATAGGAACATATAAAAAACATATGACAAGATATAATTTACATATGTGATATTAATTAATTTATTTTCAATCATTACCATATGATTATATGTTTTCTTCATACATTTTGCCTCTATCATGTCATAGATCTGTGTCCTAAGAATTCTAGTAAGCTCCTAGGCTCTGAATATTTTTCTGATGGCTACACTGTTTAATAACTTGGATCTCACCATCAACTGTAATATAAAGACTGCATAATGACATATTTACAAATGGATGCTGACAAAGAGAACAAAACTTATTTCTTTGCGTCTTTGTTTGGCTTCCTAGAACATAATTCCATGAGAGAAACAGGGTTTTCTCCTCTTTTTCTCTTACTTCCTTATCACCCCAGAAAATTGCTCATAGGTCATTCCGCAGTTCTTTACTCACTTACACATATTCTTATATGCCCATCATTATGATCACTATGACATCTGAATATTTCCTGAAGAGTCAACACGATGTATAAAAAGAAGCATAACTTCTGCTTTGCTCACTGTATATCTTTTTCTTTTTTTCTTTCATATTTTTTGCTCTGTTTCTATTTTCCCGGTTCCTTTTTATTTATTCTTTTTCTTTTTTTGGCATATTTATATTTAGAATACTTTAAAAAAGTAAAAATAGAAGACAACACTATCCATATTAAGGATATCTTTGTACATTGATATTTTCCATGCACAACTGAGAATACTAAAAGCACAGACAAACTGTGACTGGAAAGCATGTGAAGGCAACTTGCAAAGCAGAATGCATTCAGTAGATGAGCTCATGCACATTACAATTTTAGCATGCTTAGCCATTACCTACAAGTAGATGACAATATACTACCTCAGAAGAAAAGTAAATATAGAACTTTTTGCATGAAATGAGTTGAAACTTTTTCCCTTTAATTTCTTCTTGCTACCCCTATAGATTATCCCAAAATACAGCACTATCTATCTCCAACACAAATTATATATAACCCCTCCCATGCTATCTCCTACAACCCAGATGGTATTCATAGTGAAAGATAGATAATGCAAAATTTTAGTCACATTTTCTTCAGGATTCTGCCACAGAAGAAAATGAAGATGGAAACTTTAGCTTGACTGCACAAGCTGCAGTTGCTCCTTCAGTGGAAAATACAAAGAGTGTGATCCTAATCATTACATTTCTCTGCAGCCTTGACCACATCCCTTCCACCACACAGTGCAAATATTTCTGACAGCTGAATCATCACTGTAGCAGAGCTGCTGGTCCTGAAACCATCTATGCTGCAAATCAGCATAAGCCCAGAGGACTTTGAGACATATTTTGAAACTGGTAAAAGGAAACAATGTTTCTATTGAGGGACGATGTCTTATTTATTTATTTTTTCATGACAATCTTATGAACATATTTTAGTGTCTAGTTTGAACAGAACATTCTCCTTTTGTATTACACGAAGGTGCTCCTTCACCTTTGCCACACCTCAGGCGTACAGAACAGCACTGTGATTTTGTTTCCAAACGGACTTAAGAAATGAACATCACCAAAGCCTTTCCCTCATTTTATTCCATTTTGCAAAGTATTTTTTTGACTAAGAAAATTTAGAAATTTTTTTCACCTACGTACTGATGATTCACGTGACCTTTCTAATGTGCAACTACTATTTTTATTTTGGTTACTCAGCCTTTTTAGGGATCCTTTTTTTAGGAATTATCTAATTTTACAGCTATTTGTCAGCATCTATTTCTGAACTGATAGGACACCACATAGCTTTTTGTACATTCACCATGGGTGCAGGCAGTTATAACTTGCATTTTTGTGTTCTTCCAAAATGCAGAAAGTTTACAATAACTACAAAACTCAACATGAAATAGCAGAACACTTTTCTTGCTCTCATTTTTTGCAAGATGTAAAATCTCAAAAAGCTTATGCAAAAGGTTCCTGCTGCTGTGATACCAAACAACACTCAACCTATGCATCAAAAATGAATGTGAAGTTCTATGAAGAAACAAAACAAAGCAAGAGCCCCCCAATAGTATTTTTTCTAGAATCAACGAACACCCTAAAAGAATCTCATTGGAACTAAAAGATGAACACTATCAATCACAAATGGCAGGATATAAACTATCTCTAAAGCTAAAGAAATTCCAAAGAAATTGTTAAATCATTGTTGCACCCTGATTAGTGCCACAGGGCCAGACTAACCGCTGCTAATTTTAGTTGGTCTATAGCTGGCAAGAGTGACCTAAAGCTGATCACGTAAGTCTCATTTTCTGTCAATAGAGAAAAACTGGTACCTTCAGAATGCTTGCTTTACAAAATAGGTGACCGAGCTGGGGGGACAAATCCAGAATTCAATGTTTCTCTGCATTAACAGCAGAGCCAGATCACTCATAGTTTGATGCAACACTGAAGTGACTAGAGGCATGTTTGGCAAATAAAGCATCAATATTGTACAACAATATTCCTGGCTTGTCTTCCGATCAGATTTAAGCGAGTGTAAAAATAGTCATGTTTCTGGATAAGCATAAAATACTATAAATTGTTCTAAAATGATATAAATGCAGTATTTTCACAGAGTGAATCATGTGAAAATGACTATAGGCCAATATATAATCCTGGTGGAACAGAGAAAAGTAAAGGAAAGGGCGTCATAAGAATCATGCAATAATACCACATCTACATTACATTTTACACTATCAGCAACATTGGAGAATCTGCTTTGGAACATCTGAGAAGCTTTAACAATATTTAGTGTTTACTTTTCAGGCAGTGGCTTGGAAGAGTTCCCTGACAAGTTAGATCATAATCTTTTCTTGATCTTTCCCCACTGAGTTCCTTGATTAAATGTCTACGGCAATCTGATACTGAAGCATTCCTCAAATAAAACATAATCTGTAAAATTGCTGATAAGTGCCCCCATAGTCATTTTTCTATACAAGAAAGATTTACAAAAGCTAGCAATTCTTAAAAGCCCTGCATTGCATCAGGCTGTAATTATACTTAGCAACACTAAGCATGACACACCGTTGCTGTCAAACATTCCTCCTTGCAGCTTTCACTGCTGCTGTAATGGACAGAAATCCATGTTGCCATTATTTAGAGACTTTCCAACCTCTCTGTGTCACCTGTCCTGCTGCTTCTATGGTATAACTATTCTGCAATGAAATGTCAGACTTCATTCTTCAGAACTATCGGTTAAGCTTTCAGGAGCTCCGGGTTCACCAAAAAACTGTAAAAGGTTTTGGGGAGAAAACCCCATACAGTAATTGGATTCACTTCTGGTATCACAGCTGCAGCATGGTCTCCAGTTCGGTTTCAAAAGCCATTGCCAGGTTCAACAGGAGAACAGATCTGGTGACCTGGGATTCTGGTAAAAAAAAATGAAGAACCCTTTCATCTATACCCTTTCGTCTATCACAGGTTAAAATGCAATCATCTGAGCGTATTTTACATCACTGTTTAGGAAATTAATCTGTTAAAAAATCTACCTTTCCTTCAGAAACCCTAGATATAGGACAAACAACCCAAACCCCTCTGTTTTCACTCCTTGTTCACTCCTCAATTTCCATTTACCACTCCAATTTATCACTGATACACAAATTGCATCAGCTAGCAATCTTGTGTCACAAAACTTAAAACATACTGAGGAAAACAATTTAATTGAAGCTTTTTGCTAGAGGATAGACCTTCTCCTCATAACAACAGCTGTGTTTTTCATTTTTTTTTTTGTTAATTTCCAGCTTTTGATAATAACCAAATCTTTCAAACATCAGTTTTCATACATAATGGTAGCTATGGAAATGCATGTCCAGTACTAAAAAATTATTGCACTGTTAGGAGATTTGAATGTCAGCAAGTAAGTACCATGGAAGAACTTCAAAGACCATAAAAGTGTGGATTAAAAAAACAAACAGACAAGCAAACAATTCAAGTCCGAAACCTTCTCAGCTAAGCCAGAGAAGGACAAATATTTTTTTCCCCATGTTGCTAGCTAAAAATGCCCCTAAAAACATTATATGTGAAATGACTGGAGGTCATCTTCAAATACCAGAAGCAGTATATTACTATTTGGTGATATTTTATATACCTTGATTGGTGTATGCAGTTGGATAACATAAATATTTTGGTAAGATATGTATCTTCCTATTCTAATTTCAGTGATATAAAAATGAAAATAAGCGTTTGAAAAAGCTGTAGCTAATGATAGCGGTACTGCAAAAAGTTTTGAAAAATTAGAATATAATGCCAGTTTAGCAACAGCTTTCTTCAGGAATGTCACAGATTTGGACCAACTTGACTCTTGAAGCCAATATTTTTTTGCGATCTTCAAGTTGTCAGTAATGTTTTTTCTTTGACTGTTGGTAGTTTATTTACACTTTTTTGTCCTGATTAAAGAATGTGACTAGTCAAAAATAAGTTGAAAATAAGCAACAACAACATTTTATTGGGGGATGCGAGGAAAATCTCCCTTCCTTTTCTCATATTGTGTACCAGCTTCTTGAAAACCAAGGTCCTGGGGTTATTTGCAGACAGTAAGCAAGGAAGGCAGCTGTAAATGCTCTGTTCTGAACTGTCTTCTGAGCCATTGTGATCTTTAAAACCAGGGGAGCTTCACTAACTCATAAATGTACCTTTAATTTTGGAGAGTGTCCATAATATTTGAAAAGAACTTTGAAAATAGCAAGTTTGTTAAAACCAAGTTACAATGTGTGAAATTTTGTGTACTAGCATTCGATTACATAAAAAGGAGACTTTCTCTTTAAAAGTAGAAAGCAAATTCAGAACAAATTCAGTCTAATCAAGTTATCTTTACACCTTCAGAAGTCAATATCACACCTTCAGCTCACCAGGAAGAAATATTCACTTGCTATCAGCTCATCATCAGCTGAGAATTCATGGAAGGTAAGAAATTCCTGAGGGTTGTTTCACTGTTTTTAATCTGTGGATATTATGGCAATCTTATCTGAAAATTTTCCTACATTGGCTAGTTCCTTAAAACCTTTAAAATGATTTTAGCATAGGTTTTGATTGATATTTTATTTTCCTTTACTAAAATGTAATATATAAAAGGAAAGAAATCCTTTAAGCTCCCAGCTGACAACGAAATAGTACTTATATTGTCATAGGGAGCTAACTTCATATTAATACAATTGTGTTTGACATTTCCATTAAAAATACCTTCCATTGACATTATATTATTATGTCTGTGACAGCTCACTGTGAGTTCTTTCGTTACAATCTGATTTTAGACTATTGCTTTATTATATTTTTTCAATGTACATAAAAGACCCATATTAGAAAAACATATTCACTTTTGGGGATATTTGTTTATTTATTTTAAAAAGGTAGTTAAAAGATAACTACTGAATACATTTGAGCTTTTGCATAATAAATGTCTGGAATGATCTAAGAAATTTAAAGAACATCTTGTTCAAGGAAGAATTCAAATTAAGGTTTAGAAGTAACATTTTGTTAATTTTATCTCAATTTAATGTAGGTTTTTGAAGAAGGTAAAGAATAAGCTCTCAAGAGGTGCTACAAAACATAGGAAGTCAGATAAAACTGAGAAAATAACTATGTCAGAAAAGGCTCTTGATTGTCTAGACACATTTTCAAGAATGTGATTTCTGTCATGTTCCAACTGCATGTTTTTCACAACATGCAGCAGTTCATGAAGCACGGAAAACACAAACTTCAGACTTTCCGAATCATTAGTCCTTTCAACATAGGAGTATAAGAACATAACTATGAATAGAGTTTGAGTACTACCTCACAATGGAATTCAGTAAAGAATGTTAATAGTAGGTCTGGTAGATATCTCAGTAGCAAAATTAGTTTTCATAGAATATCATTTATATACAAATTATTTATTGAGGTACATGATCTATTCTGCCCGGGAGCTTGACCTCTGCATTGCCATCTGTTGATTGTAAATTTTGTGAAAACCACTCAGCCAAACTGAGCTTTTAGCTTGTTCAGAAGATTATGCTTTCTACATTATTTAACTACCTGTCATTTGACCTTGTCTTGAAAAATCACGGTACGGTTCTCATATCGCCTAACATGTTGTTGACAGCTGGCGTTTATCAGCAGAAGCTGTGGGGAGAAAAGCGCTCAGTGTACAGCCTAGACCACTTACCAAAATTGCTCAAATTAAAAATAAATAGAAATGAAGAGTCCCTGAATAGCGGCAGCTCACGTTTCATCAAATACAGGAACCGTACGATGCTGATATCGTGTTTCATTGTACAGCTGCCGGCAGCGGTCCTACGGCTCACGAAAACAGCTGCAGAGATACCTGCTGTTTCTCAGGTCAGAATGCGCTAGCTTAAAATACATGGAAATGCAGCGTGCTGGGCTGTAGCACTGCTGTTTTACGTGGCTGGTGAAAAACGAAGCTAGGGATCCTCTGATCACTTTTTGCCCCCCTTTTGTAACCCCTATCACTGGCAAATTTGGGTCTGGGTGGGCCTTAAGGTTCAACCTGCTCTGCCGAAACACCTGCCAGATGCAGGAAGCTCTCCACACAGGTCGTGACGCAGGGCACGTGGCATGTCTGCTGTGGAAGTCCTGGCCAAGCTTGCTGGTCAAGCCAATCTCAAGGTCTTCGTTCAAACAGAACTAAGCTTTCGTTCAGTTCAGAAATTTTCATACAACTCTTGTGCCACAGACAAATGCAAGAACTTATCCTTTGCTAATGAAAATCCACTCAGCATCGGTTCAGTGCGTTAATCCAGTTCAGCTCCTGCCAGTCCTTTTGTACTGATGACATGCACTGCTCGAAGAGCCACGTGCTAGTTGCGATACAATAAATCCTTATAGTTCAGCTTTGCAATTCTTTGTTTAGTTTCCTTTAAAGCTCATTAGTGCTCAGTAGAAACAAAAGAGCTATATAAATACATCAAAAATAGGATTAATATATTCTTCTGTATCTTCTTCCTTCGCACACTTGGAAAATCCCTCTCCTTAATTTGCCCTGTTGTTCATTTTCTTCTTCATATCCCCTTCTCCTCATCTTATCCTCCTATCCTGACGATGTTTTCACAGGGCTAAAAAAGGGCCCTATTGCTGGAAATGAATGTAAAGACGGCACCCCCGGCTCAGGAAGACTTGATATGGATCACAGGATTATTGGAAACCAATGACAGTTATTCTAAAGGCTTGACCTACAAGAATATCAGACTACTCATGTTCTTCCCTAAATACTCATCTGGCCACTACTGGGCAAGGTGGACATCTGCTCTGGCCTGTGAAGACAGTTCTGTAGTTGCTATCTCCCACAAGCTTTGCTTCTGTTTTCTTC
The DNA here is from genome assembly GCA_013389825.1 of Crypturellus undulatus. Taxonomy (NCBI): domain Eukaryota; kingdom Metazoa; phylum Chordata; class Aves; order Tinamiformes; family Tinamidae; genus Crypturellus; species Crypturellus undulatus. Next base: position 662,111 of record VWPW01018073.1, read on the forward strand.
ACTCAGCATCTTCACTGATATTACCAATGTATGAATTAGACTTACCAAAATTTTATGATAGTATATCCTGTCTTGCTTATAAAGAAAAGTGTGCTACATTTACAGAACAATAAAAGACTAATTCTCATTGCATTTTAAAACACAAGAGTAGCTAAAATTAATTCGACTTTATAAAAATGTGTCAGATGATTATCACCCAAATAATTAAGCCAGGAATGTGCAAAGTTGCAAAGCTGCCAAAGGGTGGGATGCACAGCTTTCGTGTAACCGCACCCACCGTGACAAGTTCAGTCACTGAAACAGGCAGCGCTGTGCCTAAAAATACTCCTGCGCTGCTACTCTGCAAGGAAAACTAGCACAAGGCAGGGATGGAGCAATGACTGACGACTGGGCTTTCACATTAAAGGCTAGTGGGTTCACTCACATGTGACTCTTAATTGATTTTTCAATCTTGTGGATTGCGGGCTTGGGAAAGTGAGCAAGCGACACAGAAGGCAGTTCCTGTCAGAGGAAACACATGATGGTGCTAATTGTTCTTTTAAAGAGTGGTCATCCAGAGGGGAGGATCTTTAGGGTGCTCCCGAGTAGTTAGTTCTGTCCTTAAATATGGTAAAAATTCTCATGTCTATAAGCTGACATTTTAAAAAGACCGCCAGCAAAGATATCCCACAGGTTTTCATTGTGTCAAACCAAAGAAGTTTTGGGAAGCTGTGTCACTGTCAGAGAAGTCCTATTTCATATACAGTGTTTTAAAGCAATAAACAACACTTGTATGTTTTCCTGAGCATAACTTGTAAAGGAGTTCTAGGCAATTTTGAAAGGGATTTATTCTGTTGTCAAGGTGAATTTAATTAACATAAAATGGGATTCTCTTTCCCGGTTTGCTTAAGAACTTATGATACTACTGGAGAAGCTATAGTTCATCTTCATGAGAGTAATATAATGCTTTAAGTATTTAGGCAGTTCAGTCATATTAAAAACACAGAAGAAACATTACAGCCCTGTCCTTTGTTTTCTAACTAAAACTGTTAATCCACAGTATCTACTTGGATAGAATCACGAGCAACATAATTTTAAAATATGTGATTATTGTTCCTAGATAAACCACGTTAGACACTGCAGAAAAATAATTCAACATCTGAGAAGTGGAAGCTAACCAGATAGCTTGGGCATCCCCCAAAAAATTCCAGCGTCCAATTTCATCTTCCTAAGAAATACTAAAAGAGAATACTCTAATTTGACTTAAGAACAAAACCCATCCAACATCTACTATTTTGTGTTGTGATATTTTCCTACAAACCTTAAACTGTCAGTAAAACAACATAGGGGGAAAAAAAAAAGATAAAATAAAAATTCTTGTCCACTGATAAGAGAAATGTTTTTTTCTAATGAATACAAGTAATAAAAGCACATCTAGTGAGTTCATCAATTAGATGCCACTAGATGACCCATATACTCTGAAATTCAGCAAAAAATCCACAGATATTCTGAATGACATATGGACTATATTTTAAAAGTCTAGGCGTACGTGATGAAACTAGTGGATAGAGGGGAATGTTTTTCTCCTCCAATGGACCAATGTACTTTATTTCATGAAGTTTAGATTCCAATGTCAGCTTCTGTTTCAGTGAGTCTCTCTCTCTTTTTTTTTTTTCTCTAGTAGCCTCTTCACAGCAGATTAGATTTAAATGCCAAAGGAAGTCTTACAGTCGTATTGTCTTTTTTCATAATCCAAAATATAAAAAGTCATGCAATAATTCATGAACAGAGCCCTTAAATTCTTTAAGGGTTATTCTATGTGTTTCAGAAACATGCTAGTTTGACTTGTCCATTTATATTGATGGAGCAGCTACTGTATACCTGAACACATTTTCCCAGTAACTACAGACTGAATCACAGTGCCTCAAAGTAAGTTTTTTTTTTCTTTTCCCTAGTGTCGGTTACCATGCACAAGATTATTTTTACTTCTGTTGTTTACTGCCAGAAGTCATTTCTTCATCTGGAGTGTTTTAATGAGCCACTCATAGCTTTTTACTTGTAAAACTAAATATAGAACTAATTTAAACCCACAATATGAGCGATTAATTCAAATTTAACCTTTCTTTTAGTCCTCGAGTAATTCATCAACAGCTTTTAAAGTATCCTCTCCAGAAGTGACTGTAGGATTTCAGGAGCAATGTCACTGATGCTGCATACTAAGCAATAGTTTTTCCCTGGCCCCACTCATTTTCCTGGTTACTGGAAATCATTCCCAATTGCACTCTATTTGTTTTCAGTAGTCTCGCACTGAGAGCTTATGTTCAATTGATCATCTACCCTGAGCTGCAGGACCTTTCCAATGTCATTGCACTTAAGGATACACCTATAGGGTGCAACGGCCAGTGTTTATTTTCAGGAATATCGCTTACAGCTGGCCGTACAGCACTTATTATTTAGATTAAATTGCAGTTTTCAGTGATCCAAGGTAACTGACCAGTCCTTGGTTATGTCTTTTTTTTCTCTTTTTTTTATTACTTCCTTTTTTGTTCTTTTTAATTTTCTTTCAGGTTAATAAAAGCTATTTAGCTATGTTGAGTCAGAAACATGTGCCTTGTTGTATAATACAGCACTACTGTAACCTATCAGTTAACCTAGCAGTCACCTAATGTCGAATTAATATGTTAAATAAAATTCTTAAAAAGTTGCTTTTTAAAATAAAATGCTTTTTTATAACGAGTTATTGACCCCTACTTTTTCACCATTGCTTGGTAATAATGTGTTAGAGCTCTGCATCTGTGCTTCTCCTTTGCCAAATAAATCTCCATGCTGAAAACCCTCCCCTTGCTGTAATACCTTCTCCTCCTGTGAAGGAAGCCACAAGCCACAGCAACCTCACTCTCTCCTGCTGAACAGATCAAGGTGGGAATGACAACTCAAGAGCAAAGTCAAAACCTTCCTCATTGGTTTGCAAATGTCACACGTGAAAACACCAGAGAAGGCAAGTACTTCTCATTCAGGGGTAGAAAATATTTTTCTTACCCGGTGAACTGAGATGTACTATTGAGAATGGATTAGATGATAATAATCAGATTCAAGATGAATGCAAATAAAGTAGAGTCATTAGTCAGCAATCAAACTAGTTAAAACACAACTGACATATCAGTCTGATATTTTACAGAATTTGGGCCAATAGTCCATAGAAACTCCATCTGATTTCTACTTTTTAAAGAGCTGGGCAACATTTCAAGTACTTTACACCTATCATAATTTATAATTTTCCACCCTAGTCATTTTCCCTATAAGTAGTTGCTGTGGTGTTTAATTCCCAAAAATGGGTGGGATACAATTTTAGGAAATTTAATTCCTGATACTGCAGTATCAAGAGCCAAGTAGACCAAAACCTTGCTGATAATAAACCTGCCTGGAGCTAACCACTAGGAAAAAAATGGGCAAATGGGCGTGTTTGCAACCCTCTTGCATTCCTCTCTCATATGGGACTCAGCTACCATCCTCTAGGCTTTGGGGAAAACTCTTGTTCTCCTGCAGTCACCAGCCTACAATCACATCTTTGACAGATCTTTCACAGTAGATCTTTCATTTTTCTTTTAAATGAGTCAGAAAAGGTTACTCCTTTCTATATTTTCCCCTGTGACTGTTTTATGTAAAGTACAAAAGTTAATGCTTACAGCAGGGACCACTAAAGATCCGTTCTTACAGTGGCATTGCTTAATTTCTAGGTCACGGATTCATGTTTCTTTTTATATTCTTTCTTTGGCTTAACAACCCTTGAAAAAAATTTAAAACAATTAAAGTACATTATCAGAAGAAGTGAAAAATTACCATGAAGACCAACCTGCATCCTCATTGGCTTTTTTTTCTCTTCACTACTGCACTCCTTTTAACAGAGCAAAAAATTAATTTCTTCTTCTTGGGTAACCATCCCTATGTTATATAAAAAACTGCTATGCCTAACATATTGCCAACCATATAACTCACTGTACACTCGCTGCGTGCAGTGGCAAATTCCCTTTAAACCATTTTTAAGGGTAAAGACTTTTGAGGTTATTGTTAATTACAGAAAGGTCCAAAGTCATCTTAACTTAAGGATTTGGATGTCCCTCTGCAGACAAGCAAATTTACCTGTTTGGATTAATGCAAACATTTGAGAATGAGACTCGCTTATCTCACTGGGCTTCCATCATTTACCCAGCATGTATTTGTGAGCAGGAAGCAAGATAAACTTCCTTCATACAAATACCGAGAATCATCACCAATGGAAACACAATATTGAATGCAACTAGAGGGGGGCTCTCTGAGTTGTTAATTTCTCACAGAATTACAAAAGCACAGCAGGGTGTAAACTAAACGCGAAAGAATGACAACAGTAGCTTCAAAAGGACAGCATCACCGAGAAAGAAAATGTCAAGGGCATTCTTCACCTAGCATATTCCCTTTTAAATTGCTTCACATCTAGAAATTAGGCAATTCAAGAGTTGTCTTTAATTGTTTGAGAGAAATCTGATCCTGAGATGTTTTGATCTTCGCAAGCTACACAATAGATACACAAGCAACATAATTAATACAGCACACTGTTCATTTAGCTTACCAAAAATAATAAAAAATAATGTCACAAATAAACAAATTTCACCTAGGCCTTGACATTCCACCCTTTAAAGGCACAGGATTCTGTGGAGCCTTTCTTGATGCTAATGAACTCCATCTGGCTTATGATAAAAGGTTTTATGCTTTCTCCTTTCCCTATCTACTTTCAGTAAGAAGTGACCCCACAATGACTTGTCTTTTCAATTAATAGCCCGTGTAGATTGCTCAGTGCTATCCAGTCATGGAGAACTGTTTTTACCCTCTCTTGGCTTCCAACACTACACTGAAAACATACGTAATCTTAGCAAATATTTTTCTGTGCATCCTCATTTTCAATGCTTAGTGGCAAAAATGGCTTCATAACACAAATCAAAATCAAGGTATAATAAGAAAGCACTGAGCCAGACATGGTACCAAAGCTTTTCTCTGTAAATATTTATCCAGCCTAGCACATATCTCTGAATGAATTTCTCATTAGTTCATGTTATTGCTATTTGTTGAAAAGCAAAAATGATTAACTACATGTGGCCTCATGCTTGGAAGAAGTATTAGGAAGACAACAGTATGCCTCTAGCTTTAGCTATATTTGAACATCCAATGACCCTCTCATCCTTACCCCAGATTAAAGGGTTTAAGCAAACATATATTCAACAACAAGAACTTGAAATAAAACATACAGGAAGCTTCAACTGGCAGTCTCATGCAAACTTCTGAAAAAGAAGAATTAATATAATATTCTTGTCCCAAGTATTTCTAATGAATGATGATGCACATTTTAGCTCTGACATATACACATACTTTTTAAAATATAGTTACAATGTTTCCCTTGGTTTAGTGAGGCATACATGGAAACTGGATTTTATCTGGCCACACATCTGTTAGACGACTTGTGTTAGTTTGCACAAACAAATGTTAGGTAAATTTTCTTACTTAAACCATTTAATGAATCAAAGAATTTTAATCAACCAGAAAAGACAATTCTCAAGTGAATTTCATACCATGGTATTATTCGTAAACTAAAAGCAGATGTTTTGTGTTGATTGAAGAATAAACAAAGAATATTCAATGTATTTAAGACTTTTTTGAGAAGTTTCAGAACAAGTTTTTAAATATTCATTGCTATAGAAACTATGTAATATATTTTTTAACAGATTTTACTGTATGGTTGACTCTTAACCATAGTTGCCATATTACTAATCAAGTTGATCATTACTTACAAAGTGTTCAACGTGACTTACTTAGAAAGAGGAAGGTGACTAAAATAGTCATGAAAATGTGTACATTAATGTAATCTAATTATTCCCACAAAGTAGGAATCTTTAGAAAATAAAAACTTCTGAAATGTTTCTTACTGTTCAACAGTGCTTTGAGATGAGTGGTAGGTTTCTTCACATACCAGTAAAATGCAAGACAATAGGTAAAATTATTATGCTTGAGTAACTAGGTTTTTGTCATCTTTTCAAGTATACATTGAGCTTTTCAGTAGCACTATTTGACATATAACATTAAAATGCTACCTTTTTCTTAACTGCATGCACAATAATATAAAATGGACAGTTCTCATTTAGATAAAAATACCTTGCAAAGAGAACAAGAAGAATGCTAAGAATGAAACAGCCTCTAAAATGAAGTGCTGTTTTAAAACACTTTTTATGAACACCTAGAGACCAAGAAACCATAAACCACAGTTCCCACAGCCAGTCTGAATTTGTTTTTATGAGGCATTGTTCAGTGAAAGTAGAAATATTCAAGAATTTACAAGTCTGCTACTGTCCATCCTCTGATATCTGTTTTGCTTCCTTAAAGAATCATTATTTTTATAAAGAGAGTCAAAGCTATTATTTCATGAAGACTCATTCTGAATGAGCTATATTAGCCTTTCATCAATCAAAAATTTAATACTGATCTGACCAAATGCTTTCTTTGCGTTGTTAAACTTTGAAAAAGAGAAACTTAAAGTATTTTAATGTTTTAATTAATTAATGTTAATATTTTCTGTGAAAAACAGTTGATTCCAACCAATTAGCAAGATTATATGGAGAGAAACTATTTCCCTTTGAATTGTGTTTAAGCAAAGTAAGAGTTTTAGCTTTAGTAGAAACAAAAATGAGTAACTTCTTAATCAAATTTCTCTTAAAATCTAGGAAATTTACTAATATTATCTAAAACTGGCTCAGACAGCCAAGGTCTGGCTTCTAAAGGTCTGGCTGCACTCACTCATAACATATTTCATGTCCAAAGGCAAAACTAAAACTTTGGGTTTAAGCTGTCATATCCTACAGAAATGCGAAGGTTCTACATGGGACAGCTTTCTTCTGCTTATTTGCAGTATTTTAAACTAAAATAATAATAATTTCAATTATTTTAAACTGTTGCTTCACCTTTAGGATTTCAAAGTCATGCCATCAACAACAGCACTGGGAGATCACAAGGTTCTACATTATGAATGTGCTGTCGAATGCGTGCTGAAGCCACGCTAGCCTTGCCAAAATTAATAAAGAAACATATGGCTGGCCAGGCCCCAGTGTTGCCAGAATACACACAGGAGGAGGCAATGAATTAGTCCCAAACATTACTAAAGTCCAGATAAGCCAAGATACACGAGCGCATTTACACCTGGATTCAGACACCATAGCAGTAAATATTTGGGGTTTGGAAACCTTACCAACTAATTTCAGACTTCTGAAACGAAAAGGTGAAAAATCTCACAAAACTTCCATCCCCACCTTAAAACCTTCAAACTGCTGTCAAATCATGTTTATTTAGTGAAGGTGCTGAAGAACTATATTAGATCACATTTGTAACCTTCTTGTTCTGCGACCCATTCATGAACATCTTGCTATCACCTCTTCCCAGTGCCGCATACAGAGTAGGAACCATGAGACTGCCCCACACACGCCTTTTGGAAAGAGTATGTTACAAACAATTAAGCAAAGAATAGCTTTTTAACACCCTCTTGCTGACTGATCACAATTAAGATGTTTAACACTTTATTTAAACAGTTAGTAGAGACCACAGTAATTGCTAATTTGGGGTCTGGAAAGAATTTTCTCCCTTTTTAGACAAGGAATTTTTTAGCTTCTTCTACTAAAAGGCAAGATTTGTTGTACTTGCCCAATCTATCTATCTCATCTACGTAGTATCCTACCTTTGCTGCACTTCTAGACATTGCACATTTTCCTACGTCTGGCATGCTGCCTAATCTACTGAAGTGGTTTTACCTAATTTATGTCTTGTGTAAGAATAAGGTGTAGCTTTATATATGTACATCTGCACTTCAGTTGAGGTCTTGAGATGTACTCAAAATTAAGATATTGTCAAAACTAAGACATAAAGCCTAGACAGGATATTTTATGCTCCCATCTTGGCTTCAGTTCTGCTATGCCTTAGTAAACAGGCACTGTAACTAGTAATAGTTACTATTACTTTTTACTCAGATTTATACCACCAGCTGTTAGCAGCATATTTCTATTCCTTATCTGAGACAACTCTCCCACCTTACAGTTGCAGTAACTTTTGGGATTTGTGAAACTTCTTTCCTAAACTAATTGAAATGTACCTAAGCTCCAGATATATCATTTCTGTTAATGCCTTTCCTTTCCTTATAATATTCTTTAGATCAGAAGCGTAACACTGCAGAGGTGACAACTCAAATCTGAAATAGATTTGAACATTATTTTAGGCACCTTAATGTACATAATAATTTTCTGAATTAATTTCTGACTGCCTTGAAACTTTCAGTTCAATGTACACGGGACACAGGGAGTATTGGACAGAGCATAAATAAACACATTAAAAATCCCTGCTTAGACATAATAAAAAAATACAAATTGGAATCAAGGGGAGTGGGAAGGGAATTAATGGAAATACTATTTCCTCCTTTTGTTTCCAGACAGAATGAAACAGCCCAAACAAACTACTAATGAATCTATGTTTATCTTCTCCATTAAGGGGACAGAGACAGTTGCTATGATTCAAAAGGAAATAAAGATTGCCCAGATTGATTGGATAGTGCCAAATATTATGTAAAATAAAATATGCAGTGTTTTAGGACTTTTAAAATAGAAACATAAATATTCTAATATAATGTATAATTAGGAGACAAAGATAAAGGCTTTGGAATGAGAATTTAGTCTATGAGAGTTTGGTTTCAAACAGGATTAACACAATGAAATATGAAATTTCTGTTAATTTCCTTGTTGGTGTTTTATAACGTCTCAGAAGTCCCATACCTATAGTTACCACTTCCAGCCCCATTAGTAATATGCTAAGTCATTTGAGAATTTTTAAGTAAATGTGGAGAATAACTTTTTATTTATTAAGAAAGAGACTTTCAATTTTCAATTACCATTAAGTGCATTGTTGCTCTTAAGAAAGCTGAAATCTGTAAGCCTATATGCTTGAACTGAGGCCCTCATTACAGTGCAGCTTTCCAGAATGTCTAGAGAACTACAACCTTATTCATTATGGGATTTCAGAACAGGAATGATTGCATTTGGCAGGTATCCTTACCTTGAGTTAAAAATAATCTTAAAAAAATTGTGTTATTTATTGGAATTACTCTTGGAATTACTCCCATTAGAATTACTAAAATGTGGTGGGAGAGCTTGCACAGCTAGCCAGGAGGGTAAGGAGGGCAGGTTGCGTTTTGTGTAAACTGAATGCATGGAGCTTAGCCGTGAGAGAAGTGATGAGCTTAGACATAAGAATCAGAAGAGATGACAACACAGGTCACATATTGCTTCTACTACAAACCACTTACCTGAGGAGATGAAGTAGATGGATCTACTACAGTTTATGACTGATAGATCTTCATGGTTGGGCTCAATGATCTTGAAGGTCTATTTCCAACCATAATGATCCTCTAAAATTTTCTTTAGAAAATTTGAGGAAAAGTGTATTTTGGTACTTAACCCTCATATATGCTGGAAGGGCAAAATAGCTGGGCACAGTGAATAAATCCAGGATATTCCTAAAGAGCACTCATGACAGCTGCTTGACACAAATGACAGCTGGGCTAGGACTACTGTACTTGCTGCTCACAAACAAAGAACTGGTTGAAGATGTGGAGGCCATAGGCAGCCTTGACTGCAGTAACAGTAAGATTGTGGTGTTTAAAAGCCCGGGAAAAGCAAGCAACACAAATAATTACAACACTTGACTTCAAAAGAATTTGGCTTGCTCAAAGGTCAGTATCCTTGGCAAAGGAGAGCCAGTTAATTTTCCAGGGCACCCTTTCTGCATATAAGGTCTGTCTATTCCAGTGCACAGAAAGTCAAATAAGAATGGCAGAATACTAGCAAGTGCCCAGGATGCATTCACTTCAGGAAATTCCTGAAGAAGTTCAAATACAAAAAGGAAATATAGAGAAGGTGGAAGCGGGACACACTACCTAGAAAGAATACAAGGGAGACTGCCGTAATTAACGTTAAGAAAGATGAAAAGGATCTAGAGGACGTAGGAAATTACAGTCTGGTAAACTTTCTTCAGTACCTGGAAAAGTTATGAAAGCTGTTTTCAAGTACAAGAAAGGGATTGGGAATAGACAGTATGGGACTACCAAGGGAGAACTGTTTCTGAACAATCCAAGTGTGTTGTGTGATGGAACGCCTATCCATGCTGACAGGGGCAGAACAGCTGGTGTTGTATACTTTGACCTTCACAAGCACTTCAGCATGGTCTCCCACAGCATCCTTTTAGCCTAGTTGGTCAGTTAAGCCCTGGACAACAGTGCCACCCCTTTTTGAAAGGCCACAGACATGGGCTGACAGGAGCTTTCTGTACTTCAACAAAAGCAAATACAATGTCCTACACTCTGGGGTGGAATAACTCATGCACCGATAAAGGCTGGGAACTGATTGGCTAGAAAGGAATTCTGCAAAAAAGTGAGCTGGGTTTCCTGGTGGGCAAAAAGTTGAACATGAGAGCAGTGTGCCCTTGAAGCAAACAAGGGCAAAAGTATATTGGACCTTTTTAGAAACCTACAGCCTGCAGGTTGAAGGAAATGATTCTTCCCCTCTGACACTTGTAAGACCACATCTGGAGCACTGTGGAGCACAAATCCAGTGGAGGGTCACCATGATGATCAAGAGGCTCAAGCACATAACCTGCAAGGAGATGTTGAGGAAGCCGTGTGGTTTGTTCAACCTTGAGAAAAGGTTTTGGGTGGATATTAAGGACAGAAGTAGAAAGAAGTTATAAAAAGGGAAATTTTGATTAGAGAAGGAAAGACCTATGATAGGCATGTATGATAGGAGTAAGTGGGAAAAAACGCCTACAGTTAAACTTGTCCAAAGTTCTCCTGTTATAAGTGTTTGGTCTCATTTATTGCAGGTATGTAAAATTAATTCAGGCAAGAACTGACCCTGAGTATTTTTCTTCACGCTTTTTTAGAACACTCCAGCATGATAGTACACCTATTTCTGAGAGTTTAATTAATTAAAACAAAAGCTAGAACAAAACAGCAACATTTTTGAAATATTTAATTGAAAAGCTTATACATACATATCTACAATCTGTCACCTATATTTAGATGGCTTGAATTTGGACTTGAACCCCATCCCCTCTCTGTCATTGAAAACTTGTTCAGTTTTGGTCAAATTATAAATCTATTAAGAATCTCATAATACACAAACCACAGCAAAGACTCATTTGAATCCACAAGTTAAATTGTCTAACATTTGTCTGCACTGTACATGGTCTCTTCAACAACTACTGATGTCTCCAAGCTGTCTTCTCAGCTTGTCTCCTCAGCTGCGGCACTGACCATAACTTGAATAATCAGAGAGCTTATGCTCTCGAGACACACTTTCCAGATGTACCTGTTAAAATGAGAGTACTGCCTGAATATCCTGCAGAAACGTGAGAACTAGAGGTTGTGATAGAGTGTGCGGGTGTATAAAAATAGAGGACAAAACTAGGCAGTGTTATATGGGAAGAAGTGCCACTAATCGATAAGGTACATCTCTTTAAAGAAACTGTAACTGAGCTGCAAAGGACCTCAGTTGTTTTTATGCTTTGGTTTCCTGTGTCACAGCATCTATAGCAGCTGCAACACAGAGGGATAACTAGTTTACTTCTGCTACTTGTTAATACTGCCTGAAGTTGCAGCAATTTATGACACTGGTCCAAAAAAAGCTGATGACCCTAATTCATTATTAACCTCGTAACAGCTGATCATGTTGCAGATCACTTCCTAGGAAATTAAAAATATGCAGTATTTTATTGATCCTAAGTAAGCACAACCTTTTGCGAGCAGGATGATATGGCTGCATACACAAGCACTGAGATGTTTGTCAGAAATATTGCCTATGCATATGTAACTTTATGGCTTCCTTGATGCTTCCAACATAATATTTTAGTTATGTGACTCATTATATTTATTCCCTAAAGCTTCTGGTTGCATTTAACAAATGATTTGTTATTCAAGGTTTTCTTTTGTTTTCCTTATTCTGTGTTTTTCCTAATACCTTCTTTAGCACACATTATTCAAACCTTGTGTTGAATCTAAAATTATTTTCCACTTTTTCCTTGTGAATGCTTGATAAACACAAATTCCTGAGATTTCAGTGATTTTATTATACCTATTTTTCAGTTTGAAAAATGAATCACAGTGATATTGAGATGCCCACTAATTTGGGTTAGATTGGGTCACTTGAGACCTGATTCATCATAGACTACAACATGGTCCTAGTTCAGAGCAGACATAATTGATTTTATTTACAATTGAAAACCCAGTTATTCTGCAAATCTGAACTCAGTTTTTCAGGATGCATTCAAGAAAGTAGAAACAGTTGCCACAAGGGTATTTTATACACTGAACAAATAATAAATTTCTGAAATTCAGGTGTGTGCTTCAGGAATTTCCTTTCTCTTCCCTCCAGACTTCACATGCTTTACAGCTTTCCTGCAGGAGATACCTCATTTATCACAGCTCTCACTTTTTATACTTTTTTACTTTCTGCTCTGTAGGCTACTTTCTCCTAAAGAGATGCTGTAACTGCTAGATACCTGAGCAGTTGTTCCCATCTAGCATTCAGCTTTGAAATCTGCTGCTTCTGTTTAAGAATGGAAAAAGGGAATATGCTCCTCCTGATGATCTCATTTTTCCATTTATCAGTTGAACTAATGAAAGAAAATACTCTGAAATGGCTGCACTAATGATGGTATCATTCTGTTTCACCTTCCTCAGTCTAATATCTCAGTTGTTACACATCTTCAGACCTGTAAAAAATGAATCAGGCATCCCATAGGCAACATTTTCTCCCCAGGCAGCCTCAGAGAATCAGGCACTAAGGCAAGTTTTCTATTAAAAAAAAGTCTGTAATCACAAAACCGAAGACTGTATTACCATTTGTGTGTGCAGACAGCCTTATTTCTGACATTTCCTATTTCTAAACATTTCATTTGGAAAACTCAGTGATGTTGTCCTACTACATTTTTTTAAAGAATTTTTGTATTTACACTAAACCCAAATGTATACTGGAAAGCACACCTAAAAACAGATTAGCCTGCATATTTGTATGGATAGGTATGATAATCAAGTCTCACTGAATCATCTGGAAGTATTTTCAAAAGAACAGTTCAGTATTGCCATTCACATTAGTGAATAATTATGAAATGCAATATCTTTTGAATGAATATTAATGCAAACAGTGAAGGAAAGCTAGAAGGAAAGTCAAAATATACTGCCTGGTATAATCAGGCAACAGCCTTATCAAAGAAAGATCAAACTGCCTGCTTCTACCAGGTACATGTATTTCTGCTAAATAAGAACTAACGAGGCCATCTGACAGCCACTACCTTCTAGTCTCGCCTGAATTTGTATTTTATTTGCTTCTCCCACACCTTCCTCCTCTTCTTTGACATACTTGTTATTCAGTCATTTATGGAGCTGTTTGGGCTTCTTGAATTTCTGAAAGCTACAAAGGCCTGGCAGATTCCAGCTTCTTTATTTCTCGTTTTCTCACACATAGAGCCTTGTGTCTTCTCCATAGCCATGCATTGAACCATTCCCCTGGTGCCTAAACCACTGCTGTTCCAACCATGAGCCCTTTCCTCCCAAACACCATGAAAAATCTTCTCTGGGACTGTGGACCACCTAGCACCTATTGTACTTCTTTTTTTTTTTTTCCAGCTAGGATAAACATACTGGAGCTTGAGGGAAATGGAAGGAGCTAAAAAGAAAACCAAGAAGTAAACATTAAGGTATGGCAAAGACTGAAGAGGAGGGGATTTCTTTCGTTAAGTGTTTCCCCTGTGTCCTGCAACGCAAACATAAAATACCATCTGCTGCATTCAGTTTGGCAGAATTTTAACCTCTGGTGAACCTTGAGACTCCAAATGTGTTTAGTTGCTAATATTTATTGAGTAGGATAGCAAGTAGGGGTGAAAGGGCTGTAACCATCACTGCATCACTGTGTAGCCATGTGACAGAGATTTGTTGATCAGGTTGAGGAAGATTAAATTTCTCCATGAAAGGTGAGCAAGCCAGAAAGGAGGAGGCTAAATAACAGGATGTAAATCCCCGTTATACAAAGTGAGAGGGTATTGCTTGACATCAGCCTAGATATCTGCAACCAGCATGTGTCTCTTAGGCATTCTGGTGAGGAATTTCTGGTTTGAGGAGTCAGAGAGTGCCTAAGTTAATTTGATGGGAAACACTTGCAGAACTGCATGAAAACAAGACAGATGATTGTGGGGAAAATACCCTGATAACTTTCAGGCATAGGACATCTGTTGATCCTTTAGCTGAAAAATATTTCAAGATGTTTGTTAACTGCTGCATATTGTAAATAATCCTGCATTTTGAGGCAGTAATCCTGGATGATTAGCCAACTTGCCTGAATCTCCATCAGGAGTCAGGCAAAGTCAACGCTTTACTGAAATTGACCAACCATTCCCAAACAAGTTGTATGATTTTTCTTTAGTAAATGCTAATTATTACATCATTAATTAATTTCTAGCTATTTTAGGTCACAGATATAGGAGACTTTTTTTACAGCAGACACAGCATATTTCATAGCCTAGAACCTCATTATATATCTGCCACAAGCCTTAAAGGTGGGCTTGAAAGACAGGATAGCATCACTGCTGAATTTAGATCACAGGGTAACTCTATAGTGAGAGGTAGAGCTGCTAAAGGCTGAGCCCAGTGCTCCACGCTGATAATGAGCGCATTTCAAACACCACACGCACGCCCGGCTGTAAGGTTAGAAACATATGAAAAAAGATAGTCAGAGAGACACAGTATACTGGACCACTATTACAGAAGCACTTGTATACTAAAAAAGACACTTTAAAGTTTATCAGGAATTTCACAAAAAGTTATTAAAGTGATTTTTCTTTTTCCCTTTTTTCCCTCTCCACAGGTGTAACATAACGAGGCAGACTGGAACAAAGGAGGATTTGAGCTGCTGCGTTTCATATTAACAGAGTCTCAATATGGCAATATTTTGAAGGTGGGAAATGAAACTTAAGATATAGCAAACACCAATTTCTCAAAACAGAAATATGAAAGCATAGCTTTCAAAGGGACTTTTTCCACACCTAATGCCCAGAAATGGTGTTATGAGAGGATACAGAAGATTATTGCTTGGGAGGGAACAGTAGTCCCATCCTCCCCTGTGTACATGAAATAACAATAAACTCATTTTGAAGCACAGCAATAAATTTGTGTCATTTGTGCCATTTCACATCTGGAATGGGGCAACATAGAGGCAAGATGTTCAATTAGAATGAAAACAGACCGTGGAATAGAATTATTCTCTGTATTAATCATTTATAATCCGACAGCTTGGCTCACTTTCAGAGGAGGGAGAGGTTTTGCTGTAGCTGGACGCCAGAGGGGAAAATCCAGAAGGCTGAGAGTTCAGCCACGCACTGTCCAGCCGAGGTGCATGCTGCTGTACAGGCTGTGGGATCCACCCTGGTCTGCTGCAGCAACAGCTTCAGCACAAGATGAGCTAAAACTGAGCTGAAGCTGAGTGTTAGCTGAAGTCGCAAATTCTGGGTGAAATGTGACATTCAGATATTCAGACCAA
Organism: Crypturellus undulatus; assembly: GCA_013389825.1. NCBI lineage: Eukaryota > Metazoa > Chordata > Aves > Tinamiformes > Tinamidae > Crypturellus > Crypturellus undulatus. The sequence continues at coordinate 677,734 of VWPW01018073.1, forward strand.
ACAGTTTAATGGTGCCTTCCAGCCTAATAAAAATGAAGGGATAGGTCTAGTTTAGGCTTCTCCAAACCAGATGTTTAAGTCTGAGCTTGTCACCCTAGGCTCCCTCCAAATTTAGAGCAGTGAAAATAAAGTGTCTGATAACAGTTTTTTGTCATATATATATATGACAAATACATCGATTTTGGGAATATACAATCGATTTTGGTTAACACGTGGTTGGCAGCACTGGAATTATTTTTCTTTTCTTATTTTTAATTATCTGTTAATGATTTTAATATATTCTCCGTATTGTTATGCCCTCTCCTGCAGGGAGATTTCATTAGTAAAACAACATCCTAAAAGCACATACACACTGCATGTTGGCAAGTAATATGCCTCTGCCTAGAGTCTAAATTAAGTATAAATTAACTCCAAGGAGGAAAGGGGATCTGTGACTATCTTTTGCCCAATCCAGCTTCCTGCTTATTTGGTCCATGTGGGTTTCAGTCTCCAGTGCCCAGCTCTGGATGTTGTTCTTACACAACTCTGGTCTGAGTCCTGTTAGAAGGACTAAGTAGAAACACTTTATTCCTTGGCACAAATATGGTAGGTTTTAATGTTACTCTACTATGTCTATGTCCACCAAAAATGAGTTTTTTGTTTTATTAAGAGTTGATCATTGGACATCACTACACTTAGCATTGCACTACTGTTAGTCTAAAGATTGTTAACAAAATAATAATACAAGTACAGCTCAGTTGTACATAAATGTGTAACAGCTGGCTACAGAATTACTGTATAAATCACCAAAGTCAAGATCCAAATCTAGGCATTCCTTCAGATGTGATATGGGTAATGCAAACAAAGAAGAAATCAGTTCAGAAAAGAAATGGGTACACACAGCTCTGTAGGACTATCTACAAGATAGTATCCAACATCACAGGTAGCATTAATAGTTGTAACAGATGGAGAATTATATTAACTTCTCTAAAACAATAACCCTAAAATGAGGTGAAGCTCATAATCAGAACTGATTTAAAAAAAAATGCTTATTTTGATTGCTTTCCTATTATTTGCTAGATAATTATCTAAAAATTGAAAGGTAGTCCTTGATATAATGTTAAGCTGTGCAACACAATCTGGCCTGAAGGTCAAACATCTACATTTTTCTTTAAAAGGAATTTTATTGTGTTACAGACCCACCTGAACCTTTCTTTTCTGTATCTGCTAATCAGATAGGGCTGCATTCTCCTTTTTCACTGACACTGAAAAAGAGGCAAACTACCCTATTACAATGCTTTTCTGTAAAAGTTACGGAAGCTTGCTTGATTCCTTATTCATACATACAGATCATTTACTTTAATAGCATTAATGGTCTATGTGGAAAACATGATGAAAAACAGCATTATAAGTGGAACAAAATTACTTATGTATAGGAGAAATTCTCTGATAGCATTATGCAATTTGAGATCACTCATTTATTCAGACAGTTATCAGCACATCCAAAAAATCAGATTATTATGTAACATTTCAGAACATGTTCAACAATAAGCCTGATTTTATTCTAATTCTTACTCCAGACTGGGAAAACAACTCAAAATACCAACAGCACAAATCATGAAACTCTCAGCTGTAGTAGCCTTTATGCCCTCTATTAATTAGGTGAATTTAAATGTTGTTAAATATTATTCAGCTTAAATATTTTAAAGATGCAACTGTTTTCAGTATTGCCATAGCCCCCTATACTAAAGTTAGTATTTTTTACTGTACAAATAAAATACTATATTTGCATGATTACTATACAGTACGAGCAGGACCTAAAAGTCAGTACTTTAAAGTGTCTTGTTTCATAGGGACTTAACATATTAGCATGGGTGGATGACTGTCAGATATTATGGCACTTTATTACATCAGAACAAGAAGACAGAAAGATCCTGAAATGTAAATTTGACGACTTGTAGGAAATTACCACTGCTGCTTTGATTTTTCGAAGTACCTGTCTTGTTGCAAATGTAAAACCTTCAAGGTAAGTTGTGAAACATTAAAGACAAAGCTGCATGCTTTTGAGATTTGATTTCTAGTTTAAAGATACCACCCTGTGCCTTATTTTTTGTCTATTTAAATATTTCATAAAGGACTAACTTGCAGTGTCAAGGCCACTGGCTAACATCCATTTCAACACTGATGAAGTTTCCTGGAGTGATGCAGCGTCTCCTGAGGAACACTCTGTTACAGATAATGAAGTATGAAGGGGAAAATAATATAAATAAATAAATAAAAATAAAAAATCCTCTATGTAATAGAGCAGAGGAAAAGAGATGGAAAAGAACAACATTCAAGATTATTTCCCAATTGCCAGTGCTTGAGTAAGCATATTTGGCTTTCTCATTTCTCTCAGCAAAAGCAGTGTTACCTTAAAATTAAGCTGAGTATGCTAACAGGCATTTTACTTGTAAAAAGTATTGATAACTGATTCATCTGATTTCATTAGATAGATGTACACACTTGTATGCAAGTTGCATGGAAATTCCACTGTGGTCAATGGGCTTCCAGTAATTCCAGAGACCTATGGATCAAGCCATATGGATGAGCCTTCTTGGTAGCCCTGAAGTCACGGACTCCAGGACACTCAAGGAACTTGAAGGATTTACCCAGCTAGGAAACATAGAGGTATATGAAACAGTGCATGGTGTAAATCCATACAATTATACCTGCATAATCTCAACACTATGAATAATTGTATTCCAGTATAGGGAACCCTTTTTAACGTAATTCATGAGATGTGAATGCTGTGTGAAACCAAGTTAAACCCACTCTTGCACTAGAATAGTGTAAGGAGGATGGGGAGAAGTACTACACTAATACAGCGAGCAAAGTTTTCCAGGGAAAGAATGTGCTCCAGAGACACGAAAACCTGAGCTGCTGACCTTCGACTCAGCTGTTGAGAGTTTTACCCAGCCTTCACAGACTTACAGAAGAATGCACTGAACAGATTCAAAACCATGCAAGATACTTTTTATGTAGTCCTTTCTTTTCCCTAGCCATTTATGCAATTCACTTAAAGGAGTATTATCATTATCATTTCAAAGGCCTATATCAGCCCTTTATCACTGCTTTAATCGTTTACAGAAACCCTAGAGCTTGAAGTTTCCTAGTTGCTAGTTACCAAGAACACATCCTCCTGTAACCTCCCTGAACTCTCCTTGCAACTCGCCACTCATTCGTTTACTTTTGAGCATTCAGCCTCTCTTTCCATTTCCAACACCTACACTAAAATAGATTTGTCATACAGAAACAAGAATTTTGGTCATTTTAACATTCACTTGTGAGATTTTAGTTTTCTGCTAATCAAATTACTTTTCACGTTTTTAGTACTGACTTCACGGTTCCCCTTATATCCTTGAAAACAATTGTGACCAAAGAGAAAGGTAGGCAAGTGCGCAGCAGATCAAGTCTTCAAATACTGATAAGGAAAATGTAATTCAGACACATACCAAGTAATATTTGAAACTAGTGAAGAAAAAAAAAAAGAATTAAAATCATTGTTTCATGTGTTTCACTCCTTTCATTTACTTTCCTTCCAGAAAACAGATTTTATGCTATCACTTCAAAAAGCAGGACTAATCAAAAATCTTTAGAGAAACTAATGTGACACGTTTAAAGGAAGACTTTTGTCTACAGTTAGACAAAAAGAAAAAGAAGAAATCACAAGAAATGGCTTTATGCCTTACAAAAACACACTTTGGATATCACCAGTACAATATTCTCAATTTAACCACCTGATAATCCTCTTACTATCCTAAAGTTTGCTTCTCAAGACCACCATCACTTAGAGAAACAAAGATAATTCCTGGGACCTTTATGAACACGGATTTAAATCATTAAATGTATAGGGACCTCGAGGAGTTCTTATTCCAACTATTAATCAAAATATCCACTGATTCACAGCATTGACTACAAAACATGATTTTGCCTAGAGCTGTCAACATCATTATCAGAGATTACAGAAATACACTGGATTAAACATTTTCTACTTTAAAATCCTCTTAGCCCTTCACTCCAACACAAAGGGTATCTCAATTTTCAATGTAAGTGATGTTGATTTCCACTAAAGAATAAAATGTAAGTGAATTTAGAACATGAAATAAGAATTTCACACTACGTTACTAAAAATTTATTGCTAACAAAACTTTGGCAAATGGATTATGACCAAACTGTTGTCTTAAAGAGGACTGATGGTTTTAAGGCTCCTTCATTCTAAGGTGCCTCAAGTTGAGTATGTCTCTTGGGGTCTGCATTCACCACTATGAGCAAGTTTGAAAATATCTCAAATTCAGCATCCAGGTGAATACCTGTAAACATCTCTCCGACTACTATCCACCTGTAAACATCTCTCCGACTACTATCCACACACAGGAGCAATAACTGCTCAGACCAGGGATGTACAAGTAGGTTCTCAGACATAAATGTGTTTTTACACATTTGTGAATGTGAAACATGTCAATTTCTTTCATACTTATTAAACAACTAGCCCCTCCAATCTTGCTTAGCTGAGTATTTCTAATGTTGCATAGCATCTTGTCCTTAAATCATTAAAATAAAATAAAATAAGTCACAAAACAATTGCAATCTACACAGAAAATAAAATGTTGTTCTGGGAAAAAAACATCCTGGCATATAGGAACATCTAACCTCACCTAATGCTGTCAGAGAAAGTTTTTTTTTCCCCCCCACCAATGAATGATAAAATTCCTAAAATTAACATTCATCAGGAAATGATACCATTCCAGAGTTAACAAGTTTATGTCATAAGTTACCATAATTAATGATTTGGACAACTGAGTTACTGAAACCTCTATACCCTATAGATGCTTGTCCCAGGACGTACCACCTTTTAGAGGCTTATAGAAGCAATGCTGTTGAAATCAAACAAACACTGCATCTCAAAACAAACACCAACTGGCAAGGGACAGAAACAGCCAATTGTCTGAGGAAAACATTTTTCACAGAACATCTTCCCTATCATCATCCTCTCTGTCCTGAGTCTCCAGTGAGACCTATAAAACACCTTCAATAGATGAGCCTGGAAACTAAAACCCATTATTATTTTGGACAGTAAAAGTTATGGACTGAATAAAGATATTGCTCATTCCATTTTTTTTTTTCCCTGGGACAAGCTGCCATCTACCTCAAATATTTCATGGGCATATACACTAACCCATTTCTATGATTTCCTAACCACTGGGTGATATTGCTCCCACCCCTTTATTAACATTCCCTCCTGCTCTGAAACTGCCAGCTGCCCCTTTTGCACAGATTGCTTTACTGATTGCCACAATTAAACTAAATACAACTGTTCCTAACTTGTAGCTAATTTTTCACTTTCTCATCTATACCTAAAGAACGTGTTTCAGTGCCTTGTTCTTCTTCAGCTCATTGTAGCAAATGTGAGTTGAAGATAGGACACACTGTGCAGCAAATGCAGAACTCTCTGATTTTTGGTATTTTCAGAACTCTCTCAATTTTGGTATTTTCATAAACTTAAAATAGTCCTCTTTGTAAAATATATAAGCATTATTGCTAAGTACATTTAAATTAATTAGCTTGGGCTCATGTGCAAATACAGAAAAAAATGATACAAAATGCTTCCTTTTTATTTATTGATTATTTTTGATTGTGGGTCCCAATTGGGAAATTGGGCTGAAATTACTGGGAGCTGGGAGTACTTGCAAACTCTGAAAATCAGAGTTCCTTATTTATTACAGCTGGTAGTCATTTTTAGAACTATTTAGCTATGTTTTGAAAATGACATTTCATATGAGAACAAATAAAATACCCGAATCCCTATTATCAAAAAAGGAAAAAAACATGCAGCACCAGCTGTCTCCAGACAAAGTCAGATACAAAGTAATAACTTTCTCTCTGCAGCACCTGTATTCAATTTCTAAGGTACATCTGTCATTTTATTTTAACAAACTCTAACAAGATCAGTTCACTGCCATCTGTGTCTCTCTACCTTGCAAGCAATCCTGGCTGCATCGCTTTAAAAAAAATGTTCAGAGAAAAGGCAAAATAAAACAAAACAAAAGAATTGCAAAAGATTGGAGGTGATGTTTTGAGGTTCATTGAATCTTACAATAAATATTTCCATAAACTATAATTGTAGGACCTGTTGTGTTCAAAAAAGCTGTAGGTGGGTTAGGAAATGATGAGCAGCACTTGCAAGGAGCTACTGTTTCCTCTTTACTTGCAATAGCACAGAGCCAACCCACCCAAAAAGGTCAGAAGCTTTCGAAATTCCACGGTCCTCACAAAGTGTTTCCCCTAGCCATTCTTACTATAAAAGATATATCCACAGTTAAGTATAATCAAAGTTTTTACTGCTTGAGTATCCATAGAACAGAAAGCTAATGGCCAGAGGAAGCACAGCAGCAGCAATGCTTCAATGCAGCAGCAATCTCCAATCAATAATACTGTTGTCATAGGTGTCTGGGTGACCCTAAACAGTGCAAAAAAAGCACAAAAGTCCATATTGCAAAGTCGCCTAGGCATGTTTTTCTAAATTTTCACCTAGGATTGAAGGAATTTATAATTCCTTCATTTATTATTAAAATATAATTATGTACCTTTATTAAAATATAATTATGTACCTATAAGTAAATATATATGGATCAACCCACAAATTTCACTGAATACAGTTTCCCAGCTTTGTAGAAATAAAATTCTGCTTTGATCCAAGTCCTTCACACATGGTATCAAATCACATCACGCAGAACAGCAGCAGTTTGGAAACACAGTAATGTGTGGCATTAGTAGCAGAATTTCTGATGCAGAAATTAGGACCAAGGGAGAGACAGCACATTAATTCAATATTAAACTGAGCCAATTTAGGGGAAAGAAACAAAGCAAAACAAAACAAACAAACAAACAAAGGGTAATGATCAGATCAGAGCCAAGAACTGTGGATTTATTTCAGTCTCTATGAAGTTAAATAAAGCCTTTATTTTTCCTCATTTCTAGATTCAAAATTTTCCTTTCTGCAAAAGAAAATGAAGGATGTCTGATTATGAACTGGTATCTTAAAGTTTGAAAGCACCTCCTTCTATCTAAACACTAAAGTTTAGTTATCTGTAAACCAGATGATAGCTTTTTTGCTTCAGTCTACCATTATGTATATGTTATGAACATCAGTCAATCACAGATTGAAGCACTTATGTGTAACTGCATCCTATCTATATTACAGAAGAAGTTGCACTTATTAACCAATATTTGATACTTCTTTCTCACCCTCAATAAGTACCGAGTGTCAGACCTAGTGACAGACATAAGGATAAATTATGATAAGGATAAGGATAAATAATTTTCAAATTGGTCCTGTGGAGTCAGTCCATAAGAACGCAGCAGGCTCAAAGAACTGAAGCCTACATTGAAGACAAGGGATTATGGAAAACACTTTGCAAATCAATCAAGGACCACGAATATAGCAAAAGCAAGAGACTCTGGCACTTAGTGCCAGGTTAATGGCAATGAAATAGACAGCAATTTGAAATGATGAGTAATGGATTGAGTATAATAGCATTCTAGGAGGGATTTGCTAGAATGTAATGAAATCATAGACTCTTCCAAAGAGCAGCAGGGAGTAGTGACGGGGCAAGACTCTCTGTGTTACCAGGGCTTAATAGGTTGTGCTCAAGAACCACGAAGCAAAAAGAGAAACAGCATCCTAGCACAGGATCCACAATCAGAGACTTGGCAGCCTCTCCTGGAGTTGCTTAATGTTAGCAAATATTTGCAAAGCAAAAGAAATAGAAGACCTCTGAACCATAACACGTCTTCATACTCTAATCTACTCTTCTGCATATCATTGTGTGATTTTTTTCTCTCTGTTCACAAAGACTCTGTCTGTACTTTATTTTTTAAAGCCAAACACATCTCCATAGCAGTTTGTTTATCCTCTGTAAGTAGCTCAGAAGAAAGTTATTCTCACTTGGCACCAGACCACTGATCATACTATCAGGGCCAAAGTATATCACAAGAAACACAGAAAAAAAAAAAAAAAAACACAGAACGCTTGCTATAAACATATCATTCACACCAACATTTAGCACAGGCACATTTTTACCTTTTCTTCATAAAACTATAGAGATGTTTTTCGATAAACAAGGCTCTTCAAAGGGTTCCCTACGAGGCTTCAAGGCTCCTTAGTAAGAAAGTCACAGTTCATTTTTCATGCGTTCTTAGAGGAGATCTAACCCTTTGCTTAAGTAATTTGCCTGAGAATGCTAAAGCAAGCAGAGCCCACAATGAGGCTGGTGGCATTCAACAGCTTGGATGGTAGAAAAACAATTAAGTGACCTTCTCTTTCTCACCTCGGGGTAAGAATCATCTCCTTCAAGTACTCTACATTATGACTCATCTTTAAAAATAGTAACATTTCTATGATAAATAATAGCTGCTTTCCTTTTGAGTTCTTAATGTTTCAATTTGATTGTTTGGCATTTGGCATAATCTACGTAACATAATCAACATTTGCATATATTAAATAGCATGCCTATTTAATCTCTTCTTTGTGAAAACTTCCACAAAATCTTACTTAGTGGGCTACTGGGCTAACTAATTTGTTGCAAGGATATTTTTAAAAAATCTTTTGTTTTAATTTACAGATATGTATGATCGAATTGTCAGACATCACACCTCAACTCAGGAGTACTTGCAGGTGCTGCAGCTCCCGGAATGTCATCACTTCAGTTGTTTATATACTAAGGACTTCACTCAGTTGTCTAACCACAAATATCTAGAGCCATTTGTCGTTGTTTTGTCCGAGGTACGGGCCTGATCCTGGTATAGGTGACATAATATCTGTGAAATTAATTCTCTTCTGTGCTGTAGCTAGAGGACAGGCGAATATCTCAAGTGCCACCAGACAAATTCATTAAGGCAAATTAGTGAAGCTCTAATAAGCCAGACATGAAGGATGAGACTCAGCTCTGATAAGGATGCCCACATTAATTTATATGCCTCAGCTCCCACTATCATCTGTGGGGATTCGCATCCTAATTCAGTTGCCCTTCAGTTGCTACTCCAGAAGTGTCGCAAGTGTGTGTCATACCTGCCAGCTTTGGAAAGATGTATGATGCACCACCATGGCTCTAGTAGCCTCTCGGCATCTATACACAAACAACAAAAGGTGAAAAAAGTGTCCTTGGCCAACACCTTGAGGTATTCTTGACAAATAATCAGTGATCTTGGTTTAATGACCTAAACAGAGGGTCTGCTGCTTTCTGTAATGTCAAACAGGGACACTTAAATTGAGACCAGTAAATAGTCCATTAGCCTTCACTGTCTCTATCAACTATATCTCCATTGGCTATAATAGGGACGTAGATCCTCAACTTACTTATAAGCATCTGTATTGTATATACCTAGATTTAAATGTCTTGTCTGAAACTGAGTCACACCCAAAGAACACTGTTGCCGAGACATAAGCTTTTAACGCCTGTTCAAATGTTGCCTGTCACAACCTGGACTTCGAGTACCACTAAGCACCTGTGTTGAAGCCACTGAACCCTTCTCCAGGAGTATAATGTAACCTTGGGGTCAATTCAGTTGATCCCTAAACAGAGGTGTCCTGAGCCTCCTAGAACATCTCAAATGTCACTAGACACAGTGTGAGTTGGAGGTCAAAAGCAGTGTCCTATGTCATTTCAAATGGCACTGGATGTCTACATATTGGAACCTTAATCCTTCTACCAACTCCTTTTCAGGATGATAATTAATTCTAAACATAGATGTCAGAGTTAAAAAAAAAATCATGCTGAATGCTGCAAAACAAAAGATTTAAAAGAAAATTCAAGAATACCAACAAGGAGATTAATATGTTCTCACTCTTACGTTCAGAAGAGACTATTTCAGAAAGAGAGTCTCAAAATCCCTGTTTGTTATGTATTCATCTACAGTCACTGGTTATCTGTTCTGAATGAAACATTAGGACATCCAGGTAGTCATATATTAAAATCAAATCTACAGTTGGATGAGCTCTGTCCAGGTATCACACCAAACATGTTCTACCTATATGTTATTCAACACAGATGCATTTTGTTCAGACACTCCAAATCCACTTCAGGAAAAAAAAAAGGGGGTTAATTAATTTTCTTGAATGTTTTGACTGAGCCGATATGCCTGAGCTGAAATGATATGCCTACTGGGCAAGGAACCCATTCAAAGTTCTGTGAAACAGTTTGTAAGTAAGTATTATTTTTGAACCATCTCAAAGAAGTAAAGCAAGCCAGCACTAAAGATTTTTGTAGGTAATGCCATTTTATCTATTAAGAAACAAATCAAAACAAAACAAAGAGCTAAAACTAAAATTCAGTAAGATACTCACTTCAGTGAGCGATCAGAGTAATACACTCACTTCACATCGCCATAACCTTTCCTTGCTAGAATGGTTTCTCTGAGGATTTTCTCCCAGCATTTTACTGGATTCCCACCATTATAACCTTCCAAGAAGTTAAAGGGTCTGCATAATGGGCACTTCTTGATTTCTTATCCTATTTCACCCCATTTTTAAGACAAATCACCAAACCAAGAGTGTCAAATGTAGCAGAAGCACTAGCTCCCTCCATTCCCAGAGGCTTCAAGAACTCTCTCAATTTCATGCTTCCCTGCACAACTTTATTTACACTAAAACCATTCTGCAATGTGCTTCAGAGCAAACACTTGGTCTTGATTTGCCAGCAAATCTTGGCTATATTATCTGTGCGCTCTGCGAAGCCTTGAGTCTCTGCAATAGACTCTGGCTGACATATCAGGTGAAATACAAGTGAACTGCCTAATGGAAGTTAATGTCCCGTCAAAATGGGGTCAACAGGATACAATCAAACATGTGTATCATCTCCTTGTGGTGTGCAAGTTTTTCTTTAAAACAGCATCTGGATTTGTATTCTGTAACACAGATACTCGGTATGCATTTGAGGAGTACTGCCAATTATCTTTTTGAAATTTAAGTTGGTACCTCAGAAATTTTAACAAGTTTTCAGAAGAATTATAATTTAATTTTAAGTCTATAGAACTTGGATTTCTTAGCAACGTTTTCACAAATATACATGGCTACAAATAAAAACCCAAACTCCACTGAAGCTGCATCTGATGCTTAATTGCACAGGCTTTTTAAAATCACTTTTCTACTGTTTGATTGTTTTTGTAAATTATCAACTAAAATTCAAGCATAGAGAGTATCTATATTACCAAAAGCAACTTCACATGTGTATGCAAAGGAATATATTTTCTTCTGTAAAAATGCTTTCTTTAACACTCAAAGCTTAAAAAAATTCAGTAAACACTGTTGAATACCTATCTTTTATGTAGAATATAAAGCCTGTCTTCAAAGCTCTTATTTAAATATGTTAACTACTTAGACACTTTTCTAATGCAAATTGGCAGAAATTGAAAGACACAGAGAAAAGCATTTTTGCTGCATGCCATTCAAAGTTTAATGTACCTGATTTGTACTTCTATAGAACTACAACTACTCCTTACTTCATAGAACTTTTCTCACAGGAATTTAAATCACTAGATGAAAGAGAATAGTTTCATAGTTGTATTTTGCAGTGGGATGGAAGGGACCCAGTTCATTTTCTGACTCTGCTTGTTCTGATACGGTTATAGCTATTTCACTCAAATTAAAGGGACAAAAAGCTACATTTATATATAAAATACAATGGTATAAAATGACAATTTCATAAATAATAATGCCAGCACATTTTCATTGTGGTAAAATGGAATGCATGCATTAGTAAAATGCATGGCCACACAAATACACTTTCTTGGGTTGCTTGACTAAATAGAAAATACTCATGAAACACAGGTCTGTCTTTCAAGTACTGAAAGATCATTAGATGATTATGTCCTCCCACCTATGCAGCACTAAATACTTTTTACAATGTGGGCTTTCGCATTTCTCACAGTAATTTTTTACATACTTTCACAATCACACAGTGCTTTCAAGTACAAATACTTGACAAAAAAAACAGTCATCGAGATTATGGTATTGTACATTTAGAGTTATCTCACAAAATATATTTCAGTTTACGATTGGAATGTAGGGATTTTATTCTAAAATAGGTGCCTATTGTTGGCAAAGATTTCATACAAAGCCTTTGAAAATCCTTCCTCAGAAATTTTACTGCTCTTTCTCAAGTGACATAACAGGCTGCTTCAGTAGTCAGGCAGAAGCTTTTCACATAGATTTATTGCTCTATTAGAAAATAAATCACTCATTAATTTAACATTATTTAAAATAATAACAAGCCCACAACAAGTTCACAAAATATTTTAAGGAAATCTGCTTTTAGACATATTGTTCTGTGATTACAACAGAGATTTATTTGTGGGAAGGAGAGCTTCCCCTTTTATAATTATTTCATGACTATTCATGACTATTTTGGTTTAGAACTTGTGAATTTTACTCTCCCAAAACTTAGATAGCTAGAAACACTAGTTAAAACCTTCAAATCAGTAGTTGTTCTGATGACTGCCATAAAGCCCTGACAGACAGTAAATATTGAGGGATCTACAACACTCAATTTCCTTAAATTATTAGGCAGCACACAAATCACAAACATTAAAGCACCACTGAACTTTCTTGAACTTCATGATTTTTTTCTTTGTACTTCTTAAAACAAATTACATTGGGGTAATGCTCTGGAGAAAGTCAACTGAAAGGTCAAAATCGTTAGAAAGTTTAAACTTCCTAGAGCTTAAGGTACTATGCCCCTTTCTAGGAGCTTAAGGGATTTGCTCTTTGTAAACTTTATATGTTTGTCAAATTTTCTTCAATATGAAACACATGCTTTCCTTTCATCTAAAAGTGAGACTATTTCAAAATGAACCTAAACTATGAAAAAGTTGTGCTAGATAATTGGAAAAGAACCAGCACCCGCTCTCTTAGTACAGATCTTTGTCTATTTTGTCTTAAACTAAATCTGTCTTTAAAGAAAAAATAACTTTTTTTCTACAAGTTTGTGCATCATATTTAAAAAATAGTCAGATAGTCTGTATATTTTCACTTTTGTTTCCCTAGTTTTCCTACCTGAACTTTTTTTTTTTTTAACTTTCTGTCAGCATCTTGTTGTTGTGCCAGATACTGTCATATGACAGGGACAAAGACATATTCATAAGGTAACAACGCACTTGTGTCCAACAACACAAGGACAGAGAAGCTATACCATAAACTTCAATACTGCTGTAAGATGAGATATGGGCCACCCTTTCAGACAGGATAGGCAAAAGAGTCCCAGCTTCAAACCGTCCTTAGAGAATCACACTCCATGCTCTCACCTCAGCACCTTGATCCAGTTAAGACCTGCTTTGCAAACAGGCTTCTGTATACCTCTAAAAACCATTTTTTCAACACTTGCTCTCAGTTCTCTCTTTAGTATCTGCTAATTTGATATTTCTCTCAGATAAGTAATTTTTCGTTATTCCTCCCTGCTCCTCCTCAACTGTACTGACACCAAAACACAAAAGTAAGAGAAATTCTTTCTCAGAAGAGTCAAAATTGGACCACAGTCTGTTGCCTTGCATATCTGGAAGGTGGGCATTGTTTGAGGTAAGATTACAAGTACAAACAAAGTATCTTTATTTAACAAATTCACAAAATCACAGGGATTGGAAGGGACCTTTGGGGAACATCTAGTCCAACCTCCCTGCTCCAGTAGGGACACCTAGAGCACGTGGCACAGGGTGGCATCCAGGCGGGTTTGGCAACCTGTTCCAGGGCTCAGTCACCCTCACAGGAAAGAAGTTCTTCCTCACACGGAGATGGAACTTCCTGTGTTTTAATTTATACCTATTACCCCTTGTCCTGTCACTGGTCACCACCAAGAAGAGTTTAGCCCCATCTTCTTTACATTCTCCCCTCAGATTATTTGTACATATTAATAAGATCCCCTCTCAATCTTATCTTCTCCGAGCATAACAGGCCCAGCTCACTTACTCAGTCTTTCCTCAACGATAGATGTTCCAGTCCTTTAACCACCTTTGCACATCTATGGTATGTGTTGTAAATCACTGTGTTGTAGCACTGTACTCCAGCTGATACAGTGCTGTCATTCTGGCCTGGACCTTGTCTTGGCTGGTTTACCTGTAACAGAAGTTGTCGAACAACCAGGCTGCCCTAACTTGCTCCAGCTCTGGCTCAGCTTTATAAGATGCTGTGGTGTAACATGAACAGTTCATTGTTCATCCGTTTGCTCTTTCATTTTCTGCAAATATTTTACATGAAACAACAACACTCATACTTTCACTTTTTTTTTTCTTTCCTAGTGAAACTTTGAATTTATTTCAGGATGTCTTACTGCCCAAATATCGTTAAAATTGATCTTGGTATTCAGTAGCTTAGACACTTGGAGAGAGTGTCATTCAAGTCAACAAAATAATTCAGTGTGTGCTTACTTGATACTTTTATCTGAAAACAGGCAAGCTATTATGATTGTTAGATTAAGTTTTCTTTTATGAAACAATATAGGCTTTATCCAAATCATAAAATTTTGTGTTAGGCAATTTAGATAGATAAGTTCATTTAGAAAAAATTACAAATGAGGTAATGTTTTTTGGGGGGGGTTATTTTTTTTCTTTGTTATGCTTTTAACATGTTACTTGAAATGTTTAAATGTTCAAATTCCCCACATAATGTTTCACATCAATTGCAGGTTTCTATCTAAAGTTATTACTTCTCAGGTTCCTTGGAAATTACAGAAACATACTGTGCATTCAGCTGATACATCCGTCACCTACCTATTTATTTCATTTGTATGAACAAATTTGAAATAAAAAGGAGACCAGAAATTCAAATAAGATAATACAGGACAAGACTGGAGTTATGTTTTTCTTTTATAAAACGTGGAAACATTTCTTTTACTTTAATGTCCCATTTTACTTTAATTATGTCTCATTAATTCCAGTGAGATAAAAAGAACAAGCAAGCTCATGCTTAACAGTTGCATGTTCTCCTAGGCCTTTTGGTCCCTGGGAAAACTGAAAACATCCAAATAACTTTTAGAGTTTGTGAATGGAAAATATTTTAAAATGTTTCAGAGAGTTCTCTACTGATAAAATTTTTGAGACATTATAATATCATCATCATTGTTATGATGATATTAAAAAATAATTTCTACCACAGTAAAATACTAGATTTCTACTCATGTCTATGGAAGAATGGAGCAGAAAAAAAGTGCTCTCCTTGTGATCCTGTGATAAAAGAATACAAAAAGGGTCATCAAAGAGTTAAAGAAATATACCAGAATAATATTTTAATCAATAATTTCTATTCTGAAAGAGTTCTGTAATATTCTGTTAGAAAGTGATATGACACATACTTATTTATCATAATTTCATAGCCAGTGGGTTACTTGTGGGAAAACTTTTAATTTGGTGAAAATTAAAATTATGCTCATATGCAGGTAATACAAGGGGAAGTTTATCAAATATGAACAGATAATATATTAGCTCTTGCTATTTCTAGCGTGAATGTAATCCTATATGCTAGCAGTTGGCAGAATCTTTCCAGCCATTTCTTTCAGCAGACAAAGCAGAGCTCTCTCCTATCCGGGAAAATGTCTGAATAGATATTTCACAGATAGTTAGAGGAATGTGGGTTATCTCAAACGCAAGTAATATATTGAAAATACGGTGCTTCTAATATATGATTCCAGATGTCTGTGTATCTGGGTGCCTCAAATATCTCAATTTTCTTTTTCACGGCTGTTTCTCACTCTGACATTTCTCAGTTTTGAAATATATGTCCCGTTCTTCAAAAAGATCTTTCATTCATTCGTGCAACTATTTTCATTAGGCACTACCGCACAATTAATTTACTAATGTGGTATTAAATTAGCATTTCCAGGCACAATTTGACAGACTTTCAATTTGGTTTAGTCTGCATAAAATTCTACTGACTTTACTGGGACTATATTTATTATAGAGCTGGAATATGAAGGAATATTGACCTGAGAAGGATTTAGTTGCCCAAACTCAGCAGTATTTCAGGCTGTGACACCTTGTGCTCAGTTATCTAATGCTCAGCCCCTTAGCATGGTCTTCTTTCTATGGGGAAATGTGTGGCTTGGTGCAGCACAACTGTCTGACCAGGCTTGGTCTAAGGAGAAAATGGTTGTGAAGGTGTGAGAAAGTCTGTCAACAAAAGCACGCAATATAAAGAAAGCAAAAAGAGAGACAGTTCAACAATTCAAAAAGAAAAACACTGGCATGGGAACGTATAAAATGTAAAGAAAAAAAAAAAAAAAAAAGGGAGATGGAAACCCAACAACATTGAGGGTTAGTCTTTTCCACGACTGTTTACTGCTTGGCCACCAGAGACTTACTGGCTGCCTCACTGCAGATGCGATACTATTAATGTTTATTCTAGTAGCTCACTAGTCCTAGCTTTCTTTGTGTATAATTTATGAATTGAGTGGTAAATAACTTCTCTGTACTCTTGAGTTTATGCTACTGCATAGAGTATCTTTGTGCACAGTAAAATTTGCCCACACCAGATAATGACAGTGGCAATCCATACGCCTGGGCAAAATATCTAGAGCGTCTCAGGATGCCTCAAAACACTGTGCCTGGCTTCCAGGAGACTCTGGTCTCCAATGCACCTGAGGTAAAAATTGTTAGTTCCATAAGGAAGTGGCTGATAAACCAGAAAATCTCAAATGGCCTAAACGGTATCTGAAATCTGCTTATCCTGGCTTTAGGGCTTGTATGACACAGAGAGATAAAACATCTATCCAAAGCTCCTATTCTGAAATTTCTTTTGAAAGATCTTTCTTTCCTCATTGACTATGTTGAATTCTATGGAGCATCAAGTCCTGCATTAAGTTTCTAGGCCAGGTAACCAAATACATGTCTCATCAGCTTCAAACTGCTGATCCAATTAGGCATAGGACTTCCATAGGTTCCATAGGTATTTCTATCATCAAGTCTGTGTGTGTTGCTAATGCATGGAATTTCATGTAAAACTTCACATAAGCAACTAGCTAATTATCTAAAGCTTATGTGTGTGTATTTAGACAACTATGTTCAGGCAATGGAATGAGCTCCGTGGATCTGGAGAGCTATTCAGCTTAACCTACCAGTTAGCTGAAGAAGTGCCAGCTTCCACTGACTATATTGGCTAGATTGCAAGTGCTCAGTGCAAACGCTTAGGCATTTAGTGTCATTTGAGATGCATTACTGTAATCTGCCTGGCCTCCAACTGTCACACCAGCAGGTCTCCAAAATGTCCTGTGTCATAGCTTTTCGCTGCAATAGATTAATAGATTAATAGATTCCCAACAAATCTGGATTACAGTTCTCATAAAAAACAATACCACAAAACTGAGACTTATCAATTGTTCTTAAAAGCCTTATCTGCCAGTCTGGTTAAGATTTTTGGATATTTTGGGTGTTTCTTAAATGACACTGGACGCTCAGGAGAGGCTAACATAGTAACAGCAATGCTAATCACGATGCTGGCAATTGGCAAAAGGACATTCCCATTTGCACCCCAAAACAAGGCTTCTTAGGTTTTCTCATGAAATTGGACAGCTTTGTGTCACATGAATTGTTCCGCTTTGTCTTGTCCACTAGCTATAACTTGTATACATTTCTTCTATATTTCTGCTGTAGAAAGCACCTTCATAAAATTAATCTTGATGACATCACGCAGAGCTAGTTAGTCAGAACATTTAAGGAGGATAAAGCACTTTAGCCTTAAGGACTCTTAAAATGAGAATCATTTATTCTCAGTTGTCTTCCGTGAAATGGATTCTTGCTGTTAGTAATGTAAAAACCTGCTGCTAAATGTTTTGACTGTACATATTAGCCAGCTGGTGGTTCAGTTCTTGCTATTGAGTTGCCCAGAAATGAAATAATTAATTTAGATAATAGGAGTATATTGTGTGGTACCTTCTGCATTTGTAACTGCAATCAGTAATCACCAGGGAATTATTTGGGTTTGCAGTAATACTAGAGTTGGTAGTTTATAATGGGGAAACATGCGCTCACTAAGTAGAGTTTACAAAGCTTGGAATTTTTCAAGAATAAATTGCAGAACTTCTGATAACATGGAAGCTGTGAGCAACTAACAATCGGCTAAAAGGTTAATCTGTGTTATCCTAACACTCTGAAAGCAAAATCTGTGGATTAAAGATCAGAGTTCGCTTTCTAAACATAGATCTTAATATTGCCTCTTCATACCCATATCACAAGAATGAATTAAAGGTCACTGCAGCTAGTGGAAAGACTCCTGTTGACTATAAAAATATTGCACTGTAGTTCTCAGCAAAAAGACTGCTGAAACTCAAACAGATCCATTAATATCAATTTACATTAGTTTCACTTTTTTAAATCTGTTTGTTCTGTTCTACCTTTTCATACTAGCTAATTTTTGTTCATTCTTTGTATTCTAAAGGTTTTTTGAGGAATGCAATACATCAAGACTGTCTGATTCTTTAAAACTGCTATTCAAATGTACTCATTTGTTATTTGGCTCAAATATTGCTTTCATTTTTTAAAGGAAGGGAAGAAAAGAGAAAAGGAAAAGAGAGAGGAGAGGAGAGGAGAGGAGAGGAGAGGAGAGGAGAGGAGAGGGGAGGGAGAGGGAAAGGCTAATATACGATANCTGCTATTCAAATGTACTCATTTGTTATTTGGCTCAAATATTGCTTTCATTTTTTAAAGGAAGGGAAGAAAAGAGAAAAGGAAAAGAGAGAGGAGAGGAGAGGAGAGGAGAGGAGAGGAGAGGAGGAGGAAATGGAAAATCTATCATATGGTACTGTGGTTCTCCAAAAGACTGCCTGCAAGAAGATGAATGTTTCTCATATAATATTCATCTTGTCCAGGACTGTGTCTGTTTATTTTCCTGGCTCTGTAAAACCAGGTTCAATGAGATATTCATTCATCCTTCTAGTAGAAGAATACTCTAGAGACTGGACCGTCTCAGACACCTAATAGAGCCAGCTGCTGCTCACCCCCTCTAAGAGTAAGGAAGGACCAGAGGATGCTCGCAGACCCCAAGGATCTCAAAGCTATCTATCAAAGGCTCTGTTTTCCAAATAATATTTGTCTACTTGCAGAGATGGGAGATTTACATAGTGATGCATTAGTTTTACATTAAAAGGATTTGCATCAGTCATTTTGGATATATGATGGATTCCAGTGCTGCGGATAGATGGAGCGTTGAGGGAACTGTCATAGGTCACTGCAAAATAGGGAAAGTGAGAAAGCTGTAACGATCCCTCTGAAATGCAGCTGCTTTGTGTTATTGTTATTTCACAACAGTGATGAATTTTATAATTTTGTATTGCTACAGTCTGTGTTTTAATAGACAGTATTCTGGCTCTCATTTTCTATGCTAGTCTGTTCACACACAATTATTCACAGATGTTTAATTACTATGTACAGATGAAACACGTCACATTTTAGCAAGTTGCTTCTCGGTTGTGACCGAAAAGTATGTTTTCTGAATCACTAAAGCCAGCAACAAGATAGCGGCAATGCTTAGCACTCCTCTAATGCTCTTCTTCATTCTTTCAGCTAAGAGAAATGAGCGTATCAGAAGTTTAATACTGTTACTGAATATTATCTTCATTTTAAAAACAGCAAATAGAGTATGAAAACAGCCAAGAGTATGAAAGTCACATAGTGTGTAGTGTGAGAAGAAAGAGTCCTGAAAATAGTACCTGCCTTTAATTTCATGAAGCCAGAGACTATTACTTAATCTGCTTTCTTTTTTATGGCAGAAGAAGAAAGAGAGAAGGACATTGCATGTCATTGCTCTTGGGCAAGTACTGATTTGGATTCAAGAAGACGGAGTAGTTTTTTGTTTAAATAGAAACACAAGGAAAAACAAAAAGAGGTTTGTTTAGCACAGTATATTGTCTCCAGCAGCAGATATCCAATAACAGATGTCTAGAGCAGGGAAAGAATGTGAATATTTAATTGGAGAGAAACTGGGATTAAGACAAGCAAAGCTTTGCACCACACTGCCAGCCACACCAGCACTCCCTCTGCTTACTAAATTGCTTATATGGGAAGGACAGTGAAAGTTCTTGCTTTCTTTTCTCTACTCCTCTCTCCTTAACCTCTGTGGATGTTAACATGTTTTTATACTACCTTGATTTAATAAGAACACAAAGCAGAAACAGATTAGAGAGTAACAGACATATGCCCTTCATGACACAAATCACTTCTCTCTTGAGTGACATTGCTCTTAGAGAAACTCAAAAGTGCTATATTAAAAGAAGGAGGGAAGCTGATGTGTAGCTTGTTTAGGTGTTCATTTGGGTTCCCCAGTACCAGCATTTTGATGCTGAATGCACTCAGATATATCATGGCATTCAATTTTCAAAATTTACATTTAAATAAAATATTCTGCTTTACACTTTACACTTCTTTCAGTATTAAGAAGTGTATATAATAACATTATCCCTGCACAAGAAAATGAAATTTTCTAGTGATGGTGTTGAAGGATTTCCATTTATATGCAGATTCTGACTTTTACCTCAGTGAAAATGCATTCTCCAAAATAAGAGTGGGAAAATAAACATTGCTTCGAAAAAAGACTCCAGAAGACAAAAGCATCATCTCCAATCAAGCATGAATTAGCTTCCTACTGATGAGCAACCCCAGCTTCCCAAGAGCATTTCTTTTTTTATTGACTGTTTTTATTGAAAGAAAAAAGAAATATTTTCCTCTAATTACTTTCCCTCTGCCTTATTACTATTGTTTATTACTATGAGCAATATATCCTCTTGACCTCCAAAACTCACTGGAGTTGGAGATCATACTTTCTATATATTGAAAAGTGTTTTCTATTTTTTTTCCTCGCCATCTTTCACCATAAAACAGAAGGACAAATATTCCTACTTGTCCTAACTCTGGACCACAGCCTGTATAACTCCAGCTTCTATTTCACTATATCACTCTCATTGCTTGACTATTCATGTAATTATTCTGCAGACTACAGCTAAACTATCACGCTTTTCATGCTCAGCAATTCGAAATGCAAATGTCAATCACTTTCTATGGTGCTGTGTCTGCCACACGTTTGCAAAGTGACACAACAAACCTGACAGATCTTGGATAACTCACAGACTCTTGTACTGTGTTTTAAATGCTGTGTCTTTCCTGCTGCCCTTTGCATTTCTCTTAAAGAAAACCATGTTTTCTGAGTTGCCGGTCCATATCTTCTTACCTTAGGCTTATCCTGTATTTAAAAAACCTGATGGCTCAGTTCAGTAGCACACATACAAGTGCCTTACATCATTGGAGGTGTTTTAGGATACCCAAGACATCCTCACAGTTGTCACTTCTTTACCGTGATGGTGACTCAGCACTGGAACAGTTTGCCCAGAGAGGCTGTGGAGTGTGAGCACAGAAAGGTGCTCTTGGTCCTGACCAGCCTGCTCCAGGTGGCCCTGGTTGGACCAGATCATCTCCAGAGGTCCCTTCCAACCCAAAGTGTTCTGCGATCACATGGGACTAAGGGTATTTAGGGGCAAATGCTGCTCCTTGGCAAATATTCAGGATATGAATAGGTTGCTGAAATGTAAAGATCTAGTACTATTTTGAGCCCTGAAAGATGGTCCTGGCATTCAGGAGGTTTCCCACAGACACCGTTTCATCTGTAAGTCCTGTGCCACATCTCCTTTGTGAAGCATCTCAGATTGCAAATACACCTGTGCTTAGGCCACTGAATCCAATTAAATATGTGCAATTAAGAGGTGAACTACCACTCTGAGAGCCTGAAAGAACAAAGCAGAGCAACATAAGCCTTTTTCTCAACAAAGTAATTTAACTATATTTGATTAACTTTGAGAAACATTCAGAAGAATAGAAAACATAACAAAGAACCAGACAATGTAATTAGAATGTTTTGTTCTGAAATCTACATTTTCATAATAAACAAGGATTTTGGTGTAAGGCCAAATGATATAAATTCCAGTGTATTCCTAACAAATTTTAGATACAAAGGAAGGAATGTGAGGCAAAAATGGGCTAAATAGCACACTCTTCATTAATTTTAGTTTCACAAAAAAAGGCTATGTGACAGCTGGCAAAGGGAAGAAATATAATCAATAAGCTCCTCTAATCCCAATATCAAAAGTGAATAAACAACATAAACAACAGATATACACATGTCAACACAATTAACTTCTTTGTCTTTAAGCAAATTTTGATTCTTCATAACATTGATTCATTCTTCATCAGCATATCAGTCTTCTTAAAGGAGAGCAATCACATGTGTTGCCATGAAGACATGTAAAACAGTTTAGGACTGACCATAATGAGAAGTTATTGGAATATAATCAAAATAAAACCTAATCTAATAATAATAATAATATAATTATCTATTTTTTGGCATTGAAAGGACCAAACTCTTTTTCATTCATAGTGTATATGCTTGAAAGATATTTTGATATATGGTTGAAGTTCCAATTAAGTTTTTATTTAGTGAAAACAAATCAGTAAGTGCTAACCTAAGAGTACCTACTAAGAGATCAGGGTCAAAGCAGTTTTCATTCTGCTTTTCAAGGGTAAAATAGAAAAATACAAAAAGTACCATTTGCAAAAACAAACTCAAACCTCTGATTGTGTGTACTGCAAAGGA
Organism: Crypturellus undulatus; assembly: GCA_013389825.1. NCBI lineage: Eukaryota > Metazoa > Chordata > Aves > Tinamiformes > Tinamidae > Crypturellus > Crypturellus undulatus. The sequence continues at coordinate 700,367 of VWPW01018073.1, forward strand.
ACACTGTGGCTAAATAATAACCTCTACTAAAACTACCTACAACAACAATATATGATAGGCAGAAAAAGAAGGGAAAATGGGCTTCAAACTGGGGTATTAGTCATTTAAAGCATCCAGCTATTTAAGGAATGCAAAGGAAACAACATGTCTATTAACTCAAGTAAGAACATCTTTGTCATAAATACTCAATTATCGCTTTGCCTGTTATAGTGTGAGCTTCAGCACTATTTAATTTTCTTAAAATATTCAATGCATGTTCTGGGGAGGAAAAAAAAAAAAAAAAGAGCTTGTGCAGCACCGTCCTGCTGCTTCCACAGTGCAGCACTTTATAACCAGCTAGGAAGCTTTCTCACACGGAAGGGGCTGGAGGAAACACAGCAATAACATTTTCACTCTGCAGTAGTTGCCACCGCTGCTGTTTGGGGATATCATTTTCTACTGAAAACAGGAAAGTTAAACAGGATTCTTCGGGTTCATTCTGTAGATTTAACAGGAATGATTGTACTAAACAAAAACAAATAAACAAAAAGTGCGGGAGAAATGTTTCCTCTAGACAGCACTACAAGGCAACAGCAATACAGACACTCATTCACGTATGCATGCTATAAATGGGGACTATACAAATAGTTGAAAAGGCTGCAACGCAGAGCAGGAATTAGGTTTACTTGCCTAGAAGGATGATGTAACCCAGTATCAACACCAAAATTCACTGACAGAGCAGCTTGTTCACTGTTTCCCTCTTCTTTCACTACCCATGGTTCTGCTGCCCCTGCCTTTGCATTACACAAATGCTAGCTTGCTCCTGGCATGCCAACTGAGAGACCTTCCTAAAGGAGACAGATTATGGATGGCATTGGATCTGCTCTTTGTCCTGGTGACATGACACCACTTTTCAATGTGATATTTCTTGTATATCCACATACGCTCAAACTGCACACCCACATTAGCTCAAACAAACACTGCATTCCTGCAACAACGGAATGGACGAATGGATGCCAGTCTGGCTGGACAGCCAGAGTTAGAGAGATCATAAATAACATGAAAGCCTTTCAAATAGAAGCCCAAACTCTAACCACTGCAAATTAATAACCCAAAGGTATGTACAAATGAGAATGTATCATAAAGTCTAGCAAATAGAATTTTAAAAGACATAATGGACACAGGTGAAAAAAAGCAGAATGTGATGAACTATTTCTCTCCACTCATGCCCTTAACCATATTCAATGGAATTACAGTGCTAGAGAGTCCTTTTATTGTCAAAGATGTTATTAATTCCTGAAGAACCATTCTTCACCGTCCCAGAGCCAAATGATGGCATTTGGATGTCTGACAGTGCATGCAGGATCATGTAGATTATGAGCTATTCCCACACCACAGTGAGTCATGGTTGTGTGAATCCACTGGACCGCCCCAAAGGATGCAGCAGCCCACCTCTGCACAGAAGGTTTCGGCACAGTCGTAAGCACTGCCACCCGAAGCTTAAGAAAACAAAGAGAAAATCTGAATTAAAGTTTACGTGGGAAACAGATGTACTCAACCAGTGAGTGGAACAGATATGCCTTATGTGCACCCTATGTACCTATGCAAGTAAAACCAACGGCTGAAGCGGCCTGTGAGTTGGTATCAAAACATGAATCACCCCAAGTACAAACGTGAATGTGACTAATGGTTCTTGAGGGGGGCTGACCATACGCAACAGATCATTTGGCTCAGAGATAAATGTCTCCAGTGTGGCTCATCCAGCACTACGCTAAAACAGCAGGATAGAGCCTGGAGTTACCCACAGGTGACTGTTCTCCTTTCTGCCATCATACTCAAATGGTCAACTATTTTGACCAAACAATCAAATGCAAAATAAGGAGACTGCTGGAAGGTTGAATAACATCAGACCCTTTAGTCCTAAGGTCTCAGTGAGATGAGCAGAAATAGAACACCAAAAAAACAGCTCTTGCTATGCATTAAAAGAGGTGAGAAAGTTTCTGTTATCAGCGATTGCCTTGTTTTGCCTCTGACTTGCAATTGTCTCAGACTGTGCTGCTCACATGAAATTCATATAAGGTAGGAAAAATCTGCTTTTGTTAGACTGCTTTACAAAATGCAGTGTGCAGAGCCAGAAGTTGCTGCTTTTTGTTTAACTCTGTTTATATTGTGACTGTAACTTCAATAAAGTGACTGTAATTTCAATAATCTGAAACAGAATAATTTACATGCTGAGAATGGCTTTGGATTTACTTTATTAACACTAAAGAAGTAAAAGACAAATGTGTCCATATTTTTATAATGCTACTTATTATTTTACATATGCTTATGTTCATTCTCATATGCATGGGCTATACTTTGTTCTTGTAAGGATGATTTTCAGTGGGTAAAAACAATCCTGCAATAAAAAAGGAGAGAAAATAATAAAAAAAAAGAGATGGTTACAGAATTTACAGATAAAGCTGAAATTTAGCTCAACATTTCCTCTTCTAAATCATAGTTTAATGAATTCTGAAAGAGCAGGAAATCTGTTGTCTGATGATCTTACATCTCAAAGCAGATGGCATTATTATTGCATGTGATTGGAAGAGCACATCCTGAAAGAGTCCCCAGAGATTTCATGAATATCTGAAAATCAAAAATTTTGAGGTATGTAAAATTATCTTAATATGGATTTTCTGGTGCATTAAATTTGAAGTGAGCTTCAAGGAAACTGAAAATATTGGAAACTTTAAGTCAAAATATTAGGATTACATTTTTCTTTAATTTGGATTCTTCAATGTCCTCAGCAATATATAAGGAGAATTATTTGAAGACTTTATGCATTTATTACTACAGTCCAGCTGTGATAAAGAGCCATTAAAATCTCATTGGCTGCATATTGCTATACTTAAAACACAGCAGAAGCATTTTGTTCCAACCAGCAACATTATGATTTTTCTCAGGCTGGGGAACATTGATGGTGTTTAGCAGAGCAGAGGCCAACAAGTTAACTGAAATGTAAAAGTCAGAAAGGAAATAAATAGGGGGAAAAAAAGTATTTAATCTGCTCCCTTTCTGATGGGTGAAATCTGACTTTACAGATTTAAACAGTGAGGTGCCCAGTATTGTGATCCTTTAATCCCTTTAATGAATGAGTATAAAGAATGATCTCAGCACACGAAACCTTTAGATACATGCACACGCAATATATTGCACAATTAGAAGGGGGGCAATGTCCCTATATACATGTTTACCAATGCAGAGCTAAAAATATGGAGAAACACAAAAGCCACAAAAACTCAACAGAGAAGGAATGTCAAGTCCTTCATGAAACATGATGAAGAAACAGTTCCTAATACTGTGAGCTAGAGAAAACATTTTAATCTATTTATTTTCCAGATGTAATCACTCTGAATTATAGTAATAAAATTTTACCCAATTTCAGACATATGTAACTTACAGGTAAGAGGGTTACTCTTCACTTCTGATTTAGTCAGCAGAGAAACCACATGTAAGATGTATTCATTTGACCTACTTTAAATTAGGAAATAGATTGTGTCCTGAGAGTTCCTATTTCTTTCCAATGACTACCAAGGGAGTTGAGACAATTTGCTCAGAGGAAGTCATCCACATTTTGGCTGACACCCGCATCCATGAAACAGAGAGAAGAGAGCAGGGAGGGAAGAGGAGGAGAGGGAGAAGAAGTGGAGTGGAGAGGAGATATGCCAAAAGATGACGAATACTAAGGAACTAAGCTAAGTGGAGACAGCCTGCTATCAGAAGAGCTTTAATATTTTGGTCCCATCTAGAGAACAAGGCAGATTAGCAGGAACCTGATCAATGGTAAATAACATAAATATCTTAATTCATAAAAAGTGAGAAGCCAATGTTTGAAATGCTGGTGGAAAAAGGTATATAGACAAGTTAACACTGAAACATAATTCAGAACTGAACAAGTTCACAAAGAGATTGTATTGCCAAAGGCAAGGAGGAAAACACTCTGAATCAATGAAATTATTAAGCCTGAGGTAAACAACAGAGAGGTTTAAATGTGCACAAAGTATTGAAGTCAGAGCACAGAAAAGAAAAGGAAAATTCCACCCAGCTTTCTGTAGAATGCTAACTTCTTTGGGGAATTTTCTGAATCCATTTGCAGCTCTACCACATACCTTCCGAAAAATATCTTGCTCGGTTTTTGATATATATATATACAATTTGCTTGTAGCTCCTATTTAAGATTCTTGATGGTTCTGCATTCTGACTACTGGAGATATTGCCATGGGACAAACTGCAGAACCTTACAAATGTTGGTTGGAAGGAACATGTGAAGGTCATTTACTCTAGTTTCCAACTCAGAGCAGGGCCAGATGGAACCTTATCCAGCCATACCATGAGAGGGAGGTTCCCAGATGGGGACTGCACAGCCTCTCTGGACAACCTGCACCCATGCTGCACTGCTTCCTATAAATATGTCTTTTTTTTTTTTTTTCTTGAAACTCTCAAGCTGAAATTTGTGGCCATTTTCCTTGATTATTTTCTGTAGTGATTTTCTCTCTACAGAAGAGAACTTGGTTCTGTTATCTTTGGAACTAGACATCCTTTAAGGAACTGTAAGTAGCTATTGGCAATCTCCTCTTTTTTGCCATTCTCAAAAAAAAGAAAAAAAGAAAAAAAAAAAAAAAAAAAAAGTTTTCTCAAGTTTTCTTACTTTTCAAAGTTACCATTTGGTAACTCTCTGCTGGACCCTCTCCAGTTCCTCTATCTCCCTTTTGAAGCGGGGACTTATAACTGGATGCCACATTCTAGGTGCAGCCCCACCAGCATCAAGCAGAGGAAGAGAATAAATTCTCCCTGCTGGCTCTGCTCCTCCTAACACAGACCAGTACAGGCAAAAGGCGCACTCTTCATATTCAACCTAGCATCTACCATGACCTATGGTCCCTGCAGCAGGACTACCCTTTCGCAGTTTCTTTCCAGACTTCATGTGGCTTGCGAACCGTAGGTGCAGAGCTTCTGCCTTTCCTTCCTGAACTTCATGAGGTTCCTGAGTTCATCCTGAGATTTTATTGCCAAAAGCAATAAAATCTCAGGATGAACTCAGGAACCTCATGATGAACCTGAGTCGTGAGGCTGACTCAGTCCTCAGGTTCATCAAGCTTTGCCTTGAAAAGCTTCTGGAGAGCTTCTGAACTCATATGGGAAGTTTGCTCTGTGTCACCATCCAGGTCACTGAGGAACATGGTGAACAACATGGACACTAGTACTGATCCCTGGCATACCAGGCACCCTCTCTGCGCATCAAGACATTGACTGCTACACTTTGAGTCTGTCAGTCCAGACAGTTTTATATCCATATCACAGCCAGATTATCCAACCCAGATCTCCTCAGCTTCCAAATGAGAACGCTGTGGGAGATGGTGTCAAAAGCCTTAAAAAGTCAAGGTATATTACCTCCTGTGCTCGTCGCTCGTCCTCATAGCCAGTCATTTTGTCATAAAGGCAATCAAGTTGTTCAAGCATGATTTGCCCTTGAATGCCTGCCGTGAGCACTCACACTGCCTGAATGCATCTGCTCTCGCAGCCTTTTAATTCCAGCACCTGCAAACTGACAGTGTCAGTCCTGCAAGGCTATTGGGCCCAGAGCTGAGGTTAAAACAGCAAAGCCAGCACCTGATGCACTCCAGGACGCCACAGATCAGTATTTTAAGTTTTCACAAGATTATCTGTAGGGATGCAGTAGATTAGGTAAGATTGCACTTACAAATTAGCAATAATAGAAAAAAATAGATTCTTAACTTCCTGTGCATGTCTTTCAGTCCGGCTTTTGTTTGTAAAATAAAATCTTAAAACTAAAACAAATTCAGCTGAAACTACTGAGTGTTTTCAGAGTTACTCAAATGCTCTAAACATCGTTTATGAGACATCTGATTAAAAGCATTCCTTACTATAAACTCTGGTAGATAAATAATAAAATCTATCTATTTTTCTAAGTGCATAAGGTATATAGGCATGCACAATATACATACATTTTAGACACACATTACCACGTTTCATTAAGATAGGTTAACAGTAATTACTGTTAATATTTTTTTTAATACCATCATCTAATAATACCTTTCACATTAAGAGTTTTCTAGTATCAGATTTCATTGTCTCCTTTGAAAGTATCATGTTTTGAATTCGTGGTAGTGTTACTTTGTAAGACCTGCACTTCTGTCATCTAGAGGCAAAGACAAACAGATCACTTGACTGTACAGTAAGGGCAAATCATTTCACTAACAAAGCTACCTTCCAGCAATAGCTGTATAACAAATATAAGAACATTGTTTGGTATTCTCTGCACAGATATTTGAAGAGAAAAGCCTCTAGATGATACCCTGATCCCCATCAGTCCTCTGAGAATGGGGACTTAAGATGCTGTGTATCTCTCAGCTAAGTGCTGTATAAGCAGGTGCCAAGCCAGCCATCAAATTAATTACATGTATCATATTCTGTCAACTGAAGGAATAGACACTTACGCGTATTTGTAGTATTTGAAAACAAATTTCCTATCATGCAGTCATCAGCTGAGGACTTAGAACATACCTCCTTTTCTTGCCTCTTTTTGTCTCTATTTCATCTTTCTCAATATTTCTAACTACAGGACTACACTATACACGTGTGCTTCTAGTCCTGCTCTCATTTGTGGTCCTGACAGGACAATATGGCTAGTATAGCAAGTCCTATTATAATTTATGTGCATATCATTTTTCTTCTTTTTTATAAAGACCGATATTCTGCAGACATTCTGGATATTCAGCCACAACTATTTATATTATAGACGAACACGGAATGTACTAGCTAAACCATTCTATTGGATAGTATACTTATCATTCAAACATCATTATTTAGCAGTGTATGACACCTTTGAGTACCTGTTATCACAGGTAAACTTTCCAGAAGAACAAGCAGCACGGCATAGCTGGAGAGGAAGAAGGAAAAAATAAAAGAGTAAAAAGTAGAAGCTGCCACAAAATGAATTTGCACTTTAGTAAGTGCATACCTGGTTAAGCAATCCTCTTTTTCCTCTTCTGAAAGCTAGGAGCAAACCTTGCTCTTTGAAATCAGGCACATGCTAGAACAACGCAGCACATGATCTGTCTCCAGTCTAAAAGGCAGTTTCTTGCTGCTTTTAGGAATAAGACATATTCTTAAAGGGAGGAATAAGTAGGTGTCGTTGAGCATAACAGCTCATAGTTAGGTATGACACAAGGATAACACTGGTTTTCCAGTTCTGTGTGGGAGCAGGGTAAATATAGAGTGTCTGACAACTGAAACAGAATTTGCAATAGAGAAACTATCTTTAAAGTTCTCACATACAGTGCCTATAGCGAGCAGGTTCTGCTCAACTGTTATCAAGTGCTGCAGAATACACCAAAGTTTAATATTCATGATTTATTGCTAGGTCACCAGAGAATGATGCTCGGACAGAATTTATTAGCTAAAATCAAAACCCAGCCAGGCCTAGTGCATCAATTCATTCATTTTGCAGAAATGAGGGCAAATCAAGGATGAGGAGTTATGAAGTATTTTCGAGGTATGCTGGCCAGCATAACACCCAGTGAGAGGCAGAAAACTGAGTGGCCAGTTCAATAACGGGACTTGTAGATGCAAATTTAGGGCCAACACGTCTTAAATGGTTTTACAAGCGCTAAACCCAAGAAGGCTACAAGTCTAGCGCAATTTGGTAACAGATCTGAAGTAAAAGGCTTGCTTTGTTTGATAAATAACTGGCCCTGCATGATCCACTGTGGCTGTGCGAAACCAGCCTGAAGCTGCACAGCAGAAATTTGATACAAGGAGAGCACGGTTGTTTCGGAAGATCAATGATGAGAGGAGGCTATGGCAGCATTTCAGCAGTCTAATTAGTTATGTTAGTAGTATATCCCAGAGAGCTTGTGTCAGATAAAGGATGGGTGTTCTTTTCAGACGAATCATCAATTAATCACCTGGAAGAAGGAGTAAACAGCACATTAATTAAATCTGTAAATGACTCCAAAATGGGAGGTGCTGCAACGACTAATATGGGGATAAGACAAAAAGCCCACAGTGATTGAAAATAAAAATTGGCAGCAAGTACTGAAGTACCCTCTGTCTCAAAAAATGCAAGTGAATGCCTTCAAGGTAACTAAGAAAAACTTCAAATACCTGAGGGAAAATGACCTGATGGTAATGTATGTAATGTGGGTCCGTAACAGAGTACTGAAGCAAGAAAAAAATATTTTTCATAAGCCAAAAAACTATTCTATTCTACTGCAAAAAACTTTTCCAGTTGCAACATGAAACACTCACTGACTGCTGTGTACAGGTCTGTGCAATTCTACACTAAAAAACTCACCTGAAAGATATATTTTTAGACCCTTGTTCCTTTCACAATTTTATTGCTCCTAGGTTGTGAGATCTTAGGGAAGTCAAATTATGTCTGTGATTTGCTTCAATTTATTTTTTTGTGTTCATAAGAGGAATGAATATTATAAGAATACTTATTTATTCCACAGAGAACCTGCAAGATTTCAATTGGCCAATCTTGAGTTAGACTCTCAAAATGTTTAGGTCAAAGCATAAATAGTAAAATGGAAATATTTAGGGTGAAAAGCAAAAGACACCAGAGACCCTTTAACACAGTGAAGAAATTTCAATAGCTGGGTTGGATAAGCTACTCAAGAGTGCTGGATTTTAACCATAATCCTTGTGGTTAAAAAATTGAGGGCTGCATGATTTAAATTCTAGTTTAAATCTATGATTTCCCTGTCCTTAAGTCTGGTATAATGATCCTCTTCATATTCATTTTTTTTTTCTGGCAGTAATATCTGTAAAATTCATCAAATAATGTTTTTGGTTAAACATAACAAGTGAGCCTATTATGCAAAAATGATTACAAATTTTCTTAAATCATCATCATGGTTCCAGTTTCAGCAGTTGAAGCAAAAATACAAAAGAGCAGCAGATGAAGACATGAAAATGAGCCCTGTCATTCTTAGAATTAAGATGCAATTGTATTTTTTGGTAGTGGATGGGGCTGGGGACCATACTTATTTACCTACTAAACTTTCATTGTTAAATCTTTTTTCAGTCTTTCACTATTTTCTATGCAACAAGAGATAACATGATTAGCAGGAAAGTTGACAACCCATAAGCACGTTCTGTGTTCAACTGTTAAAACAGTACTGATGGACTCCATCATCAGAAAAAGAAAAGGTTTTCTTTGTTAATTATCTGTGCCTGTGATTTCAGAATCAGGTTTTCATAACACAGGCTGGCTTAGAAGTGCTCTTCCCCATATGACTCCACAAGTTCCTGGACTATTTCTAAACCATTCACCAAATTCCCTCCCTCCCAAATATTTCTGAACTCTTTGGAAGCAAAAGGAGATCACTTTCTCCTAGCCAGAATAAAATGACATCTTTAAAATAAACTTTGAGTTGTTTTAGTTTACTCAAAAATTAAGCTGGCAAATGAAAGAATTTAGACTTTAATTTGAGAAGATAACTACTTTACAATAAGCAGCAAAACACAGTACAGTACAGATGACAAACATTTAGGGAAATAAAATTATCATCCATCTTTTGTCATTTAATGAACAAGCAACATTATCATTTTATAGAAAATGTGGGCTGTTGCCACTGTAAAGCACAGCGCATCTAGGTAAAACCTAGATCTATTTCCTGAAGAGACTTCAGGTCAATGCCCCGGCACTATATAAATGTGATACTCCATTAGCTCACGCATGTTTTGCAAACAAAAGCTGAGAAGAAGCCTTTTAGCTGTTGCAAAACTTGCCACACTTGTTCATAGATGGTCTATTAGCGAATCCGATAGTGTGCAGTCTCGCCACGTAGTCTCATAAAGACTTTTTAATGGTCTGGTGGGAGCAAGCACTGGTGGGAGCAGCGCCTGGCCCTTTGCTAACAGTTTGAAATCTGCATTGGACATCTTATAGGTTGCAGCTAAACATAGGAGGCATGCTAAGCACATTCAAACATTGGGTTATCGGCAATTTTCTTTTCAAAATACCCTCCTCCTAGTTTTGGCGCTATCTTGACAGCATTTCATCCTTATCTCCAGGAGTCGCTTGCCACTTTGCACAGCCTGATTGCTAAATTTTCACCTCTCTCTCTCTCTCTGTCCCTTCCTCCTCTTTCTTTTGTCAGAATGAACTATAGCAGGGTCTTTTTTTTTTTTTCCAGATTTAACAAGCTAAAATATTTTATTTCCTTTAAAGTTGGCTGATGGCATGCAGGAACATTAAAGTAAGGTGACCTTGTGATTGATCCTAAACTATTACATCTAAAATTCTTGAAAAATATGAGTTTAACCATAATCAGCCTCCAGCAGAAGGAGATTTTTAAAAAGAGAGAAAGAAGAAAACTCACAATTAAGAACACTGGGGTCCTACGTACGAGTTTATCAGAAAAATCAATGTCTCTCATTCAAACAGTAACTTCCAACATTTAAAGGAAAATGTTTGTAAACAGAAGTCAATTAAATTCCACCTTTTTTATTATGCTCTTCTAACATTTTAATTTTGTTGGACAAAATGTTTTGTTTTGCTCTTTTATCTCTGCACTCTTCCAGAATGTAGCTATCAGAAAATTATCTTGCTACCAGTATGCCCATAGTGCTAAAATACCTAGATTGCAATTAATCTTCTTCCTTAAAAAAAAAAAAAAAAAAAGACGAGAGACACACAATACTGAGCAAACAACAAACCATAAATAACATGTGGTCACAGTTTTAGCCTTTTAACTTCACATGAACATAAATAGTATTGCACAGACTCACAAACAATATTACCATCGGAGTCTCAGGTTGGTTGAGGACTGCCAATAGAAAGCTCAGGGATACCTCTCTCTCTCTTTTTTTTTTTTTTTTTGTAAACCTATAGCATTGAATTAAGGATGTATGAATCTTTCCCTATAGATGTCAGGTCAAATTAGCCTACTGGATCTGTGTTTTTTTCTACCTAATGTTATATTTTTTTTCATTCCAAAGATTACATATAAAAGCTTGTCATACCCCTACTAGTCCTACCTTAGATACAGATTATAGCTTCCCTGGATGTGTCTAAAGCAATAATAAAAATAAACGTATATAGAGTATAGATAAAGACACTTTTGGTCTGGAAAGTAGTATGTTTTCTACTTAAGCAATTCGTAAAATAGAGCATTTGAAAAGCAAACTAAAGAGACGTTAGTCAAAGTAAGAAACATGGCTATTATTTTCACTATATGCTGCAATTGTTTCCTCTCAAGCTCTATCACTTAAAGCTTCATCACAGACACTTCTTGCTCTCTGAAGGCTCCTTTAGTTCAACAGGAAAATCATATGCCAGAAGGAGAACAGACTTATGCATCACAGAATAACTCCTGCTTATAAACAACCTTCAGGTAATAACCTTTCCTTCCCCAGACTTTTAGACATTTTATCAGATCTCGCAGTCCTTGGTGTGTGAATCCACTGCCTTCAACAGCAATAAGCCCCTGAGGACTGCCAGGTGAGACAGCTCCTCAGGTTGCTGACTTCCAATGCTCTCCATCCTTTCACAGCACTAAGGCCAGCACGAAAAGTACTGTCAGTTCTTATCTGTTCCTGCCCACTTCTAATCTTCCCCTTTTCTTCCATGTCACTCTTCTTTAGTGCATTTCTTTAGAAACAGCTGAATAAAATCTTCCTCCCGGGCACACTGCTACAGCTGCGGTGAGCTTCTAGTGAGCAACCTACTGATGCGTAAGTAGAGCATTTAAGAGGTGAAGAGAAGGCTAAGGATTTGCTTTCAACATGTTGCCTTAAAAGTGATAAGGATGCCATTGCTGCTGGTTGCAGCATTTTATTTTATGCAATAGCTGAAAATGCAATTGATCTCCATGCAGAGGTCTAGTGATAAACCTGTGTATGTTAGGTCCCAGCACAGACTTATCTACGGGCTAAGATGAACTGAAGCAGGTTGAAGGTTTTTTCGTCTAATTTAGTGTCACGGATTCACCGCATCGAGAAAAGGACTTCAAAATCTAGTCACATTAAGGAAGAGAAATTAGTAATGAAATCCAAATAGCCCCCTAGGCCTTTAGGCTACCCAGTGAACAGTTAAGTATGATATTATTTTGGCATGAAAACATTCTCTCTCTGGCTTTGCTATTAGAACTGGTCAATTATTACTTAGAACCAGTACTTTTTTTTTTAACAAGAACTCTGTAAAATCAAGATTGAGTATGCTCAGATTCCTCTGTTAAAGTGGCTAAAATATCTTCTTTCCACAAGGAACACTGTTATAGGCCCATTTGAAAATTTTGCCTTATCTCTCATTTACTTTCCAAAGTTTCTCGTGTCTTCTGGATGTTTTGTTAGGCATGAAAAGAAGTATTTTTGGAAGGGACATGCCAAATTTAATATGGTAGGTCCCGGTCCTGTAACCATATCTATACATAGACTGCATGACACTAGAACCAACTAAAATAATGAAGATATATAGACACATACATACATATATAAATACAGAGATGGATAGACAGATATTCAAGGACTGAGATACAATGTGTATAAGCTGGAAAAAATGTCCACTGCTATGTAATTTCCAGTATAAATCCAATATGAATTTACTCAATGATCACTGGATATTTTACATCTGATTTTTATCTCATTTAATACAAAAGCTGTTACATACTCACTGGGAATCTAATCTCCAGCAAGGAACTTTATTACATCTCTAAGCGTTTGACCATAGAGCTTGCTTGAGAGGTCAGTGGTGATGGGAATGCTGAAAAATATGCCACATTAAAATAACTTCAACTTGGGCATAATCTCCCGCGGAACACTCATTTGTTTGTTTCAGTCCACTTCTTGGAATTTAGAAATATATCTTGGCACAGTTTAAAGTGTCTGACATAGGCTTGAGTTGGCTGCTATTTAAGCAGCATGATTGTCAACACAGTTGAACACTGTGTGCAACCACGGTAAGACAACAAAATAATCTCTTTTAAGTAAACCAACAGAATGAAACTGAGTTTATAACGTATCTCAATAATTCCTATTGATAACGTATAGGCTGTGCCGAACACTCAAAGGAAGCTAAGGGAATATCAGCGTATTAATTCAAGACAATTCAAAAAACGTCCTAGAATGTATGAGATTGGGTGTTCCTCCCTAGCCCGTTCTGACGGTTGCTAATAGCATCGCTCAGCTTTCCATTTCTTCTGCTGTCACGCCACCGCGCTTTCTCAGAGACGGCATTTCAAGCAGCACGCTGGCACGGAGTAAGGCCGCGTGTGCTCTCTGGCGCGTGCAGGATGCATTTTGGAGCCGCGGAGCAGTTAAGGATATTGATTTAGCAGCATCTTGCCTCTGTTTCAAATGTCACCCTACCCACTGATTACACTGCTAAGAAGACGGTCTAAAAAATAAACTCTAAGCCCTTAAGCTGGACTCTGAGTTGAAGTGGTAAAATTGGTCTAAGTTGGATGTGGCAATGCAATGAACCTTACTAAACACAGAATTTTCAGTGGTTCGGGTTTTGAGTGAATAAAAATTAAAAAAAAAGTGAAAAACACCCTTCCCCAATGTGCATTAGACAAAATGGTCACGCATTTACTTAAAGACTATCCATATAAACAAGTGCTTAATTTTGCTGGGTTTGAGTGGAGGCCAAAAATGATACTGAGATACCTGAGCCTCTGGGACACATTCCTGAAGATAAACACAAGTCCAGAAGCTTCTTCAGGCCTGTGGCCAATATTGAAACTTCCTGAGCCACCAAAGTAGGTGACACATGTTCACTCTGTTAGATATTTAAGTGATGCTTAATGAGAATTTAAATTCATCTGCATTTTACTTGCACGAATTCCAGGAAAGCTGCAGAAATATGCAGAACAGTAGACACCAAAAAAATAATTCTTATTCTTTCCCCGCTGCTTACTAGAAAGAGTTTGTAAAGCTAACCCAAATGCTGTTATTTGTTAAGCTTTATTTCAGGGCTTATTGATCTATTTTTTTCTTTTTTTATTTCTCAGTATAACTTCAAAGCACACTTCCAGTAGTGATGGTGTTCTCTATCTGTCTCTCCACTCATACGAAGACTGTCCTTGACAAATCTGTATCAAATATTTAAGTTTGCTCTTTGAGATTATAATGTCCTTCACAGGACTGTAGTCATAAGAGATCAGTTCACATACGTTGGGTCCTACTTGTATGTCTTTCTACCCCATTCCCAGCTAACCCCATCCTGTGATATGTGGTACTCTCAGCAGGTAGCTGGCCTGCACACTACACTACACTGATGCATTATTATGAATTCATATAGCACACCTACAAGGTAACATCCACACTCTTTTTTTTTTCTTTTTTTTTAAAGAAACAAGGTTTCAGAAGTGATACCTGACCAACAGTGCACTAAATAATGAAATACAGGCACAGGCAAAACTCATTTCTTAATATACTTTTTACTTAATATATTTTAAGATTGCTTTTAATTGCCCGTTGTCTGAACATGCGGCTAAAAGGATTACATAGGGAAGCAAAAAGACAATCATGTTGTGCAATATGGTTGAGGAATTCATTTCTGAGATAATATTTGCCCATTTAATGAGGGCTGAAGACAAAAACCAGATAGGGTAAGACCACCATTCCCATGGTGCTAAAAATACATATGAATCCCTTTGTTTTGCTGGTTGGTTTTGACATCCAGTCCCTGTTTTTCTTTCTTACAGCATGGTTATGTCCTTGCTGTGTGTCAGGTGTGCACCTACTGTCAGAGGAAGAATCAGGGAAGGGTAACAGAGACTGTGATGACATTTGCAGAATACTGATGGCTTTCATCTGTATTATGGAGTTGAGGCAGGATCCATTATTAATCCTACTCTTGTGCACATGCATACAAAACATCTTTAATCACAGGAGCTTCAATACTCAGAAATCAGTCATTTTATTTATGGGTTAGTATTTTTAAGGCCTGGACATTAAACTAAGAAAACAATTTCTATCATAAGATGTTCAAAAAGTGTATTATTCAGAGCCTCAGTCAAGATTAAATGTTGCTTGAATTTAACAGGAAAGCCACCACAGTGCCTGGTTGGCTCAATATTTTTAATGCATTTTCCCCCAGAACGCTATAGAAAAAAGTAGAAAATGACTTTTTTAAGGAAGGAAAATAAAGCACAGAAAGTCTCAAATGTTTCACTGCTATATTACCTTCCTCAGGATGGAGTTTATTTGAACAAATGTACATGTCCACAGTATAGACATCTATATCTGAACTCTGGGCCCTCTCTAATCAATATAGAGAAATAAGCACTCCAAAAAGAGATTTTTCTGATCTACTTGCCACATATGTTTTAGATAAGCATGATTTGCATCTATCATCTTTTTTGTTGATTATAGAGGAACCCATAGGACACCTGTAGGTGTCCTGTACCTCCACCGTGCACACCTAGAAATCAGCAAGAAGAATTCTGCTCTTAGTTTAATAAGGGTAAGACTGGATTCCTGCCCTCTCAGAGTCTGCGCGTCAGTGCACGAGACAACTGTGCACATTGGAGTACGTGTAGATGTGACACAGGTTGTCTGTACCCGGACAACACGTGCTCTAGCGAGATGCACCCGAGAGCGGGTCATGTCCCACCGCTGCAGCACAGTGCAGCAGCTTGTCCTTCACTTTGTAGCTTCATAAACCTGATGCAGCTGGTTACGGGATTACACGGCCCGCTGGGCAGCTGCACTTAGCAAACGAGGCAGTGTGAGAGGAGCGAGCACAAGCCATTGCGAATGCATGAAGTACAGCTCTGGCTGCAGGGAGCGCGCAGAAGGAGCCAGCGCCGACATCACTGCCCGTCTGTACCGGGCTTGACAGGTGATGTGAATTTGCACCCCTGGCAGGGAACTGTTCCTACTATGCAGCAAACCCTTCCTTTCCAAGTTCCATAGGCTTGCAGCACCTATTCAACTTTATTATTATTATTAACTATTATCGGATGTAGTTTGCAAACAAAGTTTTTACATGACATTTGAAATAATAATAAACAAAAACACATCTTTTTCATGCAAGAGGGATGCCTTGTCAGCACTTATCAGCTCTGATGTATTTGGGTTTGGGTCTAGAAGATTTTGTTTTCAAATTATTGTTTCATTTCAAATATTGTGCAATGAAATCTTTTATCAGGCACCTCTGTAAAGCTTAGAAGTTTGCCCCAGATGTCCAGCAAAGACTTGCAGCAGTTACCTACTGCAAGCTAGCAGATGTTACCATTTTTTTATGGCTTATAACTGTTGTAAGGACTGTATTTTGGGAAGTGAATAACTATGTATTCTGTTAAAAGAGTGGAAGAATTATATGAACATCAGGACCTGCTAGCACTGAAACAACCTAACAGTTGTGGAGCCTTAAAATTCCACCTGTCCTTGTATTTGATGCAAAACACATTTGAAAGTAACCCTGAAGTCCTGTAAAACAAAACGAAGCATCACAAAACAAAGACATGACTATCACCTTGCTCAAAAGTAAAAGGCAAAGTGTCTGATTACACGGCTTTCGTCAAGCGGAGCCTCTTTTCTGTCACAGATGTCATGGGACTAGAATATTATGAGTATGAAGAATACGAGAAATGGCAGGAGGATAATATGAGTAGCTGCATACGGATCATAGGCTGTCCTGTATCTGTATGACTTCCCTGCACTCCTTGAAAACCTCCTCCCTTCCAAACAGCCACGTGGAAATGGCAGAGCCTTCTGATCCTCTCCAGAAAACAGCGGCATGAAACAACTACCCTAGCACAGTCAAAGCCAAGCATGAAAGAAGCATCCTGCTCGAAGTCCTCCTTCGCCTGCTGGCTCGGACGGCAGCACGCAGGCGGCGTGCAGGAGGCCGGCCGAGCTACCGCACGCGCCGCTGTGCAGGGGTCTCCCGGCACTGGCGATGCTCGAGGCACGAACAGGAGCCCGGGCAGGAGCAGCTGCCAGACCTGGAGCTCCAGCTGGGCTGGCAGCACCGGCAGCAAGGGCAGAAGCACGTGCAGAGGGCTTATCCTGGCCAAGCCTCTGAAATTCAGCGGATTCCAGCTTCAGGCAGCTCTCACTTTACTCATAGTTATTTTCCGTGCTTTTTTTTCTGCAGAGTCTAGTCTGAGACACTTATGGTTATGAGTTTTCATCTGTTAAAGAGTTCTTGTTTTGTTGAAAGACCTAAATGCACACTTTTCAACTCCAATATCAAGAAAAGATGCATAAACACAAACAGAGAAAACTGAAAAGGAAAAAGAAAGGTGACACAAGGTTTCTGGGATGCTAGCTCTCCTTGCAGGTATTGTTTTTAGGGTGTTATCTCTGAAACTTTTTTTCCTGCCCTGTAATTTCCACTGCTCCCGCTGGTAATGTTTGTAAGAAATATAAGCAGCTCTAATGGATATGGATCACTCTTCTGCAAGACAGTGAAAAAAAGGACCATGGGGAATGATGGCCCTGCAAGATAGATCAATGCAGCTGCAGATTGGTTCTTATCCTACTCAGGTTCTTTGCCTTAATGGCTTCATGGCTCACACTTTCTGCTGAAGGCTATCCATATGTGTTCAAGTTCATGACAGCTCTTTCTTAGACACTCTTTCAATTTTAACACTATTACGAAGAATACTTCTTTTTTTTTTTAATGAGAATGAGTAGATGGTGTCTCTTTAATCAAGATCAGATAAATTTAGCTAAAATAAAATTATTTTCTATAATTTGCCTATAGTTATTCACAGGATTAGTGAGAAAATGTCACTGAGCAGATACTTGTCTGCTCATTAACATTCATGGCAAAGTCTTCCGGTAGGGTTGGTTTCGGCTGCTGATGGAGCAATACTTAAAAGAAATTGGCTTGTCTGTAAAACAGCTGCTCAGCAAAGGCACTATGCAAGGGAATCGGTGATAATAAGATGATACTATTACAACTGCACTAGGAGCACAGTATATTTTGAGCTGCTTTGAGGTATGCAGCGGGCATCCAAGGATTTGAACGTGATTGCTTGTCTAGTGCTGGGTGCAGGAAAGAGCTGCCCTAAACAGTGAAGCTAAGGAACAGTTCAGGCCTGGTGGAACAGTGTGCTCCATGTGACTTTCCTGCCCGTTGGAAGCCTGTTAAAAGCCTATTGGCTTTTTGTTTTTTTTATCCTTTAGTTTCGGGAAGTGCCATTGCTGAAACAGGCGCTCTATTTTTTGCTGAAAAAAAATGGATCACCTACTGTATTTCATGGGATTTTTGTCATTTTGAGGCTTTCTTCTTTAGGCAAGATCCCCAGGAGAGGATTCACTGGATCCTCCTGCACCCCAAACTGCAATTCCAAGCCTCACATTTTTGCAAATGACCATGCACACGGCAATGTAACAGCGAGCGAGCAGGTGTCGGCAGTACAGATGTGCCCCGCACAAGGCTCACTCAAGAAACATTTGGCAGCTGATACTCTGCTGCGCTGTGACTCATGCTAATTCACACTTCCCAGCCAGAATACAGACCCCAAATGAGAAACGCTATTGTTAGAGCATCGGCTCTGAGTGATGGCTGAACCCCGCGTACTATGTTAATATAACAATTATATACGCTAATAAAACAATTAGAAAAAAATGAACCTAGAAGAATGGAGCTATTACAATTCCCATCACAGTGACAATTTCTTCGAAATGTGGAGGACGTATGAAGAACATTGTATAGGGCTTTAATAGGCAAGAACTGATTGCCAGTTAAAACAAAGCCTTTTTTTTTCTGATTGTAGCTGGTTCCAAAGCACTTAATAGTTTTAAAAGAAAGTTCTCTGTTAAGAATCTCATACTAAGCTCTCTGGCTTACAGATATTACAAAAATTAGTTATTACAGTAATTTGGAAGGAACTGCAGTTCTGGTAAAAATGAAACATAAAAAATGGATATAGAAATGATGTAGAAATGTGTATAGAGTGTGTGTTTGACCTGAGGCTAAAGAGACAATCTTTCAATTACAGCAGATTGAGTTCCCTGGTAAAAGATTAGATCACGAATGGGATCTGAGGCAAAATCCTAAAAGGGAAAACAGTCTTCAATTTAGCTCTCAGAAAAGCAATCAGAAAATCATTCAATCTATGCTTAAGCATATGGATCTGGGACAGAAAGGACGAGATGATAGAAAATCCAAAATACTAGAAATCAAGATAACATGGGTAAGACATATGAAGGTCAGATCATAATTCAACAGAGTGTCATATGTTGTCAAATCAGCATTACCCTAAGATATGCTGGGTACACCAGAAAAACAAAACTTCCATATTATTTTGTATTTTGCGAAAGTTTGCAAAGTTATGCAAATGTCTGCATGAACAAAAGGCTGGCAGCAGCACTAGGCCAAATTAATTCCTCACAGGAGCAATAACAGTATACTCCCTGTCTCGCCATAACTTATATATTCACATATTCTGTCATTTCTTAGATGTACTGCTCTTATTAAACACAGGTCTTGTAAAAACCTTTCAGGAAATTATTACAACTGGCTGTATTTGTTTGATTCTCTGTTTCATACTAGCAACAAAAAACTCATGTACCAAAATATAGAATTAAAACAAAAGAGATGATTTCAAGAATTATAACATAGAAGTTATCTAACAACTAAATGTAGAATGGTATTAAAATACTAAGGCATAACGTTGAGTAGTCCAACTTCTGAGTAGGTGATGATACTGAGACTTTTTGAATTGCAAATTCCCTTTAAAAAATCAGTAAGTCAGAAGAAACCACCCAGTCTTTTAATCTGACTTCCTGAAGAGCAGATCCATAAGAATTTCAGAATGTAATGTTTAAAACAGGTCAATAATTTTGAGTTTTACCTTACCATCAATAAAGACATACAGCTTTGATTTACAGAATTTTGAGTTACCAAAAAAAACATCACGCACTCAAGTTCATTGCAATAGCAACAGTCATCAGGTTGCCCACTAATTCAAAATGCTGTCCCTGAACTCTGTGGAAAATCAGGCTAGCATTTTCAGCAAACTGCACTTCTCACCAAACACCAGGGATTGTCTCGATTTCCTTCTCAAAAAAGGGAAAAGCCGTGCAATTGCTTCTGAGGGTTTCCAGTATCCACGCTTATGCAGACACAGAAATGCCCAGAGGGAAGCGTTCAGCACAGGCACACATTTCACATGTTGCCAGAGCCATCACCAAACATTCTGTAACTCTTCTAATCTGTTTGCTAATCGGCAGTTTATGAGAGGAAGTTCATAAACTGTGACTTGTAAAGATGGAAACAGCCATAAAAATTGCTTAATGGTTGTTATTAAAGCAAAGGTTTTAGCAAATCAGGACAAGGGACCCTTGATTCCTCTCCCAGGTCTTACAAAGGCTGAGGGCCAGCAGAGATGACAGTAATGATAGACAAATAAGAAACAAAAACTGCCTTTATCGACTTTTCCTACATAGAAAAGATTCATATTTAATACTGCCTGCGTGGTTTGCATTAAAATCCTTCCCAAGCGCAACTGAGGTTTGACTGCAACCAAGACCTTCTGAGAGACTCTGGACATTGTAAGTAAATCATGATGGAAAAAAAAGTGGAGCCTTAAGGCTACTGGCTACAGACTAGAAAAAAATAGCTCTGCAGTAGCAAAAATCATGGGAGATTCATAGTTCATCTTGCAACAGTGAACATAATTGCAAACCTAAATTTTGTATTTGAAATTAGGATACCAAAATTATAAGCCTCTCTATGTATATCTAATCTCTTTTCTCAACATCAGCCAAGCCTGCAGGGGCTTAACAGTCTGATTCTCGATGCTATTGTAATTAAAGGCAATACTCACAAGGCTGATAAGGGTAACAGCTGTAAGTTAACCCTTATCTTAGCCAAACTGACAACTGCACATGTGATACCAAATTGCAAAGAAAAGAAGATTGGTATTCGTCTTGGATAACTGCTTTAAATCCCATAACCTTGAAAACAAGTAAATTACATCCAGCCTACCGTCAAACTTCTTGTGCCGGGATACAAAAGTGGTGCGTACAAAGTGACTTGTCTCCTCCACTAAGTTTTCGAACTCCAGTTTGCTCTGCTGGCTTAACTTGTCCTCCATTTCTGAGGTGCAACATGTATATTCCTGAGGGCAGATTCTCAAATGTTCCCCTGGAATCACAAGAGAAAACGCATTAGAAATAGTCAGATTTAAATGACTGTCCACCAGACTTTTCCATGAACTTTATATTCCTATGCGACATCCTTGCAGTTAAGAGATGTGTGCCATGGCACAAGGAGCTCTGAAAGGCTCATCCCCATCACTGGGAACATTTAGAATCTGTATTGATGACTTTGCCATAGCGGGGCATGCCTCCCACAGGTGAGGAGATACATTTTGCAGAGCCCTTTTGACACTTCAGAAGGCAAAACTATTTCAGACTTAACATGATTCTTACGCTGAGGCCCTGTTTCTCCTAAAGAGGGGAGAACTTAAAAATTCTACGACAATTGCTTTTGCTTGTAGTCAAAATGCCTTGAAAGCTACCTAGTGACATGAACAGCTACAATCCACCAGAGATTTCTCGCTGTCAAAACCTAAAAAACAGAAATTACATGTTCCTGTAACATGTTCCTACTCTGTTGGTTAAGTTGCAACATGATTATTTGTTTCTATCTCAGTGCTTGCCCCAGTGCACCAAAACACTCTCCCCTTCCACCTCTTTTTGCCTTCTGTTTGAGTAAGTGAGTTTTAATGATTGTGCTTGGGTGCCACATGTTTTCTTGGACAACATTTCTTGTCAGACCCACCAAATGCTTCACTGAATAGGAGAAAGCAATGAAGAGTTTAATTAATGCTTATGTTTTACGGAAATGCAATGTAAAAGGTAATGAAATCCTCTTATTTAATTCAATAGATTTATCTCTTGAAGCACTGTGCCAGTTCTTCTGACAATATTGCTTTCTTCAGTACAATTTGCAAGTGGAAACCAATTCTTTAGCTCATGAAATTAAAATGGTCTGTTATTACATGAAATGTGAATTTCCAATTGACACTGTACTATGGGTGTCAGAAACATTTAGCTCAGTTTGTACAAAAGCAGGAAATTCTACCATTCCCTCTTGAAAAATAAAAAGAATGATCTGCCTCTATGATTAAAGTTACTTGTAAGGCAATGAAAACATTTAGCTTTCTGTACACCAAATCCTGATTAAAAATCCCTCTGCAAATCTCTTAAAGGTGCAAATAAAATGATATACAAAGCCCAAGGGTTAAATAAATACTGGGGACCTGATTCTCATTTATATCAAGGCTCCTTTGTACCACTGCTGAGCCATAAAGAAGATTTAAATGCAATTTATACCTACTTTAAGGCTACTTTTCACCATTCTTATTATGTACTGAGGAGAATCAGGCCCCGAGGTTTATACTTCCCAGGGGTGTCATACATCTAGCTGCTGCATCATCTTGAAAATAGCATCAAAAAGAGGTTTGCACAAGCTTAGAATAAACACTGTCTTGCACGAGTCTGCCCTGACCATATTCCAGTTTTTATACTTGTTTTGAATGAAGTTTTTTGGTTTGAAGTTTAGTCACTCCCTGAGCCCGACCCATCAACCTAGACATAATTTGTTTTTTTCTCCAAGAGTTCACCTGTAAAGCCAGGAGATTTCTTCAGCAGTTCACAAACTTTTAAGAAACTCACAGCTATACATCTTGAGGAAGGATCATTTCATTACTAGCAGTTATTGTTTTGCGGTAGTACCTGCAACTCCTAGCCACATACCAAACCACCATTGCATTAGGCACTGTACAAACATAGAAAAAGAGATACTGCATTATCATTGAAATAGTGCAGGGATCGTCTTCCCCATCTGCTAAACCCTGCCGACACCATCACCTTAATCCCTCCCCATTCTCAAGATTGGGTACCTAAGCCAGAAACAACACATGCAAGGACTGATCAGTCAGCTGCTATCAAATATAAATGATAACAGCAAAATGATGCTTGCTTCCCTCTCTGGGAGGGCTCAGCTGGGCATTTCTCTTCTGCGCCTGCGGCAGATGCTCGGGAGTCTGACAGGAACTGCATATTTCAGAGAGCTCTGCATTGCTCTCACGTTGAACTGAAGCTATTCAACAGGTTGCATGCAATTACGGAAGAGGGTAACACATTAAGCTTCAATAAGCCTTCGTGCAGCAACAGTCATGTCCTGAGTTCTCATACGGGGCTAGAAACACGAGGGAAACTGAAACAGCACCATTACAAGCACTTGTATAATCTTGATTTAATAAAACATATATACCCTCTCCATCCATCAATAACCATGTCCACGATAAACTCAGCAGGTTCTGCTCAATGGAAAGCACTGGGGAGACATGCTCTCCCATTCCCAGCCAGTCGTAGTTTATGGTTTGTATAACAATAACTCCCTTTAGCACAGCAGTCATGAATTTTTATAAAATTCTGTTCTATTTCCTCTGTTCATTTCACATTATTTTTCCTTCTTTTCTGTGTGACTTTATTTGCTTTTCACAACTGCCAGACCATCAACTGAACTAATACTAATCATCAAGGCTTTGTGAATAACGGTCATAGGTGTAGGTTTTTAAGACATTATGTTATTCTGAGTATTACAACCCATTAAAGAATACTGAATTCAGTACTACAGTCATTTGTGTAGCATTATTAATTTTACCTCTCTTATTTATTTATAGTCTTTCTTTCTCTTTACTACAAAACCTGCTTCTCAATTTATTTTAAAATGCACCTTAGCAACTGTGACCTCATTAAGATTTCTGCTGTACTTATATATCTATATATGTTTTTTCACTAAGTTTCCTCTTTTTTAACTCACTGGATCTGTATACATTCATTACACTCTTAACTGCTGAAATGTGAAACTCATTAAGAAACACTCACAACTTCTACACCACTTTACTCCTTTCCTAACCATGTAGCTTCTAATATAATCTGTAATAACCACCCATCTTCAACACAAACTCTTCTCTAAACTATAATTATCTTTTTAAAACAACATTTCTAGTTCTCCTCTCTTGGGACTCCCTGCATTTTGGTAGAAAAGAAATAACAAAAAACTATGTTACTCTTCATGTTATGCCTCAGGATCATCTTTTCCCTCCTCCTGTTTCCTGCATTGCAGGTTCAGGCCAGAGTGCAAACCAAGGAAAAGCTTTTTCCTTTGCTCTGTGGCAATGGAGGATCTGGGGGCTGATCAGCCTAAGAGGTCCAGGCGCACGCAGCAAAGACAAGGCCTTCAGCAACTGTGGCGGCTGAGCACCTTGTATTGCCCATGAGAGGCTGCAGCTCCCAGAAATTTGGGCCAGATTTCACAGAAATAGCAAATGGAAACCTCCTCATGCCAACAGTCCCTTTTACGTGCTTGATCTGTTTTTAAAACAGTGATTACCATTTTGTGTTAGTGTTTATTAACTCCCCAGTTTATATTATTATATCAAGATCAGTCATTCCCTGCATTCCCTGGAAAACAAAAGCAGACATTGTTTTCTCCAAACAAAAAAAATCACTTTTTAAATTAAACTACTCTTTTTAAAAAACTTTGTTTTGTTTTGGATTTTCTGCTTGTTCCATTCAAATCAGTCGCACCACAGGCTGCTTGCATTGGAAATAGCTCTGCAGGCTACACTTCATAGTGCTTCCTCGATTTCCTTGAACAGGATCATTTACCATTTGAGCTTGGTAATATATTGTTCTATTACCCCAAAAGGAGTTTAATCACTGATTTGCGTATAAACACACCTCAGGTGTTTTGCAGGCTGAGAAAGCTCTCACAGCTGATGTACCAGTTCTTGCCTTGGGAAATTCCATATGCTCTACCTTCTCCTGCTAATTTTAGCAATGCTTTTATGGCACAAGCAGCATCGGATATAACTGACTGGTTTCTCCATGTTGCTAGTGGTGTCTCTGCAGAGAAGCCCAACCAACAAACCGGGAGAAACACCGTGTAACTCAGCAGCTCCCCAGGTCTCCCCCGGCCACCGCTCCCACCCGCAGGTGCTGCCCCGCGTGCCTCTCCTTTCGTGGCCCGGGTTATACAAATCTAATCAATTGCCTCCTACAAATCCAGCTGCCCGGTACTCCATTTCACTCTTATTACAGCTGCAATCTCACACCTGCCTTCCCTGTTCCAAATCGGCAACTTTTGCATTTGAGTTCAGTAATCGCACTAGCATATGGCTTTGAAGTGCAATAAAACAATTTATAAAGCACTTATTTTATATTCATATACGCAGTAGTTTGTTGTCTCCACAAAGCGCTACGGAAACTCACTAGAGATTTTTTTTTTAAATTGCAGTTTACAGCTCTCAGACCAAATAAATACTTCTGCTGTGTATCAAAACACCACAATTGATTCGAGCACCGTAACTATTTCCAGACGATAGAATTTGAAGGGTAATAAACCCTGTGGAATATAACACTACCCTTAACAGTTTCACCACCAAATTTAATGAGCACCTGATGCAAGCTTGGGTTACAATATTACAACTGAAACACGTTCACAGAAAATATTTTACGTCAGCCAGATTTCTTGTTTGTCATGTTTCAAGTTTATGCAAGTTTAAACATTTCAGGAACGGTCCTTTATGAGGTTGTCAATTATTTGCTGTTCCTATCCAAATCATAAAATAAAAGTAAAAAAAAATAAATAAAACAACATTTACCCATATTGTTCTATCTACAGAAACATAGAATCTTTATGGTTAGAAAAGACCTTCAAGATACTCAAGTCCAACCATAAATCCAGCACCACCCTACCTGCTAAACTATGTTCCTAAGTTCCGCATCTACACATTTTTTGAACACTGACAGGGACAGTGACTCCACCACTTCGCCGGGCAGCCTGTTCCAGAATGTTAGGATTAATTGTGTGACTAGTGATAATAGGAAAGTAGGGTCCTCACGCTGCTTCATAAAACCAAAACAAACAAATAACAATAAATATAAAGGATAAATGCAATGTGTGCTTTCAAGTTTGGTTTCCCTGTAAACACTGGCACAATTTAAAGCAAGAGAGGACAGCTTCACCTCCTTCATCCTGTGAATTAAGTTAATGTGATTGCAATTTTGGGCTTTCTCAACAACCACATCCTTTAAAAATACAAATATCTCTTTTTATGGATCTACTTTGAAGACTGAACATGAGACCAGCTCATGTACAGTCCTCGGTGAAGAAGACAGTGTAAATTATTAAAGTCTTCAGAACTTCATGTCTCTCAGAATTACAAAGGGCATTTTCCAACTTATTTCCATACTTTCTACATTTTTTTATTTTTAAACATGATGAATAGAGAGAGAGGGGAAAAAAAAGGCTCATTTGGCTATGACCTTGCCCGCTGCTTTGTAATTTGGTTTTCTTTCTGCATTGGCGATTCCGTTTTTGAGCACCTGCTTTTAAAGCTGGTAATGTGTTAAGTAAGTGCTCTGTCTACAAAATCAGGACTAAGTGGCTAAACATGGGAGAACTTTCTGTGATCACATTATGAAGTTTCTACTACGGAACACGATTCCCCTCCAGCACACTTTTATTCTTCTATCACTCATACGTGCAAATATAAAGTAGTGCAGCAGAATAATTAGATTTATAATCACCTATATTTTGAAATATAAAAAAAGGATCGTGTTTTCTGCATTAATTTATTTAAGTTAAAACTAAATTTAAAAGATGAGTTTCTTCATTTCAGCTAATATTCAAATTGTGAAAATTAAAGCATCATTTTGCTGGACAAAACCTGTTCCCTGATGTAGAGTCCTAAGGCTCCTCTCACTTTGTAATTATCTTCTCCGTGGGGTCTAACAGACCTGCAAGCAGCCTCGGCAAAACTGCAGCTGACACTCAAGTCGCTGAGTTGAACTTTCCCACTTAAAGCCGAAAGGAAACTGATTATGATTGGAATTAATTCCATTGTAATGTTGCCCGGAGAAGCACTGATGGGAGCAACGTTTGCACAGAATGCAATACCAGAAGCAAGGGGAGGAAAGCTCCCAGCTATGCTTTAAGTGTATCACCAAAAATGAACCTCTTAGTTTAAATCCTCAGAAACCTGAAACACTTGCACATCCCCTGGACTCTAATCAACCAGCACAACTGCCCCAGGAAGGCAAACGACTCATTGGCTTGCCCTGGACCCTGGACCCTAAGACACCTCGACCTAAGCACCTAAGACACCTCGATGCCAACAAATCCATGGGCCCCGATGGGATGCACCCCAGAGTTCTGCGTGAGCTGGCCGATGTCGTAGCCGAGCCGCTCTCCATCATCTTTGAAAGATCCTGGAGAACGGGGGAGGTGCCGGAGGACTGGAAGAAGGCCAATGTCACGCCAGTCTTCAAAAAAGGCAAGAAGGAGGACCCGGGCAACTACAGGCCGGTCAGCCTCACCTCCGTACCTGGAAAAGTGATGGAACGGCTCATACTGGCCGTTGTCTCCAGGCACGTGGAGGACAAGAAGGTGCTCAGGACTAGTCAGCATGGATTCGCGAAAGGGAAATCATGCTTGACTAATCTGATAGCCTTCTATGATGGGATGACTGGCTGGATAGACGAGGGAAGAGCGGTGGATGTCATCTACCTTGACTTCACCAAGGCTTTTGACACCGTCCCTCACAACATCCTCCTGGACAAGCTCCGGAGGTGTGGGCTGGATGAGTGGTCGGTGAGGTGGATTGGCAACTGGCTAGATGGCAGAACTCAGAGGGTGGTGATCAGCGGTGCAGAGTCTAGTTGGAGGCCTGTGTTGAGCGGAGTGCCCCAGGGGTCAGTCCTCGGTCCAGTCCTGTTCAATTTATTTATCAACGATCTGGATGAAGGCACAGAGTGCTCCCTCAGCAAGTTTGCAGATGATACGAAGCTGGGAGGAGTAGCGGATACTCCAGAGGGCTGTGCTGCCATCCAGAGGGACCTGGACAGACTGGACAACTGGGCGGTCAAAAACCTCATGAAATTCAACAAGGCCAAGTGCACGGTCCTGCACCTGGGGAGAAATAACCCCAGACACCAGTACAGGCTGGGGACCGACCTGCTGGAGAGCAGCTCTGCTGAGAAGGACCTGGGCGTCGTGGTGGACGACAGGTTGACCATGAGGCAGCAGTGTGCCCTCGTGGCCAAGAAGGCCAATGGCATCCTGGGGTGCATTAAGAGGAGCATCTCCAGCAGGTCGAGGGAGGTGATCTTACCCCTCTACTCAGCCCTGGTAAGGCCACATCTGGAGTACTGTGTCCAGTTCTGGGCCCCACAGTACAAGAGGGATGTGGAGCTGCTGGAGAGAGTCCAGCGCAGGGCCACGAGGATGATCAGGGGCCTGGAACATCTGCCCTATGAGGAGAGGCTGAGGGAGCTGGGCCTGTTCAGCCTGGAGAAGAGAAGGCTGAGAGGGGACCTGATCTGTGTCTATAAGTGCCTCAAGGGAGGCAATGAGGAAGATGGGGCTGGCCTCTTTTCACTGGTGGTCACTGACAGAACCAGAGGAAATGGCCACAAATTGAAGCATCAAAAGTTCCACGGGAACTTAAGGAAGAACTTCTTGACGGTGAGGGTGACAGAGCACTGGAACAGGCTGCCCAGAGAGGTTGTGGAGTCTCCTTCTCTGGAGATCTTCAAGACCCGCTTGGATGCAGCCCTGTGCTACGTGCTCTAGGTGGCCCTGCGTGTGCAGGGGGGTTGGACTAGAGGTCCCTTCCACCCTTAGGCATTCTATGATTCTATGATTCTATGATTCTATGACCCAAATCATCTTTCCTCAGATTCCTTTTGCTCCTTGAGTGCTTTGAGGTCAATTAAAAAATGAATGCCTTCCAAACAGACTGATAATTAGTTAACAGTCTCTTCATTACCAGTCCCACAGGGAACATTCATTTGCAAGAAGCCCTGACCCTGTTGTCCTTGGGAAGCCCTCAGTAATGCAGCACAGAAGCCAGGGCCAAGGCAAACCTGTTCTGTCTAGGGCTGCACAGCTGCTAAGGAAAGAGATGAAGTCCCCGGAGCCTTCCTAACTAAACTACCAGAAGCAGTACCGCTACTCCAGCTCACAGGTTCATTTTATTTTCCGAGCATACAGAGCCAGACAATTGGGTTTTGATAGCCCGGCTTGCGAGGAGAAGCCTTCCTTACCTCTTGGGGGTGCATTACTGGCATTTTGCTCGGCGCGGTGCGGAAAGCAAGCTCTACGGCCGTGATTCAGCACCGTACGGTTTCATCAGTGCACTGGCTTCATGGCTGTAATTTTCTGATTTCCAAGCATGCTCCCACCTGGGAATGGCAGCCAACTTGCCCTCCCCCCAAATCGATTTTTGCTGTTTATTAGGTCCCCCACTGTAGTTGCAGAGATATCTTACATAATAGCAGAGTGAGAAAAGGAGAATACAAGCAGCACATTGCTTTACCATGCTCATGCAATACAGTGCAAGCAGCTTTTGCATTTCAGCTGCTCTCTGAGCAAGTTTGTTATTAAGATAGCAGGGTGATGTTGCACACAGCCATGCAATTAAGACGGCTTTAATCAACCTTCTTCAGAAAGTACTGAAATCCAAAGATTGGATGGCAGTTCCCAATGCACCCAAGACAGATTTACACTGCTTAGTTCCAGCACAACCACAGCAAGACAGAGTTAGTTTCCTGAAGTTAGCTAGGCAGCGAGGTATGCTCTACTGTTGAAAGAAAAGCAAATCCTTACGAGACACTATTACTAAAATGCAGGCAGGAAAAGTTAAAGCTACATGGGCTACAGCTACACTGTCTGACTGCACTGTAAAGTGTATTTTATAGCTGTGCAGGTCACTTGCTGATCACTGTATCACCATGTGTAAAATCCATGATAAAAATATTAAACGTCACAACATGTATTTAAAAGTCCTCAGTTACGGAGCTCCTCTATTCTTCATGTGGCTTCAGCTATGTCAAGGAAAACCTTTTACACCAGCATCCAGCAGATCAGTCTACCAGCCATCTTCTGATGGATGCATTTTCCTACAATATCAGTCCCAGAAACAGTTCATAAAGGCAAGCAAGATATATGCTGGGTTGGATTTAAGTCAGAGGCTGTATCAGCTGCTTCACTGACGAGTCCTAGGCGCGACTGCCATAAAATCTTTTCTGAGATACTCTTCAGCCTACTCACACAACTCAGCTTTTGACTTTCACATTTCTTTACTTGGTTATGCATATGGGTGTATAAAAATGGAGGCTTCATCTTATAAAGACCTCATAATCCTGTTAATATGCTGGTTGAAGGTACACAAAAGAAATATTAGTGTGAGAAACTATGAGCTTTGGCCCTTCAGTTTTTTTTGGACCCAAATACCACTCTCAGCTCCTTAAATATTAACCCGGTTGTATCACTAGTTGTAAGACAACAAAAAAAAAAAAAAGGAAGTTTTCATTAAGTTTGTGTGTGCTTGAGTTTACAGGGGGAAAACAACAAAAAAAAGAATCTTCCTTTTTCTTCAAAGAAACATAATAGAAATATGGCCACAAGTAGAACAGGTAGATACCTTGGCTCAGTTTACCGAGTAAATTGCTGCAACTTTGTGAGTAAGCCCAAGCTAAATCCATGCAAAATACAGAAAGCAAAACTATGGGTAGGCTTGCAGCAGTGAAAGGATTCTAGATGAAAATACTGACACAAGAGGATATAAATATCTAAGGGAAAAAAAAAAAAAAAGAGAGTGAATTGGAACATTATAACCCAACAGTAAGGAGGATCAGGGAATTCCTCACCTGTCTGATAACTACTTGCCAGCAGCAACGCACTGTCATACTAATCATACTAGTGCTTAGCTTCATAGCTCATTGGTCCTAGTTATCTACTACAGAAAATCATTGCTTTGTACTCTTGAATTGTGTACATCTTGCATGTGGAGTCTATTTGCACTCACCAAAATTGACCCAAAGTCACCCAGAGCCCTCCAGACCAAAACAGGCTTAGATCAATATATCAGGCTTTTGTATACCTTCCTGTGAATCTAAAACCTATAGCAATGCTCCTGCATAAAAAGGGCACAACAATTAATCCCATGCCATGTGCTGAGGCTTGTACCCACGTTTTTCAGGGTTAACTCCCTCTATAGTAAACAAAGTGGTTGAACCTGTTGAAAGGAGAGTCAAGATGGGAACTACTCTTTAGTATAGATGGCCTTGGGTCCCATGCTTGAGAAAATTCCTTTTTTTTTTGATAAAGAAGGTACTGTGTCCTTCGATTAAAACAGGATCTTTCAGAGGCCATAGGACTCTGGATTCAAGAAGAATGACAGAGCGGGCAAGACATTGCCCTTGAAGATCTCCTCATCTGAAGAAGGCCTTGCCCTGCAGATGTGGGAAGCTTGAGAGCTTAGGCGGCCCTGCAGCCTACCAGGAAAACCTGCTTGCAATATCATATTTCTTTAAGTCAATATTTTGCAACAGAACTCTGTTTGCTCTGAAAACTTTTATCTCACTCTAATTAGCAGAAACTATGCTTCCATAATGCCAACCAGACACAGAAATAGCTGCCAAAAGGAAACGGGAAGCTCTTTAGAGCAGGAGATAGGAACTTAGCCCACAAACAACAAGTGCAGATTTTCCCTGTTCCCTATGGATTTTGAGATCTGATTCTATTGTTAGCCCTACATAGCTTTTCATATTGGATTTAGTCACCAGAAGTTTTCCAGCTTTTTTTATTAGTGTCCTTTTGTCAGTGCCCTCTATGGCTTGTGATACTTGGCAAGGCTCAGGGTCTTCAAAATCAATACGTGAATGTAACAGAGTTTCTTGCCCTTCAAGTGTTTTAATGTTAAAGGTTTGACCTTTATGATTAAAGATCATCTTGAAAGGAAATCCCCATCTATATTTGAAGCCTTCACTTAAGTAACCATATTTTTGAGTGGACATTTCTGATGGGAAAAAAAAAAAGAGGCTGCTGTGCACTTTTACAGAATTAATCAAAGCATCTAAATCTGGAAGAACAGAGCAATAGGCTAGAAAGGTGCCATCAGTCTCCTAGAGAATTACTATTCCATATTACTACTATTACTACATTATTAATATGAGGTTTTGGCATATTTGAACAGTCCAATTAAACTTCAGACTGGCTGCTTACAGCAGTGACCTCCAGTTACCTCGCAGCTCTTACTTTTGGAAAAAAAAATTCAATACTTTTTTTTTTTAAGTGAAAGAACATCACATGCCGGGTACTGTATTTTTTCTTGGAGAAGCTTGATAATTCTTCTTCATTATGGCTGAATAGGCTATTTCCTATAAAGATGACAAGGCACTCTTCAGTGCTATTTACTTTGTGCAGTTCAGCTGACATAATATGGACAGATTTCATCCAGAGAGCAGCCTTGTTTTATGGAGGAAACTCTCTGCGGGTGTACAGCAGATGGAGCCAGGAAGAAAGCCATCAAGGGCTGTATCATAGCAGAGGTTGTCTGGGCTTATTCTTTAATATACGAAAGGCACTTCTCCAAATTAAAAGCATCCTGAATACATTTCTCTATGGTTTCAAAAACTATGCAGAACAAGGCCCCCCTCGGCACTTTCTGACTCTTCTGCATGGATGGAGTCACAGGAGGATGCATCCCATCATTACTGCTACATGGAAATACAAGGCAATCTCAGGGTATGTCTGCTCAAATCTCAACTGCCTGCCTATCTTAGCCCTGAAACCATAGTGCAGGAATGTGCAAGTGGGAGACATGTCTGCATCCTAGATGCAGCTATAATGCTTCCAGGTCTTGTTCTTTTGCTTTGTTCTTTTCTCTTGTTCTTTTTGCCTAACCTTTACCTTAGGCATCTAAGTAAGTGGAGCAATTCTTAAGGGTCCGGTATAAAGTTCCTCAATCAGCTGTGAAGTGCCTATCTCTTTCACAAAGGTGTTCACTAGGTCCCTCCACTTAAACCGTATGAATTTGCCTTCCTTTCCTTATTTGCCTTCCTGCCTTGTGTACTGCTTCCCCTTCTCTTATAAAGTTTTACTCTGTGCAGCTGAAGGTAGAGCTCTGTGTAGTGCACAGTGCCCTTTCCCAACGCAGAAGGGCTTCCTGTGGTAAAACCATGATTATTTATTTATTTATGTCTTTCACAGAGAAAATGACAGTAGATACCTTAAGATATCTCTGATACCTAAAGATATCTCCAAAAACAGCAACCATAGACTTGTAGGATAAGAGCTGGGTCAAGATGGATGTAATTCAGACATTAACTATGTGCATCCAGTAATGTTTTCTGATTTATTTCTGTTTGCTTTTTGCTGAAGGAGTTATGTAAATAATTCCAATGGAGGCTCAACTGCAGTAGTAGCTCGTATATTAAAGTACATTCAGGGTTGGTGTTGGGCTAGTGCATGCCCCAAAGCTTTGTCTGGAATGTTTTCCTCTTACCTACCTCCTTCACAAAAAAAACTTGCAAAAAGGGAAACAATAGCCCTTAGCAGTACCCCTGAAGTTTCTTCTATTATTCATACTAGCAATGTTGATTCTTTCAGTCAACGGTATTGACTTTTACTGTGTTAAATATGTGTATGTACATGTATA
Organism: Crypturellus undulatus; assembly: GCA_013389825.1. Classification (NCBI taxonomy): domain Eukaryota; kingdom Metazoa; phylum Chordata; class Aves; order Tinamiformes; family Tinamidae; genus Crypturellus; species Crypturellus undulatus. The sequence continues at coordinate 733,846 of VWPW01018073.1, forward strand.
TATACACAAAATGTCTTAACAAAACTTACATGATACTTTTATTTATTCCTCTCTTTATCATTTATCAAGGGGAAGGCATATATTTTTTTCCTTGTATATCATGAGTAAAGTTATAAAAAATAGCTGACAAAGTACAATTCAGGATAAATCTAGTAAAATATATGTGAAAATAAGTAACTTTAAATAGTCTTTTAGGTACCTTATTCTAAGTTACTTTTCTCCCTGACAGATACAAGCAATGTCTGTAATTAGAAAAGAAAAAGGCTAAATTTCCAGTAAAGTCTACAGAGCACCTAAAGGAAGATCTCCACTAACAGCTAAGCTGTCACAGCAGCTGCCCTTTACTTCTGTATTAATTTAAGTTACAGCACAGTATATTATATTTCTTTAATGCCAGTCTGTAGACCTATTTTGACTCCCTAGGTAAAGAGAAGATACCAGGAGATGTAACAGAGCATGAACTCGAGCTGGTGGAGCTGCAGTGAGAAAACCCCCCTGTGCTAAAAGCTTGAATATAGCTATAAGCTTCGTACACGCTGCAGGGTGGACTGCGGATTAACTGTAGCTGCTGAAGGTCGTTGCTGTTTCTAGGATGAAGCTGAATGGGTGCCAGGAACTTGGCTTTAGAGAGGTGGTTTAAACTGTTGGGCTGGAAAGTTACTGTTAAAAACAATAGTGTGTACAATACTATGCGGCACACTCGCACAGAATTACACGTATAATCAGATGCACGGCATGAAAAACTATGCTTTCTTCTTGTGAAACTGTTGAAAACCATTCTTGCAAAATTCTGAGTCAATTTTGGCTGCTTCTGTGAGGAAAAGCACCAGTAGTCTGTTTCTAATGCATTTTTGAGATAAGGCAGCAAGTGTAACAGCCACGGCTTAGTCAACAAAACAAAGTCAGAATAGTTTATGAAAAAAGACATTCAAAAATATATACCCCTGCCAGGAAATAACCTATTCATTTAGTTGGCACTTTTCTAAATTACGAATTAGGGATTCATGATCCCACTAAATACAATATATTATTAGTTAATAGCTCTCTCAGTGCTTTATGTTTTTGAAAGAGATTTATATGTTTATAATGAGGAACATTAAAGTGCAGGTGATATCAACTGCACTAAAAACTTGGCATAAAAAAAGAGAAATGAATGCCATACATCTTCCATTAAATAGAAAATTCACAAGCATTAAGTTTTTAGTTTTGTTCTTTTTTTTGCCTTGTGTACTGCTCTCTGAAAATAAATGACTGTATTTTAAGGTGACTTTTGATCAGTGCAGTCAATTCAGTGGAGTTCACATCAGAAGTCTATAAATCCCAATTGTCTGATGAATACCGTGTATAATGGATATTCTCTGAACATTTCTGGTTGCATTCTATGTCCATTCCACACCACAGCAATTCTGAGCACTTGTTGCAGATGTTTCCAGGCATATTCTGCTAAATACAAATTCACTTCTTGAGTGATTAAATTATCAATGCCAATTTTAGCTGATACTACTGTTGAAAGATTAATGTCCTAAGGGGAGAATCAGATTACTTCTTGTGTTCTTTTAACCACACTTTGGGAATACCCCCAGTCTCCTTCTACTCGGACAGCATGTCTTTTAAAAACAACAAAGCAAGATCAAGCAGGTTTAGTCATCTTGAATATGGTTATAAATGAAGTATCTAAATCTATAATTGAATCTTAAGGGACTTATTATCCAAAATTAATACTGCATGATAAAATTCTGCATTCACATTTACATAAAAAAAAAATTAAAAACAAGCTGTGAATCTTGACTGCTCCATGCTGTCATTTTAATAATTCACTATTATCTGACAACTCATAATTTAAAGCAACTAAGTGCAGCTTAGCATTGCTTCCTAAGACACAAAAAGTCATCCACGCAGTTCAAAATAAATGCAATTCTGCAATTATTTCCACACTCAGAAATTGCTAAAAGCTCTTTGGGATTGCTAACAGATATAAAGTCATTCATCCATAAATTCCCCCCAGACTATGACTTACTTAGATAATAGAATTTTTCTTAATTTCACTTTTCCATATTTTTCCAACTATAGGCAGCCTGTGAGAGGTTCATGATCTCTATATGAGAATCCGAGACTCTTTTCTCCTAAGTCTGGCCAGATAGGATCTAAAATTAAAGAAACCTACAGGCTTTTTGGTAAATTTTTATTTGGGATAAGAATAACCAGAGTGATTCATGTACCATATTATCAAATGTCCTTGCTTTATCCTTTCCTTTTTATAATCCATAAGTGTCTGGTCACGCTTAAATAACCACTTACGCATATAATCAGGTGATAAATTCAGCTGGGACAACCTCTATGTACTGAAATCTCAGACATCTAAGAAAACATTAAATTAAGAGCCTGCACTGATCTTTTCTTCCCAGTAGTATTTAAGGTAAGAGTTTCTATAAGGGTTAAATTTAGAGTACACTAGACAATTATGTTTTAAGACTAGGATTGAAATAACACTCACAGGACTCAAATTCCTGTTTAAAGGATTCTGGTTCTTAGAATCTTTATATATATATGTCAAAATTCTGTTTATTTTAGGGTTCAAAAAGTGAAATTAAGTGCACTTGTTCTAGTGATGGAAAAGTTTAAAGTAACAATTAGCTAACAGAAATGAAACTGCTTAGCATCATTGTACTAGCATCACACTCAGTGCAATAGTGTGAAATCCTCGGATTCAAGAAACTGCAAATGTCGAGCAATGGAACGTTTAAGTTCCTATAATAGTCTGAAGCTATTATAGCTATTTCTACTAGTATAAACAAAATCTATTAAGAAGTTTAAAATATGGATGATCATGTAATAATAGGATTTAGGCATATGTACTAGTGATGAGAAAAAGAAGAGAGTCATAGCTTTATCCAAACTGTCCCCCTCAGAAATGCATTCTGCAACCCAGCAGTGTGAAGAAGTGAGCTGCCTGCATTTTAACAGGTTGTCCCTGTGTAGTGCATGTCACTCTGCAGATCTGGGAATGATAGAGCCTTTGAAAAGGGACTCAGCAAGCAGTTATTTAATGCTAATTTGATGCATCATTTAGAGTCAAGGCACTATCTAGGACTTGCTTGACAAGATGCATTCAAGGTACAAAATAATCAAAGTGAATCCCTGTCAGTTATTTTATTAGCAAATCATCTTTCTGAGTGTTACAGAATTGCCTCTACAACAGACTGTATCGTTAGAACACACTAATTAGATGGAAGATAGAGATAAGATAGTGAGCATCATCCATACAGGTGAACGCGTGACTATTTACAGAAACACAGTGCAAACACATTGCCTCAAAGTGATCATATTTTCCTTAATTGCATACTCCCATAGCATTGCATGATCATTGCTGTGCTCTAAATGTCCTCCTCAGAACTGAGCAAAGCCGAACTGTTTCCTTTCACACATAGCAAAGCTATTATCGTCCTCAGTTTTGATCTAAGTTTTGGCATCTGAGTTTTTTGTTTGCCTTCTGTAGGTTTGAACAAATCCACGGACCTCAAAAGAAAATTCAGACCTCTCATATCATATTTTCCTTATTTATTCTCTTATTCAGTGGATAGCTTGCATAATTAAGCCCCAACTGTGACCTAGCTTCCCCTTTGCTGAATCAGACCATGATCCTGAGACGATTTCAGTTTGATTTCAGACACTGAAATTACTGTAATTAAATCGTCAAACAGAGCCCTCATGCTTATGGGATATGAGAAGCAAAGGGGAACTGAAAGAAAGAGAAGAGGAAATGGACACAGAATATTAATAATTGAGAGTCTACATAACATAATGTTTTTCCAGAAGAAGACATGACATTTCTGGCTAACTTTTCATAAGCTTTCAACGGAAGTAAAACACACAAGCGAAACACACTACTTACGGAGGCTGAACAAAACCTCACGTTATTTCACATGCTTTGAACAGATTATGCACAGCAATAACACCAGAGCATTACCCTACTTCGGGACCCCAGGAGAATGAAGGCACTACACGGTGCAGGATCCGCCAGGCAGCTCCTGCTGCAGAAGGGGCAGAGCTTGCTCTGGGGCTACCAGTCTGCCCAGGTTGCCTTTTCTTAGCTGTACGGTTGCAATGAGTTTTCTGCTTAAGCCAGGCTCCAGACCACACAACAGCTCCACATCTACCACATCTTTCAAATTCAGACCTGGTTCATGGTAAATGGAGAGCCAGTGCAACTCCTGACCTCCAGAAAGTATCCAGCCCTTTCTGAACATCCACTCTGCACCAGACACCGCGGCTCCTAAGTCTGTTCTGGCTTCTGGACTTGGTGCGATGCTGTACAGTGTTGCTGGGAATGCTACCTTGATATATTTTTCACAGAACTCTTGTTTCCACAGCAACTTTGAGGAGGTTAATGTCAATTAGCATATTTTTTCATGCCAAAACTTGTCCAAAAGAGGATAACGGTGAGTAGCTTGTATAGCTGCCTAAGGGTGACAAATCAAACATATGGACTGTGAAAAAGTAGAGTGGAATCAATTGAAGAAGAGTTAGCACATAACTCATAAGAAGTCTCCTTTTTTTTTTTTTTCCTGAAACACCAAAAAGTTAAAAACATGGTTTTGTTTTCTGGATGAAATATGTAAAAAAATCCTAGATTTCTAGGATTTGCTATCATTCAGNTCCCTGAAACGTCAAAATTTAAAAATATGGTTTTGTTTTCTGGATGAAATATGTAAAAAAAATTCTAGATTTCTAGGATTTGCTATCATTCAGATAGTTCTTCTGCCTTGAAGTCATATGCATAACTACATTGCTATTTGTCAGTATCCTATAATGTTAAAAAATAAACACATACAACTTTAGATACATGGCATGTTTGTGGTCTTCATATATATGATCTCCTTATGCATACAGTCCTACACATAGATGCCTTCTATCTTCAAAACTGAATATTCAGTTTCACTGAAAAACTATTGCAAGGACTGGGTTCAAGGACTACCAGCCATGGAAAATTATGAGTGATCTAAAGGCAGCAGGCTGAAACTTTCTGAAGTTCAATGAAAGTTGTTTTCTTTAAAAAGAAACTTAAAAAATAATAGAACAGAATAAGAAAAGAAAACAACAAGCAATCAAACTGATAAGCTAAGGCAATCCCATGGGTTCTGCATTCAGCAAGATGAATGTAATTCCATACTGTACAAAGCATCACAACAGCTGTGAGTTAAAACATTGCAGTGCTTCATACAGTATTTTAAAATGCACTTCAATACTGCTGCAAGGTAAAAATGATTTCTCATTATCATACTCATACAGATTTAAGAAATTAAAATGAAGACAAGAGTATTCATAGCCCAACCATGCTAAAGATAGTTTCTTATCAAGATGCAAAGATTTGCCAGCTGGATGTATTACATTGCTTACATGCCTTCAGGGGCCAGATTTACCTCACATGTTTCGCTCACAAAATAAATTAAGATCCTTTTCATTTTCGTCATCTATTGATGAGCAAAAAGGGTCTTTTCTTCTCACTGCACTGACTTTCTTTTTAGCAATGCTCAATGCAAACATTGAGTTTTGCAGTCTCTATCATCTGTTCAACTATATTCTGTAGGACAGACTTCAGATACAATGATTGGCCTGACTTTACCCTGGAAATCTTTTTTTTTTTTCTTCCTGATTTCAAATTCTGTAACTTCACAATTCCTTTTTCGTGCAAAATATTTTCCATGTGAATTTTCCTTCTTATTACATACTCTGGAAAAGCTACTTTTCTGGCTCCCTGAATGCTCTGTTTTTCTGCTATTCTACTCAAAACACAGCCAATAGTTTGCATAGTCACTTGGGATCAGCATGTCTTTAATTCAGTCCAAGTAACACATTTAAATAATAGAAAGATCTGACCACTTTCATTCTTTTTCAACATGACTAAAATGAGCTCTATTACTATTATAGTCTACAGGGCTTTTCCTTTTCCCCTGTGGTACATCTCTTATAAATATTCAGAAAACTGTTTTGATGTTGATTTTTTTTTCTGTTACTGTACTGTCCTTGGGAAGAAAAAAAAAACAGAAGTGTATATTATTTGGAAATAAGTTTTCATATATTATCTACATAAAATGTCATATTCACTACACAGTAAATGATTTATATGATTTCAATTTACTTGCTAGTAAATTATCCTCACCCATGTGCATACAAAGGAATATTCACTTTGCTGTAATCAAAGTCATAACTAGAAACTGCTTATACCTGCTAGGATCTGTACCTCTGCTGAGCAAAGATTCATGCCAAAACATTTATGTCAATGACAGAAACACAATGAAGTGCAGGCTAATGCTAGTCCAAAACATATTTTTCAAAAAATTTAGAATGGCACACATATTTGCAGTTCATAGTAGAAAATGAGTATTTTTCAATAAAATTATGTAACTTTCAGAATATTTTTCTTCAGGCAGTTAAATACATTACAATAGAGTATGCACTGATTATATTTCTTTCCATGTTTCTTACAAGTTTTAATACTGTTTTTTTTTCAACATGAAACTTAAAAATCTTTTGTTGGCAGGAAATAAACAAGGGAAAAAACAGTGGTGGGGAACACCATGTCCCCATTTATTTTCAAATTGCAAAAATCTGAAGGGTGTTATCAACAAGGAAAGCAAAAGTTGTTATTAGAAATGAAAAGAAGGTAATGAAGGACATTCGTTCTACTTACTTAAAACATATTTTTGAAAGAAATGTACCTTGCCCACTCTGACTATGCTCTGCTTGAGAAGGATGTGAATTCACTTTGGCATGGCTTGGAGGCCTATACAAGCTCAGTTAGAGTTTTTTCCTATCATCAACCACTCTCAACATACATACAGAAACAATTTCTCCTAGATATAGCAAGGAAGAGAACAATACCTTCCTAAATATCCAGCCATTAGAAAAGTCCTTACAGTGCTGAAGTTCCCAAACCTGCCTGGTTTGCAAATCCTACTAGAGAACCATCTAGTAAAGCTACTACATTTTGTCACTGCTATTACAGAGAAAAGCTACATTTTTGTTGCCATTTTGACAACCTGTTCCATAACAACTCTCCAGGTTAGCCAACATTCTCCTTCTCTTTCATTTATCCCTGTAAATTAAAGATATTAATCTTTATGCGAGATCAGCAGAAAACTAGAAACTTCCTATACAGCAGAGATCAGAAAATTCACGTTGTGGGATGCTGGTCTTTCTCAGAAACAGGTGATCATTCACATACTTGTTTTTATTGGCAGCACGAGAAGGCGGCATTTCAAATGTCGAACCTCAACGTGAGTGAATTTGCACTACAAATGCAAAGAGCTGGCAGCAGGGAGAAGCCTACATATGCTCCCTTTTCAGTTTCTAAGCATTTACATGCAAACCTGGATATTCTTTGCAGAACTGAAAGCTCTATCAGTGGTAAACTGTTGACATTTCCAAAGCACAGGGGTGCGCAACTGGCTCATAATCTAAGGACATTGAGATGGTGAAGGCCAAAGGAATCTATTTATTCATTTATTCAGTTGGCAATAACAAGAAAGAGACAACACCATAAGGCAAATACATTTGTGGCAATAAATAGCGCTGTATTGACATGTTTATATTTCAGTCCTGAAGGATGTACTCACTGTTTTGACAATATGGGATAAATTGTATAAATGAAAGTGCTGAAAGGAAATTAAGACACATGGGAAAAATATTAAGAAATCATTCCTCCCAAAGAAATAATTTTAAGGCACATGCCAGTTAGAGTACACTAATCTAATGGAAATGTAAGCAAATCCTCTTGAGACTTCTGAGAAACCAGATTTAGATATAAAAATTAATAGAATTTTCTTTTTGCATTTACTCATCTCTTACCAGCATCACTGCTGATCACAATATAAACAATTTTAAATGGTTTACTTTCTGATAATCAAGATAGTTTGTTTCTAGCAGTATTTTTTATGTTTATTCTGCATATACCTGTTCAACTTTCTGATATTTTGCCCATTTTAAAAAGCAGAAGGAAAAGCTCTAACTGTGAACAGTATAATTCATCACTTTCACACTACTGGGCTTGGACTCTCATATATCTTTTTAACATATGTTTTTAGTTACAGATTACAAGAGCGGTTTGGCAGATATATAACTGTACTCTCTCCCAGGTCAGTAACAAAAGTCTGACATACTATGCATTTGCAATAGTAACTACAAGCATAAATTCTAGGCAATGCCAAATTTTAAAACAGGTACTGCCAGATCAATATTTTCCATACCACCATCCTTAAACATACATGTTCTGTAATCACTGGTAATGAATATATCAGTAAAAATACTTATTACAGTCTCCAATATGAATGTAGCCTTCAGCACGCAAGTTGCTTTGGAGGGAATAAGGGCAATTTTCTTATTGTGCATTTAAGAAAGATTAATGTTATGATCTAAAGCTAGAGGATTTTAAGAGAATATCTTAAACTAAGTTTCCAAATTAAATGTTTTATCTTTCTTTTTGCTCTCCCTGTAACTCCTGATGATATTCCAGACCGTAGTTTCAAAGCCTACCTCCCCGTTTTTGTATCAACAAAAAACATCTACATACTTGCCTTAATTTCTGTTTTTATAGAAAGTACTCCTGCTTTGTACAACATGGTTCCAGAGGCAGGTCTGTTCTTCATATTCTATAATTGATTCCGATTAACTTGCTTCTCAATTACAAATGTTAAAGCAAGTTTGTTTCTATTAAAATCAATGGTGCTTCGCCCATGACTCCAACAGGGGCAACAGAAGGACTTATAGGCAAAATTAAAGCAATTTTTGTGAACCATTTGAAATTCTTTGCATTTTGTAATACATAGTAACATTTTTTTCATGAAATATCCTATTCCTTACTCAAAGTTTAACGCTTTCATCCTATTTAACAATAACTTGTACATGTGTATTCACAGTAATAGAAAACAAACAAAAAAAATAGTAACAGAAAAGTTAGCTCCTTGTAAGCTTTCTTTTTTTTTTTTGAAGTTCGTTAGTCATCCAGGAAGCCTTGCAGATTCGAGGTTCAGTGCAAGGTGAGAAACAGCTATTGGCAGCAGGTTAATGCTGGCACCCAGTGCGTGTATTTGTTCTTGGAAAGATTAGGTGACAGTTCTACAGAGCTGGTGTCTCTGAATCCCACAAGAGGAGCAGGCAGAGAAAAACTGAAATTATATTAATTGCAGATTATTGAGATGGGGCTAGCACTCTTTATAAATAAAACAAACAAAAGATGTGTTAAAATGATGTGTTGAAAGAGGAAAAACAAGATTGAGTGATTTAAGAACAGAAAAAACATAGCCTTGCAGATGGGTCTGAGGCAATAAAAAAGATCAACCTCCTTCCCATGACAGGAGAAAAAAAACAAAGTGTTCTAGGCATAATAACAAAGTGGGATTTTACCCCTGTTACTGCAAATGTCATCAAGACAACACTGCTTATTATCTTCGGGAATTAAACATTGCTCCAAGAAATAGACTCTAGTAACTTTCAAGTTTAATACTGTCATCACAAGTGATATTTCTTTATTCAAGTATGCAACTATACTCTCTTTTTTTCATTATGTTAAAAGAAATAGGTAATCAATCCAGATGAACTACTATTTTTTAGTGCATAGAGCATAGAAATAGTTATAAATGGAAAAAAAAAGGAAAAAGAAAAAAAAAAGCAGCTAAGAGAAGCTATAGTATCCTCAAAGATATCACTATATCTTTAATGCTGTCCTTAGTGCTGATGTCCTTAAAATGTTATCAGAGAATCAGTGCCCTTCTGGAAGAGAAGACCCAGTTCCTTATTTATCTGGTGGATCTGTGAATTGTTAGTATTTGTCCAATGCCCCTTGCTGACATGCCCAGCATTTCTCTAGTAACCGGACTCCTGAAGTTCACTTGAAAGTCTTCACTCTGATCTCTGCTTTTCAGAGATCCATGAAGCTATGAGGTTTTTTTGCTGTTGTTTTTGAAAAACTCTTCACTTGTGGGTTGCAGAGGTCAAAGAGGAGCCACAAGAACCGTGCAGATGTGTTAGGGCATGGATTGCTCATGATCTCTAGTGCGATTATGCTCACTGAGAAAAATAGATTTACTACTCTGATTTATAGCCAGTAAGTTCTTATCTAGTTTTCAGCCTGAACGCCACACATACTGTGGACAGATCTGTCAGTAGAGTCTGACTGGCAATTTAAGCTTTTTAAAATTTAGCTAATATGATAATGTTCTGTGCAATTCATTTTCTGTTACAAAAGACTAGTACTTTTTATTTACAGAGTGTCATTATCTCAATAATATTTAAAAACATAAGAGAAATGTGGAGTTTCTGAGAAGTTTGGCAGACATTGACCTAACAATGTCCAAGTTTTCAGGCATCTTTGAACTGTAGAGTGCATTTCAATTGTGTGCCTCATATAGATTGCAGAGGTTTCAGAAATTCAGACGTAAACGTTTTGTCTATATTTATAACCTTTCCCAAAATAATTTTTTTTTGTGTATGCATCTAGCATCTTCTAGGATGCAGAAGACTGTATTTTAGCACAGTAGGTTAACTCTTGCCATCAATAGTAAGCACAAGTGCTCCTCCAAACAGTGGGAATTTGGCTTTCATGAATATCCAGTCTTGCATGTATACTGCAGACAGCATTTCCTCTGCATCAATTTTTGTTATAATCTTCCACTTTCATTGATGATGACATCTCGGATATAATTTAAATTCCTTATATTTTCCTCTTTAGGCACAGATATATGTGCGTGCTGGGGGATTTATGTGTATTTTATAAATACACATGTGGGGGGGTCAGTGTGCACATCCACAATGCAGTCTGTAATTAAAGCAGAAATTAGTACTTAACTTTCTGGCAATCCTTTTATCATAGCATGTTAGTAGTTTAGTCCTCATCTTAAAAGGCAAAATTTAAATGATATTTGCTTCTTATCAGCTGTAATCCTCAGTGAGCTTTGACAGCCTAAGTGAAAAGCAGGTTTCATACTACTGAAATAAGGCTCACCTTTAAAGAAATTGATTAAACCCTTTGGATTGTTCCTTCAGTAGGATTCAATACTTTTAAATTTTAAAAGGAATTCAGCTCAAATAGAACAAAAGAAGTATTTATTACTGAAAAAAATAGGTCTGTCATTTTTTAACTTTTTACAGCAGAAACAATTTCCCAAGTTGCTAGAACTGCCTTTCACTTTTTGCAATGCTGTGTTGTGGTTTTGCCAAATAGTGTATTTTTCAAGCAGCAGAAAATAATTAGTGCAGATGATTGGTTTATTTTACAGCCCTTGACTGACAGCTGCAGCAAATTACTTAGAACACTTTCATTAAGGCCTTGCGTCGCTTAAAGACTTTGTTTCTTTATCACTCTTCCTCTCCTTCCTATTTCTTTGAGTTTTCCTTGTGATACTACGGAAAGAATTTCCTTTTTTTCCTCAGGAATAAAACATATTAGCAAAACATTAAAGACCAAACCATCCACTCATCTCTTCTTATGAGCAGCATGTTAACCAGGAAACTCATCAGGGCAGATTCCCGAGAAGACTTTGTTAGACTTAACTGGACTAAGTTACTCAGAGTTAAATATGAGTATTTTATCCATTGTGTGTCCAAGAATATCAGCTATATCAGATATCTCATGCAGTCTTAAAACATTTTGTTTTATGATTGGAGAGCCAAATTAAAAAATTCATTTCCTTTCCTCCTTCCTTTTATTGCTCTGTTTTTGTTTTCATTTTTGTTTTTATTTCTATATTTTATTCCCAAGCATAAATCATTCTAAATTTAGGTAAAATCTGGTATACATTTTTGTCAGACCTACTTCTCTACTTTCACTGAAGTAAATATTTCACAGAAAAAATAAATAAATAAAAATAATTTAGGTTTGAGCAGCATTTTATGCAACACAGTTTCACTGGGCTAGGTTTGATGCTTGTTGACCTTTCACCAATCTTTACTACAGAAAAGGAGAAATATAGACAGCTTGTCACATTAATATTGTGACCATTGTTTGCTGAAGCTCATTTTTATGTATCATCTCATAGATGTGAACACATATTAGGAAACAAGAATCACTAAATTTCCAAGCCACAACTTATCATTAACTCTTCTCCAGATATCTACAAATGCTAGGCTTCCTAACGCACATTATATATGAGAAGTTCAAATCGGTATATAGAGGACTAGGAACATACTGATTGGGTTTAATTTCCTTAACAAAAGGGTTTATCTCTTTGCACAGTATCTCAAGCAAATGAACTCTCTCTGAATGAGGCAAGGAATGAGACAGTTTTCCTGAATTTGTCCTGAAATACTCTTTTGAAATGTTATCTAGATATTATTCTTCTGAAACCTGCCATCAACAAAGAAACTAAAATAAAAAAAAAAATAGTGAAGCTTTTCATCGAGTGGAAATTACAGTTATAACTAAAAATATTGCACTAACTACAGCTATTTTGGGGACATGTGGACTACAGCAGTAGCTACTAACAGCTTTCAAAACAACAACGACAACAACAACAGTTTTTCAAGAATATTAGTACAGTTTCTGACTTACTAACTAATCTGACTTACAAACTATTTCCTATTAGAGATGACTTTTTACAGTATCTCACTGCAATACAGTATAACAGGTTATGTATTTTTATATCAATATAAGCAATATATATGTTTATATGAATTTTATTTACTTTCAACACTGATTGTTTGTAAAATTGTTCACATTAAAATGTTTAAATGTTTAAATGTTTTAAAATGGATTAAAATGGGAACAATCCCCAAAATCAAAATGATTTTTTCTATGCTTATGTTTGAAAACTCATAATGATAAGACCATTAAAATTACCATATCCTCAAAAGAAATATGATATTTTAGCACCAGTCTGTTTACCACAACGTTATCCTTTTATGAAAAGAATTCAATTTATATGTCATTAAAGAAATCAATGCACCTATATCATCTGCAAAACTGCCTCAGAATAAGGAAACAGTTAGAGCAAATGTAACTACTACACAAACAAACAAACTAGAAAGGCAACTATTTACTACGGCAAATTAAAATGCAATGTCAGAAATTTCATGAATATTTGAAAACATCTCCTCACAGATAAAAAAAAAAATAGGTGTCATTTACTTGTCTTCCAGTGTTCAGAATAATTTGATTTATATTTCTNAAAAGGCAACAATTTACTACGGGAAATTAAAATGCAATGTCAGAAATTTCATGAATATTTGAAAACATCTCCTCACAGATAAAAAAAAAATAGGTGTCATTTACTTGTCTTCCAGTGTTCAGAATAATTTGATTTATATTTCTTTTCCATAACTACCAAAATTAGAGATATTTATTATGACACTTGGCATGACTATTAAATAGTTCTAAGTAAAATGTCTTTTTAGAAATGTCTGTGAAAAAACACATTATCTCTCTATACCAGCTTAAAATATACATTAAGAGACATTATACAACCTAAGTTGCGCTGTGTTTTACCATGTAAATATGTACTTAGCTAATTTGGGGGTGAGTTTATTTTCAAATTGTGTTTAATATGGCACAGTCAGTCATAGGAACATTACAGCAAATAGCAACATTAGGGAGATCAAGAGAATCCCAAGGTAATATACAAACACAGCTACACTAATTTACTGCTAAGCAACATTAAAAGATATTCCATATTATTACCTGACTTTTTAGTAGTAGTGGACACTTAATTCATATAATACATCCAAAAAGTCTGCTCTAATTCATTTGATTTGTAACTCTGAAGTGCTTGGCTCTTCTGCAATCTTAATGCTGACATTTCCTAACATTTAAGCACACGGCTTCACAGCCTTTGCAGACCTTGTTTACGTGGGTCTACAGTTCTTAAAAGTCACTTTTTTTTTTTACTTTATTAAAACAAAGCAAAGCAAATGTCACAAATGCTTTGTGAAACTATAATGAGCCTGACACTAAATGTTAGATGCATATTTCAGCTAATTAGCAGTTAGTTTCTAAGTCCATGTATACATTAGCAAGCAATTTGAGGCAACAGAAGAGGGTCAGCAGATGAAAGCAGACGGTGCTGAGACCCTGCAATGATATTACATGTTTTACCAATCTTTTGGGAAGGCATTCGTAGACGTATACTGAATTTTCTCTCAAATTCTGAAGAAAACGTGTGTCTACAGATCTCCCTGCTCTGCCTTTCCCATCTTCCCTATCTTTTCCTCCAATTTCCCTTGCCATTTTTTAAAAATTCCTTTAGTCCTGCAAAATTTCTGCTTACTCACTGTCTCCTTCCATTATTCCACTTTGCTCTACATTTGAATGGGCCTGTTTTCTCCGACAGAACGACTGTGTACCAGCTTAGCAAACAAAACCAGTCTTCCTGTTTCAAGGACTGACCAGCCAAATGAAACAGCTACCTTGTTTTACATTGCTGCAACATAGTCAAAAATCTGGATTTTGCAATTCAATTCCCAAAGAGCTCATAAACTTGACAGGGCAAGATGGATGATCAAAAATATGGAATACTTTCATGCAATGTGGAATTAGATACACAAAGGCTCTAGGAGATTAAGGAGAATCATAAAACTATGAATAGCAAAGACTAAGGAATCCTTATGAGCAGTAAGAATCCATAACAGTGTTTGGTTTGGATATGGAGAAGACTTTTGAAGCAAGTATCCACTTTTTAGACTATGAAGTAGATTCCTTTCAACATGATCCAGTCCCTAACAAGCATTCATGGAACCAGACTTCAGATATTTTAAAGTAAAACCCTCTCAAATGTGTATCGTAGCATATCAGGTCATCAGCACCAAATTTTTATTCAACATATTTCTGGGATAAGCCAGTGTCCCAAGATGGTACCAAATCACATCACTTAGAAAAGGAGATATTCTGAATTTGACTCATTCCCTGTCATATTCTGTTTAGGGTACGGAAATTATAATGAGGCTAAGGAGTGGACAAATGCAAGAAAAACTAAGGTCTCTGCTAGGTCTCCATGGCAGAACAGAACACCATCCATCAAATACTGAGTTAAGCAAGTTTCTCAGGTAACGTTATGCACCTTTACACAAGTTCGAGCAACACTTTGAATACTAGAAATCTGTTCTGGAATCTACATTTTGATCAATAATCATAGGACTTTTGTCTTCTGAGAAAGGAACTTTTTCTTCCAGCTGTTTTTGCTTCACAGCACTCCCTTATGCACTTAATCCTTGGCTGTGTCTATCTTGGCACTTCGGTTGGATCGAGAGTAAGCTGCTTTTGCAGTGAAATTCCCAATGTCTGCACTTACTGTGTTTTGTTTCACGTCACGTACCTGTTTCAGAGGACAGGCCTGTACTCGTTTGTTTTCAGATTAAACTGTAGCTAAAGAAGATGCCCTTCAGGACTGTCGCTAAGATATTTCAACTTCTCATAAGGATACAGCCCACAGAACCATCAGAACTAAATTAAAATAAACATGCTGATATCCATATAATGTAGACATCAAGTCTTTGGTATCAGCTATTTCACTCTGCAGAGAGAAATGTTTGTTCACTTGTATCTCCTCTTAACTGGACTCCTTGCTAATGTAGCCACAACCCTTATTTGCTCACCAAGTAACACTGATGAGCTGTTTTGTTTCAACTTCAGATTGATTTAGATAAAATTAAATGAAAGAAAAAAAAATAGAGATGTTAACAGAAGGCTCAGAATGAAAGCAGTGATGATAGGAAAGTTAATCATAAATGTTCTCTTGGCAATGCTAAAAGTCACAAAATTAAAAGGCACTGTTGATTGTCAGGGCTAGCAAAAGCAAATTAAAAACACACCACAGGATCCACAGGGAATAATTAAAGCATGTGTGAACAAGCTGGCTGCAGCAACCAAGCATTTCTTAAACTTGAGTGTTGAATACAACTTAAAATTATATTTTTTAAAATTAATTTATGTAAGTTAATTTAGTTTTAATTAATATATGTTAAAGTTTGACCTAGTAATTTCATGTTGGTGTTCTATCCCAGGAAGTCAGAAATCGGAACTCTGCCATGGACTCATTTTATTACATTTTTCATATAGAAATCAAATCAGGTTATTACTTTGTGTCGGTGTTCCACAGTCAAAGCAACATTCCTAATAAACTGTGGCAATTTGTACATGCTGCACTATTATATTTATTGACTGAAAAGGCAGTGAAGAGGTGGGAATTTGCTCTCTGTTGTAATTTACTTATGCAATTGAACACGGATTTCATGAAGGAAATGGAATTTTTGCCCTAATATCGTTAGACAGGGTTTTATGATGATGTTACAAAGCCTGAGGGACGGCAAATGGTCACTCTTACTTCATGAGTATTAGAAAGGATATTTTTCCCTTATTCTTTGGCCGGCAATAGGTTCATGCTTATTGTATAAATCTATACAACTTCTAATTTAAACTTGAACTTTGAGATTTTTCTTAAGCCACTTTTTGAGCTTAACTGAGTACTAGTAAAGTAATTAGGTGCTACTATACAAACTCATTGTTGCAGGTGGATCCCACAAATACTGATATGGGCACATCAGTTGCTTCTCATGTGGCCAGCAAAGGGGAAGGAATCTGTTATAGATTAAGGACTTCTATAATTTCAGGAAGTTTGTCTTTGATGTCTTGTCTAGAATATGAATATTTACATACGAAATAGAGGCTTTTCACAACGGCCCTCTTTCTTCCCCATTTGTTTCAACTCTTTTCCCTGTCTTCAAGTATTGCTTTTTCTCTGTATCCTTTGATCGCTGGGATTTGTACTTTGTGCTTATCTGCAAAACATCTCCTGTAGCTGGAACCCCACAGTTACAGAAGTGGGAGATGATAACAGAGGTCCAGGGGAGCAAAGATACTGACAGCTGCAGTAAACACAGAAGCAGGAACAAGTTAATTCATCTTAAATGTAAATTCCTCCATGTATGCAAGAGATTCCACCTCAGTGTTTGCTGGAGTGCTGAATATAGTTATCTCTCAAATAATAAATATAATAGTGCTTCAAAGCTGGAAAATAAAACATATTTAAAACTGTATTCCACCTCTGATACAAGATGCATTAATTACAGCTGAGCAGCCAGTTCAGCCAAGTGTTAAAGACCGTTACTGTCAGCTTTAATTCTCCAGCATTTGTTTGCTAAGCACATCTGATCAAACAAAATCTCAGACTTTATCTCCTCTTGACTTAGCCATTTAGCCGAAGTAAAGAACATCAACATGATTTAGCCTTTAAGTACAAATAAATCATATGCACTTAGGAGTCTGGAGCTAGGGCTTAACAATTAGGATGTACAGCTATTGTAACCTATCAGCAGTGCTTTCAAGTATCTGATAGTTACCTTTAATTTAGTAGCTTTGCCTCCTCCTCTTACTGTTTCATCTCCTTTGTTGCTTTTTCATACATCAGAATCATTAGTGGTCACACAAAGATACTTGTCTCTGGGTTAAAATGTCTGCAAGCTGTCAAAATGTCTTAGCGTAAACCCCTGTGACTGAATGTTTAGTGGTGCTCTCAGCATACAAACGATAGACTCGTCAATATTATTTACATGGGATGATAAATGGGCAACAGTACTCACTTTATCCTAAAGTAAGCAGTTCTTTATGGGATGCTATTAAAGAAATATTCTTTATATGTACTGCACTTTTCCATTAAAGAGATCTAGTTTTACCTCTTTCTTTGGAGGGGGGAGGCGGGTAATATTAGGTTTAGCATGCGTGAGTGAAAAACATGTGTATTCTCTATTTTGTTTCTCTCTTTCCATCATTAAAGCTATTCACACAGAAGCAAGGAATACATCTTGAAGAACTTTGGGAAAAAAAAATTAGATACAATTTTGCTTTAACTCATATTCATTAGCAAGGATAGTTACACAAACATGGATCTTTGTTTCAAAGAATTTGCTGCAGCTGCTTCTCCACCTGAACTCTTAACCAGATCTAGCAACACTGCAGTTATTTCCACGGCAATCAGTTTTGGTGTCAGAAACAGCAGGTTGTGACTTCAGTTTAAAAAGGAGCAGCAAGAAAATTAACACTTTGAAACTAATGGGAGAGGAGTGTTCTTGTTTACATTCCCCTGGTATTGAAGAATAAAGGAAAAGAATTAAGTATATACTCACATAGAAATGTCTCTGAAGAGCAAGCAGATACTTATCATGAGAAGCAGCATTATTTCAAATCAGTTATCATTTTATTATTCTGAAATCTGGGGTGGGATTTAATTGTAAATGCAATACATAACTTAGTAACTTAGAGGTCTATGTGCATAACGGCTGGGGGAATGCAGTTGCGTGAACCTATGTGCCTGGACCCACTGGGGTCCCTCCACCCACTCTAGGTCCCTCCGGTTTATCTGGGGCACCTGTCTGAGCTATTGGATATGAACGAAAGTCCATGGGAGGCCCGTGACCTTCTGAGTTGGCTGCTGAAGGCCAAGCCAGACATTCCAGGACATTTCAAATGGCACCAAAGGCCACTGGCACCAAAGGTGCGACTAGTTGAAGGTTGACTTGACGTGGCAGATGAAGGTCCTGTCATGCTTGTCCCATGTTACAAGGACATCCTGGACATGGTAGCAGGTCTGAGAAGGGTCTCAGGTTATGTGTTTAGGCAAGCGCACTGCAGATCCTAAAACAAGGTCAGAATTGCAGCCTGCATCCTACTTCAGTGACATTTTAGGGACACGTATCTAACTGTAGTAAAATTTATTTCAGTAAAAAGGAAAAGCTCCATGAGATCAGGGCCACAAGCAAGTTTCCGACTGCCTTGCAGAAAATTCTCTGATAGATACTTGAAGATAGTTAAGCTTTGTCTGACCCCAAAGAGTACCTGGAAACAGAGAATCAGATCTGGCTTAAGAAGTCAGAAGAAAATGCAGCACTACTCTGTATAGCTAACTAGTAGTAGAGAAAAGAGAGGATGGTACTGCATTTACCAGGTTGGTATCAGGTAGCTAATGTTTTTAAAAGATAGGTAGGTATCAGATAAAAATAGGGAAAGAGGTGTCAGGGGAATATCTGGATTAATTAGATGTTGTCAAATCAGCCGAACCTCCTGAAATTCACCTTGCAGTACATGAAATACTGACCAAAACAGTGTCAAAAGCATTAGTGGTTATCTTTCAGGGAGCACACTGATATTTCACAAGATTTAAAAAGGTCATATACATTATCTTTAAAAAGCAGGAAAAGGAAGAGGACTACTCAGTTTCAATTCCTGAAACAATACTGGAAGAAATTAAATGTTTAGAAACTTAAAAGATATCAACATGAAGATGAATAACAGTCAACACAGATTTGTCAAGGACAAATCCAAGGCATTCTGAGTAACAAAAGAAATCCTCACTTAAAACTATTTTTGACATTGCCTCACAAGGTATTTTTATATGCAAGCAATTATGTTATAGATAAAACTATTCTCAGATACGTGCAGAATTGTTTAAGAAATGTACACAGAAAATAGTTATCAACAGTACATAGCAAGGCTAAAAGAACATACAATGATGTGCAGATGTAGACCCAGCAACACATCCACACTTCATATTTTATCGACAAACTTCACTGACACCTGTGTGGTCGAACAGAGAATATATTCACTGATGACAAAATAAAAACGGTTTAGGAAATAGGACTAACAAACTGAAGTTGCAGTCTGAAAGAAACAGAGTGCAGTTCATTACAGGGAAAAAAAATTCTTCTGTTGGGTAGAATAACTGCATAAATACTAGATGGGGAACAATCGGCAGAGTGGCAGCTGCGAGGGACAAATCTAAGCCATATGTTTAACCCTGTGTTGACAGTGGGCTACCAATGCCATGTAACTGGGGGAAAAAAAAAGTTTTCCTCTTTACACATCTTAATATAAAGTATAAGATGAATACTTTTTGCAAACTACTTAAAATCCTTTGGGATTGGCAAAACCCTTGCTGCCCACTGAGTCTGGTACCATTCAAATAAACTGGGTCAGCTGGAGAGATCCTAAAGAGGAGCAACCAGATGTCTAGTTATCAGGACCTATAGAAATAGCAGGGTTTGTTTTTCATAGAAGAAAAATAACTAAAGCAGGAGTATTAGGTCTCAAATACTAAGAAGCAAGAAGCTGTAAAGAGAAAGGAAATAAGCCATTCTCTTCTTCTCTCTTCTTATCTATAAGATTCTTTTTATTTATAAGATAAGAATGGTTTTACATTCCAGAAAGGAAATTTTAGTTAAAAAACTAAAATTCTTATAGGAACACTAATTAAATACTGGAAAGTGTTCTTTGTAGAGATAGTGCAATATTTATCCTCAGTAAATGGTTAGATGAGCAGTGTTTTAGGCAAAGGATTCTGTATTGAACCAAAATGGGGAGCATAAATCTTTGCAGTTCCTTCTAGGAATTTCCTTCCCCCCATCTCTTCTAATCTTCTTTCTCTCTTCAGCCCAAGAGCTGTAAAATAAGGATCTTCATTTCTGGAATATTAGTTGCTTGTTTTGATTTTTGAAAGGATTTTCTTTTCCACTCCATGTTTTATATGGTGGTTTTGCTTCATTAATTTTATTTTCCCTCCTGCTCATAGCATCAGTTTGGTACAGTCGTAAGACTACAAATGCAGTCTTGGGATGTAATTTTGTCTATAAAAATGTTTACTGCATCACCTGTGGCTTGCATAAGGATAAAAGGCCTCTTAGAAACAAAGCATCTGGTATTTTCTGAAGCATCTTATGGGAAAGAGAGAGATGAACAGAATTTGATGTAATTGATCTTATTCACTGAAAATGAGAAGGATACAGGAGAATTTTAACATTTGCAGTCCACCGATAGTTTGAGAAATGTATATTACAACCTCATGTTTTTACAGCAGAAGTCTGCTATTCCTTTCACCTGATGCACATACCAGATATTCCACAATTTGCTAATGGCCCTCCCTGTACTCTTTTCCAGTTATTCATGTATCCACATACAATACCCAATTGCACTGGCATTTTGCTTAAATTGTTTCAATAATTCTGCTTTTAGAGTAGATAAACTTCCTTCTGGGACACAAGAGGCGGGTAAACTTTTTAATTAGATAATTCTCTTTTGTAAATCTGTAGTATTTTAAAACATTTTTCTTTCTATTTATTGGAACACAGTTTTACAATCTGAATTTCTATTAGGCACGGTGCAATTACTTCCACTGGGTATAGTTTGCCCTTTCTTGTTACCTTGGTACTAGTTAGCTTTAGCGTTGTGTCACACTTCTGAGATTAATGTTATATTAGACATGTTTTAAGAGTATTTATGTGTTACTTCCCATTTTCTTCCCTAGAAGAAAAGATGGAAAAGCAGGGGGGTTGATGTGCTTTACTCAAGAATCCATCCAGAGCTTCAAAATAAACGCAGCCCAGAAACATCCAGAAAGTTTAAAAATTACTGGGCATATAATTCAGCAGCTGTTTATGGTAAAGGAAGTTTTCCTTGGGGCAAGTGAGAATTCTAGCCAATCCTTCCACAAATAGTTAGCATAAGAAGGGAACCATAAGAGCTATACACACAATGCTGCCAAAGCAGTTCGCTGCTCCATTTCGGTATCATCAGCTGTTTAATGATCTGAGAGAGAAGATAATGGCATCAAATATTGACATCTGAACTGCTCCACTAGATATTAGTTTTCTGTGTGCTACTTTGTGCTTTATCATTCACCCTCCCATAGATTACTTTGTTATTATTATTATTGGCTACTAGAGTCCAGGGCTGAAGAAAACAGAGCCAAGGAAAACAGACACAAGGGACAAGGCAAGAGGATGCCAAAATTAATGCCAGAGATCGGAACCAGTTGGGGAATTGTTACCTTTCCAAGTACTTGATATGAAACAATTTTAGATGAAAAGAGAAAGAAAAGGTATGGATCATTAAAGAGATTGCTATGAAATTTTGTAGATCTGTAAAAAAGTAGAGAGTCTTTGTTGAAGCACTGGTCCCAGTGTTCCTTCTTCATGAACAAGCACCAAGGACTAAAGAACAAGAGAGGCAATTTTAAGCGTTAAGATGGTGTGTTCCTGTCTTCAGGGGACTAATCCAAATTGACCACCTGAAATGCACCATTTGAAATTAGGTGCTTAGGTTTCCTGTACCACGACACTTACATCTCAGGACATAAAGGTAGATACATAAAGTACATAAAAGTATACACTACATGAAGACTGCTAGCACAAATTCAATGGCTAAAACACAATCGGTGCCTTTAGTACCCAAAGCTAAGAGTGTTTTTGTTGCTTTTTTTAGAGAAGTTTTAAGACATAAGTATGGACTCTGGAAAAGCTTTCTTTAAAATAAAGTTATTTTTTTCTTAGGGACTGAAGCACATGGCTTTCGCTTGCCTTCCTTTGAGAAGACAATAAAGTTTTCCAAAATCTATGACAATAACTCTCCAAAACACATCAGAAACAATATGCAAAGCAAAGACATTCCCACCTGATTTAGGAATGAATTAGATTTATTTCGTTTATACTAAATTCCCAAAAGGGACTTATGCATTCAGTTGATGTTTTCAGGTACCTAAATCAAAAAATTAGATCCTCAAAAACCTAGCATTATTGCCTAACATTGGCAAGTATCTGACTTCCTCAAGCATGGAAATTACTACAGGAATGTTTCCCTAATGCCAAATTCTGCATTTTTGACTATGCTTAGACTGCATACCTGTTAACAGGAGAAAACAGGTATGTTTTTTGCATACATTTAACCGTAGTCACGGCTCACAAATGGAGTTTTCCTCCGCTTCCATGAGTAGCTCAAGCAGGAGGTGTTTTCAGATTCAGCTGCTACCCAGGGCACAGACAGTTCAGAAGAGCTGCTGTGACTGCAATTCAACAGATCGGACATCCACGGCGGGTGAAAATTCAGCCAAATTCAGCTGTGTAGCTCCGAGGGAACTTCATACAATTTTCTCCAGCTTTCAGATTGCCCATTTTTTTCATCATTTAACTCTTTCTATGAACTAAATCACTTCTTCAGACTAAAATCCTTTTTTAGTGCTCTGCTGCCTCAGATTCTGTGAGATGAACTCTAGCCAGGATATGTAATGCTGAAGGATGGCTCTCTCTCAGTGTCTCCAGCTGAAACACTTCAATTTCTGCATAATAGCTTAAGATATGTTGCATATCTTATATAAGATATATTGATGAGGCACAGCTCTAGAAGCGAGTGAAAAAGTTGGGCAATCTAGATTCAACAGTCCATTTCAATGAAAACTCTATTGCATCTCTATTAGAGAATAGCCTGAAGGTCTTTGTGTGGCACCGGCAACCGCAAGTTTATAATACATAAGCAATCCGATGAGGAATGATTTGAAAATATTTTGAGAATTTTAGGGAATTAGAGCTTCAGCTTAAACAGCTGTTCATGCTGTTGCATTTTAACTTCTGATGAAGCAGTTATTTTTTTCATTTATGCCAGAGGTGCATAGATACAAAAAGTGTTGTGAAATCCTCTTCTGCATTTTAAACACCACTGTATTTTGCATACTAGTCCTGTATCTCCTGAAAAACTCTTAAACTAATCTAAAGTATAAAAAGAAATAAAGCAAATAAGCTACATGAATCATTTTAATACTGCTCTTATATTAAACATGGAGGGAAAAAAAAGGTTGTTACACTCTGTTCCTTCCACACTGCTCACCTGAAATGGTGGTTAGAAAGTTCAAGATTTAGCTATGCTCATACAGTCATTTGTAATCAATTACTTCATTACCAGTTTACTTAGGAACAGATGAAAGATGAACCTGTAGAACAGCTGATCTCAGCAGAAAGGTTACTGCATACTTGTGATATAAATCAGGAGAGCTAAGTACATTTATCCCTTAAGACCTTTATTTAAGATCTGGATTAACAGCTTTTTGATAGTTTTCCCAAAACGAAGCACAGTTCATGTCTTGTTAGTCTTTATAAGCCATGAGACAAATAAAAGAAAATACCAGGATAACCTGCTTCAAAATTACTCAATCCTTCAGAATATTTCTCTAGAAAATATGCAGTATATTTTCAGTAAAGCCAGAGGATCAAGTTTCCACTGAAATTCCCTGTTTTCACATGAAGTTCTCTATGGAAAAGGCTGTGTCTGACTGGAAAATTTCAAGTATTTACTCAGACTTTTGTTTGGTCATATATGGAAGAGCAAAAGAGTTCGTTGTCTTTGCCATTTATAAGGGAGAGCCTTAAGAAATTTAGGTTTCCACATGATTTGCCACGTGTTTGACATCGCTGTGTGCTACCTTCCCCCATTCCTTGTGCATATTCTTGCACATGAATGAGATCAAAGTCAAAGTGGTTAAACACCAAAGAACAGTAAGTTCTATAAAACTTAAATTTGATGTATTGTTTAATATGAAAATTATTTTAGAAAAACAAAATGAGCCTCCAACAATTGACTCAGAAAACAAAGCCTGCTTGTTTTTACTACTTCTATTGACGTCAAGTTTAATGAAGATACAGAGAAGATTTAAAAAATGAAACGTCAGTGATTATTATATTTAAAAGCATTGCTAGTGATTCACTGTATTGCATATCTCAAATCTAAAGACCAACGGGATGACACACAAGCCTGTTATTTGTGATATCCGTGGTTATAAGATCACTTGAAATGATAACAGCATCTTCCTGCTGTGGGAGATAGACAGCATTCAAAATTTCACAAAATTAACAATTAACAAATGAGAGACTACTGGCAGCAGATTGAAAGACCATAAAAATAAACATTAAATTAAAAAAGACTAACAAGTCAGAACCAAGATTCATATAAATATTTGACTTAATTAATTTGCAATCTATTCTGGAGGCAAATTAAAAGCAATATTAAGTATTTCTTAAAAGGAAATAGATATTCTAATACTATCAATTCCTTCATCATCGCTCTTTCTAATGCCAGCAGTTTTCAGGTCCTGCCATTGTGGCTTACAGATCATGGTGAGACTACCTACTGTTATTTTAGAAAGATTTTGATTAACTTGAGCACACACTCCTGTTCCCAGGTTTCTTCATACTAATCTGAACTTGAAAATGTGATTACTTTTGAATAAAATAAAATCCTTAGTATGTGCCTAAGGAGGTATGTTTATTGCTTGTTATTAAAGCACTTATACTCTTGAAATAAAATTGAAAACAATTTTAGGAAGAAAAGGATGTAGGGACAGTAACTTTCATTTACACTTAAGCTATTAGAACAGATTTCCTTTTATATTTCGCATAAACAAGATGCACAATAAAAAGAAGCACTAAAACTGAAAAAATAGATTTCGTAAACTCTGTGTAGAGTATTCAAGGATAGATACTTCCCTAGGTCTAAACTGCAAGTTTCTATTTCACTGGAAATCTTATAAATAGACCACTCATTTCTAGTTTTGTCCACATGGTCTCACTCCTGATCAATTTAAAACCCTGGATTTAGCTGCTTTAGGGTGGCTTTCCATGATTACCTATCCTACAGACTACCAGTCCTCCTCCCCCTTTCTGAAATACATTTTCCTTCTGGCTCTCTGCCCAAACACCGCTAAGAAGCATTAGTTCCCAAGAAGGCAGGCCTCATCCTTTATTTTCAGTTAAATAGAGTAAGAAGTGCTGATTCTACTATTTTACTGATACCCACACTATATTATTCTTTATTTTATGGCTTGTCTCTGGATGCTCCTTGACCTAAGAACTTGCCATTCATAAAGCAAGGTGGCTGCTCTTTTCACGCAATTACAAAGATCCCCAGAACCCTGTTACTGTTACTTTCACTGCCACTTCAGGGATCCCAACACTGCTTGAATGCAAATGTTATAAGCTGGTGTATTGCCCAAGGAAGCCACACAACAATATTTTTTTTCTAGCTTTCTTCAAAAGAAAATATGAAGATATATCTACTAAACATATACGAAATATATTCCAAATGTATTTGCCAGACTGACCTTATTCATTAGGAAATGAGAAGATGGATAAAATTCTCCATATTTCCCTAAACATTAGAAATAATAACACTCAAAAAGTTCTTACTTAATCTAAAAATATTTAACATTTATTAGTACATTAATTGAGGTGGAGAGAAAGCTGGTTAAAGGGGAGAAAGCTATATATTTCACTGGAAGGAAGTTACTTATGGAGTTCCTTAAGGATCTTTTCATTACTGATTTTGGCACAAAGAGCACAAGTACAATAATGAAATTTCTTCACGACACAAGGCTGGAGGATAAGAATACCATATAGGAATACTTGCATCTTCAGGAATAATAGAATTAGAAAAAAGGGCACACAGTGAGGGAATAATGTTACTAAGTGGAAAGGGAGTAGCAAAAGATGTGACAGAACTAGGTTTATTTGTTAAGCAGAGGATAACTGAAAGACACCGGCATAATGAAAGCTACAAAATGCAAATGTTATGTGTATTTGCAGAAGCAAAGGGAAGTATTGCAGTGTAAGTCTGTAAGAAACAATATTAAGCTCTATCTAGAATATGCTATGTAAAACCCATTGGTGAGCAAAATATATGAATGCAAATATAAAATGCCTGGAATAAGTTTGAAGTTTTTTTTTTTTTTTTTTTACTTTACTGTACTTTGGTTTGTTTAACTTAAAAATATGAAAGGCTTGTGAAGCTTATGGAACAAGTCCCCATGGAATCTCTTCCAGGCACATTAAGGACAAGAGGTGACTGTGAACAGCCATCATGGATTTACCAAGGGCAAATTGTACTTGACCAAACTGATTGCTTTTTATGAGGAGTTAAAAGCCTCTGTGGATGCAGGCACAGGGGGAGAGGGGAGAGAGCAGTGAAAGTCATTTATTTTGATCTTAGTAAAGTCTTGACAAAGCTTTCTATAGCATCCTTGTAGCCAAAGTGGGGAAAGATGTCCTGAGTGGGCCAATTACAGGTGAGTGAAAAGCTAACTTTGTAGTTGGGAGTAAAAGGTGGAGTTTAATGAACAAAAGTGTAACAGTTTGGTATGCCATTTCGTAAGGGTTGATCTTAATGATTAGTTAGCCTAATGATGGCTATCACTGATGTCAAAGATGGGAATGACAGTTCAGAAGTTACCTCCAGCAAGTTAGAGAATGAAACCAAATTTGGGGGGAGAGGGGCTGAGGGAACAGCTAACATGCTTGAGGTCAGAGGTGCTATTCAGAAAGACTTTGAGCATCATGAAGCTCGTGAGATTCAGTACAGACAAATGCAAAGTCATGTATCTGGGATGGAACAACAACATGCAACTGTAGCAGCTCTTCAGAAAAGGATCTGGGGTTCCTGGTAGATGACGTGACAACATATGACAATGTCTATATACGGGGAAGCCCAAAACTGGATGCAATATTTTCAGCGTGGACTAATGAATGCTCAACAGGGGGATTAATCACATAAAAACCCATTCTGGTAGAATCCCAGAATGGTTGAGGTTGGAAGGGCCCTCTAGAGATCATCTAGACCAACCCCCCTGCTCCAGCAGGGACACCCAGAGCACGTGGCACAGGGTGGCATCTGGGCGGGTTTGGAAGATCTCCAGAGAAGGAGACTCCACACCCTCTCTGGGCACCCTGTGCCAGGGCTCTGTCACACTCATAGGAAAGAAGTTCTTCCTCACATGGAGGTGGAACTGCCTGTGTTTCAACTTGAAGGCTGCAACACAGCCTTCACACTGTTTCAGGCACATGAAGATGAAAAATAATAATAATAGAAAAGCACAAAAATAACAATTGTGTGCTTGGGACACAGGAGTACCACATGGGGCTGAGAAGAAATTCAGCACTCAGAACTACATAGCACAGATTTGGCCAGTCTGCTGATTCAAGTGGATAAGCTGACTCAATAATCAAGGAGGTGCTGATCCAAAAGTGGACTGAAGCCACTGAGCTACTATGACCTCCAGACCCTCCAGCCCCTTCATCAGTGTTACAGCAATTAAAGAAAATTGTGGATACCCAGAGAAGTACAAGAACAGGGATATGGTGGAGTGATACTTTCCCTAGACGCGCTTCCAAATTTCAGCAGCTGGTAGTTTAAGGATAGCTTGATAACCTGTATATAACTATGTTTCCTATGCCACTGCTACATCTAACAGACTTACGTCTGATAACTCATCCAATTGCTCTTTGAAGGCATTTGTACATCTGGCCACAGCAATATCCTGTGAGATCCACGCTGCAATTATGGGTCATGTGAAAAAACTGCTTATTTCAGTTTCTTTTAAGCTCACTGCCTGACAATTTAATTGAATGCCAGTCAGTTTTCCTTGTACAATAAAACATGGTGACTAATCATTACCTGGCCATTTTCTCCATATGTTATGGAGCTCTTCAGCAATCCCTTTGACCTCAATCAATCATCTCTTTTAAAGGCTCAACACTCTTAATCTATTTAATATTCTGTCTAGTGGATACGTAGAAGCCCATATTGCTGATCATCCCTTTTTGATTACCTCTGCACAATTTTAAGGTCTCCTAATCTTTTTTTTTGATTAGAGGTGGGCAGAACTGAATGCACTGGATGAATGCAATATGAGAGCAGAACATCTATTTGTACATTAGCATAATGATGTTTCTTTTTCATTGGCCTTTCTTAAAAATTCCTGACATTTTATGTGCCTTCTGACAGCTGTTGGAGAGTGAGATTTAGTAACTATCCTCATGACTCTAAGATCTCTTTCATGAAATGACATTTCTGTGGTCTTCCTGATAAGGCAGATTAAGGCAGATCATAAGTATACACAAGTTCACTAGTTCTTTTCTTTCCTAATATTTGTTTTCTTTCCTTTCCTATCAGTTTTTTAAGGGGGAAATTCAAACTAAGAAGTCTGCTACCCCTATATAAATATAGGTTACTTCTAAATAGTCATTTTGCAATTGCCAACTTCCCTTAATGTGAAACTGGAAATTTAAGCAACATGATATATAGTTATTACTTATTTTTATCAATACTTTTTGTTGTCTTAAATTTGATGCTCCTTTCAATTCCTTCCCTAGAAACAGTAAAATGCGGTAAAATGGAGGGACATTTAGCCCTGTGCTGGTCTGCCTGTGCTCTATTTTACCTACAGTCTTATTTTTCTTTTTTTAAATAAGTCACCGCTCAATTGCAGACGTTCTAGCACTTTTTATTGCATTTCCCTCTGGACTGTTTTTCAAAACCATGCACAGGGATACAATGAAGCAGAACCTAAGTAAGAAGAAATAAAAATATAACATATACAATAAGCTTTTTAACCTTTTCCTTTTCCAACCTCTTCTTTCTTTTTCATTGTTCTTTTTCATCTATAAGGCCTGTATTAAGACTGGCTAATGCCTGTGTAGCAGTCAGGAGGTCTAAACAAACTTACTGCCCATCAATGATTTTGACTACTCACGCAGACAGGACAAGAGCTCTCGGTTCTTGTACTGTTAGTCAAATTCTTTTTCCATATTATTTGCCTGATTTATTTACAAAGGGAATTTCTTGAGTCAGCTGCGTCTCATCTTACTGGTGACGGCCATGCCATCTCTCCTCAATCCCAGCAGAGTACTCCGTTCCACTACATCAACTCCCAGGCACACAGGAGGCAGAATATCTGTTTTCCTACCATAGTCCTCATTCTTTCTGAACAACTGTTTATAGTCATAGATCAGGTTTCCTAATATCCTGCTGACCCCTGAATACAACTTCCCAATCATCTCAAGCTGATATTGGTGCATGAACTACACTGCCGTTTTCTTGTGATGCTGGTATCATGACAGGCTACTGCTCTCTCTTGCAAATACTGTTTCTAAAACACTGTTATATAGTAAAATCTCCACTTCAATATACACTGTGATTTGAATGAACTCCTTTTAAAATAATAACTCACAAACATACAAGGTAAGTTAATCATCTCTCTGTACATCTGTAGAAAGCATTACTTTCAACTGACTAACGATAAGAATTATTAACCTTGACATAATTCCAGAAACAGGTTCAGGTTACAGAGAACAAAAATAAATTACAGAGTATTGATAAGATTCTCCCCCTCCCACAAATACATTCCACTTTGCCCCAGTCTCTCTTTGTCTTGGAAAGGAACACACTGCAGTTACAAAAGACTTATTTTCCAGATGAAAAGTGTTAAGCTTATTTGCTGAATAAAAGTTTTGTTGTTGTTATTTCAAATAACTCTCAATCTAAATGGAAGGAATTCCCCATGAAACATTTTTCAAATTTTCAGATGGGTTGGTTTAAGCTTGACATATTTATTTTTGCTTTAAATGATAAGTCTTGATGCATAATTGTATCCCCCAAAGTGCACTATGCTTACAGCCTTTAATTTCAACAGATCCCATATGGGAGCTTAGTTATAGTATACATAATTTGTGTTTAGGATTTGGATCTGGTTCTGTGGTTTTCAGATCAGAATTCTGGTAGAAATACACATGCAGGTTTAGATACAGCTCATAATTCTTTTTCCTTTCCTCTTAGCTGCACTGTTTCAGCAGATAGTGAATAAAATCATTTTCTACATTGGCCAAAAGTGAAAGAGTTGCAAAAGGATTAGGAACAAGGCTAAAAATAAATAATGGAGTTTTGGACATTTTTCCTTACAAAAGAGAAGGTATTTCTCTGGAATATAATCACAGATTTGTTTTTAAAAATCAAAGTCACAATGAAAAGTGCCTCATCATGCTGAGAGATTGAAAAAACAGCTGCCGACAGCAGAGAGTCACAGAGATTTCACTTCAAATACCTTCTACTGGGCAGCCAAGAAACTTCGTATCGAGGTTCTGACTCACCTCACTGCAGAACATTCAATGGCCGTGCTTGTAAATATAGTTTAATTTCATAGTCAGACATGGTAGGATTTACTTAATCTAACTTTATAGCTCTATACATTGCAGATGTCTGCATTTAGGCTAGTCTACACTCAACCTATGCCACTTTTACAGCCAGTGGAGGTAATATGCGACATTAGGGTGGGATTCATCTGATGTAGAGAAGTGTATATGGGGTAATATGAATGTAATCCTGACATTACTGCATAATATATATCCATTTCTCCAACTCACATGTGGTGACATCGTTGCTTCTCTTCCACCAGATGTACCTGTGTACATGCATGTACATAGATCAATGTCCTTTCCTTGCAATTAAAGGAGACGATTGAGTACTTTCACTGCCTTCCAGAAATTCCTGATAATCTCCCTTACCAACAAATATGTCCTGACTGGCAGCTTAGAGGAAATGACTAATTTTTAAATGGCTTAGAAATTAGCTGAGATGAATCATAGTGGTCACTCCTAGCTAAACTGAGCAAAAATCTTATTGAATACATTCTTGCTTAGGATTCAATCATTCTCAACACTGAGAGGCACAAATTCATTATCAGTAAAATAGTAAGGACTTTGTATTATCTCGTTGCTATTGGAGGTGAAGATATTTTTCTGTGTAAAACAAAACAATAATTTTGTTTTCTGCTACTGTGAGAAACTTGTTTCCATGTTGATTAAAGCTTCAGCATTACTGGGTGTTACCCAATTTTCCATTCAGTGACTTAAACTAAGAAGAACCTAGTATGAGCAGCACAAGAGCCTACTCTAAGGACATGATAGCAAGATCAAGGTCTTAAACTGTTGTTTCCATTAAACTTCCTAATGCTGACTCAATTCCTTCAGAATATCAAATTCAAATATTAATGCACTTCTGGCTTAGGTTTGGCCTGAACAGTCATAATGTAAGAGGAGTCTATTACTCTCCATGATGTCACTATAGATGGGCAATCATTTTTATAAATAATTTATGATGTGAGGAATTCTGTCCTTTTCTCTGGCCGTGAAGACATCATGTTCTTCTCAAAGAAAACAGTCAAGACTAAGTAACAGAAAATTCATGTTTTTTTCTCTATTGCTCTGAATAAGTTATGACTTATTTGATAATTTAATATTTTCAATTTGAGAAAATTTTGGATAGAATTATACATTACATGCTGTATATCGAGGGAATGAAAATTGAAAAAAAAATGCAAATGTTGTGAAACATTTGCATCCAGTTCCTGTTAACTTTCCTTACAGTTCAGTTGCAACAAGAGTCTATTACAAGAAATATCTAGTTACAGGATTAAAAAACAAAAAAAAAAAGAAAGAAGAAAAAGTAAATTTTATAAACGCTGCTGGTAATTTATTCCTAGTTGTCATTACTAGGAAATAAAGCTGATGATTGATAATAGAAAACAATCCCTTCATCCCTACCCTGTAATATAAAACGATCTGCTTCCCTCCATTCCTTCCAAAGAATATGGAGAATTTTGTTAGCTAAACAGGAAAAGCAGTAAAACTTTATTGAAATTCATAATCTGGCTTTGGGAAACTATTTCATCATGGAAATGAAATAATGGAAGCTACTTAGTAATGGATGCTACGCAGCAGCAATTTCTATCCTCAGAGCTCTTAATTTGCCCTGTCCCGCTGCCTTACAGAGAACTGCACAGAGGATCCAAATTTGCACAGGATACCCAAAGAAGTACCCAAAGGTAAGTCTTCTTATCTACCTATCTGCTGCAGTCTTTGAGAACTAGATTGCATCACCAAAATCAGCCAGGGTAAATAGTATCAATATTCAGCAAAGAGAAGTCCTCAATGTGAACTTACTGTTCCATTTTTAGGCAATTACATAAAATCACAATAGATTAATATAAAGGGAGGATCAATCAGAAAAAATGTCATGATCACATTATGTAGGACTTTCTGATAACTACAAACATTTCTAACATTTCTACAAAAAAAAAGAAATGTGATTGCTAAGAAAAGAGCTTGATGCAACTTCATAAAACAGTATATATTTTGACAACATTGTAAGAGTGTATTTTATTATGTAAGACAAAATAATCAGGATTTCCCACTGTCTAAAAAAATAAAAAACTGAAAATATTTAATAAATCTGTGTGAAATGCAGCAGAAAATTTTCTCTAATTCTGCCTTCCATTATAGCTGTTGAAAAAATATTCCTCTCACCTCTCTGTAAATTTCTTTTTGCTTGTGCTCTTAGATGGGATTACAATGGGATTGATACAGCCAACCTTCAAACACATGGGTAATATTAGTTAGGAAGACAAACTCAGATTCACATACACAAATGCATTCTCTATTTTGTGTTTTTCATGAGTATAATATGTAATACTCTAAGATTAATTCACCCACAGTTAGTAAGTTGCTATTTCCTCATTTTAAATTGAAGTACGTCTATTTAAATTTAAAATTCTTTTGGTAAGTTTTCCTTACACACCAACTGTCAGAATATAGTTTCCAATAACAACGTCAGTGTAAACAGATTGCAGCTCCCTCTTTCATGTCCATGATGTCCCTTTGTGATGTCCATACGAAGGGCAAGGAATGGCAGGGCTCAAGAATCTAACAGAAAATACTCTTTCCTGCTATCTGCAAGGATTTGCAGGGTTTCCTTTGCACGACTTATGTGAAACCTCAAGTGATGATATTATATTATGATATTACGTATATCAGCAGCAAAAGGAAGATGAAGGGACATGTGGGCTAATCCCTGAATTGGACATGGGAGATGGTGACAAATGTCATGCAAAAAGCCACAGAATTGAAGGCCCATTTCACTTGAGATTCTACTGATAAGGCCAGGAATACCAGATCTCTGAGGCCTCTGAGAAAGTTTGGAGCAAGGAAGACTTATTCTCACTGGAGGAGAATCATGTTAGGGAACATTTAAATAAATTGGACATACAAATGGGGACTGTCTACCCCACAGAAGATAAAGATAGGGATGATCTTATCAAAGCGTATAGGTATCTGATAGGAGGAGAATAAAGAATACAATACCAGACTCTTTTCAGTGATGGCCAGAAAAGAAGCAATGGGCACAAATTGAAATACAGAAAATGAAATGTGGTTATTACAACAGAAAAAAAAATAGAGGCGTTTTACTCTAAGGGCAATCAAAGAGAATAGGTTGCGCAGAAAAA
Organism: Crypturellus undulatus; assembly: GCA_013389825.1. Lineage (NCBI taxonomy): Eukaryota > Metazoa > Chordata > Aves > Tinamiformes > Tinamidae > Crypturellus > Crypturellus undulatus. The sequence goes on from VWPW01018073.1 coordinate 767,745, forward strand.
CTGTGAAGTCTTTATCCTCGAGGATATTCAAAATCCAACTGGGCAATCCAAGCAATCTCTCTTTGCGCAGTGGGTTGTCCTCAGGGTTGGACCTCTCCAGAATTTCTAACTTAGACCATTTTACAATTCTGTAATATATTAAAGTAATCAGTAACTGAATAAAGGGAGTTGTTGATGCCACCAGAAATATCGCTTCCCTGCCTTGTCTCCTTTGCCATGCCAGGCACAGAAGCATCAAGAAAAGCATCTTGTATCCTAAAAAATACTGTATGTAGTAGATACATTTGTACACGTGAATGTGCGTTTTGCAACATAGATATTCGTCATGATAAAACCTAAAAACATTTATTGTACAAAACTTATAGAAAGTCAAGGTATTAACTGGCTTAGGACTATCAGGACTTTAAAAGTGGTTACATAAATCAAGGAAATTCACACCAGAAACCACCTACAATTATATTTTGAAGGGTTTTAATAAATTCTGTTTCTCTAAATTGTTGCAGCTTTCCCTATATTCTCATAATAGCCATTTATATCTTATAACTCAAGGCTATTTTTTCCTCTTGTTAATCAAATATCCCCTGATCTAAACCAGCAATGCTAACTGGCATTTGTTAAGCCTAATTATATTATTTTAATGGGCTTGGATATATAGATGCCTCAGTAATTTAGCGTAATTCTCTCAGGTTTGGCTAGGAATAAAGAAAAGACAAGGAAACAAAGCTTTCTCTTGAAATCTGTTCTGTTACCTTGAGGAAAACAATAAAGAGCGATCAAATTTATGTATAGTCTTGTTACAACCGAATATGTTAATTACTTTCTATCAAAACAATTGATGTTACTAGGAAACAGAGTGACAAAGGCCACAGGTGGTAATGAAAGAAGGATGTCTTATCAGAAGTGACTAATAAGGCTTGAGTTGCCAAAGTAACCAGATTGTCTCCTAAAAATGTATGCTGTGACATTCACTTATCAACGCTACAAAAATGCAACTCTTATCATGTTCGCTTAGCAAATTTCATTTCCGTAGAAGTGATGAATATGCAGATTCTTCCATTATTTGAATGTCCCATTTATTTCTTTTTTCGAGCTGAACACACGCAGGAAAAGAGAAGCTTCTTGATGGTGGGTTCCACTCCCTGAAAGAGTTTGGCAGTGGCTTCACTGACTTGTCTTTGTTTGTTTGAAGTTTGCTTTCAAGGCCCAATGATTAGGTAGTAGTTTCACTTTGGAATAAGGGGTAATCATTTCTCTTTCCTTCCTCTCTTTTTCCTCAGTTGTCATATCTCATATTGCCTGTTTTAGCCACCTAAAATTATTTGCATATGCTGGGATACTCCAAATGTGCTACTTACTAGAGAAGCAATGAATATTGTTTCCATTTTACTTCATATCAGTATTGCTATGAAACCTCAAAAAATCACTTGGATCTGAGTCATGGCACTATCACTGCTTCTGTTGACATTTGCATCTCCAAAATAATGACAAAAATGCGTATTTCTCGGTTTTCTCCTGAACTATAACAGAGACGCCACATTACACATTATAGTGTAATATTACATGTTATCGCATGACAGCTACATGACTGCATGCAAGACTGTAGAAAGGGAAAGAAGAAAATCAAAATGTTTCTCTGCTGTTGAATATTGCAGGCTGCTCTCAGTTCAGGATATGTAATAAGCAGATGTCATTGGTAATTCAGGCAACCACTTACAAAATTTATCAAGGAATGCATCTGAAATTCCCATAATACTTTTCTTCTAAAGAAATATTTTCATATTTGTAAGACTGATTGCCTAATGAGATGAGATCAATCTCCTCCAAAAGTCAGATCAATCTCTCCAAAAATCAGACATGTGAATTTGAGTATTGGAAGCCTACAGTGACAGAGAAATATAGACTTCACTACAGGGAAATTTTCTTCACCCAAGTAGACACCTATTTTAGCATGAAATAAAGTGCTCTCTGTAAATACCTGTGACTCTTCATTGACTATAAAGGGAACCTCAGACTTCAAACTTGGACACTGAACATTCAGTTACTTAAATTAGAGTCTAAAGTATAGTGACCACAAATGCAAAAGGCCATTGAAACAACTGAAATTCAATCTGAATGTAGAAGCAGTAAGTTAGTCTATAATGCATAGCTATCACATCAAGTAAACACTAATCTTGAGAAATGAAACTGAAAGGTCCTTTTGAAAAAGAATAATGTATTCAAATATTTTCAAATAATTAAAATTATTAATCTCTAAAACATTTTATTAGACTATTCTACAAAAATCTCACATCAGTAGCACCCTAAGCTTAAAACTAACATTACAATGAAATAAAAATATGTTTCCTGCTAAGAAATCTGGCCAGTTTCTAAAGTCTGGTTCTGGTCTGTCTGCCATATTGATTCATTACCACATTAAAACAGCACTATTGAATTCAGAGTCAATGGGTCTATTTAGGGAATATGCAATGGCTCAGTATCTCAAGCATGGTCAAATCTTTTTTTTTTTTTCTTGATTTAACTCAGAAAAGTTAATCTAAGTCTCTCTTCGGGAGACCCTCTCTATTTCCTTGTAGTTTCTTCATGAGAAATCATGAGCAGACACAAGACTTCAGNGATTCATTATTAAAATAGCATATTAAAATAGCACTATTGAATTCAGAGTCAATGGGTCTATCTAGGGAATATGCAATGGCTCAGTATCTCAAGCATGGAAAAAAACCCTGCAAGGGTTTTTTCCTTGATTTAACTCAGAAAAGTTAATCTAAGCCTCTCTTCGGGAGACCCTCTCTATTTCCTTGTAGTTTCTTCATGAGAAATCACGAGCAGACACAAGACTTCAGGAAAAAACGGGCCTAAGATCTCCAGGTGCTGATATACTAGCAGGAGGAAACACTATACCAAGCATTAATGAAGATCACGGGATTTCCAGACACTTCCACCACCTGTGGTGGATTGTTCAATTCTAGAATTAAACAAATCAAGACAGAAAATAAGCGCTGAATTTCTTCTTGAATACTTCATTCACCACTCGCTTGAATCCTTTCCATTTAAAGTCCCATCCAAGGACACACTGGAATCCAAAATACTTCAGCTTCTCACAAAGTCTTACATGTTAGTGAATCTGGTGATCCTGGCTGTGATTCACATTAAGCTTCAATGTAGGCCAAATAAATCAGCAGAACTGATTAGGTTGGAGGCATCAGTCTGCTGAAATAATTCAAAAGATCTATTCTACTTGACACTGAGAGAACTCTGTTACCCAAAATCTGTTTCAAGGAACCTAATCCATTTCATGGGTAGCCAAAAATTTCAGTTCCTGTGGTTGCAAATAATGGATTACTGGTAAGTCTACATTTAATATGAACTGTAGTCTTTAAAATCAACTTTTGAATCATAGAGAACAAAAATACTTGCAAGAAGCAATAAGCTGGCATGCAGATGGTCTGTGGATAATAAATCTATATCTACTTCAAGCTATCACACACAATATGCAACATAAAATGTTAATATTTATAGCATTAAGTATATCTCTTAATAAAAAAAAATTGAAAAGGAGTTTTATAATATTGGAGAGATGAAAGACAGCAGGATAGGCATGATGCTAGGAATATAAGCAGACTACTAGAGTGACTATTATGAAAATTTTACTCAATCTCTTTTATTGTTGTTGCTGTGAATAACAGAGTAAGTAAGTGATGAATATTAATATTTCAAACGGAATAAGCAGCAAACCAGATTCTGGCTGCAATGGTACTAATCTGCCATTGCACTGCCTGATGCATCAGATCAAACTAGATGTGTGATGCACATATGAACCTTATTTACAGTCTTCCCTTTCTTGTCTTATATTGCTGTTATTAAATGGTAATAGTGCCCTGAAGTCCCCAGTGGAACAGGGACAATCATTTTATTAAATACAAAGTGAGAAGCATTCCTTGCACTCCTTGCCAAAGAATTTGTTTACACGAGGCAAAGGAGCAAGGAAGAAATGATTTGCTCAAAGTCAGTGGCAAGGGCAAAAACTGAATCCAGGTCCTTTCAGTTTGATGTCCCTTCCTCTCAAATTGCTCAGCTTTATGTTGCTTTATGGTATTATCTGAAGCCTCTCACTTCCCCATGATAGTGACTACTTCAATTGTAATATTGAGGGAAAAGGTTACTGGCCTTGCTCTTAAATCATACAGTTTCACGCTATCATCAAGACACAAAACCAACCAACCAACCAAACAACGAAACATGAAAGAGTCTTTCACAAAAAGCCTTAAGCACTCAGGAACATTATTCTCATCTACTTCCCATGCCTAGTTTCTTTTTCTGAAAGTTTTTCAGTATCTTGGAGACTTGCTTAAAATAATTTCCTCTTGTAAGTAAAAGCTGTGCTACTTTGTCCACCTGAAAAAAAATAGTCACATGCCAAAGTTTCCTCAGCAGCAGCATTCAGTTCTCACCAAGATCTATTTTTCTCACGAAAAATTTAGATCAAAGTTAAAATATTATTTATATATCTGAGCTCTTAGGTTTAGGAGCTCTGATCGATCCCAAATCCATTCTGAAGTGAGACACAGATTTATTGTTTTTTGCAGGTTGAAAATTGGCATTTGGATTGGACAAGCACCGCTGTTTGCTCCAAAGAAATTCTCTCAGAACAAAATAAAGAGCTCTAGGTCATCTAACAGTCCTCAATGTCTTTTCTGTTATTGAAAGATTTTTATCTAACCTGCTCTTGAATTGTCCCCAGGCAATCCATTCTAGTGCTTCACCAGCCTTAGTGACAGGTATTTTTGTCATTATGTCTAACACCCATTTCTTTTGCTGCAAACATGGAGAATACAGTATTTCCTTTTTTATTTTAATTTTTAACAGTGATCTTTTACATAGTTTAAGATGTTTTATTAACTGCAAAGCTTCAGTTTTCCCCACCTTTCCTCAGAGTTTATATCCTCTGCTTATTCTTATTACTCTGCCTGGACCACCCACCATTGTTCCTTCTCAGCTGTGCCCAAATCTGGACAAAATAGCCCTGTACCTGAGTATCTTTATCTATCTTTCAAATGACATTCCTGTTTATCTGTTCCATTATATACTTCTTTTTTTGGCATTATTATGCAATTTATGACTTAGCCTCAATTTCTAATGCACTGTGCCCATAGAAAATTCTTCTTTAGCCTGTTGTCTAATCAATCATTCATCAGTCTATCCTGCACTTTTTCCCAAATGTAAAATTTGCCATTTATATTTACTGAATTACATCCATTTTTTCCAGTGATTTCTTCACTATAACAGAATCATTAGAATTCTATTCTTATTTTTGAATGTTGCAGTGACCAGTTTGATGTCATCTGAAAATTTAATAAGCATTGTTCATATTATCTCATCCAAATCAATACTATGAATATTAAATAATGCCAGACATAGAGCAGACCCTGCAGACCCCATCCAATAAATTTATCTAAACCAACATTGAAACATGATAACTGCTCTTTGAATACCACTTTCCAGTCAAGGTTGTGTATAATCTGCTAACAGAGTTGATAAAGAGTAAATACACAAAAATATGATAAAAGCCCAGAACGGACCTCATGTGACTGAAAATGTATTGTAAATTTATAATCACATGCATCTTGACAGCACTGTTATGTATGTTATATATGAGAACATGAACAGAGAAAGCATCTGTCTTATTCAAAACACTAATCATTCTTACAGCGTAAAAAATGATTTTCCAAGACTCTCTTATTAGCAACATCATGCATTATACAACAGCACTGCTTGTTCAAACTGTTTTTCTGATAAGAAACACTGCATTTTAAAAAGCAACCTCTATTTTAATATTTAATACCTCAGCATATCTAGATCTCCAAAAGTAGCAAGCTATTTAGGCAAGTAGTGCACTTCATGTAATGTTAAAAGCATTTCTGGCATTTTATGTTATCTGCTTTTTAATGACTGTATTTTCCTAACATTAAAAATGAATTAATATCTCTTTCCTTAAGTAGTCTGCTGAATGCTGAAAGAGTAAATCTGACAGGGTTACTCATACCTTGAGTACCCATACTCATACTGTAGAGACCTGTGCATAAGCTTGTTTTGAATACTTTTGAAAGCAAATGTGTTTGCTTCAAAACTCAGTATCTCCAGCTCTCATCACAGTGATTCCTGGGCACCAAGGACAAAAATATACATGGGTTACCTTCAAATTTCGGGAAGCTAGACTACCACCACAGGCTTTACTGGCATTTCAATCCACCGATCAGAAAGCTGTGCCATTTTTCAAAATTACCTATGGTCTACACTTTGCAGGAAAAGAAACCTCAGAAATGTGCAGAGAAGTGTTAGGAAAACTTTCAAGAACACCAAATCAAAGTCCAAACCTTTCCCTGTCATATTGTGATCTCTAAATTCAGTTACTTTATTGTCTATGCATCCATCACACTATAAAATGTTACTATGGATGTACACTTAGACAAGTAAATCCTCTCTGAGGCTTTTGTCTGTTCCCATTAATTTTTATAAGTGTTTTATTGATGGAAAAACAGAAGCAAAAATGAATATTCATGACCATCCTAAACTCAGTCAGGAATTCTGGGATTAGAACTAAAAACTTTGCACCGTATATATGAGATTTCTCACTGCACTTCTTTTTTTTCTTCCCTTACTCATTTCAGATTATGTCTAGTTTTCTGAAAAACAGCCCTTCATTATAACCTGCAAAGGGTTCATTTTATTGGCCTTTTACTCTCTAAAACCTAGGATCAGAAATAAAAGAGAGAAACATATCCATCTCAAAGGTCCAATTTTGCATCTTCCCATTTACAGTAAAAGAAGGTTACAACTTCCCCAACCAGTTGTAACAGTTAGAAAGGGTATTTGGAGAGCTAAGTCTCAAAAACAGTTCTTAATGAAAAAAAAAGATATAATAAAAAAATAAGAGAGATGCATGGGTGATTCTAGCAGAATGAAAGCAATAGCAAGAAAGCTCATTCACTGACAGTTTTTCACGTGAGAACGTAACATTCTTTTCCTGCACACTTTTGCTTCTTATATTTCCTAGAGATAAGGCTAGAGTTGTGACATAAAAGATCATGGAAAGATGCCTGTGCAGTAATCTTATTATATGCCATGAACATTTATTCATGTATAATGTAGATGCCATAGTCTTGTTGTTGATAGTAAAGTACATACCAGTATTTTTTCACTAACATTACAAAATATTCTGCAAATTTTAGCAATCATTAAAGGGAAACAGATGAATAATTGAGAGTACTACATTAAGCTATTTCTAAATAGAAGCTAAAATAGACTAGACACAGTGGCCAAAATTTTGCAACAACCAAAAACAAACAAACAAAAGAATTATTTCAGAAGCCACTCTCACAGATTTTCATAAATTCAAGAAAACAAACTTAGATCTGCTTCTTCCTCATCTGAGACCACGTAAGCATATACCTTTGCTCCACAAAAAGGAGAAAGATAATTTCTTTCCTGCCCTAGCACACTACTTACCATTATCATACTAAGCATTATCATGCTATGATAACACATAGCTATTTAACAGTTAAAGTCTAAACCAAAATCTTGATAGTTGTAGTATTCTGTAACGCAAATAATTTAGGTTTCTCTAACTTGCTTATTACCCAAGTGTAAAAGATAAAGATCCAGATTCTAACTGTTATTCTGCTCATGAGGAAACAGAAATGGTCTCCTCTTCTGNCAATTTAGCTTTCTCTAACTTGTTACCCACGTGTAAAAGATAAAGATCCAGAGATTCTAACTGTTATTCTGCTCACGAGGAAACAGAAATGGTCTCCTCTTCTGAAGTGTGCACACTGTATTGGACACTCACATGCACGACAAGTTAAACTGATGTCTACTTTCGGGATGCCTATTTATGTAGAGCATAAGCTCCACATTATTATTTATCTACAGAGTTACAGCTCGCTGGGTTAACCCCAAAATTCAACGGTTAAGTTTGTATTACCACACACCATTGCTAAGATTATCTGTAGGGTCTGTTCTAGGAGTGCCCAGTGCATGTACCTATAATACAGTATGCTCTTTGAAAATGTTGCCCCCCCAATAAATCGACTCCAGTGGTTATTAAATACTGATTTCTTTTAGAAGGAAAGGTTCTGCCTTTGCCTGCATTAAATGCTATTTATTCACATGCAGCCTGACTTTTGTAATGCAGTATCTCAGATAAAGCACATTTGTTTTGTCCTAGTTACTGGAATTCTCAGACGCAACGGCAACTACTTTGCAGATGTTTCACAAATTTCAGCACAATCCTCCACACCAACTTCTAAGAAAAGCAGCTGTTACTTGCAGTCTTCCAGCCTGCCAGACTGCTTCATTATCTTGACCTAGAAGTCTACGGAAACTTTCCCGTAAGGGAGAGCAACTATTTTTCATACTAGTAGTACCTTTGTAATTAGCCCCCTACTGAGCAATCCTTAGCCCAGGGATCAAGAAACTCTATCTGGAAAACAGCATTTGATTAGGATAAACTTATACATTCATTATGTAGGTCTCCTAGCTATCATTTACTGTGCATACTTAAAACTCCTTTTTACAAGGTACTTAATGAGACAATAACTATTGATGGATCAGTATATTTGAGGTTCATAGCAATATATTAGTACCTTTTTTATATATGCCTTGGGTCTGCAATCATAAAAACAGGTATCTAAAAAAAAGAGAGTAGGTAGGCCACAGGAGAGTTTCTATAGGAATTTATTAACGAGGTTAATTCATGTCAAGAAGCAGAATCACAGTGAATCACATAAAAATCAAATCAAAATGACTAATATTTGTTTCCAGCATAAACTTTCCTTGATTCAGAAAACTATTAGAGCTTAGTTTGGTATCTCAGAAATGCTGAATAATACTGTCGAAGTATATCCTTCCTTGCAGGAATTTCTAAGACAACATACATGGGCCCAAGTTTATTCATGTCTCATAAAGGGCCAAGGCTGGTTCACTATCACTGTATATTTGGATCACCTTGGTTATTCAAGATTAAGATGCAGGCAGAAAAGGATTTTTCTTTTTTCTCTGTATTAAGATAGCTGTGTCAATAGTTTCTACTCTGAAGTGGGCCTCTCCATGTTTTTGCTTTCCTTCCTTATTTTCCCATTTGAGTCTTGGACTTGGACTTTGGACTTGGAGCTAGACACTAGGAACAGATCCTCGCTTGGATCACAGAACATGGCGGTTGCCTTTTCAGTTAGTTATTTTAAATGGACCACAGGGAATTCCAATGCTAGGAATATCCTGTGCCAATCAGGACTCCTGGAAAAATCAGAAAGGGGTATTTTTCATCAAGCTAGGTGGTGTTCAAAGCCTCTCCAGCAAGTTTGGGAGTTCTTTTTTGTACATTTTAATGCAAGTAAGCAAGCAAGGCCTCGTATTGGTGGATTTATGCAAATTTATGCAAATTAAAAATCAGAAATACAGAATGAGGCTTAGGGAGGTCTTGCCGGCCAGAAAATCAGAGCTCCTGTCAGGAGCAATGAAGCTCTGTGGCAAACGAATCAAGAATTAAACAGGTAGAAAGTTCAGAAAAAGAAGAATGGAATAGAGAAATTAGGGTCTGTTTTCCTCCCTGCAGGGGCACGTATGGCACACACGAAGTTTGGAACAGCAGATAGAGGCCAGTGTTCCTATAGGCATGTTGCACACAGCCGTACTGGTGGCATGCTGAAGTCTGGGAAAAGGTGCAGCTAGGTGACTTCTCTGCCTTTCGAACCTGCTGGATCGTCTCCCTAACGGGCACCGATTTGGAGGCTCAAGCTGCAATCAATCGTTAAACTTCCCCAAACTTGACCTGTTCCTTTCTGCTGCCTCCTACAAGAAGGCAGGGGAGGGCTCCAAGGTTAACAGGGTGGCCTCTGCCTGCCCTCGTCCTGCTTGCATCAGTCCTGCTCTCCTTCCCAGCTAAGAGATAGTGAGAGGTTTTACATATGTTGATGATTAATTTCCTGGCTGTGTGATATATTATTGTTATTCAGGAAACAACCAAGGACATCATTGAATCTGAAAGTAACTATAATTCCATAGCGCAAGCGCCATAACTTTATACTGTGAAGCTACCTTTAAAAATATGATTGGGGTATTATGGTTCTGTGTTATTTTCATACCGGAGGACAATAAATTCTTGTCAAGTCTGCTGAAATTGGAGGGTTTTATTCAGCTGAAGCTTAAATCAGTCTGACTTATGCAAAATTTAGAGAGGGATAAAAAAGGTGCCCTTTGCCGTATCTCACAGTTACCTCGTATACTTTGAGATCAATGTGTCTTTCAATATTCATAGAGAGGGGCTTTATTCTGAATTCCCATAGGTGCAGCAGGCTGGAGGAGTGAGAATAGGCACCGTATTTTTCCATGCAGATTTATCTTGGAAAATGAAGTTAGAGAGGATTTGTCCTTTACGATGTTAAGACGCGTAGTTGGGGCCGTTTCTGATTTCAAACCTTTCTGCGCTCAGGCAATTGTCTTCCCTTTCCTAAAGCTTTTTACTTTGCTTGATCAAGCAGCCTGTCGTTCGGTACCTTCCCGGCGCTTTTTTTGGCCTCCTGTTAGCCTGTTAGGCTTTCAGGGGGCGGAAAGGTCCCGTCAGGCCTCCAAAACGTGAAATCGGCATCTGAGAGCTGTGCTTATTAACGGATGTTTGAAAGGATAGGGTGTGGGAACTCCAGACAAAATGAGTAGCTCTAATTGGACTGAGAAAACCTGAACCGACCGGTCAGGATTTTTTGTTATGGTTGATGAACATGATGAAATAGCGTCATGTAAAAAATTAGGCTGCAGGTAAAGTGTACTTCTTCTGCCGTGCAAATTTCTTTTATTTCATCTGGTATCCGGCTTACTGACTCTCTAAAGAAAAAAAAAAGCTCATTATTCTCTGTCTGTTTTCTGTATGCTTTACAATTTCTGAAGGATTTTTCCAAGGATGATGAGGGACAAGATCCTTGTTAAAGAACACTTTGAATCTCATCCAACAAAGATGACAATAAATCTTCAAACCGTTTCTGACCATATGTCACAACTCCTGAAGGCAAATGAAGGCTTTTACAGCTTTTAAATAATCTTTGGCAATAACAGCTGCTAAGACACTTATCCTCCTCCCCACTTTCTCCTCTCGCACAAATGGGAGGAGAAGGTTGTGCTTTCATTCATCCTGTTTCCAACATCACACATCATGACCTGACTCTAAACTAAACATTAAAACCACATGAAGGGTCTACATAATTTGTGCAAATTAAAAAACATGTTATCCATGCAGCTCATGTAGCAGTTTGCAGATTAAAGCCATGGCCTTATATTCCTAAACTAAACTACTGTTCAAGGGTAAGTTGTATTTACTTTGGGGTTTCTGGTGCTAAATCAGTTCCAGACATAGAGAAATAAATAATTTGGCTAATCTCTATATAGAACCCAGCTGAATCCTACGCACTGTTAGGTTTATCGCACTTAATAGTAGGATTTTTGCATTCCTTTTCTCCAGCTGAAAGGCTCAAATCAGCACACCCATAATACAGGGTCTTAGTTTTAAGAAAACAGTAATGCTTGCTTAAAACTATACTGGAACATGTGTCTCCTACAGAAAATCTTGTCAGTTATGCATATCTGCCCAACAAATCTGAAAGACGACTATACTGAAAATACATCCATTTTCCTTTAGTCCATATTTTTTTCTCCTGTCTAGAAGCCTCTGATTAAAAAAAAAAAAAAAAAAAAAGATATCTCTATTTTTTAAATATTTGTGGTGGAAAACAATACATACAGGAGTGGCCAGTCTTCAGTTGCTCCTGAGGACTGATCTCAGTGAAAAGGTATCTTTAGTGGATTTTACTTACCTGGGAATCATACCTGGGATCACGGCTAATAGACATGATAGGAAAAAATATTTTAATTATAATGCTCTAAGTATTCTTTATCACATTTATCTGTCTCAAAATATCAGGTTAGAAAAGATAATATTTGATGTACTTGGAAAATTATGCTTGGCACTTGCACTTACTTTTATTCTAACCAAATAACTAAATACAACCTACTAAAATGAATGGATAAACAAGTCAAGGCATTCAGTAATTCCTGAGTTTTTAGGAGCCAGAGTTTCCCAGGCTAAGAAAAAGTGAAACTCCTAGCTCCTAGATTATGGAAAGCCTGACATTTAAATACACTTTGGCACATATACACTAACTTCGGATTTTTAAAACTTTTACTGTCAAAAGTCTGGTGTCAAACTGGTTCAGAGCACAGGCAGTGTGAGCTTGCAGCTCTCTTCCCATTTCTGTGTTGCCTTGGTGGAGAACTGAGAATGCCGAGGACTCAGGCACTCACTGAATGTTTCGTTATGCTAAACAACCAGTAACAAAAGCAAAAGAGAGGGAATCTGGAATCTATTTAGCAATTTATTAAACACCACGATTAATACCTTGGAATCCCCTCAATGACTCAAATGATGAAATAATAAATTTAGGTGTCAAATTAGGCAATCAGTTGACTTTTTAAAATTTTCCCAAGAAAGCAAATAAGGAAAGGAAGCAAATAAGAAAACAGTGGAAAAAGTTAGCACTGGTTCTCACCCTACGGTCTACCCTGTAAGTGGAAAATCTGGATTCAATATTCACCTCCATATGAGAATACATGTAAAACTTTTATCTTTCAGGAGCATTCCCTCATCATTTTTGTAATTTAGAATGAAGATTTCTGCTCCCGTTGCAGAACTCTGAATAAATAGAGAGAAATATGTAGGTTCACACTGTCTGTCTATGTGCTACTTCAGTGGGGAATATATAAATAAATAAATAAAATAATCAAAAGGTTTAGGCCTTTAAAACATTTATAAATACAGTTATTTAAATACTTTTCAGAAATTTTCATACTAGCAAGATAGGTGTCACTTCTGGGTCCTGCAGAAACTGTTTTGAATATATATATATATATATATGTTCTCAAAAATTTACCAAAGAAATGACACACACACATACTTTCAAATCCAGCCAAGGTTCTCTGAGCTATGCTTTATACTTCACATTAATTATATAGCAGAAATGGGAAGATCTGGAACTAAAGTAGTCTTTAAGGACAGAAGCAAATAAATAATTGAATACTATGCTGCCTCAGATAGCTCCCATGTTCTTTTGCCCTAAGATATCTCTTTCAAGCTTCAGGGAATTAATAAATTAGACCACCATCTAGTACACTATTCCATCACCAACCACCTGCTTTGGAGGACCAAAAGAAAAATTTTAGAATGGAAACATTTCATCTGATAATTTATTCACTAACTGCTGCTTAACATCTTCCCAATCTTAAAAAAAAAAAAAAAAAAAAAGCTTTATATCTGGGGGGATTACATAAAAATACAAAAAGTATGTTTCCAAAAACTCATGGAAAACCATTTGCATTTGTTGCACATTAATTTGCTTTAACTATGCATATATATGTTTTGGAAAATACATGTTTTTAATCTCAGATAAGTTGAATTGTATAAGTCGTGAGGATCCATGAAAGGTATCGGAAAGAAAATATGCCTATATTCTTGAATTTACACTATAAGAAATGACAGTTCAAACTAAACCTCATCAGAATTCGCTAACTGCTATTTCTCAGCTGAGCTCACATTCAGGTGTGACTCAAGAACATTTAAAGCCATCTGGCTATACAATTTCAACCCCATTTGCCATTAGAAGCAGAATCCAACAACAAGGCATTAGGGCCTCTTTTATCCAGCAGTTATGGGGTTCAAGGCCTCTCATGACTTGGGAGACAAGAACTCAGCTTTTTTTTTTTTTTTTAAGGAACAGGAGTGTCTTGCTGTCATGAGAAGACAGTATCACAGTCAAGAGAAAATACTATCCCAAAACTGTTCCCAGCCCCACTGTTCCATCTCGACAGATGCACTCATTTTCTTGAGTATTTTCGGAAAACTAGCATGATGAAAATGCATGCCATGGCTTCATATATACTTCACATATTTATGCTACTTTTGCATTGCCCCTTCTCTCTCTCTACCCAAGAGAGCACTGTGAAGGAGGCGCAGTTATCCTTTCCTTCTTCTCGCATGACAGAAACACCAAGAGTCCCTCTTAAATGCCATGGTGCAATATGGAAAAAGATTTAAACATTATCATTAAGCTTTTATACTACCCACCTCTAGATTTAGCTGATTTCTTTCTTCTGATGCCATTTAAATATAAATGCTGAAGCTTTTAGTAGCATAGAATCAGATATGTTTGGCTATGAATGATTAAGTGTGCATAAAGGTTTTACCAGCACATTAATCATCAGGTATAGAAAGAAGCATGACATTGGTTAAAAATTATTCACTGCTTCTTGCCCCCATGAAGTATGAAGTTTTAGCAAACAGTCAGAGATCGCTTACTTTAGGCCAAGTGCTAAGCAAGATGTGCTGAATTTGCATTCCTCTAAACAGTACTTTTGTTTCATTAATGACAGTAATTGTCCTATTACAGTGTGAATGGCAGTAGCAGAACAACAGCAGTGGCCAATTTGGGCTGGGAGCTCTAATTCTGTTTTATAGGATGCCTCTTTCTGGTGACTAACCCAGACACCAAAAAATAATTCAGAGGAACTTAGGCATCTCAATACCCATTAGTTTTTACATGCCCAGCTCTGCTTGAATTACTGCCTTTCATTGCTATGTGTTGTGACAGCAATGGTTTTATACAGCAAAACAACAACCCGTACAGACTCCAGAAAAAGTCAGGCCCCACTGCGGTTAAGTTTTGAAAATACACTTAGTAATGGTCTGTTTTCTTTCTATATTCAAGTGCAAACAACTGTAAGCACCTTTGGGACTTTGGGAGTTTGTGCAGACTATTATTTTCATGCTAAAGAGCTTTCCTAAATGCTACTATCTGAACAGGAAAGTCCCATTCTTGGCTCCTGTGATGTCAAGCTTCTGACTAAACAAAGTTACTTCTATGGGGCAAGCCTGAAAAACAATGTGTGAAGCTAGACAATTGCTAAAAAATATTTCTAGCAGTCCATGTGCTGTATTTATCCCTCCTTTTCCCCCTAATTACATGAGGAGTGCCTTCATATTTGTTATCCATATATCTTGGTACTTCCTTTAACTCAATTAGACTACAATGAAATGACCATA
This sequence comes from Crypturellus undulatus, assembly GCA_013389825.1. NCBI lineage: Eukaryota > Metazoa > Chordata > Aves > Tinamiformes > Tinamidae > Crypturellus > Crypturellus undulatus. The sequence continues at coordinate 782,878 of VWPW01018073.1, forward strand.
TAAGCAAATGTAAACTAGAAAACATCTGCAAATATTTAATATATATATAAATACTTATAATAATCTATACTTAAACTAGATGTGTGAACATCAAACCTAAACAATTTCTCTATGTTCAGCTGACCTCCTGCAGATACTCCCCCAAGGAATTCTGCTGCCCTTCAGGGCTGATGCTCCAGGTTGTATCCCTTACGGGCAATGTTCCTATCAAAACAAGTAGAGTTTTACACTCTACTTGGAGTGGAAGATTCATATACATTAATTTCTTCCCATTTCCCATATTTATTTATCTCCTTTTCTTATTCAGAAGGTGATTTAAACAATCCTACTATTCAAATAAGGATTGTCCTCCTGCTATAGAGATGTAAGTCACTGACGTGGCAGGACAGCATTGTCTCCTTTATGTGTATGGCCAGCTAAAAACTTCTTGACACAATGCACACCAGCACACCTTATCTTGGTTTTTGAGTCTGTCTAGCAATTTCAGTGGAAGTTTCAGTATCTCCATTTACATCTATAAAAACAGATGTATTTCTATGGTTATGGAGATTATTGAATAAATGTACTAATATGAAAATGGGATAAATGTATTTAGCTCATTACATAATTGCACAAAGATCAAACATTTGTATTAATCCTGCAGAGATGGTAGCTGAGTTGAAGTGACTGCAACTTAAATCTATCCATAAACGGCACTATACTAAACTGGATAATCTGGTAGGACTATCATCTAGGTAAACAAGAAGCACCAGACTAACACTGGGACCACAGCAGGAATCAGAAAGAAATTCTGAACTGTAGAAATCTGGAGTAGGATTTTGCAAGGTGTAAACCTCAAGGGAAGCAAGAAACATATTAGGGTACTGTGAAAGCAAGTAATGTGTTGATAACATGAATATGTTGGTTATAAATCTGTTTCTGTGCACCTTGGTTTGTAATCTGGATGCTACAGATACAGAAATTACATCTCATGAGATTGCTATTTCCTTTTTCATCTGGGAACACTAAAAGGAAGAGTACAAGAATGATCAGCTGTGACTATGATATGTTTCAGCTCTTCTATTTCTAAAGTCATTATTGAAGTTCTTTAATAAAGCGATAGATGAAACCTGGGTGTTCTGGAGACCTGGGGCTCTCCAGAAAATTATTAACAGGAAACAAGGAAATTTAGCAGGAAGAACAATGTTACAACTCTTCATACAAATTAGTCAAAGACTTTGAACAAGAAATTATTCAAAGATCCCTAATACTATTCCTGATTGTAAATCTGCAATGGACTGTGATGGTATCTGAAGTATAGTTATTACTTTGCTTATTTGAATAGAGTTTTTTTCTGCAAGAAAATAGGCTAAAGCATGACTGTTAAGCAAAGAACTTCCATATTTTACCCAAGTAATCATCTGATGAATAATACAATATAATAAAGTTTATAATAACATGTAATAAATATATCTCTAATGATGTTGCAAATTAAGGCTACCCAGCAGAAACCATTTACTGTTTTCTCACATTAGCATAAAAATAAAACCCAACTGAGCTTTCTTTCAGCCTCTCCCTGCAGGACCAGCAATACCTCTTTAAAGTGAACTTTCAGGATAATAAAGCAGTGACATGATGAATATTGGAAAAGGTCAATACTAATTAACTGCATTAATGTATTTTACATAGAAACAGCTGTTTAATAGTGTTTAATTTCTTTTTTTTTCAAAAGTGTACCAACAAAAGTTCCTTCAGTAAGATTTCTATAGGAGCCCACATGAAGGAAGGCACCTAGAGTACAGACCTTTACAAACAAACACTATATATAGTCCATTGGGTCCATTTGGTGTGCATGTGTGTGTCTGTATGTGTGTATACACAGAACAGTAGTGTAATAAGTTTACTCAGAGCATTAATTACAAAATAACAATGTCAGAATTTGAAAACAAATCATATCCCCATTAATGGTAGCTTTGATAAAATTAAGCATTTGTGCAGATACTCTGAAATTAGCTCCTCTGTGGAAGTCTAATTTGCAGACTTCATCTACACGCTTTCTCTGGTTTCAGGTACAGAGAATGAACCATCACTTTGTTACCTTAATTCCAACAACAGATACAACTTTCCTCCTCAAAATATTCAGAAAATGTGGGAATCGTGTCCTTTTCTACATGCGAGGGCCAAAGAAATTCAGTTTCTTAGTTCATTCTGTTTTTTGCATTATGGGTGATGTTCACATTAGCAAGTAGTGCATCACAACAGGGGAAAGAAAAATGTGCAGAACAAAACAGCTGCTGCTGAAATTCTGGAGTTTTTACTGCAGACTCACTGCAGCTCATTGGAGTGGATTTGCAAAAACCCACCTGGTCCAGCTTTATCCGAAACCCCTTCACACTCTGCACTACAAAATTGCTCCATTATTAAAATGAAAACCCCTGTAAGGGGAGATGATCAGAACATTTGCTCCGAAAGCACGCTCCTCATCCTATATAAAACGCTAATATACATGTCTGCTGCTAGGACATGCATACACATGCACACAAACACAGAGTAATTCTTCAGCTTGACATATCCCTGAACCCTTAAAAGATGCAAGATAAAAGATTCCAAATCTCCATCTAGGTGCTTTTCACAACTCATTCCAAAAGGAAATTTGAAATGGTTTAAAATGGCTCCACAGGTTCTAAGATTGGGCTCCACTTTCTTTCAGATCAATAAATGATTTTTACTTTGCCTCACTCCGGGCCTGAAACATCCCCAGGCAAAACTCACCTCGTTGCTCTGTTTCTTGGGCCTTGCAATTAACAGTGGCTGGTTAAGAGCACCCATCTATTCATTAAAGCTCAGGGAAGACATCACTTTATTCCTGAAGGAGCAACTGACTGCAGTTCTCCTTGTTCCTCATCTGAGAAGGATCATAGCGTGACTTTGACAGTTATTTGTATGTATGACCTTAAAGAGCAAAGCACTGGGAAAGCTGTGATTCATTTATTAAAGCACCTGTATTGACTGTTCCATGCCAGTTGCCTTTTTCTCTGGTCCTCATTCTCTTGCACATGACTGTGGAGGCAAAAGAACTGCACTCACTCTTGCAGGACAAGGTATATTCTGGATCACGAGGTAAGTATTAACTGATACTTGTTATATGCAACACAGCAACTCAAGTCTTTCAAATGAACTTAAGTTCATTTGCTGTCTTGCAAACTGCTGTTGTTTTATTTTGTAGTACTTAATGTTTTCCTTAGAACCACGGACACCTGGAATCAGAAGTTTATATAATCACTGCAGTTTTCATTAAAGAAAAGATCAGTCAACCTCACTGTTTGCAACAAAAATTGACAATACTGTAAATTTTACAAGCCTAAAAAAGGTAAGGAAAAAAAGAAAATGGCCCAGCATATTACAAACGTATTTGCCTGGTATGATTCTGGAGATACATGTCAAATGTTCAGTTTCACGCACACTGAAATACTACAACTGTGAATTCTTATACTGAGACTTTCAGAGACTTAAAACACATTCTCTTGTATATTTGAATACCCAACTTGCATCTGCAAATATACTTCTCTTAGGTAGGTGGCAAATGTTTTACTTGCTTTGCTGCCCTACAGAGAGGTACCACTGACATAAACCAGAAAATGACACTTCTCAGATTAGAACTGAGGCTAGTGGTGTTGGGCATTTGAAAGCTTCTTTTATTTATTTATTTTTCCAAGTAACTTGCCCATTTAAGAAGTTTTTGTTTGTTTGATTGGTTGGTTGTTTTTAGGGGGGTAAGATTTAGAAAGAGCAACATACCAGCAGTGAACATTAATTATTGCTATATTGTGATATATTCTAAGGAAGAACTAATTTCCACATCTTCAACCCAATGCTTATTACATATTACTAGGGGATAGAGAGGTTATAGAGTGGAAGGAATGAACTAATATTTCCAATCAAAGTACAAAGTATTTTTACCAGAATATTGCTTTTTCTCCCCAGACGTGAATTTTTTATACTTCTTAATTCTCTTCTGGCTGCAAATGCAAAATCCAAAAGGCAACACTGCTCCAGTTTCTTTAGAGATTAAATGAGCTTTCTCTTTAGATAATCACTATTGGGAGTTTCATATTTTTCAGATATCCAGTTGCCAGAATAACAATCAAGTTATTTAGCTATATATAATATTTACCACCGTATTTTAGGCTGACTAGTCAATAAAGCCTCCATTCCATAAAAACTGAAGGAACCATTAAAGTGATATAAACAGGGTAGACATGACATAAAAGAAAAGGCCTAAAAATCTGTGTTTTTTTTTTTTTTTTTTTTTCTCTTTTGAAAGGGGTATATGCCTCTGCATTCTTTAAAAAGGCAGAACATGAATCAGTTTCTAGCTAACTTCTCTTTACCGCATAAAAGTACAAATAATGCCAATGCCATATCTTAAGGTTCTAGGAAAGCAAGAATTTCATCCTTTTTCAGAAGTAGTACCTTGGTCCTTATGATAACTATTGGACATAAAACCTAAATGTCAGAGAAAAGAGAAAGAGGATCTAATATTTAAATCTACAGACAAAAAAAAAAAAAAAAAAAAAAAAAAGGACATTTTGGCAATCTATTTGAGGTAAGTTCTTTTACCATTTTCTAAATTCTGCCTTTGTTAGGAATATATTTTTATTTATATATCACTATAGTGGTCAATACAGCCTAAAGAAGGAGAAAAAACAGCTTGCTCACTGTCATGAAGAGGAACCCTTCTGCTGTTAGCTCTTCCTTCTCAATACAGAATAAGATTAGAAAAGTAAGGGAGGCAGAAGAGATGCCAATCCAAAATATTTCTAAGTGATTCTGTTCATGGGATTATTTGGAGGATATTCGTTAAATATATATCTATATGTATATATTTGCTTTGTTTGTATAGATAGTCAAGCTCACTTCTGAGAGCTGGTAGTGTCCCGAATAATTTGCCTCTTGTACATATTAACCAGGTAGTGTCATTTTAGATAGTCATCTTTATGCAATTGTATGAGATTTGCACTATATCTTTTTTTCCCCAGCAAAAAAGAACCTTTTGGTATCTGTCCCGTGAGCGTTGTCCATATGCATGTGTAGCTCTTCTGCAATCTTTGCCTAGACACCTGTGATAATCCTCAGTGATAATCCTCAGTACAGGCAGCCATTCTGGATATTTAATTCTGTGGCTGAGTAAAAAGCAATAGAAAGCCTGAACTTGTGTGGAAGGATCCAGACATGAGGAGGACAATCTCCCCCACTACTTGGCCTCCTGGAATGGTAATTAAGATCCACAGAGTCAAAATATTGCATTTGGACATCTGGATAAAAGTTTAAACCTTGAGGGACTAAGTAAAAGTGCATTTGATGGTGCTTTGACTGCCTCAAGTTTCACTGGTTCCATAATCCATCTTGCTTTAAAGAATGTGGTAACGGGCACACCGGCAGGGCAGATGGACAGGGAATTTTGAACATTTTTTGAACTCTTTATTAATCTCTCAGATTCAAACGTATTGAATTTATCTACAACTTTAACAATCAAAATAGAAAATACAATGTTTCCTAGGAGTTCAGTGTTCAACCTCATAGTCTTGGCTCTTATTATGAAGCTGACAAAAACTATAGAAATCTTATGGAAGCTGCAATTCTGCTGTTCATATTTTCAGTCATTTTCCTATAGCAAACCAAATTGAGGTTTTTATGGTAATCATTAACGTACAATATCAACTGTAAAAATAACCTTTTTCTAGAATTTAATTTTTGCTGTTTAAGCCTGAGTGGATTCTTACCCCATCCATATTTTCTATCAGTAAGAAATTTTCTTAACACTGTCCATTGAACAATCTTTCCTCTAGATTTTCATGAGTTATCTGCTACAGTAAGTTTCATGTCAGTATTTCTGAAAGGGCATATATTTTCTAGGAATATTAGAGATTGATAATCTTGCTCCTAGTGCTGTTTCATTTGAATGGCAATAAAATTCAGTGCTGAGTAAAACAGACAGACTAATCAGAATCCTTCGCCTAAATGTAACTCTCCAAATCTTGAAAATATACTGAATAGATTCAGATAAAACAGTGAAAAATAAAACAAAAATGCTTCCAAGATTAAAAGAATAAGCAAAGCCTCCAAATTGAAATTTTCCTTAGGCGATAACGCAGATGAAATGTAATGTTTAGCTGTTTTTCCTCTCTTCATTCAACAGGGTTCCAGTTTTGCTATCAATAACAACAAAATCTCATGCTATGTAGTAGCATTCTGTGAATTCCTTCTGAATATGCCCTTTTCTTCTTACAGAAAGTCTTACAGAAAGAAAGACTTATTGACTTGCCGTAAATCCTAGGTACACTGAAGTCGCTCATAATATAGTGATGGCCAAGCTGGCCCTTAATCTCTAGCAGTTACTCACAAATACCTGCTACTTAAAAAGCTACTTAAGTGAGAATTTTGAGGAGAGAAATAAAAGTAATGAGTAAATAGGCTTATCAGGACTTACAGTCCATAAAATCTATAATTTTGACCAAGGACATAGCAAATCAGTGATTTCAGAAGCCTGTGTTGGAACATCAGGCAAACTGAAAATCAGAAATCATTGTACCATCCTTAAGCATGCTAAAGGCTGTTTACCACTTGTTAACTCAATATGAACTTCTATTCAGAAAAAGCAGTATTTCTGAGGTATAGGGAATTTGTTGCTTATTAGAACTAAGTCGTATTTATGTGCTCTCCGAGCACTGAATATTTACCTATTCCTTATATTTGTAAGTCCTCCCAGCTGGAATCAGAAAGTGGCTGCACTCCTCCAGCTGCAGTATTTTACTCCTCTGGCAAAATGAGAATGTCTTGAGAGACAGCAATCATTTATGATGCTACTTACATGTTTCATTTTTAGAAGCTATCTAATCCTGCCTTCAGAATAAAGTCTCATGAGTGATAGTTTTTAGAATATCTCCAGGCTCAGGTGAGTAGACAAATAGCCTCAGTAAGACAGATGCTAGTAAAAGACATTAAAAATACCTCTCTCAGTTACTATTTGAATTTCAGTGTGGAAATTCAAACAGTTTCTCAATTCATCTGGAATACTCAGAAGACTGTGAAAGGCCAGAAACTACCAAGGAGATTTTTACTGCTGGCATCCAGGATACTGAGGGAGATGCGAAGTCTGTGCAACTTCGCCCTTACACCATCCCTTGCCAGCCAAACATCTTTATGACCACAGTGGGTCTGCTCCAGTTGGTCTGCTGGCAACAGCTTTTATATTGACAATATTCTTTCACAGCCTACAGCCTGTACATCCAAAAAGGTCAGAGGCTTCATTATTATGTAAAAAGACTTGATAGACTTAGAAAATTTTTGAGACTATCCATTTGTATATTTTTTATTTTTTACCCACTGAAATAAGAAGGTCGCTCTCTACAATTTTTTGTAAATAGAAACTTCATTTTCTGCTGTAACTACATACATGGGTACAATAATTCAAATAATGAACAGTATTCTATTTTGATATATACAATATAGTTTTAAATTCTTGAGAGCTGTGCTGTTGCTTTGCAATTAGGGTTGCATTCTAAAATGACCTCATATGGACCATAAATTCATGACTTTCTGTAATATCTGTAAACAGTTATATTAATTATTATCCAGTTTGATATTATATAACCTTTGAATTTGCTATGGAGTTTTCCATAGGTAGATTCATAGATCATTTAAAAACAAAGTCTTTAAATGTAGACTTTTCCTGCTTCCCTGCTCTTTTCTATTATGGAGGGAAACATGTTGGGAGGGTATTTGGAGAAGATTAAAGACAGGAGAAGATTTTGATTTGAAAAAAAAAAATCTCATCTTTTAGTTGCTATTTCTGGGATATGTTTTTAGTTATTGATGTGGAGACAGACTAATGTCATGGTAGGAAGGGTATGTATAAACAACATTGGCTAGAATTCATTCATGGGAAGATCTGAATTGTGTCAGGTTGGGTTGCAGGGAGAGGTTGGGCATGCACAACAGGTTGACCTGCACACCGTGTTGAGAGTGAGATCTCACCGGCAATTGGCATTTCTGCACACAAAACCTAACAAATTAGCCAAGGGGACTGGCATACAGAAGGCTAATTGAGGTATAGCTCATGGCGTTCAAAACTTTTCTCATATAGGAGTTAATGTTTTCTGTCAGATTTTAGCTTATAATGGAAATGAATTTGCACATAGTTCCAGATGGTTGAAAATGGAATTGAATGGAGCAGAAGAGAAATATCCCCTCAGGGTTTACAGTCCAAGACGTAACTCGCATTGGTATTCAAATCTAGCCGTAACAACACAAGATTAAGCACTGTTCATTATGAAGCATCTACCTGCGTCTTAGTCAAATTTTGCAGCCTGTGCTAAACTCTTCATTGCGGCAGACAAGATTAAGACAACATAGCATTTTCAGAAGAGTTCACGATGCCTAGTCCTCTTTAATGTTAACTTCAAATCCTGTTTCCAATAGAAATATTAACAATGGAAATCTAAAGCAAGAGAAGATAGTGTTTATCTCTAGAAATAAGAGGACACAGAATCGTCGTCTAGCAGGGTGGATTTTGTTTTACAAGTTTATCTTGTTACTGTCTAGGATAAAGCAAAATAAATAAAAATGAAAAACAAAAGCACAGAGCAATTTAGGGAGTTGATGTTAAGAATACCTCTGTTTACATAACTTCCGAGTAAAGATAATGAAATAAATATCCTCTGGCTGATCTGAAAAAATATTAGTATAAAATCCATTTGTCTAATGCTATGCAGAGTACACAGTTTCAGTAGACCCATATGTTTTATTACATTTCTGTAGTGACTCTAACATGTCATTAGCATAGAGGTGCTAGACTTTCTAAGTCAGCAATAGACATCTTATCTAAGTGAGATGAGAAAAAAATAAAACACCAATAAAAATTAGTTAACTTGATTAACTAACTGTCCAGAAGACATTAGAGACAAACACACACATGCTTGACTTCAAAAGCAGCTTACTACATCCAGGAGACCTTAATATATTTATTACATTGATTGTAAGAAGTAAAATACACATTTTCTTTTTAGAGAATTTCACATAATTTAAATATTACTCTATCTCATATCCTTGCCAAAATATTTTTGCTGTGACCTTAGTTGGCCCCTTCTTTGGTACTCAGGAGAAAAGGCATCTGATTTTCCTAAATACATAAGAGATAGTGGCTGCATGTGGATAGTCTAAATCAGTTTTCCATTTTTTTTTGTATTCTTTGACCTTTCCATGATAACTGGAGGAACCAAAAGTCCTGCCAAATGACCCAGATGATGGTAAACAGCTCCCTCTCTTAAATGTTGAGAAGAAGAACTTGGTGAGAGCCTATCGAGGGTCTTTGCTTTGCCAAATTTAGGGAATACGGACAATAGTTAGTCCACAGCCATAGATACCATATCTACTTTTGTCCTCCAAAATATAATACAAGTACAATACAATGTTAACAAGATAAAGTAAAGATTATGAGTATCTGATCTGGACATTGAACATCCTAATGTAAAGTGTAAAAAAATGAAATGATGATCTAAAATCTGGGTCTGCGTTAAAATTTTTATAAGTCTAACTGGGGACCTGAGACGTTGGAACAGGACTCCAGCTGAATCATTTGTCTAGGGTGTCTCATGTGGGCAGAAGTAAAGGGGTCAAATATGTTTCTACAATGCAAAAACTATGTCAGAGAGGAGAAAAAAAAAAAAAGAAAGTTTTCTGAAACCACTACAAGATGTATGGAAATTACAAAACAAAGTTGATGAGCAAATTAAGCCGTGATCATACAAATCTACAATTCATTTTGGGTGTTTTGAACTCTCATGGTTATACATAATGGTAACTATTTTGTGATCTGCTTGGATATTCACAGACACAGTTTTCATTAAATAAGTAAACAATATTGAGTTCACAGAACAGATGCATTTTTAACTCTTGCCAACATTTATACTTTTCGTGTTTCTCTTTTTAAAGCCAGTTGCTTCCAGTCTAACTTTTCTCACTGAAACATTCCCAATGGGAGTTTGTTTGCATTTTCATTATGCATTTTATGATTGAAAGAAGTGTAAAAAGAATACAAAATAAATTACAGAACATGAACATCTCGCTATAAATATTCTTTCACTATCACGTATGCCTTTTTAGCTTCTCATCAACAGAGATAGAATCAACAGCTTTTATCATAACCCCTGTTTCACTCGATTATGTTTTGCAGCATGTTTTTTTTTTCCAGAAACAATCACTATTATTAAAACATGACCTCTAATTTCATTATCTTACAATTTATGTATTAAGCAGACTATGTCACATTCTATCATTAGGCTAAATTCATTTTCAGTTGGTGAGGTGTGTTCATCTGGTTTTATTATAATTCCATATTCAGATTAACCATTTGATCTCTATAAAAATCCCTGATGCTTTCCTAATTAAAACCTTTTCAGGTTAAAACACTCTTCATTACACCTATAGCAAACATAGTAATCCATTAGGATTACGTGGTATGTTGGTGTTCTTGGATCGACAATTTGTTCAGAGTATTTTTAAAGTATTAATATAGAACGGTACAACTGGGGTTAGCAAAGTATGTTTAAAAATAGAATATGCAGTGAATTAGGAAGCACAAAATGAACCGAACCATTTTTTAGGGGTTACTCCTATAGCTGTTTTGACCAAAAATACGTGTGAACAGTTGATGCTTTGAATATTTAACAGTAGAACTAACAAAAACAAGCGTCTATTTTAAGCATAGGCATTACTCATTTTCTTTTTCAGAAAAAAAAAAATAGTAGTAAGAGATGGGACTACTTTCTAATAATTACTTGTATCAGTGATCAAAATTTCTATATTTCTGTAGAGTTGGACCAAGCGAAGCAGGGATGAGTTGAGAAGCTCAGTGAGCTTTTTCAAATGTGCATGTCTACAATCCTTGAGGGAAAATGTTTCTCCTGGGATTACTGGAGAAGTAAGTTCTCCATCACATTCTCCACCCTGCTACAGTCAGTAATAGAAATCAGCAAGCGGAAGAAAGGAGATTTAAGGCCTGGTTTCTTGTCCTAGAGACTCCCTGAAAATGCAAAACTCCCTCCAACTTCCTCACGGGACTTCAGGCATCAGGAGGACTTCAGCATATTATACTGACTGAAGTGGCATGTATTGGTAAATTATTTATTTTAATTTTGAAGCTACAAATTTCAGAGAAACAGTCTCTAACTCTTCCAGCTGGTCTCCTCGGGCATAGGAACAAACTGGTAACCAATGACAAGCGAGTGCAGCTGCATGAGGCAAGCAGAATTCAATACATACAAAATGCACATCCAGCTATAAAAAATAATACACCACATACTAACGAATATCATTTCTAAGGTTTCTTGGCCTTTTTTTCCCCTTTGAAATATATTAGAGATTTAATAATATTTTAAAAATCATAATGTGTGAGTTAATTTAATGCTATTAATAGTTTGACCTTGAAGGTTCACAGCTTCTTCTCGCTGGTTATACACTTGATCCCTGACATCTCTACAAGCATCAAGTGGCACAGATTAGCATGGGATTTTACCGCATTATATAACAAATGTTTGGAATATACAGGCATGTATATGTAACAGTTGCATCTCATTTATCCCAAAAAGAAAGGATTTTGATATCCTTGAAGCAGGCTATTTTTCTTCCCATTAAAGTATATATTGCTGTACAAGCATGAATAATATTCTATCATTTTCTTTGTATTTTGGATTTGTTAATAACAAATTTAAGAAAGAATAATGAAGATAAATATCTTTAATTTTCTACTTCATTTTGCTTTCACAATACTCAGGCAAAGCTGCACCTTTCTTCTATTTACTGCTAAATCCTACCATGTGGTAAATTAAATGCAAATACAAAACTTTAGCAAGGGAGCCATTTAAACAATTATAAAGACCACAGGAATTTAGAATGCAGAAATTTAAAGGCAGCACATATGCACAGTCTTTGAGTAGTAAAAATACATTCAGATTCATTGGTCTAACCCCAGACTCACAAAATCCAACTCATTCATTTCTACATTAGTAGTAAACTTCCTTCTGAAATCACTGTCTAACCCAAAAGTGTACTGAAACAACTGAAGTTCTCCTGCCTATTTCTTTTTCATCTATATTTGTAACTGAGCATAAGCACCAGTTCGAATGCTATCCTAACGCTTAGCTTATGTTATATTATGAAAACATAGATAATAAATTATATATATATAAAATATTACTTGAGAACAAGTTGAAGCCTCTCAACAGACTTTCAGGATGAAAAAAAAAGCCTTGTTAGATTTTTTCTGTGAACAACAGTTTCAAAACAAAACTGTTCATTCCTCTTTCTTCTCTCACTCATAACTGTTCATGTATTATTGAATCCAACAGTAAAGCACTGTATGGATTCACATGACTTGTTTGTTACTATATTTTCTGCATAGATTGCCACTCAAAACACTAGATTAGTGCACTCGTACTCCTTTGCTGGAACTAATCCCCTTTGGTGGTATGATGACCTTGAAATATTAATTGATTTTTCAAAGAGAAACCAATGTTGCTATTTATTTTAAAATTATTTAAAATTATAACTATCACAGTGTAAAGTGTGCCTTTCTGTAAAGTGTGTCCTCAGTGTGCAGTGCAAAGATAAAAACTCTGCTAGCCAACACTAAAAGAACAGCTAGACATTTCAAATAAATAGAATTTAAATGATAAAATTAATACAGATTTCATAAAAAGTTCTAGATTACGGAATTCAGTTAATTTCTGTCAAAGTAAAGTATCTTAGTCTCCTTGAGCCTAATTCAGTTCTAATAACCTGATACTGTGCTGCCCATTTTCTAGTACAGCATCCATAAAGAAAACAAATGTTGAATGCACATTTAAAGGAACATTTCCTGAATGAAAGAAAGAACCTTACTCACTAGCCTGAAATCATTAGATGACCAATGATACCACGTAAAGTACTGGAGACTGAGGACTGAGACATTTGCTCCAAAGAAGAGTTGTGAGGGAAAAGGAGAGACTTTCAATTTAATGTCTTGGCAAGGTGAGATTTCCCACATGAGGTGAGAATTGGACCTTGAGATGGAGAATCAGGCACGGAGGTGCAATGATTAGTAATCTCAGTAATCATAAAAAGATTTTTTTTAATAATAAAAAGAGATAGTTTCATAAACACTAACACTTGGCCTCTGTTCTCAGTGATCTGAGTTGCAGCTCTTGGAGGAGGATGCAGGACCTGAGCACAGAAGTTTTATTTGACCCTACTAAGACTGGTAATTTATGATACTAGCCTCTGGCATATGAAATTGTTATGTAATCCTTTGTCTTCCAGTGTCAGAGGAAAAACTATCTGGATGGACTTTAAATGATATTATTCAAAATAAAATAAAATGGAAACATGAAAATAGCCTTATATAAAACGCTTCCCAGGCCAGCTAAACTTGACGGCATAGGAGAAAACGCACAACTAGTTTTTATTCTCTGTCCCACTGACTCAGCATATCTTCCTTTCACAGTGTATCTCTTTATTTTCAAATGCATAGTTTTGATATTGAAACAAGAACAGATATTAAAAAATATAGCTTCTCCTAGCAAAGAATTGATGGCTGGAACTCAGTTAATGGGATTGGCAGAACTGCTTGAAAAGACCCTTCCTGACCTCAATCTTAACTATACTCTTAGAAGTCAGTTTTTCTTTCTTTAAAAAATAAATATGTTTTCTCCTAATAAAAATGCTTTATTAAATTTACATTACATTATACTTTGTTACCCTTTATACACTCATGTTTTCTGTCAAATTGACAAATAAATGGTCACTTTAAAAGTGCTTTAAAAGCACTATAATTTAACAGTTTGGCAAGGACTCAATATGAATATATTAACTTATCTGAACATCTACATTACTCAAAATGAGCTATAACGATATATTTCTAATATTTAAACCAAAAAAAAAGCAGCTTATTTTGCCAGGCATTAAATTAAAGTTAGTTCCCATCATTATTAGTTCACGTTTTCCAGAGCATGTACTCCTGCTGACAGCCTCCTCACTGTTTATGGTTATGTTTTGGAAACCATGTATCTCCATTCATGTTACTGTCTCTCAGACCTGCAGTTAATTGTATCTATTCATCTTATCTGCCACTTTCATCTTCTCCTCTCTGGTTTCTAGTGAAGAACTTTCTCAGAAATCTTCATGCATGTACTGAATTAGAATTAAAGTTGTTTTTCTTTTTTTTCTTCACTTTTTGTACAACCTCCAGGACTAGAGTGCTTGAACAACTGGCATTCCAAGAGCAAGACCACAGTTATCTTTGGTACATGAAATGTCAATTGTAATCCAAATCATTTTAAATTGCTAGGATGATAATTATATGAATTACTTTACATGTATGGTGTTATTTAATGCCCAGAGTACTTCAAAATTCTTTAAAAACTTCAAACAAATCTGTGCCAAAATTCCTCAAGTGAGTTCTGCCACAGTAGAAAGGGATAAGTCAGTGTAATTTTAACGGTACATTGTGATTGTTGCAAAAGTCCCAAATAATGATATAGTGCAACATCTGATTTTCAGGTATACTGAAGACTCATGACTCTCCCATGATACTATAGAAAAATAAAAATCACTCAAAATATTTGACAATTCATGGATATATGGCAGGACATTGCTTTTTCTTTTAATTTAATGGTTTTTTTTGGATTCCTTAAAAATAGTCACAAAGTTTTGTTACTGTAAACTTCATTCTAAAGTACTACTTAAAACTACAACTATTAAATGTATATAAAATATGTTTATATTATTTAATATTTTGAGTCAAATGGTGTCTTGTTTTTTCACATAACAACTGAAACACTCAAGTTAAAATTGAAAGACATGAAGAGACATACTTTGTTGAAATGCAATAGTAAGAATAAAATTGCTATTTGTCTAATGGTCTGTAAAATTATGGTCCTTTAAGTTTAAAGTCTTCTCAGTAATGCTTGCTTATTATCTCACAAGAAAGAAGATTTTCACTAATGTGGTGTTAAGCACTTATAGGAGTTTTTATTGAACAATTGTCACTGTTCTAATTTCTGCTCTTTACCCAAATCCTTGAAGAGTCATGTTTTAACTAATTTAAACAGCTTGTCCTCATAGAAAATTGAGAAATACCATTTCAGAATTTTGCAGCCTTTCTTATACCAGTATCAGGTTTGACATTGTTGCTAAATGATGATTGCAGCATTCTTGTTGCGATGATCGGGATAATGTCCTCTTAAAGGTCAAAAATGGAACTTAGGCAACGCTGGCCATTTGCAATATGAGAAAGAATTTGGTTTTATGCCTTAATCCTTCCCAGAAGTCTGTGAGGAGAAAGTACTTCTCACTCCCAACTCAGACCATTATGTGACACGCTTTTGCCATACTGCCTGCAGCCTAACAGCCATTCAATACTACTACAACTAGACTACCTGCCATATTTTGGACGTCCTCACCTCTGTGCTGCTGCAGGCCCATCAGAGTTAATCAGGCCCGGGCCAGGAGCTGATTGAACAGTAGCCACCGTTTTGGGGCTCCCCAATCCAGCCCGTCATGTGGCTACACGAACAGTAGGTCCAGTCCTTCAGAGACAGCAAGTGCATGGCCAGAAGGGGCTACAGTTAGACGGGATGGTGGGAGCACCCCCGTTGGATCAGGGAGCTCTGGCTGTAATGCTCAGCAGCTCACCCTGTCTCGCTTCAGTACACACGCACTTTGCAAGATGCGGATCCCTGTTTTGGCAGGGCATCATCCCTGGCTGCTTTTCCACCCACATAACAAAAACTTTTGAAGAGAATCAGGGCAAACATGGGACAGCTAAGCCTTCTCATGAAAGACAGCTCAGGTGCAACAGATGTTGCATGTCAACGAACCAAGATTTTGAGTTCACTCAAGAAGGATTTAAGCATAGCTATTAAGTCCTCTATTTTTTATTTTGTTTTGACTTGTTTTGTATCAGGAAGATAAACCCAGTGAAGAAAACATACTTGTGGTATCCGTCTTCCAGGCATTTATTGCCACAAATGATTTCTGTAAAACAGTTTCAGTGTAATCAGTGTTTAAATGTCCCAGACTGCCCCAAATTACTCGTAGGACATTAAAATTATATTGAAGAAGTTATTCAGAGGAAACTGAGCATATTACTGCAATGTAAGAAAATCTTCAAAAACTGATTACATATTCAAGTGCATTTTGTTCTTATTTGGCTTAAAATATCAATTTATTTTTATTACTCCTGTTTCGTAAATCCCAACTCCATCTTGGAGATTGAGAAACACACTTGGTCATGGGAAAATTCGATAATGGGAATAAAATTTTATCTCAAAAGCTCTTATGTTAATTCTTATAATTATTTGCCTGCTAAAAAAGTACTGGCAAGTAAAAATGACAAATTGTACTTCATTGTAGTTAAAGAGAGATAACTCATATGTCGAGGACTTTAACTCCCACAGAGCTCCCTTTGAGAAAAGCTCTTAACAGTGGGTGTTTGGATCATTTTTAATTAAGATGTGAATTTTCTTTGTAGCTCTGGTCTGACTTCATGGTTGGTTTTGCTTCTTACACACACATAATTTCAACACTGTGGCAAGCTTTGTTCTACAAAATGGGATGTGTGGTCATGTATTTTAAAAAATGTTTTTAGAGTAGTTTCAAACTGAGTTGTCTATGATACCCATTCTTAGGTGAGGAGAACCCCATTTCATATCATTAAAAAATTGTATACATATAAAAAGGAATAACCATTTTATTGAGATTTTTCTCAGGCATTCAAATGCTGTTTTACCATTATATTTAATATTTGCCTAAAAGGGAAAAGATAATATTGCATTGCCTTGTGTGTAGGCATGAGAATAATAAAATACCTGACATCGAAACATGAGTGATTCTTCTTATGCTATGAAAAACAAAACCTAACTAACTGCTTGAAAATTCTCACAATTCTTGCAGTGACTGATCCAGTTTCCTTAATAACAGTGAAGCAGCAATGGTGCTACAGCGCAGCCACCTTTATCCTCACGGCAAGCATCCCAGCACACACCATCTATCAGATGTACTCAGCGGCAGCAGTGACACTGAATCTCATAAATAAGTATCTAAATAGACATCATGCATGAAGAGATATACTGCTGGCAAGAGCACAGCAAGGACCAGGAGGATCCTCTTTATTCCACCAGCTACTGACTGGGCTCTGCATGGCGAGCTCACACACCCGTCTCTGCTGTAAACCAGGGGGTGCTCATCATAACAGTATTTTGCTGAAGTGAATCCAACCTTTATATTGTCAAGTGACAGCACTCTAGCATCACTGGGTCCAATAATTCAATGTGATGACCAAAACAGGGATGCGCAAGGCTATGATTTAAAACAGCTTTATGTGGAGCATTGCTCTTAAGCTGAAAATTAAACTTGTATTAATCTTTCAGGAACATAAGTAACTTCAGTTGGGTTATCATTGTTGAGTACAAATTTAGTAAAACCCTTAAAAAATCATGTCAACTTTTATCTTGCATGGTCCTTAGTTGTAAAGATGAATGAAATACGTTTTGCCTTTTTTTAAAAAAAATATTTATTACATATTTCAAAAATGCACTCAATCAGTGATTGCCCAAAATAATTTTTTTATATAAAACATCCTGACTTTAAAATGATTCACTGCCTGAATTTCCAGTAACAACCTATATTAATGGTTTATGCATAGACCATTACGCATCTGTAATGACATCTCATATATTTAAGGTTAAAAATATCCTTTGAAGTTCTGCTGGACCCCGCAAAGAACTTTTAACACTTTGGAAAAACAAGCCCTAATAAAGGAAAAGCTTCCTTTCATATACATTATTCTGTGGCGAAAGTTTCCACAGGTAGCAGGTAAGACAGACAGAGAAGGAGATATATTCAGGTGCTAGGACTATTTACAGCAAGTCATCTGTGAAAACTGCTTTGTAGGAAATGGTGATGTTGTTACAAGCATTTTACAGATCCAGTAAGCTAAATAACTTTACTCCTTCAGTCACTTTTTGTTTCTCGTCATGTGATAATTCACATTCTAAGTACATTATCATCTTCTACAGTGACCCAACCCAACACGAAAACCCAGGCAAAACTTTCACTATACTTCACTTAGGCTGCCATCTCTCTAATGAAGTACGGATTTGGATCCATTGCTCTACACTTTGACATCATATCATATTTGAACATTCAGTTGCTCTGGCCACTCTCAGGCCACCTCCCAGGGGATGCGAGACAGCACTAACAGTCAGCCTAAGAGTCACTCACCTTGTTGGGCTGGAAATCAACCCTCACTTCAGGCACTTAGAGAAACACTCCCTGCACACAGGCACCATGCCTAAGGACAGCAGTCCAAGTGCACAAATCCTCCTTACGCATCACCAGGAGCATAGTCTTTCTCAACTAGAACCAGTCACACAAAGGATGGACACAAAGATATTCTGTACCACTTGCCAGAGATTACAGATGACTTCCTGGGGTATAGACTTCTAGAAACGTAGAGATAGTTATAAAGAAACACATTTGTTTTTTTAAAGCTAGTATAGTCTTTCTCCTTTTCTTATCTTGAACATCTGTGTCCTTTCTCATCATCTGACAGATATTTTTGGTCAAGGAATTAGAATGTTCTGTAAGTCTGACTTACATGTAGCCACTAAAAAATGTGGGGTTTTTTTGTTGTTAATTTTACATTAAGACTTCTGAAATTTCATCATACAGATGCAACTTTTTGCATTAGAAGACGAAACCTCTCGGCCTTAATTGCTTTTCAAACTAATGAACTTCTTGTAATTTAAAACATCTTCAAATACAATGTGTAAATACATATGAAGACAAGTCTTGTGAGATTTAGCAGCTGGGGAGCAGACCCAAATACTCTCTGAAAAGGTCATGCTTCTTTAGGCAAATGTATATCTGATTAAGAGTCTTTTAATAATCTTCTGCACTGTGCATATAAATTCTTACATGATACAGACCACAGGCACTGATTTGCATCTAAACATAACTATCCAAACACAAAACTAATGAGCTACTTGGAGCTATTGTAGAAGTATCCATGTAAAAATAGGCATCCCTCTTTTCTGTTTTTACCTGCTTCCTTTTATTTTTGTCAATGTCAATAGTGTGAAGGCATAAATGCATTCTTCTGCATTAGTATGTGAAAATACTCTCCCCTTTGATCATTCTTATTTCTTCCAGAAAATGAGTTCATAATCTACATGCAATTTGAATAGTTTGTCTTCAATTCACACCCACATCCCCCTATCAATCACCATTCTCACAGATAGATGTCATGGATTATAAACTATAGCGAACAACTGATTTCAAAAGATAGACTGTCTTCCACCATGTCAGATGTAGCATTTAAGTTTTAATTTTGATGACATTACAGTAGATTCTGCCGATAGATCTGACAGCTTCATAATTCTTGTGAATCAAGCCACACACCTCCAACTTCACTGAAAATGTTTCAAATACAAAAATCAAAACACTATTTCAATATTATTTCAGTGAATTAACTACTTTGTACTGGCTTGAGAACTCGTTTTCAATTCTTTGCATGAAAAGCTGTCAGCACTGACTCTTAAAAAATACAGTAATATATGAAGTAGGTATGTGACACTAGAATTTATTTGCCACCTTTGCAGCACATATTCAACACTCTGTATGTACCAGTAAAATTGTCCAGTCTGCCTCTTTTTATCCCATTCTCATGTGTATAATGTTATATAACAATATGCACTGCTGTTTTTTTTTTACCAAACAGAAATTATTTCTGTTTGGACTGTAATAACTTCCTGCTATAAACAAGTGTGATCAGCACTATTTAAAACAATAGCTTTTTCAGGAAATTTATTAAAAGCCAGCTTTATTTGTTCAGTGTCTGTGATTCATTTGAGTAACAGAGAAAAATACATTCTCATTATAAACTGTGATATAAGCGTGCAGACTTCTAACCTCACTTTAAATAACAGAGAGATATGCTAATTTTTTCTTCATGAAGCATTTCCATTGATGAATTATATAACTAAGTTTAAACCACACAAGCCTTTTCTTTTTGAAATATCTGCCACCACAAGAGCATTG
Organism: Crypturellus undulatus; assembly: GCA_013389825.1. Taxonomy (NCBI): domain Eukaryota; kingdom Metazoa; phylum Chordata; class Aves; order Tinamiformes; family Tinamidae; genus Crypturellus; species Crypturellus undulatus. Next base: position 802,993 of record VWPW01018073.1, read on the forward strand.
ATTATCCTTTTGAGGTCAGCTGGTTGAGAGGGGTGGGAAGACAAAAAAGCAGTTTTCCTTACAGAGAATAAAAAGGTGAGATTTTCAGTATTGAGATTTCAAGATCCAATTAAATCTAACTTTATCAGCAACAAAGAGACTTGAAAAATCTATTAAAACCACAATACCTGGAGGAAAAAAAAAAAAAAAGAAAAAAAAGAGTATTGTAACAGTAACATAATTGCACTAAGGACTGAAGAGAAATGTTCTATGAGCCTGACTGTGAAAATCAATCATCAGCATCACATATGAACTAAGCTGAATGAACCTTATTGAGTATTCACTTTAATGACAGTTCTCTATGAGGTCTTCAGGCTATGAGGTCCCTAATATATAACTACCTCCTTCTCCAATAATGCTGCCTTTATGAACAGCGCAATAGGTATTTCTCCACTAATCGACAGAGGCACAGGCACCCTTTTCCTTGTTTTCTTACTTCTCCAGTACATTAAATATCATGAACTAGCTATCAGAACAATTATGGACACATTCGTGGGTGAAACTTGCTTCTTTCCAAAGCACTGAACTATTTTCACTACATATAAAATATCATTATGAAAGAGAGCCACTTACTTTCTTGCTCATTTTTTCATTAGCCTTTTTCCCTTGGAGAAAATATATTTCTGGGCATATATTGATTTTAACTGCTGCTTACCTGTGGAAGTCCTGCAGAATGCAGCCTATCATTCTTAAAGAGGTCTTCAGTCAACTGTCCAGAGATTCTGTTAAAACTGGCAGTTTATAATAAAAATAGTATTTGAGAATAAGTTTTATTGGTTCCTTAATCAATGTAGTTGTCAGGAACCTATCAGTCTTCCTGAATTGCCTGCTCCTGAATTAATAAACTTCTGCAAACCGCATTTTTCAGTTGGGACTGCTCTATGCTCATCATGTGCTGAACAGCCTTGCGCATACTCTCCATATAAACCTTAGACCCTGGCACCAACTCCGTCTCTGAAAAAAGAGTAACAGAAATACATCAGTTTGCTTCAGAGCAGTGGTGAACTACAGATTCTTAGTTCCTTTCTCCCTCATATTCTTCTCTGTGTCTACTAGTTAGGACGAATAGGGCCTTAGCTATACCAGACTGACAAGGTCAGGTGCTACCAAGCACAATTCTCTTGAATACTATATAAAAAAAAATACAACTCTTGGTTTATTTTCTATAGTTTGCCACTAATTTTTGTCCAACTTTGTATTTTTTTCTTCTGTGTGACTTCTCCTTTCTTTTAAACTTGTATTTAGGGTTTTCTGATGAAGAAAGAAGTGAGAAGTGACTGATTATATAAACCTCATTTCAGAGGTTGCTAAGAATAGGTTATATTAAAACAAAGCCACTACAATATTACTATAAAGAAACAAGTGCAACATCAAATTAGGTTATTTGAAGGTTGACTAACTTCATAGTTTTTCATAGAGTTCACTAACATATACAAAATATTGCTGGTATTAATACTTCAAAAATCTCCATTGTTGAAAATATTCCTGTCTAGATATGGTTTTCAGTATTTTATTTGTTATTTGTAGTGAAATGAAGAAACAAACTGACTAACTGGTATGACACTACCTCACTTATCCTGAAACACTGAATACTGCGCTGTGGGATTTGCTCAAAGATACAGTCCAGAAAAATAATCTGTGAAGAAAAGTAAGTTAGCCTCTGAGTGGTGTAAAACAGAGAGAACAAAGAGAAAAAGAATAACTGCAAACTGAATGTTTCTCATGTCCTTTATTTGGCAAATGATGCACTGTAATGAAGACCTCATTCAGGAAAGCTACAGAATACCGGGGATGGCAAAGGAGGCCAGGTAACTGGATTTACCTTCCCTACATTTACTCAACTGTTAGAAGAACATGCAGCTCTCACCTTCCTCTACCCAGTTATCTCTGATGTCATATAACTCTTCTCTCCATGTTGTTTCCTACACTTTCATTACATATATGTTCATTTCCTATGCAATTGTTGTGTCTTCAATATTTCATGACACTTTTCCATCTTATATCTGCAGTTATGAAAAGAGATGCTTTGCTCTGATTTTAAACTGTAGGATCAGTTCTACTGAAATCAATATATGTGCCACGTGTCTGAAGACTATATAGGCTCACAGTGGGCAGATCATGACTACTGAATAGGCATGCTGGATGCAGTCCAATGATAGCTGGTGCCATGTGATACCTGACTTGGATTTTTCTGTTTATTCCCAGGAACATTCCCTTGCAGGCATGCTATGAAAACATTTATGTAAATATCTGTGAATCAGAAACTGCAGGGGTGCATGAAGTGCAAGTGTGGCTATGAAGAAATTAACTGTTTGGAGGGCCAGTGCTCAATAAGCCACTTGGTTACACAGTGAAAATATAGGGAAACAAAGTATTGAAAAATAAGTATCGTCAACTTCATCTGCTGCGCAATGCAGGGACCCTGGGAACATGAGGAGATTGTCTTCTCCACACTGCTCCTGTCCATGCACCAAACCTGCTTCCCGATAGCTTTCAGGACGTGCCATTCGTAGCATTCCCAATACCACTCTTCTCACACAGCTGCACAAAACAGAAAACAGCTCCACACTGCAGTCCAGTGCAACTCACAGGACAACGGGCAGGGAGGCAGCCCTCCAACCGGAATACACACAGAAGCAGCAACCTCTCCTCTTGTTCAAACTAGCACTCAATGGAGACTAAATATTATGGAATTTAAGTATTATGCCAGAGAGTCAGTCATAGCTAGTTAGAGGAGAAAAACATTGAGATGAAGGCCCTGGTTCTTCTATTCCTGGTGTCAGGGTACCTTCATGGTCATACACATATGTAAGTGTTTTGACTACTTATCCTTTGAAGAGTTCCTGTGCCTAGAAACTAGCACCTGTAACCTTCTCCCAATTCGTAAGTTTCCCATTAAGCCTGTTTGAATGTTCCCTTTTCATATTTTTCCACCCATTTCCACTCTTCTTAATTTAGATTCACTTGTCTTCATGACTCCATATGCCAGTTCCGGGCTCTTCTTCCTCGTGGCTGGCCTAAACTGAAGACATACCCTATTGCTTTCAGCACCTTGAACTTTGTTATAGATACAGCTTTGTTCTCCATTTGAATTTCATTGAAGTTTGAATTTCATTTTTCTCCTCCTCCAGTCCTGAAATCTTTCAATAATTTGCACACAGCTGGTATACAGAGCCATTAAGGTTCAAGATAATAAATACAGTCTCTCTGTGAAATCACTAAGTGACAGCATTCTCCAACACGAGCACTAAAGCTGTCATGTAATTAGGCTGGCGACACTGTGCTTATTTGTCCAGCAAGGGAAAGAAGGCTGCTAGAACACCTATCACTGCATATCTGATGCTGTGCCTTCGTCTTCACAAACTACCAAAAGCCCAGGATACGACACCAGAGGAGACGACTCAATCGTTTTTCCCTGTATATTGAAGTTGGATGAAAGATGTTTAGAAACAACATTTCAAACAGAAATACGCCTTCCTCTGCCAAATTATTCTCTCTGTAGAATACAATTTACAGGTTTCTTTAACCCTGTAGCAATATTTTGTGTGTATTATACACCTGGAGCCAATTTGCTCTCTCGTTCCTGCCAATGTGACGGGGCACACCACACCGTCAAGCCAACCACGCTCGTAGGTTGGTGCTAGGAACAAGAATGATGGTTTATATTTACAAGTGCATTTAGTAAGTACTGAGAATTATGGTTCATATTTCTACACATGTATAAGTAAATAATGTAGTATCTCCAGCAGAGAAGAGCTAGTAATGACATATTGTTCTGCAGTGCAAAGTAGGCAGTTAATTAACTTTATATATGTAACTTGTGATCACTGCTTTAAAGACAAGTGCCTGGTCACTGATCTTCTGATCTTTGCCTAGAGACATTGATAAAACAAGTTTTTAAAAAGTCATAATAGTTTATTCCTATTCTGAGTTCTGAGAACGCTCTGCATTAAATTTGTCAGGGGTAGAAATTTCCTGTGGGAAGCAGACCTAACGTCTCATTAGACAATTCCCAATCAAACCCTAATTTCTTTTGTATTTTCAGATTTTTAATACTCGACTATTTGTAAAGGTCTTGGGTGGAATTAATATAATTGCAATTAAATCCTCTTTAGATGCTCTGAGATCTGCTAATTGAACATTCTGTGTAACAGCTCAATGTTATTAAGTATTACTATTCTAACACTAGCGAAAAAATAAACAAGCCTTGCTTAATTATTACTGCAGCATGGGGACAGCTCTGTCTTCAGTTTCAGATTCTGCTTCTGTTTTAGTCACCAGTTTTGGCCCAGATTCATGAATCCTTTCATTCAAAATTGCATGTTGTAAGAAAATTACTTAATCATCCAAACATGTTTATCTTAGCTCCAGAGAACTGTTTACCTTTCCTATTAGTATTTTTCTATTTAAATATGTATTTTTCACTTGAATCACAGAATCTCAGAAGAATATGAGAACAAGACTATACGAGGAATTAATTATTACAAACACACACGAAACAAACCCACAATTTAGACTGGCTTTTTTTTTCACACTCCCTAAAGATCCTTATCACTGATGTAATTAGAAGCTTATTAGTTAGAATAAAATGTACTCAAAATAAGTGTCCAATAAACAAGAAAATATGAATAAGAATAGTCCATATTTAATAAAAAGTTTCTCTGGGTGTGCAGGAATCCCTTAGTAAATGTCTCCCTCATTCCATAGTATGCAATTTTCTAGAGTAGTAAATAAAGCAAAATTATATATGGATCACATTGCATACCTACCTTAAATTTCTATCATGCAGTAGCAAACCAGCATAATTCTGGAAAGGCAACTCTCGCATCATTATGAAAATAGAAATGTTTCATAAATTTCCTATGAAATTTGTCAATTAAAATGAATCTACATCTCTAAAGAACTTGAAGAGAATGTAAATGAACTATTTAATTAAATATCCATTTTAAATTGTGTTTGCAAGTTATGAGAATGTTATGATCAAGGTCTATAATCCCAAATAAACAGTGAACAACCACTGAATTATAGTTCACATTTTTTTACATTCTGTAACAAAAACAATCAAAATCTAATCATAATTTTCCGCATCACTGTTTTAAAATTTGTTTTTAATGGTGATGACAATTTCTTATTTCATAACCCACTCTTTCATAAAGATGAGAAGGAACCGGTGAAGGTAGGAACCACATCATTAAAACAAACTAAGCTCATCCTGTCAGTCTCCCAAGACCTTTGCGTGGATATAATTATAAAGCTTTTCCTGCACATCTTGACTGAATCACAGACATGACAAATTGCGAGCACTGTGAAATACCTCTCCTCTGTAAATACTTAAGAATGCTGTCTTTGTTTCTGCTGACTTTTGCCTGCCTACAAGCAGGTTTCTTGCAAAATGTACTACTCTGTTTAAATTTTTTACAGTTGCCACATCCTACTGCTCTTTTTGGCCCAATTATTTCTGGTTACTTGAGATGAATTTTTAACAGAAATAAATTTGCACTTTAGGCACAAGTCAATTAGAGGCTTTATAAAATTCAGGTATGTGTTTCTGCAACTATCAAATTTACACCGACCAAATTATTGCTCGACTGAAATGTGCAGAAAGGTGCTATTTATCAACTGAAGATTAATTATGCAACTATATTTGACTGCTCACATTGGGCAATTTTTCATGATGGGAGCACAGTTCAATTCAGGGTATGGTAGTTTAGTTCAAAGCAGTTTTTCAGCTCTATGGCTGCAATCTTCCTTTAGACACTTAGAAGAAATTGAGTTAGCAAGGTGCTCATCTGCGATAACTTCCCGCAGCTGTGGGAGGAAAGTCAGCCGCCCTGCTCTCCTGGCCTGTTGTGCCTGGCTGGTTTTAGACTTTAAAACAGTGACTGGAAGGATTGTAATGGATAATTCTGATCTCGGCGGCGAAGTACAAAACCTCTGCTTCGGTGTCCCAGCAGAGGGGATGTGAGCAATGTCGAATCCGTGCATAATCTCAGAGTAACTGATTTAACTTAGGCATAAGCATGAGGACGAAAGTAAGATGGCCAGGTAGACGGACAATCTCTTCAGGAATTTGAACGCAATGCTAATATCCAAATCCGTAGGAGCATCGCTGCCCTAGAAACAGTTTGCAATTGCCTGTATTTTTCAAAAGCAAAATTTCACTTCTTTTCAGAAGATTCTTGGGTGATTGAGATAGGACGGGACCTCAGGAGGCACCTGGTCAAAGGCCCAGCTCTGTGGTCAGGGCTCACAGTTGTAGGACCCTTTTTTCCCCTTTTTTATTTTATTTTCTTTTTTTCTTTTNGTCAGCTCTGTGGTCAGAGCTCACAGTTGTAGGACCCTTTTTTTCCCCTTTTTTTTTTTCTTCTTTTCTTTTTTTCTTTTTTTTTCTTTCTTTTCTTTTATTTCACTATTGAGCAAAGGCTCAATTTACTTGCCCAACTGTGTGTGCCTGGTGCCATTCGAGATGCCCTGGGGAATGCTAGGTGGCCTCCAGCTGCTCACCCAGAAAAGCTGGAGCCACAAATTCCGCACATGAAACAAGAGCTCAGCCAGTACAGAAAATTCACCCGATTCCTTTCCTTCCTTCCTTCCTTTAAAAGAGTATGTAATAAACAAACCAATAAATGAAATAATACTGCTAATGATGATTTCTAATTCTCAGTTTCTTCTGAGAAGCAAATTATTTACTATAGTAGTCAGGTATAAGAGAATGCTTCTATTACTTATTGACATCTAAAGACATTTTATGCCTTTACTTAATACTTACTGCTTATTTCTTTATTATACCTATGATTTACACTACTCACTACATGGTAGCTTAAATATTATAAATCAATATTTATTTTACTTATTATCATCACATCAAACGTATTTGTTTAGATTTAACCCGTAAAGCATCTTTAACAATTAGCTACTGTCCATCTTCTCATTAAATTCACCCTTATCTACTTTCAACCTATAACCACAAAATTTAACATACATATGCATTTTTTTCCAATTAATTACTAACTATGCCTTTTAATGCAGTGATGTTAACGGTTTCTGTAGCATTGGAAAGAGGCTCATCAAATAAATTGCAATCAAGATGACAACAGAAGAAACTACTGTACATATGTCTTAAATCCAACCTGCCATTCATCCAAGCTTTGTGTGCGCTACCACGCATTTTCTCAGCTGACTTGCTTTTTTTTTTCCTCAGAATTAATATTTATGAAGCAAACTTTATTTCTGAGAGTATGGATATTTCCAAATGAATATGGTTTTGCAACTCTCATGCATCTTTTCAGCGTATAAACTGGTTTGCATGCATATCTGGGAAGAGGTGTGAAGAGCCAAGAAAGATCAGAAGAATTTTACAAAGCATTGGCGGCCTCACACAAATAAATATGTCAGTGGAAAAGCAGCGGGAGGGCAGCAGTGGGCTGTGACAGCAATGGAACGTCCCCTCTGTCTCAAGACAATCTTGTACCCCCGCCCCTCACCTAAACCATCTATTGCAGCAGGGCCAAATTTTGAGGCAGAAGGATCTGTCCTTTCACCACAGCAGTTGCACTCATTTCTCTTAATGCTGATGGGGCTGGGGAAACGGCTGGCTCCCCTGGCACTATCACCGTGAAGAATTTGGAAAGGGAATTTGGAATTCTAAGAAATGTGTGTCCAAAAATGTTTGCTCTTCTTTTGTTAGAAAATATAGATGGCAGAGGAATTATGAATGTATTCGGCTATTTTCAGAAAAAAAATCTGACTTAGAATTTGAAAATTACCTAATAATAACAATTATTGTTTATAGTTTCATGTTCTACATTCTAAAACTAGAAATGTTAAAATTGTAAGAAAAGACTTTAGTTTACCAAAACACATAGTGTGACCAAATTATTTCAAAATTTATAGATAATTCCAGACTTTTTTTTTTTCCAAATTATGGATTTTCTGCCTGTAGGCATTAATTAATAGAAGTATGTGAAAAAGAACAGTCAATTATATTCTCCCTTAGGGATATATTTAAACAATTTATAACCTCTTATTACTCATTTCACTGTGCATACATTTTTGCAATATTGTTATTTACGTGGATGATAGTTGCTTTTAATTTTGTTTTATGAAACTCCTATGCTCAGTAAGCTCAGAATTAATATGTATGTTATACTGTATTTTTCCTAAAATAATGATAAAAAACAACTAGGAAAGTTCACTAGTATTTATGCATGTCTAGAAGATAGCACTATTTAATTTCTCACACTATAATAATGCCAGCACTTTCAATTTAATTTAATTTAAAGTAAATTATAGTTCATCCTACTAATATCATTGTTTTACTTAATGGCCTTAATCCAGGCCTGATGTTCAAATTAGCAGTTTTGATTTTTCTGTTTATATCAGCAACTACTCCACCTTACATAAAAAGGAGGAGTCCAGAGCTGGAGGAAATAAAATGCACGATTCACTAGACTTGCCATGTCACATTATGATAAATAGGGAAATGATGTCATTAACATCAAAGCAATGGAACACTTATTTAAATAGTTAACAGATGCCTAAAATAAAGCTTGCATTCCAAAATATAATTGCTTTAGAAAATCTTTTCAAAAAAGAAATAATCTTATAAGATCTCTAGTTTCTTTCTTTCTGTTCTTCCAAGCTTCATGAAGTAGTGCATTCAGGGCTGATTTTCTTTTTTTTTTAAGTTTTTCTGTTGATTATAATCTCAAAATTAAAAAATATATATAAAAAAAGAAAACTAATCCATGTCATAGAGAATTTCTTTTCGATCTCTTTTTGTCCTAGTGGATAACTTAATTTATGTGTGTCAGCATCCACAGACTTTGCTCATTGCATTGTTCATAATAGCTGCTTTACACCAAAACTTCAAGACTTAGCTCAATAAACACAACTGAAAAGTTCCAGAGGTCAAGTATTGACTACTGGAAGAAAACTGCAAATGCATATGCCCTCTGTGGCTATAAAACGCCACATTAAGCAAGCCTCACCATCCAGAGAATAGCTTTTTCAAGACACTATTTCAGCAGAGAGATACACACAATTTTCAGAATAAATAAATAAATAAAATCACAGATCCCCTTGTGTCCCGCTGTTGCTTAGTAGGTGAAAAATGTTAGTACATCAGTGAACAAAATATAGTGCTTTACAAATCATTAACTTAGTATTTTAATTAACATCATAACTACAAACACTGATGATGCCTGGGCAAAAGCCCTCACAAGAGCCAAGAGCCAGCAAGCATTTTGAAGTCTAATCTAGGCACTGCTACCGCTCCATCCTATTTTAAGCAAGGATGCAGAGTTACTGGCTTCTTTTTCTCCAAGGTTCCCCCAAAAGTCAGACCATTTCTCAATATTCGAGCAACTGCATATCAGCTCCTGGAGTGTATGTGTGTATGTGTATATATATATNGTATCAGCTCCTGGAGTGGATGTGTGTGTATGTATATATATATATATGTGTGTATGTGTGTGTGTTGGTGTGAATGAACTGGAACCACTAACTTAAACTGTCAAATAATTCAAAAATAGGCTTAATTTGTCTGAAAATCACATTCATTAAGGTTTGACAGAAGGTCCCAGCTTTACTGAACTGGGAGATAAAATCATTTAGCAAACGGCATTCTGCTACACCCATAACAGAGCATATCTATACTGTGCAAGCTTTGTGACCATCTTCTAGCTGAGAAGCAGACCAAAAAGGAACATATCTTTTGAATACAGTGAGGTAAAAAGTCTGTCAATCAAAAATGTCTGGAGTATCGACACAGTAAATAAATAAATTCAAAATCTAATCTTTTTATAGAATTGAGAAGCTAACTTCCTCCGGAACACAATATATAAAGAACAATATGAGTGGGTGGTGCAACTTGCTAGACTCATAAATACAATTCTTTTTAATTATATATGCATCCATACTGCAAAAGATATTGTACCACAGATGTAGCAGGATCAGAAGAATAGTGAACCTCATCAGAATTAGGTTATGTGGCTCTCTGCAGCCGCTCTTGGCTGCAATGCATGTGTTTTCCACACACAAAAAAAAAGATTTCTGAGAGAGCACGACCTTTCTGAAGAATAGACTGGCATCCTGCAGAGCCAGAATCTGTGGTCAAGAATCAATACAACCTTTCTGGAGGTGTCTTGTTTGGTTTACTGGAGAGCAAGCAGAACTGCGAAGCACGCTATAAATCCACAGCGCTATTCAAATGCCATTTGGGTGCCTTCAAGGTTAACAATCGTTGCTGTCAAATAAGCTGTCAGAATGGCAGGAAGTTTTTGTTTGCTGGGGAGGTCTAAGGTCTAACATGGTAATTAAGCCCAGAATACAAAATAAACTGTTCTCATACAGCGTACTGGTGTGCCAGAGAATCCTAATGAATAGTTGGCATTGACAGTGCTTAATGTGCAAAGAAACAGTTGCCTCCACGCGAGCTGCTTTCCTTTAAACAGCTGGTGCTACGTGCTACCTCAATTGCATGTTTCTGGAACCATTCCTTTACAGTTTTTAAAGGAAAAATATCACTCAAATCAGAATAAAATTTGAATTTCTGTCATTTCTCCATCACAACCATTATTTTGATGAAGTACATATATGTTTCAAGTAGCTCATAGTGTTTTGAAGGCTATAATATGGATTATAAAATGCAGAAACAACTGTTATGGAATGGACTCTCTCAGCTGAGTCTGGAAATGTTAGAATATTGTGACTACGCAAGCCTGGAAAGCCTGACGATGCCCACAGTGCCTTTTTCTATCCTGGAAATGCTGATGGTTGCTTATGGAAAGGGAACAGCTCAAAAACTACTGCTGTTCCCCCTCTATTAAAACTTTCCTGAGGGGGAAAAAAAAAAGGAAGAAGAAGCATCTGTTACACAGGTGGCTGCATGGGGAAATGAGCTGATTACAAATAGGATAGCTTGGAGCTGTCACAAATTTAAAATCACTAGTCCTAAAGGGGATCTTCCCTAACGGCGGCTCAAGAGAAGTCAACCATCACAGGCTGTTCAATAACCCTGCATAGAAATGAGATCTGGAATTAGTCAGCTCTGCCCCAAACACCAAATACTGCTTCCCAGAAGGGCTGACATCCGAAGGATCTATGCTATTTCGAAAGACCTGTAACTGTCTAATATCTCACAGATAAATTCCTGGTGAACTATACCTAAATTACCTGTTTTACCATCCATCATCTTTAAATGGGTCAAAAAAGATTTGCCAGATGTTTAAAGGCAGGCTGAAGCCTCAAGGTGTACCAAGACGCATCAGACATTAATTTTTAGGCATTACCATTCCATACTACTTAGCAAGGGCCTCAGACGAGACTTCTGAACCTGAGATTTTCTCTCGTAGACTTAGAAAGCAGACCTTGTCCAGATCCAATTAGCTTAAAAGCTTCTGTGATTGAATAATTGAGTATATCTATATTGCCAACTAGGAGAGGGCAAGGAGAGAGCTCAAGTATGGGATCTCTCATCACCCACTTAATTACTTAATTGTTAGCTCATTCGTGGCACTGTTCACATCCAGGGGGCTCGATACAATAATTGGTTTCAGTCGCAAGGCTGGTGGATACCAGGCCCTGCTCTGTCAAGTAGGCTGGCAATGCAGCATTCAAAGGGTGTGCGTGGGAGAGATTTTGCATTTCTTGACTTTGGCCTAATAAACTGCATTTGCCTTGGGTCTTAAAACGACTGCAGCATTATTAATTATTCAGCTCTGCAAGGATTTATTAAAAAACAACGGGAAAAAATTTACATTATGCTGGACTAGACATTATATTTCGTGGAAGAAAGCAAAGTCTGAAAGTTGGAGAATGTTAAGCTTTTAGAGTAAATGATTTAATAGTCTCTTAACTGTGGAATATACAGAGCAATAATTCTGACAAAGGGTGACTTATCTTTCTGGGACAGCTATCAAATTGCTTGTGCAGATTAAATACGTGCTCCAAACTGTATGCATACAGGTACTAAAATCACAAAGTGCTGCTGAAAATGCCCAAAATCATCCCTTGTGTAACTCTATTGAAGTCAGGGGAACGACGCCTGGGAGACATTTGTCACATTTATGGGCACGCTTCAATCTCTGTGACAGCAGAACAAAGGCCCCAGGCAGCAGGAGCCCTGCCAAAAGTCCTGCTGCAAGCGCCCAAGTCGCTTGCACATGAGCCCCCCTAGTGCAAGCCCAAAAAGAGACCGAACCAGAATTGGCAAAAAAAAAAAAAAAAGTTTGACCCAGGGCTGCTTCCATACATGTGAAAGTGAGATTTCCCTGCCATCCCAGGCAGGTTTTAAAACTGCTGCCCCAGAGGCGCTGCGAACTGCTGGTGCAACCTCAGATATTCCCGTCAATTTGATAAATGCAAATGCCATGGCTCAGATCATAGCAGCAATGTACCGAGGTGAGGTGGAGAACGAAATAACTGCTTAAGTCATAAAGCTGTCAAATATTTTTCATACTGTTTCTTTCCTTCTTCCATTCTAGCTAAGATACATTAAATAGAACCATGGAAATTCAAAAGTAGAGGAGTAAAATCAAGCACACGTGGATTTGTTCCATAATGTATGTGCAATGGACATGCAATTTCCACTTAAAAATTCCTGGGTTTGAGTGATCATTAGCAGATTATTAACCACAAAATGCGTACATGTTTAGTCATTCTTCCATTGTAAGAGAAGGTGCAATTTCTAGATGAGGAAGTTATTCCCCAATTGCATTATTCTGCAAAACAGATGCAAGTATCCCTATACTTGCAAACCCTATACTTGCTTTTGCCCCACTCTGATCTTGCCCTAATGAGGAGATTGCTAATGCACGATGACACAGCTGCCCCTCTTCCCTTCCCCTTTGCCTTCCACTTAGTGGCACAAACTGAAATTCTTAATGAGCCCAGAGGTGAGAGGAGAAAATAAAAGGAGAGCAACCCTGAGAATAGGAAATGGACATAACACATTACTGTATTTAGTAAAACAAACAAAAAAAAAGGAACCCATGGTAAGATACATATTTTTGAAATACATTCAGGAAAATATAGTAAGTTCAAGCCAAGTAAAAAAACAAAAAGATAAAGAGGCACTATGACTTTTTTTTTCCCTGCCATTCTTAAACACGGAAAGGAGTAACCATCATAAAGACATTTTTCAGGAACAGCTCCTTAGAAATTCAAATCTCTAGGGAGAATCCTAAGTGCAGCAAATCAGTGAGCACAAATGAGATACCTAGGTAGCTTGGATAAAATGATATTCACTCTAGATTCACTTCTGCCATAAAGCTACAGATCATGCAAAGAATGTAAGAGAAAAATCACCATAACAGACAACTGCCTGTAGTTCTCTGTAGCAGAACATAGGGCCAAATTAGAGTAGCCCTTACAGTAAGGTTAAGTCCTTTTACGGTTACAAAAACAAACAAAACAATTCCTCCCTTGTGCAAGTATCATAAGTTGATATTTGCCCTGTCTCCTTGAAAATCTTTGCTGTCCACGTATTCGTAAAGGACCCCAAATGCTTTTTCTTTAACATCAGCCAAGATAACAGTGTCAACTACAGTCAGTAATCAAGAGTTCCTTTTTAAAAAAGGATGCAGAAAAAATGCTGTCTAACAGGAAAAAAAATACAAAAAATCACAAGCAGTTGATGGACTTAATCATTAAAGAAAAAAAAGTCCTGTGGTATTGTAACTCCAGAAAAATGCTAAAAAGGCGCTCTTCTTAAAGACAGACAGCCAATATCAATGTGTCAAGTATATCTATCAGTGTTTGGGAAGAGAAAGTTGACTAAATGGTTGAAGTCTGTAGCTGATCATTTCAGTTAATGAAGTATGGAAGACTGTAAATAACTTCACATGGATCTGTACGAGTTTGGAGATTGAATGGTAAACATCAATTTCTGGTAAAATAAATGACCATTTGCCTCAGTAAAAAATGCATAAGGCTTCTACTTTGATTTAGGATATTTATCTGGACTTGCAAATAAGCATATCAGTAAACAATGAGGATACGCTCAAACGAAATGGAGGCATATTCTGTGGAATTCAAAGGAAATTGCATATATTAGCATGCAAAACAAGATCACTTTGGTGGAGCTTCAGACTTCTACAATTTTTCAGAAATGCTTTATACAAGAAATTGAAAGATATAAATTTCATATTTTCTTGCTTTCCATTAATAAATGTTTTAAGATATTGTTTACAATAGGATTTTATTGGAATTAAATGTGTTTGTTTACTATGTCCCAGAAAAGGGTCATAGCCCTTTAGAAGCTTTAGAATAGCTTATTTGGTATTTACTTCCCTAAATAGTAATGAGGTCAAATGGGGTCATAATTAAAGCCTTTTTCAGCATTTTATAAAGAAAATCATATTTTTTTTTTAATAAAGTGCTTTAGACATGGGTTATGTTAAACATTCACACTGGATTCAATTGAAGCAGTGAATGTGCCAGAAGGACACATGCCAGTCATATGGAAATTATCAGCTGCGGATCAACCAAAAGCGGGTCCTTGTCCCTGTTCCTAGTTCTTTGGATCCTATGCACTTAGGGAGCCATATATATTTCAAAGAGCAACAGTAGAAAAGTAAGTAAGTAGAAAATCAGTATGAGAAAAGCAAGACAGTTTCAGGTGCAGAGAAACAATCTGTGCAGAATGGCCCACTTAGGAGATCAAGCTGTCACAAACAAAACATTCAGCTAAAATCTGGAAAGCTTGCAAATTCAGACATTACCAGCAGGCATAAACAGTTTCTTCTTACAACATTTATATAAAGGAAAACTGTTCATTAATGCACTGGGCCTTTCTTGAAACTAAACACTAATATTACAAAATGTAAATTGCAAACACCTAGTGTATACAAGGCTACTTAAGCCCCTACTGTCCATATATTTGGTTAAAAAGACTGGATAAGCAACTCACATACATGCATATATGTGTGTTTGTGTATTTATTTTTATTATCTCATTAAATATAAAACACCTACTGTTTAAGCAGCTATTTATATATTATGAATTATTTTATTAATATTTGGAGGGATATAGCTAGGTCAGCAGGCTCCAATTCCCATCTCTGAGAATTCAAGTATAGAAAAAAGATGAAGCATCATGCATCTTGTTATTAGTAGTATTAATATTTGGGGAACACATTTTACAATATTCCTATTCGAAAAAACAATCTTTACTATTTTTTACACTACACCCCCGAAAATGCAAGACTTTTTGGATGTTTACATTCTAAGCATGAAGACCTTAGATGGCTGATCTGTCTGCTGGAAATGCCTGTCTCTCCTAGCTATCATTAAGGAAGCCTAAGGCAAATAACCTGTTAGCTTAGGAGCATCAAGTACTTCCCTCGACCCAGGTGTGATGCAAATTGCTACTACAGCAGTAAACAGAGTAGAAAGGTAAGTAAAGAAAGTCAAATCTTGTCAAGGATTATCTCCAGGCATTTTCAACCCCAGTAACACTTTTAATCTAAAGAGTGCCCCCCTCATTTTCTATCAGTGGGGGATCCTGTCTTTACAGCAATAGACTTGGCGATGTAGAACCTCCTGCCTGTAAGTCACATCCTGATGTGCATTATAAATACCATCCACATGCTGCTGTAAGGACAAGTGCAAACTCTATCAGGAGGTTGAGCATTCAACAACAGGGGAAAGAAATCAGGGAACTAGAATAGTCTTTCCCCAAGCCAGGTTTAGAAAGAAAATGATGTTTAAACAGAGCTCTTGCACAAACTGTTACAGCAGGCAGCATTTAGATCAAACAAGAACATATCCACCTCTTCCTGTTTTACTGTCAAGTAATCATATTTCTTAATTTATTGTCTAAACAGGTGCATGCAGGTGGCACACCAGGACAGACCAGACTGCGCCCTCGCTCTAACCTAGACAGAAGGAAATGAGCCCAGACAGATTGCTCACTTCATGTGTTGCCATCAGCATCACCTTGAGGCTGCCCTTGAATCTACCCGTTTGCTGTGCCTGCTAGCATGGGGCGAGGCGTGATTGACCTCCGCTCTTCTCATGGCCATCCATCAAACGCAGTGCACGCATGGCCATGGCCTTTCAGTGGGCGTTCACGGGCATTGCAGAAGGAAATCCCAAAGGAGAAGGTTACACAATATGGCTGGGTATCAGCAGAAGTGCCCTTGCAGCTGGGGTGGCTCACGCCAGACACAGCTCTGCTGGAGGCACAGTCAGAAGGAATGAAAGGTCAGCAAGAGCAACACCACTTTATTATCCAACTGAGCAAGTTTTAGCTGAAAAATCTGGGAGGCACATTAAATATGTGACTCTACAGTGCCATTTTTGCAAAGTCACTGCTGAGGTCAAAATTATACTTTCAATAATCCTGAGTATGCTCTGTCCTTCATGCTAGCCCTCTGCTGGTTTTTACCCTGCTGAATTGCCACTATTTGACTATATGATCTGAGATAGTTCAAGGAGAGTTGGCATCTCACTATCTTCTTCAAGTATCACTGAAAGGATCAAAAACACAAAGAAAGAAAACAGTCAATTCAGGCGTGGGGGAGGCTTTCCCAGTGATTTGATAGACTCAAAAGGTTAATCTTCAGTTACATCTTGTTCATTAGTCTAAATATACATTTAAAACATCAATGTGCTTAAAAGTACTTTGTCAGTACCCATTAAGAATGTGCATTGCATATTTCAGACATGTCTTGATAGTAATAGGCACTGAAAAGCAGGCACTGTTCATCTTTTTAATGAGTGGTTTTCCCTCTGTGTGCACTACGCAGCAATGATGCGCCATAAAGTGACACTGGTATGCCCTGTGGACATGCAAGAGCAACCCATTCCGTGAAAATCAGGCAATTAAAAGGCATAATGTGTGAGCACAGCTTCAAAGCAGCTATTCTTCTAGGGCTTGATTGCAAGTCCTACTTCTGCAAAGTCCCTCTATGAAAGAGGGAAGGAGATCTAGCAAGACACCTCACTTTCTGATACCAGCCATCTACCTGGGTATGTGGAGAGCTGAAGAAAAGAAGCCTCCACAGATGGGTATTATTTCATCTCTGACAGGATATGCTTATTCACATTGTTCTCCTACCCTGGCTAAGCTGTGTTAAGTAAATATCCTGCAGCAGACAGATTAGTCACATCTGGCAGCGAAGGACAGCCTGAGCTATGTCTATACTGGCAATCATTCCTGCACCCCAGGCCATGGCGAGAATTCACTCTCTCCATATGGGACCAGCAGTTTAGTGACCCACAGACCAATCCCATCAGCTCACCTGATGGGAAGTCACTTCACCATCCAAGTACCTGATGGGATGTGACCAACACCTCAGCCTGTTACAATACAATAATTTTATTTTCAAGTCACTTCAGTTCTAATACCTGAAATAAGAGGAAGGCCGCCGTGCCATCTGTCAGGGCAGCATGGTGTGTGTGTGCCGCACACTGTGCAGGGAGCAACGGCTGCGGCGCTGGAGCATATGGTGTGCTTGGAAGTACAAGGCCTGGTGGGATCGTGCATGTGGCTGTAGGGCAGGAAGAACCAAACCCGGCATGCTCCTGCCTGAGGACTGGTTGTTCTCAGAAGGAAGATCCTCCTGAAGTGCCACGGAGTTCACCTTGGAGAGGGGAAACTATTCTGGTTTGCTTCACCCTGAGAGTTTGCTAACAGATCTACCACCTTGCGAAGCGGCATCTGGTTTATTGGACAGTGCCAACACTCCCAAAGACTTCTTTTGCACTGATGCTAGCAGAAACCAGACAAATAAACAGGGCATAGGACAGGGTTACGTGCGAGGCATGGTGACTGTAGTAGCTGGTTACTGAGCTGGCAGCTGCATGTAACTGCCTGTATCCTTACCAGATATCCTTCTCAGTGCCATTCCTCTGGTGCTCCTAATCATGTTAGATGTCAGTGAGCACGTGCAAAGTACTGTCCTTGGGGCAGCTTCCAAACCAATCCATATAAACATGATGAGTGCTAAAGGCCCAATACAGATTTGCTTATGAATTTTTAGTGAGGACAGGAACAAAGATCCTGTCCTTACACTTTTTTTTTTTTTTTTAACTTCAGCACTCCCAGAAATGATTAGATGCCATTCATTGAAAAGAAATATCCATACTTTCCGATATTTGGTTAATTATTTCCACTATTAATCCAGCAACTCAGCTATTAACATCTTTGCTTAAAAATGTATGAACCATGAGGACAACTCCATGACTCTAGCAAGGATTTAGGACCCTTCCCGTACAGCATGCTGGGATATAATACTTAAGCAGCTGGTTGTTCCCTGGGGAACACCTGGATGGGAACCAAAATGGTTGTCACGGAATATATAAAAGCAAGAGTGTTATTTTAGGGTCACGATGGCCTTAGATGAAGCTCTAAGGATCCCATGCAGGCCAGCCCCTAACCAGTTGGCTAAGGAGTCAGTCAACGCTTGGGGATTGGTGCATTTAATGCTGTAGATACAGCGTGCACTTGCACTACAGCTGAATAAATGAGTAGGCAGAAGGTAAGCTCAAACTCGTGTTGACTTGGGAGTGTCGGACACTGCTTATCTGCATGGTTAGAGGCTTCTCTTTTCTTCTCCCGTGCCTGATAAAATTGTTTGCTGCTAGGCAAGGGGCATTGCACACTGAGGAAGTGCTGCTCACCAGAACGAAACACAGCAATTAACAGCTGCATTGCTACATTTTCACATCTGTTTGCTACAAGAATTTAGGATAGAATTTTAAAAATACCTTTCAGCTATGATCTGCTGATTATCGAACGACCTTCTGAAAAGCATTAATATTGATTTTGAAATATCTAGTATCTTCAACTTTGTCCCAGCCTTTCTTCTATCCTAGAACTGTACTACTGTACAATAACTAATATTGTTATTCTACAAATTCTCCTTTAAGCTATCAATAACATCTCTGCTAGAGCCTCCAGAAACTGTTTAAACTCCTGCAGCTTAAAGGAGAAAGGAAAGGAAAGCAGAAAGGAAACATATGCCTTAAAAAACAGTGGTTGAAAGATACTTTAAATAATGTCTAGGCATTTGTACAAGGAAGAAGTCCATGCCTCGTGGAAATATCCAATTGAAAAGTTCATGTTCATAATCTTTTTCTTAATAGAGTTACTAGGAGGAAAAAATAATTAGTGGCAGAATCTTTGTAATTGATTGGATGCAGCTGACCAATTAATAATGTGCTNCTTAAAGGAAAAAGGAAAGGTAAGCATAAAGGAAACATATGCCTTAAAAACCAGTGGTTGAAAGATAAATAATGTCTAGGCATTTGTACAAGGAAGAAGTCCATGCCTCGTGGAAATATTCAATTGAAAAGTTCATGTTCATAATCTTTTTCTTAATAGAGTTACTAGGAGGAAAAAATAATTAGTGGCAGAATCTTTGTAATTGATTGGATGCAGCTGACCAATTAATAATGTGCTTGGAACTGTGTTCTGCTGTCTGGACTGGAAGATTTGATATATAAACATTATTAAGAGTTCATGCTATAATTACTGTTCAGGAAATATTTCTAGGAACAGGCATTATTTGTATCAGTATTTTTTTCAGACAAATGACTGAACATAATTTAGTCACAGGTTTTAGAGAATTTTGATTCACTAATATTTCAAGAATGCTATGCTTTACAAGAAAACAAAATAGTCTTTAATTTCAGAGAATAAATGCATAGACATTCATTTATAAATCCCCCTTTTGATAAACTATAAACAAGAATGAGTAGATCAGTTGGTATAAATCAGCCTATGTGTATGCACTGCAACAGCCAAATTTCTAAATGCTTGAATAAAATCTATCAATGCAAAAAGATCCCATAAATTTTGAACACTGACAGGTAACCACAGCAACCTTAACTAGAGAAGAGAAATACACAGAACTCAAGCTTAGCCCTAGATGACCATGAAGATAATGATCTGATTTTGTATCCCCCTCCAAAAAAAATCACATATTTTCAGATTAATTTATATATATAAATTTATTTATTTGTTTATTTATTTTCTCTGAGACATTTGCAACAAAAGGAACCCTGTTAAGGAAATAACATAGCTATAAAGAAGTGAAAAAAAAAAACCTAAGGCAACTCGATATCCCCAAATCCATGTGCCCTGATGGGATGCACCCCAGAGTGCTGCGTGAGCTGGCGGATGTCATAGCTAAGCCGCTCTCCATCATCTTTGAAAGATCCTGGAGAACGGGGGAGGTGCCGGAGGACTGGAAGAAGGCCAATGTCACGCCAGTCTTCAAAAACGGCAAGAATACAACTTCTTGCCCAGACAACCCACAGGCCAGCCTCACCTCCATCCCCAGAAAAGTGATGGAACAGCTCATACTGGCCCTTGTCTCCAGGCACATGGAGGACAAGAAGGTGTTCAGGACTAGTCAGCATGGATTCACCAAGGGGAATCATCCTTGACTAACCTGATAGCCTTCTGTAATGGAATGACTAGCTGGATAGATGAGGGGAGAGCGGTGGATATCATCTGTCTCAACTTCACCAAGGCTTTTGACACCGTCCCTCACAACATCCTCCTGGACAAGCTCCGGGGGTGTGGGATGGATGAGTGGACAGTGAGGTGGTTTAGGAATTAGCTGGATGGCAGAGCCCAGAGGGTAGTGATCAGTGATCAGTGGGCTACGAGGGCCTAGTTGGAGGCCCTCGTGGCCAAGAAGTCCAGTGGCATCCTGAGATGCATTAAGAGGAGCATCTCCAGCAGGTCGAGGGAGGTGATCCTACCCCTTCACTCAGCCCTGGTGAGGCCACATCTGGAGCACTGTGTCCAGTTCTGGGCCCCACAGTACAAGAGGGATGTGGAGCTGCTGGAGAGAGTCCAGTGCAGGGCGACTAGGATGATCAGGGGCCTGGAACATCTGCCCTATGAGGAGAGGCTGAGGGAGCTGGGCCTGTTCAGCCTGGAGAAGAGAAGGCTGAGAGGGGACCTGATCAGTGTGTACAAGTACCTCAAGGGAGGCAGTGAGGAGGATGGGGCCGACCTCTTTTCAGTGGCCACTGATAGAACTAGAGGAAACGGCCAGAAACTAAAACATCAAAAGTTCCACAGGAACTTAAGGAAGAACTTCTTGACGGTGAGGGTGACGGAGCCCTGGAACAGGCCGCCCAGAGAGGTTGTGGAGTCTCCTTCTCTGGAGATCTTCAAGACCTGCTTGGATGCAGCCCTGTGCCACGTGCTCTAGGTGGCCCTGCGTGTGCAGGGGGGTTGGACTAGATGACCTCTAGAGGTCCCTTCCAACTTTAGGCATTCTATGATTCTATGATTCATTTCAATTAGAACAAATAAAATACATTCCTGATACGGCATCCTGTAACAATGCACCTACAGAGAGCATGTGAATTATATATAGCATCAGTGACATGAATTTTGGAACCTGCATAATTATCTGCCTTGTCTTCCACGTCTTCTACTCCTTAAGTAGTACAGACTCTTCCAAAATAAATGTGTCATACATGAGCAACTGGATAAACCTATTGCTGTCACTCTATTTCTCTTCTATAAATTAGCATATCTTCTTTGTCTTCTAAAATTCAAATCATGCATTATTTAAAGCAAAGGCCAGATTTTTCTTTTGTGTTCAAGATGTCTAATACACTTCAGGGAACATAAGAATAACAACTACTTTCACAGGAAGTCAGATGCTTGTACTGTTAGGCTATGATATATCTGTAACAATTTAATTGACTTCAGTGGCATTTGCTTTTACCGACTTTGATGAGATCTGCTCTGGAGTTACATCACTGAAAGAGAGTGTTTTCCCCTGACTACCTGTATTTTATAGCGGTGAAGAAAAAAATGCCACCGAGTCTTTAGTTTCTGCAGAGATGTGGATTTTTACTACATTTTCTGCAAGTTTCCAGTAAGACTCAGTGTAGACTATTAGTGTAGTCACTACACAAAACAAGATTTGCTCTCCTGGGCCACACTTCTATAAATTTTATTCCTGACAAGAGCAGCAAAGGCAACAAAAAACAGGCTAGGGAGACATACCAGAAAACAATAAACATAGTATTAAAAAGCTTGCAAAAGGAGAATTATCCACTTTGAAGGAGCATAGTATCTGCTGTACTGCTTCCGCCTTCCATTCAAAGGCAAATAAATTCTCCATGACAGCTCCTAATGGCTTCCACAGTTATTCACTGAACTTGCCCTCGAATTACAGGGGAATAAAAGGATAACAACACTTGACTGACTAAATGAGGAGGTGGGTCCTCTCAGTAAAAACATGCCTTTCATTACTTGCCGTTTTTCTTCTGCTTGTCCGGTGAAGTACTATCTCACACCTACAACTTAATCACTAAGAATTACCAGACTAATACATTGTTATTTTACTTAAATCATTCCCTAGAGCATAACAGTGGTAATACTCCAGAGTTGGGTTACAGTTTGTTTAAAAGTTGAGCAAAGGAATAAAGTAGCAATAATAATCCTTAGCTCAGCTAAGAATACCCAAATGCTTCACTCTCTGTTATTGATGTCATTCCGTACAGTTTTTTTCTAGATTATTAAAATCTGTGCACAATACCTAATCACATCTCTGTTGAATGCCACCTTTGCTGTTCATCTGTTTTAGCTTGTAAAAAGTTTGATCTCCTTCATAGGAGGCCACCCACACAGATCTGAAAATTTGAGGATTACATCTATGAATAACATCCGTCTTGATCAGTTTTCAGCTTGATGAGAAATTGCCTGGATAACCACATTGCTACAGGTGAATTTCTGTTTAAAATAACTTATGTTCAGATGAAACATATGTCTTATTCTATCCCATTTTTACATATACAAACTTCCTAAAAGCAAGGCTTCCTGCATCCCTGGTGTAACCAAACTAGGAGCTTGAGTCTCCTAAGTGCTTAAGTTGAAGATTATTTGACCAATTTTAAGCCCCGGTGTCTGCTGTTTTGGGATCACATGACAAGGGCTGCTCATCACACTGAGCATCAATACAAACAAACAAACAAATGAGCTTTCCAAGACAACCACACAGCCTCTGACCATTTTATGAGGTACAATATTCTTGCATCAACTCATTTAAATCAAAATCAAAAAGAGAGGTAACTCTTGTATCAAATGCTTCTCATACAACCTTATAACGCTACACTCTTAACATTGCTTAGGAATTGCCTTATTCTAAAGCAAAGATAGACCAGAATTAAGCTAAAGTCTATGGCAGCAGAGGTGGAAAAAAATGAGGTTTAAAATCATTACAGCTTACTCATTTGAACAAAGACATCTCCTTATATACAATCCTCCAATCTTCCTTCAAATGGTGATAACACACACATTTTTTGCAATGTATATTGAGCTTACGTCCCCCTCTCCAATTATCCACTAGTAAGAATTCTTTGTATTTGATGACGTTAACATCACAACAGAAATTTTACAAAAGTAAGAACCATGATTCCTACAGCTGGAAACAGCCTGAGAAATCAGACATCATTTTATAAGTAATTTCTAAAATGATTTCATTAACCTGTGCTACTTCTGATGTGGATTTCATGTTGATGAAATCCACATGCTGATGTTGATTTCTTTAACCTGTGCAGACCACTGATTTTACCGCAACCTCAAAAATAAATGAGAACAGGATAAATTAGAAAAAAAATCTATCTTAGAACTTGATTTTTTTTTCCATTTAGCTGGCATGTGAATGCAGACATTTTATATACATTCACTATTTTATTACCAATTCTCCTTTCTGACAGCAAAATACTAGAGCTGATCATAATTTGGAGTAGAAACATTCTCATACATGTATCCTTCCTTCGACCTTGGTTCTTCCTATCAAGGACTTTACAAACTTATTTATGTCATTAAACTGGCACACAAACCACACAAATCCATTTATTCTATCTTTGTCAACTATTGAATATACAATGTAGAAATAATTTTATACGAGCAAGCTCAATCAATTTCCCTTTTCACTTGTATTTTTTTTTAATAGGATTATTGTTCTCTTTATGGAAAATACCAGTGACTCCTTTTTGCACAGAAGAAATAGGGTTTTGTTTTTGGAATGCAGGGAGAAAAATCAAATTTCATGTTAGGGAATTTTTGATTGCTCTGTGTTTCTTTAGCAAAGCTTGACTAGGTTTGTCACACACACCAGTAACATGAACTTTGATATGCCTTTTCTCAGTAAACTACAAAAGAATCACTGTGACAATATACTATAGCCAAGATAGTATGATAGGACAATCCTTTCTAATTTCCAGCTCTTTGCTACAGAATTTATATTTACTATACATGAAAGTTTTTAAAACCTACTGCAGTTAAAATACTATGATCTTACTTTCTCTCACTTAAGATCACATCAATAGAGAAAAATCGTCCGACATTTTTCACACACTTTTCTTAGGAAATAGTGTTAAGGAATACAGACTGGATTGTACACATTGGCTGATCTTATTTTGCTCTTTGTGGAGCACAGCGTTGTAAAATGTACAGATGTTGTCTACTAAGACATTGAGGCAAGTCATAGATACATAGCGAAATTTAAAAAGGACCAGAAACATGACTGTGACTCATTAGATGGCCTTTTTGAGCCAGTGCTGGATGATTGCCCCAGTCTGATGCTCTGAGTTGCTGGAGGCAGTGTTTCATGTCAGATACGGAACTGTGGTCCTGATTGCTTGTAATTATAGTGGGTCCCATGGCACTTTTTTGAGAAATTCAGAGAAATAAGGTCCACTATCCTGGCGAGATTCCAGTGATGGTAATTACATTATATCCCTCATTTTTCCCCTTTAGTTGCAACTGGGGAACTGAGTTCATCTCCTTTTTAACAGCTATAAGGAAAAAACACCAAACCCCACCGTTCTCATGTTGCTGAAGGGAAAGGATGCAGTCCTTCCATTCCACGAAAATACGGCGAAGTGCCTAAATTGCCCTTTGCGGCAGTGGAGAACAAATGAAGTATTGTTTTTAATCAAAGAGAGAAAAACGATTCTTTGATCATATAGGTATATTACTGATTTTCTTCCATGAATACCATACATATATATATATATATACCATGGCATCCCAAAGCAACAGAAATGATGATTTTGCAGATTACTCCTCAGAATCACTTACCCATCTAGGTCTGGTGATTCTCCCAAGAAGAGATCTTGTATTTTTATGTTGGCTACAGTATTTGCAGGCTTTTAGAAAAATCCTACAGCTTAGGTTCAGGTGATGTGAATATAATGAAAATGCTGAGGATAGAGCCACCTTAACAGAGCTGGCAAACCTAAAACTAAGTTTTCTTATCCAGAGAACGTGGGGTTGCTTTGGTGAGGCCACTTCATGTGGGACCATGGGCCATGAAGGAAATGACTGGGCCATTCTGCCTGGGCCACACTTGCTTCACCGGCTACATTTGCATGGAAAGGGGGCTGCTGCTTCTGAGATGTGCTGCCTCTCTCCTCTTTTTTTTTTTTTAATCTATAGCCGAACCTCTCTCCCTCTGCCCTATCTACTGTGAAAGTTTGGAGGGGTAATAACAGCAGCAATCCAGCTTTCTGGTACGGGCACCACACCTAGTACTTGGCTACTCCCTGATGCAAGGGCCTCCTTTGCTTGCATGCGAGCTACTGCCCTGGGCTGTGGAGTGGCATCAACCTCGTGATAAATAACGAGCTCGTTCCTGTGTCCCTTCCTAAGAAAAGGCATTCCAAAGCACTGCACAAGTTAGCTGCCGACTCTGTGGATACTGTGCTGCCATTGCGGTCGCTTCCTCTGGGCTCTCTTGGCAGCTGGAAGTCCTTTGCAGCCTTCCTTTGCTCAGCTGCCCTGAGGGCTACCGTATCTCATGGCCATTTTTTCTGTGTTACTTCTGTCATGTCAACAACTCTTCTGAAGCGCTTTGTGCTTTCTGCCCACCAGGATTTCTGATATGGCTCTTCAGAAACCACGGAGACCAAAGGAGTGCCTACAAGTATAATGCACCACTTTGAACAGCTGACACTTAATATTTTAGCTAGAGATTCTGGCATTTTTCCTTGAGGAATAGCATGAAAAGGAAAAGAAGACAAGGAGAAGACAGAGCTGTACAACTTCTTGGACACTAAGGGTCAAGGAACAAGCCCTGCAGTAAATGTTAATATTGCTGAAGAACACATCGGTGCTTTCTACAGAGCTGGAGTATCCTGGTCAGTTTTTCACTCCGAGAAATCCTGGTTCTTTCTGGAGTGCCAGGTGGTACCCAGATTCATGGAGGTAATATGTCCCCCCCATACACCCCACTGCTTATGTGTTCCTAATTAAATATCCAAGATTCTCTTTGCAGAATATACAAAATTTCCCTCGATGTATAAATCTGTGGAAAGCAGCAGGGAGAAGCCCCTCACCGACCCTACTTCAAGAGATACTGCTACAAGAATCAGCAGAAAATTACTGCTAAGTATAGAAGTCTGTGGACAGTGAATGTTATTTTGTCAAACCTAGTTAGCTATTGCTGTCCTATATTTTTTTTAATGATCAAAACTCCCACCTTTTTGCTTGCTGAACTGTGCATTTATCAGTATTATTTGAGGGATATAAGGACATAAAAGCCATCTAGGTAGTTTCTAGCACTTGAGAAGATAACAAATGCATTTTTAAAGCAGGACAATCTGAAGCTTGTTATTCTAGAGGCAAATTATTAACCTTTTCACTAGGTAATGGACCATGGGCCTGGAGAAAAGAATAGGATGTGGATCACAGTTCCTTTGATTTTCTCCTTTTATTCTTTAGAGATTCAATTCACCTCAGT
Source organism: Crypturellus undulatus (assembly GCA_013389825.1). Classification (NCBI taxonomy): domain Eukaryota; kingdom Metazoa; phylum Chordata; class Aves; order Tinamiformes; family Tinamidae; genus Crypturellus; species Crypturellus undulatus. The sequence continues at coordinate 829,760 of VWPW01018073.1, forward strand.
TTAAATGGCAGATATTTCTTCGCCATTAAGTTTTCCTAAAATAGAGCCTGGAGTTTAAATATCATTTACATCACAGACAGAAGAATAATCACATAAATAAGAATTTATGAATAATTAATTGCAACTGCTATTACATTAGCACAGTACTATTTTTAATTTATGGGGACCACAATGGCATCTTTGCCGACCTGGCAAGGGGCAAGTAGCAATTAAATTAGCAGACTGATTAACTGATGAGTCATTTTAGGGCTATACAGAGAGTGATCAATTGATTGATTGATGAATCATTTCACAAATACACTGTGAGCACGCCACAATATGCCCGGACAACATGGAAAATCTTGTGCTACAAACAGTGACCTCGGGCACAATGAGATGATAAAAGGCCCACAAATTTACAGAAGTATTGCTAATACTGTTTTCATTAAAAGGGAATTATTTTGCTCTCAACAACAGAAGGGATGAAATCCAAATCCTGTTGCATCTGCCATAATCTGCTGAGCACTTACAATTCAATAGAGAAAAAAGAGCTTTGCTGAAGTGTTCCAGTAATGATACTTCTGCCTGGAGAGTAACTGAAACTTTCAAAACACTTAAAATGTGCACACTTTTACATTCTAGATAGCAAAAGAAAAAGCAGTGTTTTCTTTATGAAAATGTCAGATAAGATACGTACCCTAGTTTTGTGCTTTTTTTTCCTATTTCAGCACTCAGATGTCTATTAATTCGTACAGCTCCATGGAAACAGAACAACTGACTGAAAACATAGTGAAAAGCCAAAGGGAATTTGAAAAAGCAGCTTTTGTTTTGGATTTCTTTCCAAAACGCATGAAACTGATATTTAAAGATTTTCACCTTTTGTTTCACTAAAAGAAGCAGATGATAAAAGCATGGATAATATCCTTTTTTTTTTTTTTTTTTTTTTTCCCTATGGTCAATTAGGTTGGTATTTCAAAGGAAACTATTACAGATTGAAGCAGTTGGAGTTTTCTGAAATAAAACATTTCTCATTTGATTTGCAAACCGAGAACTTTCCAAAGAAATGTGCCGCTGATATTAGCAAAGATGGAATTTCTGGTCAACATCTACAAAAGGAAGCACATATATGCAAGTTCCACTTCCCAACATTCTCCAGAAAGGCAGTCAATAGTCACAGGTGATTCTTCACTGCACTACTTTTCTACCTGATTTAAACATACAACTCGAACTTTATCCTCTTTTGTTGATTTAAAAGATACTGTTTTGATTCCAGTACAGTGCTGGCAGAAGCTCTGAAATACCAGAGGTATCAAGTGAGCAAATTGTTTCCTTTCTTGTTCTGCTTCCAAGATCTATATATTGCCCACAGATACAGAACGATTTACATGACTTACAATCTCCTTTTATTTCCAAATTATCTAGTTTTGGGTATCAGGAGACAGAAATTCATGCTATGATTTTTTATCCTAACTTTACATAAATCTGTACCCTATGTTATCTATCTATCTATTGTAGCCAGAATCTATTTTTATTGTACATGTTAAATTTTAGTGATTACATTTTGTTTTGTTCCAATATCCAAATTAATTAAAACAATTTCTTAATTTAAGTGGCTTCCACAAAAATAAGGAGAATATAGCTAAAAGAATACAAATAGTCTGGCAGAGAAGAAGAAATGAGTGTATTTTGTCATCAGACCAAAATTAAAAAGGTCCATATGTAAATATAGTTGGCAGGTCTTTCATTCTAGAATTTAACTGGAGTTTTTTCGTATACTCATCTGTTTTAAAATATGATAACTCTTTTCTGTGATATTCCATTATACCTCAACAGCTCCGTGTCTACCTGGGAATCAAGGACATACAATCTAGGGGAAGTCTTAATAAAAGGACGGTCAGGACAACTTCTGCCATCATTATCAGAAAGAAGACTTTTTCAGACAGCAGTCTGAAAGTTAAGTATTTGCTGGATCACTGTATGGAGGTATTTATCTATTTCTATTTGAAATGTAGAAATGCAGAGGGCTGTCACGTTTCTTGTCCAGGCATTTCTGCCTGGTGAGTGAGCTTTCTCATATACAGTTTCTCATCCGCTCCTTCTGTTTCAACAGTGATTCACCACAAAACCTGAATTTCATACAGGTTTATGAAATGATCTTTTTCTTACTATAATATTCTGCCCTACCATCCCTCCTATTTTAAAACAAATGTTGCTTGAGAGTTGCAGAAGTTGAAGGCAAAATGTCATTGCTGAAATGAGTTCCAACATCAAATAAACGGAAGTCACTGCTTAACACAGGGCTATGTGCAAGACACATGTGGGCCCAGCACGGTGTTTCACCAGCTCCTGTTCTGCAAAGGTTTGCATATCTCTGAGGCAGAGTGATTAAAAAGCAGAGAGAGAAGCAGAGACAGCAGGCAACAAAGACGCCAGGTGAAAGAACTGAACCGGTGAATGAAAGCCCATTCCCTTTCCATACTGTGCTTCAGGAATAGTACTTTGACACAACCCTACTTATTTTACAAAGAATGAATGAGGAGAGATATTCAACCTCATTGTGGAGGATCACACAAAGGATACTTGGGACTCTAATTATTGGCTAACATCACATCAGGACTGAGAAATGCTGGTGTGGGGTATGGAAATTATTCTTAAGAAGACAGAATTGCAAGCTTTTTTTTTTTATTTCTGATGAATCACAAAAGAACAGATGTGAGGATGCTTATGCAACTCCAAAATGGACACAGTAATTTTGAATAAAACTAAAAAACAAAAGGTGCAGAACAGGATCAAAGAAGCATCTGGTGGTTTCTGCAAAACAAGGAGCTAACTTTAAAGAAAATATTAAACCTTTGTTGAATTAGCAGCTCTCAAAGGACACACAAATTTGGTAAAATCTTTGTACTGCATGCTTCAATATCAGTAGTTAATTTGGGTTAACCAAAGCCCAAGCAAGAGAATAAAGCTACTGTCAAGTGAGAGAACTGAATGAAAGGCAATAGTGAGGAATTCAGCTTGGTATACCCACTACTAGCCTACATCCATACAAAGAATTAAACAAAGAATTACAGGGTAGCTTGATACTTTTAGCCAAGTTACTACATCTGGGTATATTAATGCATGATAGCTAAACTAGAAATAATATATTTACAAATTGTGTGAGTCTATATAATAGTATTTAAATTGAAAGGCAATGAACATAATTTATTTCACAATTGTAATTCACGTTGACTTCCCATCCACAAAGTGAACATTGACACTGTACAGAATGGATAGACCCAATGGATCCTTACAGAGATGAAGAGTTTTATAGGATTCTAATCTTCTTAGAAAATATTTGCATTTGCCATTATTAAAATAATTTCTGCACAAATGAAGTGAGAAACCACTTCTGCCATCAGCAGAGAAAGCCCATACCTGAGTAGAAACCTTTCAAATGCATCTGATCTTTCTGTTTTAGAGACTCTTCTAGAGTTGGACAAGTGTATGGGAGAAGGGAGCACAGGAATAAAAAAAAAAGGAAAAAAAAAAAAAAAAAAGGACATGAGGAGGCATGGACCTTTACAATAAAAATCTGTGTTTTACTTCTTTTACTTATTTTTAGTTTTTGCTATATTTTGGGTTGTTTTACAGAGAAGAAAAGTAGAAGTAGAAGAAAAGTAGAAGAAAAAGTAGAAGAAAAAAGTAAAAAAGTAAAAGCAAAAAAAAAAAGGAGAAGAAAAAGATAATGGCAATGCTTAAGTTGCTAAATTGCTTTTAATGTTGAAAAAGGTTGGGGTCAGGACTACCTATATCCCATTTCAAGAGCTCTTTTGATTTAAGAATCTCAGAAGAACTTACCAGATGCTTAGAAATTTTGCAGTGTTGTGATGCACAACAGTATCACAGGCTTGAGCTCGTGTCGGCTAATGTTAAAACCTTAACCTTTAATAATTCCTTAACTGGACAAACACAAGCACTGTAGAGCACGAAGCAGAACAAAAGTCATTCATTTTTAAAGGGAACAACTGTGGTCCAGAAGACACAGCTACTTCTTTTCCAAAATAAATGCAAGTGTGCAGCAAAGGTAAGAAAGATAGAATAGTTAAAAAGAATTGAAGCTTCTAGGAGACTTAATCATACACGATAGAAAAAAAAAGTGCTTGGAAAACACAGTCACTCCGCAGTCTACAAGTAACGCAATCAAATGTTTCCAACTGTGACATGAGAGCATACTAGGGTATCTACATGAATTCTTAATCACTTTCAGACTCCCCAAAGTGTCTTCAAATTGTCTCACGTTGCTGCAAAAGTCACTCTCTCTGTGACTTAGATAAGGCAATGAGGTCTCTGGCTTTATAGAAATACCGGACCAACACTGAAGATCATTCCTAGCATATCATTGTGAAGACTAATTTTATCAAAGATCTTTTCATTTTAAATACTATGAATACTATGAATTTTACTTTTACAAGATCATCAGGAAGACCTGTCAAATACTTCTTAGGAAAATAGGAAATGAGGAAAAGAGGATTGTTAACTGTAATACTGTCTTCTCTAAGGGCTGAACATGCGATAAATTGTTAAGATTGGGATGCAAATTTGTAGTGCTTGATCACACATCAAGAGAAAGGTTAAAATAAAATGTGCTGTTATCTGGGTGTACTGTTATCTGAGAGTAACTGAGGGGAAACTCTGTTTATCAGTGAGGGTACCGCATGGATGCAATATATGTAAAAAAATAAAGTTAAGAATTGGTATTATTATTTAAGAATTGCCGATGACTTAGCCCTTCCATAAAACACGTCCAAACTTTAAAACAACCAGCTGAGAGAAATGTGAGCAGAAAGTAGAGCATGAAGGCACAAAATGCAATTGTTAAAGGGTTTTTCTCTATTTCATGATAAGCTTATTGTACACTAATTTATATAACGAACTTTTAGACACTTAAGTATAACCAGTCTTCCCTGTGCTACCTTATAAACAATAGAGGCTCCTCCAGAGGGTTATTAACTTTATTCCAAGTTTTTAAGAAATGTCAGATGACTAACAGCTCAGGACAGAACTGACACAACAGTAAAAATGACATAGATCTCTCCACAACATGGCTCGCAGCAAAGGCAGAGTGAATAGCACTGCTACCTTTGCACAGTGACTGAGAAAGGTGTTTTACAGAAACTGGAGAAGGTCTTCTATGCTGCCTAAATTATGTCACTGCCTGGGGTGACAAGTCCCAGCTCAGAGTCTGGTTCTCTGGGGTGGCAGACATCCACAGGGCATTCCCTGTGCACCAATTGTCCAAGTCAAACCCATATTTTGCAAGAGAAACAAGCTACTTCATATCTAAGAAAGAAAAATGACAGAGCCATGATCTATTGATGATCCTTGGCAGAGGTCAGATCTTTCTTTTTGTACACACATCAGATCAAGGGGCTTAATCAAATTCATCTATTGCTTAATTAAAGCAATCTATCCAGCCAGATCATAAGAGATAACGATACACCCATTGATGTTGTTAAGGTCAGAAAGAATTTCAGGCAAATCCTCCAAGTTGAAATAACTGCTGTGTTTAAGGTATGAAATTAAACAGATGGATGTATTTCTCTTTTCTCAATATAAAGGGCATTAAAGAAGATTCTGCTTTGGACTTAGATCCATACTGGTGTTTAACCACAATGTCAAACAGTCTCCACTGTGAAGCTATTACATCTGGACGAGAAGCTTTGGAAGAAATTGATATTTCAGTGAAGTTGTACATCAGTGTATATGGTTCATTACAAAGTGAAATGTGCTCTTTTGCATTTAAATGGACAAGGAGATGAAAACATTACACTGTGGTTCATTACAAATAAACATAAGACTCTCCATTCATTATACGCTCTCCTCCGACTCTGCTAGTGAGCAACCAAATAACTAAGATCAGCTGAGTACATGTGAAAATGTGGTATCTTGATACCATTTGATAGGTTTGTGCCTTTACTATACTTACTTACAGAAAGCTGTTGATTTGCATCCAGCAGGGTAACTAATATTCTGTAGCTAATTGTGTACACTGCCATGACAGAACATCTAAGGAAGGACATTACTGCTTATGTCTCAGAGGGAATAGGAAGATACTTCATTTATAGCCACCCATCTGTCTAGTCATGGCAGAATTACATCCAAGTACAATGCACAATTTGGTGTGTCCTTCAGGGACAGCTCTCTTAGCGTAACAGACTGCTTGTCTGCACCCTCAACTCTGTTCACACACTGATTTGTTCTTTTACAGGATTAATTCTGTACCTTTCCTGAGCAATGATAAGCAAAGAAATTTGAATTAGGGGGAAAAAGACAAATGCAAAAACATAATATTGACATGATGAGCACCAGTTACCTTTTACATTTCTCCCAGGACAGTATTTCTGTTGCTAATGTTGCTAACAGCAAGACACTGTTCTATAAAAAAAAAAAAAATACTGCAATTTTCAGCTTCAAGAGGTCTTGCCCAAATGTGTCTCACCAACGATGAATGTTCTGCAGGAGCAGAGAAGATAAGTTTCTATGAAGATTTGGATGACTCCAAGATTATTAAGAGTAATTAGATGTTGAGGATATTGATAACTAATAATTTGTTGCAATCGTGAAAGTCAAGGGCAGTCGCACAGGCTTCTCAGTGGCACACTCGATAAAGACATCTCTTGAAGAGTCAGAGAAAACTCTCTTATACATAAGCAGAGGGTCCACAGAGCATCTTTGTACCATACTGCAGATCACAGAGATCCTGAGCTAACGCTGACCCAAGCTGGTGGGTCTGCACAATGCAGCTCAGCATGATACAGATGTCCTAACAAAAACACAGCTTACACCTAAAGGCAAAAAGATCCTCAGTCAGTGATACAGTTTGGATACGGCACTATATAAGTGCATTTCTCTTGCTTTTAAATTATTTAACTGTAAGTTATATTGCATGATTCCAGAACTGCTGTGAGATGTTGCCAGCTTCAGTGTTTTTGCAGTGCTTCCACTACGCAATATAATCCAACCATGCTGTCAATGCAAGATTAGATTAGCCTTGGAAAAATGTCTTTATTGCACTTTAAGATAATCTGTATTCTGAACAACTGCACTTCCACCAATTAAAAAAAAAGTTTGCACTGTGCTATATGCTGACATGTTTGCTTTGGTGTATTTGCAAGTATAGATGTGCTTGTGGGAGGCATTTTCTTGTTTATGCTTCTAGTAATAAGTGTCTGATCAATTCCTATCATCCTATATGGATTTCTACTTCATACAGTTTTAATCTTCTCTCTCTCTCTACTTCTGGCTGTTCAATCCAGACGAGACTTTCTACTACTTCTTTATGAAAAACAACCGCAGTTTCATTTGAATGTTATTACTCACACGATGCTAGTCAGTGAGACAGCTGAACCAAAATATGCATAGGCAGGAAATAGAGACCCAAGTTTTTTCCCCCCAGTTTCAATATTTTCATGACTTTTAAGAAGTTGCTGTATAAATTGACCATTTATATTTAAAATTTTGTAGGCAGCCCTGTTCCAGTGAGGAACATTGTGCAGTTCTCACAGACTCTGACTTCTTGCTCACGCACCTCGCGTGCAAGCTCGAAGTCACATTTGAGGATATTCCCATTCCCTCCACATCCAGGTGACCAAGATTTTGTTATCCCAACGTCTATACGGGGAGCAGCCCACTTCCAGTTGCTGGGTTTCCTGAGATGCCACCAGCCCTCCCTTGTCACACAGAAATCCATCAGTACCTGTGACTTAGAGCAGAGCCAAGCTTCCCTGCCCAGCTTGGTCAGAGAACATGTTCAGGAGTTGTCCTGTCTGTCTGTGGGTGGGTGCTGGTGCTCGTCTTTGTTTGAGAGCACATAGACTGACAGAACAACAGCTGAGTGATGAGGTTGGGGTGGCAAGGAGAAAATGATCGTTTCAAACCTGCAGCGGGCACCAACCAACCATCTAAAAGGGCTCCAGACTCCTAATTCTGTGTCAAGTCTCGTTGCTGTTGTTGTTTTAAATCAGACTTTTGCAAATTCCATAAAATACAAGCATCCAGCCTTTGGCATGAAGCCCAAAACATACCCATGTGGTACAGAAACTTTGTGGTTATGTAACTAGCCACACCGAGATTTAACAAGATTAAACAAGATTACAAGACTTTACTACATACTAGTATTAAAAGTATATATGACAAAAAAAACTGTCATGAAAAATGCCCTACATACCAGTATGTATATTTTAGCCTAATGCAAGTGTTTTGTCCACTAGGGTATAGCCTTGTTCAGATTTAAAGAAAATGTAAGAGAGTAAGTTCCCAACAAAAGCAAGTCGTATGTGAGAGGTCCCTGTATCAAGTACAAAATGTTTTATGTTTAGAGCATGCTATTTTAGCAAGAAAACCAATTAGTGACACATCAACAAGACTGGAAACATCTACTGGAAAAATAAATAAATAAATAAAAAGAGCCTGCCCACACAAAGTAAAACAAAACCACCAAAAGAACAAATCTTTAAAGGCCTTTGAAAAACTGACAGATATAGTTAATTTTTAAATAGATTACAGACAGACTCTTAGTGTTTGATAATTTGTATCAATTTATATACATATTCATTTATAGCATTTGTGTCCTTTCTTTGGCATACAAGTTAGCATTTCGCAAGCACATCTGCCAATTAGGAAGGGGTCGGCTATTCAGGTTATGTTAAATTTAAGTTTTGCTTGGATAAAAACAAAAAAGTTACTGTGTCAAGTAAAATTGTTGACAGTAAGGCATGCATGTAACCCATATTTATGTCTGAGGATAATTCAGCTATGGCATTTTACTAGCTAACTGCTTCTGAAGCTCAGCGTGGCAAATGGGAGCTATATTCCCAGAGGGGTGGAAGGGTTGCAGAATATTTTTTGAGACACTAGTTATTCCACCTGGGGTGTCTTGTCACCAATCTAGCATCTGAAGAACTGTCATTCTATGTAGTATCCCTGATGAAAAGAAAATGCTGATAAAAAAGCAATTCCATTTTCAGTAGTGAGATAATTGTCTGGAATAATATGTTCTAAAGTGTACCATCACCATGAAGAATTTTAAAGGGGTTACTATGATATTTTTGTGAAAGACTGAAAGACTGGCAGGCAAAACCAAAATGAAGCACAACCAAATTTAGTTTTTTTGTTGTTTTGGGGGGAAAGAGGAAGAAAGTTGGGAGGAAAAATATTGACATTGCTCAAGTCTAATAATGTCAATCTATCTGGGCTCATAAGGAACCCTTTGAAACAGCACTGTTCCCTAAAATTTATTTTTAAATAATGAGATTAGTAAAACGATTGATATATTTCTAAATATGTATTTTGATAGGACAGTATTTAATTTTAGATGTCAAGCTGTCAATCTCGGCAAATGACTCAAAAGATTCAGAAAGTTGTTCAATTTCTGGTCTATGAGTTAAAAAATAAATGTACATGACTTACATAATCAAACACTACTTCCTGATCCAAATAATCAAAACCTGAAATTGTATCTAAGTAACCATCATATCACTCACATTTTCCTTTTCTGTATGTACATTTGTACATACAGAATGTTGTATTTACTTTCTTAAAGTACATTTGAAGTGTTTATCGAACTCAGTACAATAAAAATAAAGATTGCGTTCATCTACTGTGAGTTTTTAATCCAGATTTTCCTTTAAAAAAGGCAAAACAAGAGGTATCCTCCTAGCAACATAATAGCAGTAAAGCATTTCACTGCTGTTTCTCACACTTAGGGTTTTCTATATCCATTAGGCTCAGGTCTACTATGAATGAAAAGACTCCTGTAATTTAGCAGAAAGGATAGCAGGCCATTATTTAATTAATCCCTTGGACCTGAAGACAGATCTCCGATAGTGCAACTGAAAAATATAATAAGGTGTCTAGAATTTTGCCTTACACTGCAGGGTCCTAAAACAACAACTTAGAGCAGATGTGGTGAATTTGGGATGTTTTGACCTTTTGCAGCCTCTAACAGTAGAAACAGTCACATTAGTCAGTATAGGAAGGCAGAATATTTGGAGTCTGAGGGATGATCCCCTGGAGTCTGAGGGATGATCCATGGCACCTTCAGAATTAGCTATTTGCCTGAATGTTAGAGGAGCTCTCCAGGTGGGAACTTCACATGGTTCTAGAGAGTCCCCGAGGAACTCATGTTGTGCCCAGTTCAATCTGTGTGCCCAAATGATCTGATAAACATCTGGAGTGGAACATCACACAAAGTCCCAGGAAGCTCCTGCTGGGGAACCATAGACAAGCTACATGAAAATAGCCAGTAGAAGCTGTTGCCTCAGAGGCATAAATACTCATGGAGGACAGTGTTTTGTACGTACTTCACACAGTTAGGAGGTGTTTTCTACATAATTTATAACAACAGACCATGCACATACTGGACTCATCAAGCAGGACCACAAGCCAGGAGAAAGAGGCGTTTGGTGAGTCTCATCCCATCCCGCTCCCCATTGGAAAGACACTTGCAATAAATGCTCCCACTTCCAACCAGATAGCAGCCAACTCTCCTGCTGGAGTGACTTAATTCCCCACATAAGCATTACTACAAGCCAAGTCGCAGCACGTAAGGGGGTTTGTTTGCTTGTTTTGACTTTTAACAAATGTGCTGACCATAGCCATCAATGCAACACTTGCTCCTCATTAGGGTGTGGGCATGGCAGAGCTCTCAAAATCTGCTGGGGAAGGGAGTCAGTGCTACTCCTTCTACTGCCCATCCAAGAACAATGTTCTTTGCTAAGCAATTATAGCAAGAGAGCAACTGCAGAATGACCAGCTTAATTTCTTACCTTCCCGTAACTTGAGTTTCCACAGAATCCATAAAATTGCAAGATCATACATGCAAAGAATAGGCAAAAACTTATTTAAAATATTTATTTAGAAGATTCGACACAGAGCCAGGAGATGGGAAAGGGCAAATCCTGTATGACATATGGACATCTGTAGAGAAATGTAATCTCTCCAATCCTGCTTTACACTCTCTTGTAAAATAAAAGCTAAAAAAAAAAAAGAAAGAGAAACATATTTAAAAGCCACCTGAGTCACTAATATGAAGTTGGAAGTTTCATTGTTACTAGTGTACCATGACAGTTAATAAAATTCAACATCTCTAAAATGGTTCTGCCCTATCTGGATTTGTGCATGTCAAAGGGCAGCCAATGGACTCCATTTTCTGGAATTTTCAGTTACGACAAAACTCACGAGCTCACGTTTGAATCATCTGGGTTTGCTTTTTCATATTTTCAAAATTACACTTGTAAGATATATTCTAAATTATAGAACGAAAGATATATGCACTTCCTAAATAAGCAAAAAAGTCAATCCCTGAGTAAACCTCAAATAAGCATAATCAGCTTTTACTTGGGAGAACTCTAGAAATCCTGAGAGATCTTTCTGTTTTGATGCTTAAAAAGCATGCTTCTGCATTTATGGATTACTAAACTACACTTAATGTATTAGACTTCTTTATAGGCTTTCTGTACATGGAACTACCACACAGTCCAGGATGCTTCAGCCTGGGTGAGAGACAGTGAAGATAAAATAGAGGTCTATAAAATCCTCAGTGTGGAGAGGGTCCATATAATTTCCTGTTTCCTCTTGTGATACAGTATGTGAACCAGCAAGTTGATAACACTACCCTCCTGCTGTGTACACCCAGCCCCGCCAAAAAAAAAAAAAGAAAAGCCAACAAAATCGATGCAACACATCTCATGTAACATGAAACTAAGCCATGGAATTGCTTGCAAACTTTTTATGAATGCTCCAGCAGTTTTTGTAGCATTACCAACTTCTCTCTTCTGGCACCAAATGAGGAACTTCCACTGAGAAATCCTTTTAAAAAAATTGTGTGGTGGTATTAACATGGAAACAGAGAAGGCAGATTATTCTGAAGTGCCTTTTTCAGCACAAATAAAAATTGTTAAATTCTTCATGCTGCTTGCTGCTCTAGGAGCTGCAAAGATGACACTCATCAATCAGTAAAATCAAAGAACTATATCTGACATCAGGAAGACCTATATTTGGCAAGTCAGCAATGAACACCCCAATTCACTGTTTTCTTCTCCTTATATGCGGTACTCTCACCTTCTCCTAGCAAGGAGGCATCAATATTACATGCTCCCTTTATCCTTTTTGCCTTTCCCTGTATTTCCAGTTGGATTATCTTTTCTTTTCCACTTTCTGATTGCTTTCATCCTATATTAAAATCAGCCTTTTAACAAACTATCAGCTTAGCTTACCCTAACAATGCGGTGTGTACTGAGTACAGCATTTGCCTTTGTACTTTATAAACAACTTGATGTTTTTATAAGCTTATTAAAAGAACGACCTTTGAAGAATGTTGCATTGAAAATAACAACATCCAAGGAAGAAAGGAGACCTAGGTATATTCTTTAGATTTTTTTTATGTATTTATTTAAAAAGGAGTAAAACAACACTAATCTTTTTAACTTAATGGATTAACAACAAACACATGCATTAGATGATGGTAATTATTTTAAACCCCTGATAATTACTTCTATTTACTTACAGAAGTAATCTGGATGAAGAGGAGTGACATGCAGAGAGACATATTAAACACAGCAGAGTTGCAAAAATTTGCAAAGGAAGAGTGTGTGTGTGAAGGGGGACGTACTGTGAGAGAGTTCCACCAAGAAATTATGTTATGTATTTTTTCCCATTTGCTACCATGCACCGCGTATGCAGGGCAATCACGCTCTATTGTTGCCCTTATGCATTTAGTAGCGTGATGAAGGCAAAGCATTTACACAGACAATGCATAAAAATGCATGAAAAACTATATCCCTATTTTTTCCACTCCTATTTGCCACATCAAATGAGATCTGGCGGTGCAGCCCAGATATGCTGAGCCTGTGGGCAATTTCTCATCTCCGAGCTTCGTTCCATGTAATCAACAGATAGACGCAATTCATCCCTGCACCTGTAACTATCCCCGTGGCCCCTCCAACAAGTCAATTGCATGTACTGGTCTCAACACAATTACTTTATTGACATTTCTCAGCTGAAAGACTTTTGCAAATACCATCCAATTTTCCAGCTCTTTCTAAAAGATCAAAAGATGCACCTTGCATAGTAGGCAGGAATTCACCCTGATGAGAGCCCATTGTCTTGAATACAAATGCTGCTCGTGGTGCTTGCCCAAAGCAAAAGGTGGATGTCTCTATAATAAGTAGCTGCAGTTAGACAACTAAAGCACCCTTTTACTGCAGATGAAATATGTTTGTGCCAGACCAACCTTTTGCTTGGAAAACCTCTAGGCTGAGATCTTCAAGGCCTCCTAATTAGGGAGGCTGGCACTGAGCTTCAAACCTGTCATTCCAAATAAAAAGCCTGAAGGGGACCTGCTTTTGTTTGTTTGTTTTGTTTTGGTTTTGGTTTTGCTTTTTTTGCTTTTGTTTGATAATGATAACTATATGAAGCTATTGTGGTAGTTAATAGATCCTGCAGGTTAGGATCCGCTTTTGGCAGGGGTCTTTGTGCTAACAAAGCTCGTGGGAGCAAATACAACTCCGGGTCCACTCACAAAGTGAAGGGAACAGAAGCCCCTTGCTGCAGATGACAGCTCAAGCAAGGTAGTGACCAAGGTTGCAGGAATCTTGTAAGTTGTCTTCAGAGTACAGACATAAACTCGTAGTTCGTTAAACCTTCCAGTTAGTCCTGCTTTCCTAAATACCCTTTCTACAGCCCTTAGTATTGTTGCTGTCTGCATGAGAAGGATCAGTGCCATTTCTGCTGAAAGCTGCCTGCCAAGATTAACAATAAAGTTTGTGTTCTCATACTGGTCACCTGCATGAAATGCTTAGAAGATGTGAAACTAATTTAATAGAATAAAGCATTTCAAAATATCTCCTGGAATTATAATCAGATTTCTGAAGATCAAAAGGATGACATTAATTTTGAAACTAAGCAAACTGGAAAGTGGTAGGACTTAAACTACCATATGCTTGCAAAATCATGAATTATATAAAGAATAAATCAGTTCATTAAAGTTACTTTGAACAAGGAAAAAATCATATTATGATATCTATGGTGTATAACACATATGGTTGAGGAGATTAAATTTATCCCACTGGACACTTATACCAATAACAAAAGGGTGAAAAAGGATTTTAATGGGATCTGACTAGCAAACAAAATACTTAATTCTTTCAAGTGGTGATGCAAAGAATATCTTTCATGAGTAACTTACTGAAAATACCATCTGCTTCACAATGTGTGCACAACAACAGTAATAAAGGTATTATAACCACACATGTATCTTCATAGTGTTTTTAAGATTGTGTTGAACATGTCAGCAAAGAAAACAGCTAAACTTGAAATAAAATGTAAGCACATGTCTAACAATGTTCCTAAAGTAGTCTCAACAGCATCACAAACAAGAAAGTAAACTGTAGGTACCGTAATGTTTCAAAGCCATGTTAGAAATCTGATTACCCTTGATTCTGCTGTCATGCTTTCACACCAATATTTTCCATTTCTAAACAGCACCTCATACAAAAACGGAACTAAACTTTATCGTACTGCCAAGAAAAAATCGTATTTCTTTTAACATTCAGAAAACCTGAATATACACAGACAAAGTAACAGCAGGTATTTACTTCAGCACAGCCCTCAATACAATACAATACAATACAAAACAATAAAACAAGTTCTCCCTTCTATTCTTTTTATTAGACCATATAAACCCCAACACTTTTCAATGCAGAATTATTTTACTTTTCAATATGACTTCTGATTTATTAAAGATACTGGTCCAGAAAAAAATCTAACAATCATGTAAGGATATATGCAGAAAATGCTTTTCTTCCATGGCCCTGGGAAAAAATGCTAATACATTTACCAACTCATGAATATGTAGAAATGGAATAACTGCTCAGTTTTATTAATGGTAGTTAGAACTCAACGAAGTTACATCCCATGAAAATTTCAAAGCTTCATCTCCTGCCCTATACCTATATTTCTCCATTTTTTCAGATTAGTTTCCTATTAGTACTTGATGGATTTTACAACTGCAACCATAATGAGATTCTGGCTTCATGTTGATCCTTGCTTAAAGTTTCTAAATGCTAGAAAGTGCTATGTACTTAAACTACACCTTATAATTTGAAACAGAAACAATAAGAACACAATCTTCTTCCAGCAAATTTTGCATTTTATAATGCAAACAGAAATACAAGTAATTTCTAAAACTCATGTGATTCTTTAGTAATCTGTCTTTACACTTTCCTGCAAATGTACAGAAGTAACTAACGTCTCCACTTACTTACTTAGAAGGCATTTTTGAACTTCAGAAGTTAAAAATTATTAATTAATTCAAAGAAGTAGAACACCGCTTATGATATCCAGGGTTATGGTGAGAGGAACTCCAAAAGATTTATACTAAATACTTACAAACAAGAATGTGAGGTGATTTCCAAGAATTCCAGAAAAAGAATAGCTCTTCAAGTCCTGTAACTTCTCATTATAGTGTTCTGAACATAAGGTACTAAAGGAAACTCCATCTAGTCACAGCTCTTATCCTTCAGCTTTTAATTAGCAATCTTCACTCAGTCTCACTGATTATTCTCATCCTTAAGGGCCTTTGAAAGAATTAAGCCAACAGTAAATATGTGTGGATCAGGTGTCTTTTTACTAGATACCTCTCTGTTTCCTTTCCTGTGCCCAGACTGCTGTGTATAGAGTAAACATAACACAGCAAGACAGAACACTATATATATGTCATGATATAGCATACCAAATTTTATCTATTAAAACAGATAAGGGAAGGGGAAAGGAGCCTGAAGTCAGGATATCTTTTTATATTTATGTATATAAATATTTATCCCCCATAAAATGAATATCCCCCATATATGCATATAAATAAATATATGGGGTATTTCATGCTTATATGTATTTATATAAATATATGAAGGGTCATGTACGTATTTATGTCTGTATGAAATTTACATATATACAGATATATGTATGTAATGAAGTGTTTACCAAGAAACATTAACAAACTAAGGGAAAATAGAATGACATTCACCAACAGTGCCCCTTGCCCTTCATAGGAAATGAAGGGACAAACCAAGGAGGAAACACTCCTACCTAAGACTAGTCTCTGCAGCACCCACTCTGAGCAGCTTGAAGACAGTCTTCAGCAAACGAAACAAATAAAACGCACATCTAAAACACTGTCAAGCCACAGACTCTGGGGCAGAGCCTGAGTGTATTGGTTCTGATATTGATACTGTATCAATATCAAAATTCTTCACCCAAAAACAGCCATATCTGCTGGCAGTGACATAAATTAATGCCTTTTCTATGTCACATTTTTTTCAAAAGGGATTAGGTATTTTATGGAGTTACATCTTTTTAGTTCAGCCCACTGCAATTTTCATTGGCAAAATATTGAAGGTACTAAGCAATGCTGAAGATGCTAAGTCTGACTGCCCACAAATCCTGGCTTTGGGATACTGATAAGCAAGGTGACTTCCAAAAGCAGAGATCACTCTTCACCCCTTCTAGAACTGACCACACAATACTTTCAATGAGCTACATCATTGAATTTTCCTGTCAAAAAAAAAGATGAGCTGCACTAAAAAAATAAAGTGAGAAATGAGTTACATGATACTCAAGAGACACATGACTAGAAGGTACATTGGGCCCATAATATAGTAGAAAAACAAAGTCAGTTGGTTAAAGAATAAAATTGGCTTTGCTGTAAGTAAAATGAAAAAGAACACCAAGAACACCTTGAAAGTCACTGTTGGTAAATGCTATGCCTTAAGTTTTAATATATTTTTCAAAAATAATACCACTGGCTAAAACAAAGGTACAATGGGAAATTCAAAATATCACAAATTAAAAATAAAGTAAAATAAAATAAAATAAAATAAAATAAAATAAAATAAAATAAAATAAAATATCAAGACTGGGGCAATATGGCTTGCCTCAAAAATGTCATGCAACAGGTAAATAGTGTCCTTCACAAAATATTCTAAGAGCTGAGATTTGGGAAATAGGTATAAAAGTCTGACCTGCCAACACATTGATTCGCAAACCAAATCCTTGAAATCTAGGAGGTATTCAGCTGTGAAACCACACAGTTTTTAAAGTTCAAAGCCATAAAGCTACAAAAAGTAGAACCTGTGATGAATCTTTTCCAAAAAGAAACATCCCTTATATTCTCACCTCTCACAAAACAGAGATATAACAAAATTTTCATCTTTTGTCACTCTTAGCTTCTGCCTTTAGGTATCTTTAAGTGACTCGAGGCATTATGTCAGATTATCCCACCATCAATTTTACTGTAATGTCAAATGCAATGTTGCCTAAATCATGCAAGAAAATTAAACTAAAAACTATTAAATAAAAAGATGCAAGGGCTTTAAATTGAATTGAACCAGAACATATATTCTGGGATATCACTGTATGTTTTCCTTGACCTTACATGCGCCAGCATCTGACAGAGGTGACACTTGGATACAGGGCTACAAGATCAGCTAAAGGGCTGAGCTAGCACAATCACTCTCATATTCTCATATTCTTATTGTGCATCAATATTTTTTTTAATCTTAGTGTTTTTAATAGCATTCTAGACCCTGGAGCTATGTGATTAGTATAATGAAGGCTAAGACTTGCATGAGCTATTTTCCAGCTCTCTTTATAAAGTTAAAATGGAAGTAGAACAAAAGATGGATATGGTAATTTCTTTAAGTAGAGCGTATCTGTCCAAACACTCCCTCACTTCCATTTTATCAAAAATATGATGGAAACAAGTCAGAACCAACCATATAAGTGAAATGAAATTTCTATATACAAAACCATCTAAATTCCATGACCCCCACTATCTTACATATATTCTCACAGTAATTTCTGGGTTTTCATTTCCTTTCCTAATTATACTTTCTATCTGGAGTTCCTCTGTTCAGCTTAACACTTGTCTTTTGTATTCCATGGACACAGCTTTCCCAAAAGGTTCACTGTGTTTTTTTTTCTAGGCAAAAGCAGAACGAACACTTTATCTTCACCCTCCTAGATTTCTCAAATACACCTGACATGAGTTTTTCATTGAATTATACTCACCTTTCAACCTCTGGAAGCGGTAACTTCCAGTTCCTTGTATTCAAGATACATTTCCACCTTACAGACACTTTCAGGGCAACTTCTAACAGACACAAGTTTTCATATTTAAGTGTAGAGGCTATACTCATCAGATTCCAAATGTGTGACTTCACCACTACAGCACCCTTTACTCTGTGATTTATTAATGCAGTTTCACCTGCTCATTCACTTAGAATAGTTCTACAGTTGAAATGTCTCCATCCTATTTGACTGACCATGTCACTCTTTCTCTCTGTCATCGCAGTCACAGCCACTGTAAGCCATTTGTCTTCATTCTCATGCCCTGCATGTAATATTCTCACTGTGCCCATGATCTTCCATCCATTAGTGTTATGATCCTAAGTTTTACTGTCTTCACATCAAAATGTTCAACCTTTTTACTTTTTTTGGTGGTTTCACACATTTGTGAGAAGCTCCACATAAACAGTATTCTCACTCCTTCAAAACCCTCAAAGTCTCCTTTACTCTGACGCCTTTAAAACATGAGAAAGATTAAATACTACTGTCTTTCATGCTGAAAAGCTCCCCTGATTCTTTTATATTTCTACTCCATTTTTATCTATCTGTTATTTCTTATTGAGTACTTAGTTGTAATTTGGAGAAGTCAAGAAGTCATTATTTTTTTACTGGGGGTTTATTATTCCATAATTTGGGATATAAATATTATGGAAGCCAAGATATGAAATTTGTAATAGTTTCCAGTAAGGAATCAAGCAGGTTGTTGATTCATTAGATTATATAAGATTTGAGATTCTTGGGAAATGTTCCTGCTCACAGATGTGCCTTTCTGATTTCCCTTTAAAATGTCTGAAAACCATATACAGGCAGTCCATTTACAGCTCCCTGGTAATTAAACAGCATGACTTGTGAATTAAGCAGCATGACTCATGACAGTTTCAATCAACCCTCTTCTCCCTAATAAACAAAGATATTAAAATAATTATATGCACCTTACACTAGAGATGGGTAAAATCTAAAAACTGAACATGACTTACAGTCCTTTCTCACATACATCAGAAGTTCCTTTTACTACATATTTCACTGTGAGGGAAGAGGAAGACAGGGCAAAGAGGTCCTGAAACAGACTTTTTAAGTTTTAGTATCCAATCCATATAAAACTCAAATACTGGAGAGAGGCNAAGGAAGACAGGGCAAAGTGGTCCTGAAACAGACTTTTTTTTTTTTTTTTTAGTTTTAGTATCCAATCCATATAAAACTCAAATACTGGAGAGAGGCCATATCCCAGAGAAAACTCTCTGAAAAGATATCATAGAATCATAGAATCATAGAATGCCTAAGGTTGGAAGGGACCTCTAGAGGTCATCTAGTCCAACCCCCCTGCACACGCAGGGCCACCTAGAGCACGTGGCACAGGGCTGCATCCAAGCGGGTCTTGAAGATCTCCAGAGAAGGAGACTCCACAACCTCTCTGGGCAGCCTGTTCCAGTGCTCTGTCACCCTCAACATACAACATAAACTCTTTCACTCCTGGTACAGGTGTTTATAGTGTTCTTTTAATTGCAACCTCATTCCCCCATTTACTTCTTAGAGCATAAAGTGAAAAGTACAGATTGAAAGCACCGCTACAATGTGATTGACTGGCTTACTAAAATATGCAATTTAAGAACTTATACAGCTGATGGCATTTATGAGTATTCAAACTAATGTAAGAGTTTTGTGAACTTTCCCCCCTCAGCTCACCCGAAGTGTTATTCTCTCCTTGCTCTTTTCAGGCATAAATTTGAAGCAATCATGTATCCAAGCAGCTCTGAGGTAGCTCAGTCATTTTCCAGCTTCGTAGGTTGTAAGAGCATAGCAAAGGGCAAGGGGTATCTTCTGAAATATGTAATCAGGCATGATCTTTGACTGCAGTCCCAACAGATATTAAGCACAGTGTCCTCAGTAAGCCCAAATTAAAATCACACCTGCTACTCAGGACGAGAGACATGATAGCATTCCTGGAGAAAACTGTAGTTTCATTTAAAATCCAACTTTTCCATCAGAACAGATATTCTTCCAAAAAATCTATACCTATATCTATACATATATTCTGTGCTTTTGTAAGATCTTGTAAAATTTTTCTATTCTCCAGATGGCTGGATAAACCTTACATTTCTCGAGTCACCTTGCTGGCGATCCATTCCTTTTTCAATGTCACTGGAACATCTTTCTTAGACATTGTTTGGTCTCTTGACTCTTTAGCAATGCATTTATGTCACTGTGGCATCTAGGAAATGATGCTGCATAGTTTTTTGGAAGCATATTTTTACCATATGGTACTTTCACACCAATTTTATCAGTAACGCCATTACATTAGAGTATCACATTCGCCTAAAAACTCAGTCTAACTAGTTATCTCTGCTCTACTCTTAATCCTTACAACGGTTATTACTTTTTTGTGTTTCTTATGATGTAACATTTCTATATCTGCTACTCAACAACTCTGAAGGAATCTGCCTTCTTTATATCCATTGAGATTCCTGTGCTATGTCAGAATGTGCCTGAGAAATTCCACCTCTTCTAAATGGAAACTCAACAAAAGAAAGTAAGATCTGCCTCATCATGGTTACTAAAATGTTAGATAGGAATAAAAAATGACAGAGAGAGATGGAGAAAGTGAAAAAAAAAAAAATTCCCAAAACAGAAGGTAACATACCTGCATTTCAAAAATCTGTTTGCCATTCAGAAAAGTTACAGCTGTCATTACTGAATAATGAAGAAAGAACCAAGTTAATCTTCTGGATCATGCACACATTACTATATTACCTTCGGACAGATAGGACATTAATCTTGTGGGTGCTTTCAATTTTGCTTCATAGCACTTCCAACTACCGCAACATTTAATAGGAAAATTTTTGAGAAGAAGTCTGGAACCATACAATGCAGATTTTTGTTTTCAGAAAGTGTTTTAATTAAGTTAGAGGTAGCATTGCTCATGGAAAGGTCAGAACCCAGGGAAAGAGATGGTAACTGCCAGGCACAGAACACACTACAGAATAAAGACCTCTTTATAAGAAAAAAATAATCCCAAAGTCAGAAAAAACTTGAAGAAATAATGCTGAGTCTGACACTCATATTAATTATAGAAAAATTATGAATCTTGCATATGAACTAATATCATGTAATTCTAAGGTATAAATCTATCAGATAAAAATACCCATCAGTTTAAAGTAGACTTTTGTTCCAAAATCTTTCTCTCTGACATACTTAAAAAGAAATGCACTGTAATCTTCTTGACTTACTATCAGATATAAGTATCAGCTAACAAATACTGGGCTAAAATATTCAAAATCATACATAAGGACATTAATTATAGACTGAACTATCAAAATTTTCTTAAAAGATAAGAAACAGATAGAAAGTTAAAAAATAATCCTAAAAAATGTAAGGGTCATTTTCTCAAAATCTTTATTTAAAAGAACGTTTCACTTTCAGAGTTCAAGGGTATAAAAATATCTCACTCTATTCTGATAAAACTTTCACCCTATTAATGAGAGCCATTCCATTAACACGAAGAGTAAAATTCAGTAATTAATAATTATAAAGTTATGAATTTATGGCTAGAATTCAGTATTTCCCATATATTAAAGCATGGAAAAACAACAGCATATTGCATTGGCTACAGTACTGAGTACAGGCTACTGCGTGGGAATTACATGCCTGTACAATGACATACTCATTTTACTTCACTAGAAGAGGGCAAAGATAAAGAAGGACAGTAGAAATAAAAGATGTTATAATCTGTCCCACCTTTTAAAGTGAATCTTACTGTATTTTGTGATGTCATTTAACATTATTCTACCTTATCTATCTTCTCACAGATAATTTTTCATACATTGCTTAAATTAAACCATAGCTGTGCTTCATGTCTAAACAATTATGGCACCTGTAAAGCAAATTATGGTTATTCACATAAGCAGTATGGAGAGTTCAGTGTGTTGTGCTGACTTAGTACATCTCAGTTTTACAAATCCCATAGCTTTTAGATCCATTAGTGGCATAAGTGGTATATTTAGAAAAAGTATGGTGGAAATTGATCACTCTAAACCCACTGCCCCAAAGTGACTGTCTACTGCTGTGCCTAGTAACAGTCAAGACATGCACTGCTCCTTGTTTATGGTTGTCAAGTGTATTCCTAATACATAGACTGATACAAAATAGAAGTTGGTGTTTGCTAGCTAGAGACCAAGCCACCAGACAAAAGGGGAGATTCACTCAAGGACTGTCAAACCCAGGAGATGGAACCTGACCCCTCGAGTTACATCTGCTTCCCTAATAAACTATTCCTTCTAGTTGGAGGAACTGTAAAACTAAATCCTAAATAAGGCAGAAGTCAGTACAACAAAAAGAAGTGAAGAAGTACAAGCAAGTTTATCCAAAGCCCTACTTATATTTACACAATGAAATTAGTTAAAAAACTTAGAATCCTGCCAAGAAGCAGTTCTCCTTCCTAACCTAGACCTTACAGTTCTAATCTTGATGTGAGAAAGTAAAGCTTTTATTTTCTTTCACTTATCTTTAATAAATACTGTCTTTACTAAACACTTAAAACATGCAATATAGACAGCATGGTAGCAAGTATTACCTGCATTTTCAGTTCAGCAAATATTTGAGTTAGGAACAATTGCCAAGATTTTTTGGCCAGCACGGTCTGCCAGTTTTCTAAGAGGGTGGTGCAAAATGCTAACAAGCCTTCTATCTCCATAGCATAGTTTTGAGAATATAAAAAGTGAACTATCTCTTCTTCAAAAACACCTGCATAAAGGTTGGAGAGAGTAGTGACAGGATCAAGGGATGAAGACGTGTGTCTCCGTGACCATAAAACTCATCTTTGTACTGGAGAATGCAAAGCATTCCTAAGGAGTTGGTTTTAGAACTGCTTTAGTTCTGACTGCTTTATTCTCCTGACATCACCTACGTTCATAAAGTATGATGACCTGTAAGGATTCAACACACCAACCTCTGGCAGAGATGCAGCACATCTGTCAGAACAAATGTGATCTGCCTAGAAAATGCCAGAAAATCTGGGGAGGTACCATGTACGGAAGAAGGAATGCAGCTGGGTGAAGGAATGCAGAAGGAAAGACATGGAGAATGTTTTGTTATGTAGTATGTTCATCTCTTCATAAACATGTCAGGCAAGCACATAGACACGTGGAATGTGCAGTTATGGAGCAATCTGTGCCTGGAAAGCAGAACACTTAAAGAGGAAAGCAGAAAAGGTTTGAAGACCAAGTCCATTTTTGTTAAAAGACAGTAAAATGCCTCCTCTTTGAGTTTAACAGATTTTGGACTGAGCAGTTTTCCAAGATGGAGAACTTCCTATAGTTCTGTGTTTGAAATAAGATTATATATTTGTTGATGTGTTTAGCAAACAGCTTGATGTTATTATGAATTCATTTCTGGAAATGTCTAGAAAAATAGATGAATCTTGCAACCCAGAGAAGCTGCCTTTTCATATTTTATGAAACACAATTTAATCCTCACTTAATGTCTTTACAACCAGCTCCTTAGACGATAGCTGGATTTTTATGTAGAATTTCTTGCTTTCATGTTAAGAAATCTGCAGAAATGAAAGTTTTATAGCAGAAACAGCAAAAATAAGCCAATAACTCACCAGTGACTGTCAATATTGCTTAAATAATGATCACTTATAGACTACTACTGCAATATCTCATCAAACACACAACACTATAAATGCTTCAGATGTCTAACCTCGAAGATATTAGATGTGAATTCCTGACAGTGCTTTTAGGCAACAAATTCAGGAGTACATTCCCAATGTCCACACAGTTCCACTGAGGACTTCATGTACTACTCAAAATCATGTTCATATTAATATCTCATATTTCTACTATTATAGCTGAACTGCAGTGTACATGGACAGTAAAATTTTGCTTATGAACAGAAAACAACTGTTTTTGAGACAACAGTGAAACACAATCCTTACATAAAAATGAACAGGAAAGGAACAGAGGTTTTCTTATTGCTTATTAGTGCAACTCCAGTTCTAGAAATACTGTAAAAAGAAGACCACATGCTTCATATCAGCAGTAAATTCAAAATGTCAGTGAAAGGCTGGCCCACAAACTTCTCTCCTAATGTGTTCCAAAACATGGAAATTTATCTGTGAGTTATGAGAATTATACTTTTGGTTCCATTGAATATTTCTAGGTGGAAAGAAGCATGCAAGATTTACATTAAGCAGCAAGAATTCACAGTGCAATTAAAAAAGAGACCGCATTTACAAAGGTTCAAAAAACCTCAAATATTTGAAAACATTTTGATCCGAAACTCATTTAGAAAAAGGCACTGCTTCTTCATTGTGTGTGCTATTGCATCTTTTTGGTGTGTCATCATATACTTTATAGGCTCTAATTCAACTCCCCACAGTAAAAACTTCCCTCAAAATTGGATTTAGATCCTAAAACCTACCATCAGCATTTCTGAGATACTCTTAGCTAGCACAGCCTCTGTGAAACTGAGAGTTAGAATAGGAAACCAAATTTCAAACATAGTGCTGAGATATTAATTACGTCACATTTTCGCAAACACATTCCAAAATAAATCTTCTTCCTTCCCAACAGACCTCAGCATTACCTTGGTTAACAGTAAGTTGTGCATACATTTTCTTGTAATTGCACTGCTAAATTATTTCTCCAAGCAGATTCGATGACTGAAGCAGGGTAATAAATGTACATTGTAGTTTTCAGTTATCTGCTTCCAAACCATAGCACTGTCTGCATAGCGCTTTCTTCAGGCAACCACCCTGCTTATAGCTTAATGCATAAAACAGCAAAACCACAGACTGACCACAAAGTACTTTAAATTGAAACAGGCTTTTTGTTTGTTTTTTGAATGATGAAATTTCACCTGCTTGCAACCAAAAGCTGTATAACAAGGATTTCCTAAAGAATTAGCCCTCCAGTCTGTCATAAGTAGCAGAACTACTATGTTTTCTCCCCTCCCTCCTGCTTTGGATATCATTATTTGACCTGGATTCCAGTTCTTATCATTCTTCTTTCG
This sequence comes from Crypturellus undulatus, assembly GCA_013389825.1. Lineage (NCBI taxonomy): Eukaryota > Metazoa > Chordata > Aves > Tinamiformes > Tinamidae > Crypturellus > Crypturellus undulatus. The sequence continues at coordinate 854,909 of VWPW01018073.1, forward strand.
CTAAGGACATCCTCAGATTTCCAGCAATTATTTTCCATTTATAGACAACATCTCAGAAAGTTCATGTGAAATCCACTTGAACACATGAAATGTGATGATAATTTTATGAGCACAGTACAACTGCTAAAAAGCACACCTGCTGTTCTGGAAAGGCTTTAATCCACTGTTGCTGTAAGAGAAGGTGGGAAAGTTTCAAAGACTTAATGTGAACCTCACAAAACTGGAGAAAACAAACTGCCAATGCGCAAGCATCTTCACTAACCTTCACATTTTTCATCTTTGCAACAACAAATGTAATCTTCTGTGAAAATGTTTTTGACTAGCACTGAAAATATTATGTAACAACTAAAATCTGTTCAGACATTTACTCATTCCCTATGCATGTGGTCTCTAGCAACTGATCTGCCCTGCAGCCACTTGTTCCTATGCCACCTGGCTGCATCCCTTCTCTTTGAGAGGATGCTGTTTTCACTGCTGCTTTCACCACCACTGTACTTCACTGCCATTTCATTTGCAAAGGGCAAAGTGGAGATTAGATTCCTGGAAAAAAAATGTATCTTGCAGGGCTATCTGTACTTACAGTGAATGAAATTTCTGAGTTGTCTCTAAACATCATTTCAGGAACTGATCAAACTGCAAGTGTTTTTAAATGAAGTGGGAGTTTCCTCTATCTTTCTTTTCTGATTGCTCCCTCCTTTTCTTTTCCCCTTGTCTCAACTAATACAGTGCTCGCATTGAGGCTTGCTGCGGCTTCAGCCTGATTTCCATGCACGGTCTTCCTTCCCTGGGATATAGAGGAGAACTGTTTCTCAGGGAGCTGGATAGCAGCGCTCTGTCCTCCTTTGGACTCCGGGCGATTTTTAAAGTACGAATGGGAGACAATTGCCCTCTCTGTGAGATTCTATATCTCTTTATTTTTTAGCTTTCTTTTTTTTTTTCTTGCTCTAAAGTCTTCACTCTAGGTCCGTGTATCTTGCGAAGAGCAGTAAGAAATATGGATTTGAACACACAACTGGAGTAAGAATTCTATTTAACTAGTTCTTTTTCCTCTTTTTTTTTTAAATCACTACAGCCATTCCTGTGAGCATAAAAAAAAAATTATCATTAAAAATTACTCTTTCTCACACATTAACCACATGTTACAGAAAGGCTATAACTTAGTTTACATTAGAAAAGGGAATTGGAAAGTATTTCTCAGTGAAAAGGCCATAATTTATATCATCTTTTTTTTTTTGGACACTTCCCCGCTGCATGAAAACAGAAGATTTTATCTAATGAGCCTAATCATTGTTCATTCCTGCTCAAGTCAGAGACAGAATGAATTTGACAATTGCTTCCTGAAAACTCGAAGAAATTAGAGGGTTCAGGCTAACAATTCTGCCTTCCTTCCCCTTGTCACATCCATTCCAGTTATAATTAATCTAGGAAATCTGGTGAGGCTACAGGCCAACGAGGAAAGAGAAGAGAATAAAATGAGTACAATTCCTACATAAACTAAAAATCCTGACATCTCTTTATCAAGCCTACTGCAAAGTAAAATGCTACCAATAACACTGCCAGTAGCAAAACTGCCAGTAGCAAAACTGCCAGTAGTTCTCTGGCTTTTGAGTCAGAGTCATCACCCATCAGCTCTGCTTGAAGTGCACCCAGCAAAGTGGGTACCTGGATGAATAGGTTTGTGCCACTAGGGATCAGGCGGGGGTGGGGGCCATGCCTTTCATTTAAGTAATTCTTGCAAACTATGGAAATGTTGGCATTGCAATAATATAAAGCAGGAAAGAACCCGTCTACAGCAGCGTACACCAGCTATCTCCTTCAGCATGCCCTGTTTCCTCTTCCCATCTCCAACTGCCCATGAAAGCTTTATAGGAAAGGAAGGGCAGATGGTCAAAGCTGGCTTGACCATTTGTGTAATGTGAAAGTCACTGCAGCACAAATAATGCATCTTTATTACACTCCCTTTATTACAGTGCTGAAATCATAAATTTGATGTATGTCCCCCAAAAGTCTTCATGTTTCATTTTTCTCCTGTTAGCAAATTTGGAGAGTTTATGCATTTTACATTTCAACTTTTCCTTCGCAGACTACAGGCCAGTACAGCTACCATTTCCTTGGATTTCTTCACATGAGAGTTCACCTTACACAAAACTTCTAAACATTGTCCTCCTTCATTTATCATATTTCAACCATGCTATTTTCAATATACATCACATTCAGCTGCAAGTACATATATGACTATAAATGTCCACAGAATGTCAGAGCATCTTGCCCTTATAAAACAACTGACATTGCATAACATTTGGTATATACAGGTTGTCACTGTCACAGCAATGTCTTGGATACTATCTAGGCACAGTCAATAACTATGGAAGAAAAGAGTAGGCTACACAAATAATGTTCTGTTGCACCTGAAATCATGGTGAAATTAACTGCAAATTTACTTCATAAAAGTTATATCTCAAGTGTGCTGAAATTCAGCTGTTATGTAGAGACTTTCCTGCATCCTGAATTAAGGGACTGATCAGTTTCTTAAGCAAAATAATCAACATGTTTTGACATAATTAAAACTAATGTTAACGCGCTAAACACACCCAAAAAAGTCCTCGCAAGGAAAGAGTGTTGACAACATTTGTCAGTTTAAACACTTTCTGGCAATAGCTCAGCTTGTTAACAGGCTATGAAAGACTGCTCTATTAAGCTCAGGGTGATGCTAAAATGGTTTCATACAAGGCGATAGCAATCTTCCTCACCACCAAGTGAGGCTGCCTGTTGAGAAAGGCCACGGCACGCTGCGGATCTTTGCTATTCATAGGTATTGATTGTAATGAGGAAGACGTTTTATGGCTATCCAGCGTTATACTGAGTTGCATGAATAGCTACGTTTTTATTAAGAGTTGAGAGTCGCATTAAAATGACTTAGAATACTGCTAAGTTTAATAGCATTTCTTTGTAATTTTAACTGAAGCAATGGTCCATACAAATAGTAAGATAGATTACATATAATCCATTGTTTTTAATTTAAAAACAACCTTTGAAAATAGTTTAATAAGTGCTACCTGTCAAAATTTACCCAACTATCACTTGCATCAATAAAACATTTTCCATGACCAGAATTAGGTCATTTTTGGTGCTAAGTGAAACGCTGAACTTGGGGCAGGTGTTCAAACATGTGGGAACCGGGTTTCGGTGGATATTGCAAGAAAACCTTAACGAGGCATAAAAGGAAAAAGAGAAAGAGAATGACAGAAAAAAGGAGTATTTGTCAACAGGGAAGAAAATGTAAACCTGGTTCGTGTGCAGAGTAAAAGAAAATTACAGCATCAGCTCTTTGAACTCATTCTGAATTCTGCAGACTGCAGCCACCAGGCTCCACAGTAATATTTTTTATTTGGGTATCAGCGGTTACCATTCGAACATCAATCTCTGTTGGAGGGATGTTTTCAGCTCCTCAGTTAAAGTATCCTGCTAACTGAGACGTGGTAAAGGCAGGAGCGAGTTTTATTCTGTTCCACAGAGCAGCTAAATTACAGTGTCTTGATAATCCTCTCTGCTGGAGGTGGGAGATGTCTGATGAAAGCAGCCCTTTTGGAAGGAGTTCCTTAGCAAGCTCCTTCCGAGGAGCCTGCCAGCAGACCTCAGCTGCCAGCTGTGCCAGCTGATGACTTGGCTGCTGCTTCTCCTCTCTCCCATACACAGAGGGCTCTAACATGACTGAGAGAGAGTTCTGCCTTAGCATCATGTTGTCCCCATAATTTCCTCCTTCCAAATATTACAAGATATGCATACAAAAAATTCTGGACTAGATTATAGGGATACTTATTTCTGACTTCTTATTCTTTCATATTGTATATCCAATATTCACATTCAACAGAGAAGGGTAGTTATGAAATGTGAACTACCGAAGTTTGAAGTTTAATGACCGAAAGTTCCCTTTAGAGTCAAGGAAGAGGGAGGAGCACGTGTGCCCACTCTCTTCCTAAGGGCAATTCAGGTATCTGTCCTCCGATGATAGAGGGATCTTAAGGCAACTACATTTCTACCATAAGCAAGTGCCTCAAAAGGAGTCTAAAGAAAAGTTTAGAATGTGTCTGGCCTGTGTTGTCAAAAACAATGTGCTCACAGTTCCTTCTGCAGGTAGAACTGGAACCAAAACTAGATTTTAAAATATTAATGCATATCTCAAGACAGCACCATGTGTTCTCATTTTCAACGCAGAGTGTCCAGTTCCTCCAAGCGAGCAGGACACCAAGCTCAACACCAAACTCCTGCTCCACTGCCAGCTAGAGCAGATCCATGTTGAAGCGCAGCTCTTCAAAGCCCTTTTGCCTTAGTGCAAGGAGAGTGTAAAAAGTCTCTCCTTCAGCAGAGAGACTTTTTAAACATCCCTCGTGATACAAAAGAAGTACCTCCAAGTAAGCGTGTATCACAGCCCTCAGTAATAAATGTAAATGCACCTTCAGCATTATTAGCACTAGACAACTGCGGATACACAGCAGCTTTTCTCCTGCAGTGTTATTTCTATCCGATAACACATGCTCACACAATTGCTTTAATTTGAATCTATGGAAATACATGCTGCATAGCAGAGGGTAGATCAACCTCTGGTTTTTAATAAATGATCGCACTGACAATTAAAATTCCTGGTGACAGGCGAATTACTGTTAAAATCTATGATTGATGTTTAGAAGAAAGATCTGGAGCAGCAGGGAGTAGAGCAGCTAGTAGAAAACCTTAATAAAAATCAAGGTAATAAACCTTTTGCAAATATCAATTTTAATTATTTTTTAAATTACCTTTTCCTCTTCCATCTCTTTCATATGGCCCAATCATGTGAAAAGTTAATCATATTTTATAATAAAAAACATTTACTGCTCCTTTTTTCCATCATCTGTAGCAGAGTTTTTCAACAATATCTAAGCCATTACACTAAAATGAGAATTTCTTCTGTTATCAGAGCATAAGGATGTTTTATGGTTACACTATTTTACATCGGTAAAGATTTTTTACCCACTCATTGGAAATTCTTGAGCACTATTTCACTATAGAGTTTTTATTACCAAATTCCTATATTTGATTTTTGATAATACCTATACAACAACTGGTCAATCTCTTTGCTCGGAAAGACTTTTTTGCTCAGAATTTCTGAACTATTTGCCAATAACAAAGGAAGTTAAGCCCTTCCAAGTCCAGTAAAAGCACAGAATTTTCTAAACTATGTATAAGAAGTCTTGGAAATGAAGTATAATGCAAAAAGATAGCTGAAAAGAAGTTTCCTTTGAGTTCTTAAAAGACCAATGACACGGATTTTTTATTTTCATCTCATACTCACCTTCTTCCTCTGCTCCCACAAGCTGAAGAGGATTTTGTCTACAAAAAGCTTTCAATGTACTTTTGTGTGGGCTGAGACAGAGCACCGCATCTTCATTTTTAGAGGTGAAAGAAGTAGCAAATTTCTAGAAATGATTTGTTAAATGGAAGAAAAAGTATATGAGGGGCATTAAAAGGGACACTCCTGGCAGGGAAAGTAAAACCTATGGGTTATAAGTTTCACTCATCCCTCTCGATTCCCAGAGTGTTTCTAATTCCAACTGTAATGATGTTTAAATGGATGGTAGGGATGAATAATGAACTCTGTGATCACTGGCCAGTTCTAACTTGCAACTCTCAGCGCCATTAAACTGTAAATTCCACTCAGAAAATTCATTTTTACAACTTTTATTTACTTATTTGCTCTGAGAACTAAATGATCCTCTTCAAGTTTTACTGCTGTTATTATGACCACTGCATTTTAACTTTGGAAGAGACCAGTTTGTTCAAAGATTAATTAAAAAAAAAAAAAAAAAAAACCTTTGACCCTCAGAGCCAGGTATCTCTCTAGTTTTAGCTGAAGATCATGGACAGCCTAGGTAGCACAGAGTAAGTGCTAGCCAAAGTATGTACGTGCTCCAGAGGGACCTGTACGAAAGATCTGTGTGGTGTCACAGCTCAATGGACCCATTGAGCCCAATTTATCTGGACCCCAACACCCCGTTTCCAAGCTGCTCCCAGGAGCAGGACCTCCCTGATCACTTAGATTGGACAAAACGATCTTTCAGCTCACAAAAACAGGTGGACCTGAATGCTTCATCTTGTGCAGCAAATTCGAAGAACACTGCAGAAACAAGGATTTTCATCCTCTGTCCCTGTAACTTCATATTAAGTCAGAGAGAAGACTTGCCATTTACAGAATGAGTTTATCAAAACTGATGTTTTTTTTTCTAGTAAAAGTTGTACATATGAGCTCAATTTGATGTGGCATTGCTTAGTGGTAGACAGAGATAATACAAAACATAATGCAATTTACCGCTTCATTTCTTCATAGAACCCAACCAACAACATTTACAACAGAAAAGGAGTTGAGCAGAATGAATAAAGTTGGGTTTATGCAAAACAATAAATAATGCTCCCTGCTTACCTAAATAATATTTTCGTTCTCTAGTGAAACAATCAAGGCATTGCTCAGCACTCAAAGTCTCCTACTTCAACAGAAGAAAATATTTCTTTTTTTTTGATACCGCATCTGCTCGGAAGCACGTGTCTTATACATTCCTTCACAACATTTATACATATACTTTGTGTTTTTTGACAAGAAAAAGGAAGCTAGGGTCAAATGTCTAACTCTTGAACACTTAGGATAGGACAAACATGACTCCAAGCCTATGTGATTCACAACTCCCTTAAAGTTTGAGTAGATAAATATAATTTTTTTTCCTTAAGTTATCAAAATATTTATTTCATGTACGTACTGGATTGGTTCACTTTGATTACTTTAAGTTTAAAAGTTAACTCATTCACAGGTTATCTATAATTAACTCATACTTATACAATAAAAACGTTTACAAAGAATGCAAAGACAATAAGAAGTTGTTCTTTGTAGAATACAATCTAATCAACAAAAGGGTTTCTTTCTTTTACTTTGCTTCTCACAAGACAAGACCATTACATTTTAAAATTGTAGTGTATGAATCATCTTTTAAGTACTCTTTTTCCAAACATGAATGTTATCTAACAAGCCCAAATATTATTAAATTAGTAAAGATCAAATTAGTAAAGATTACATGTTCTACATTTCCACCTAAGTTAGCTCTGCCTATGGATGTAGATAACTGAGAAAAACTTGAGTAACTGTACAATCTTCAGGTTCATATTTCCCTCTTAGTTTTAAGTTTGCAAGTGCTGACTTCTACTCACTTCTCAGTTGTTAATCACACAGGATACAGTTAAGTCTAAGAGACTGTAAAACAAAATAATGCTACTTCATTGTGTCTTTTTGTGTGCTTTATCCCTTTTAACCTAAATAAACAAACAAACAAACAAGATTCAAAAACCAAGATTCCTTCAGCCTCAATACACAGCATTCTGCCCCTATCCCTGCTCGCAGATACAATTGTAGATCTCCTTTCAGACCATGTAGACAGATAACACATAATCTTCTGCTTGCTCTCTCTTGCACCCTCCAGCAATTCCTTTAATCTCTTGCCAGACATGAATTTTAGATGTGAATCTTTTTGTTTTTCTCAGTTATGCCAGTACTTGTAAATTCGTGTCTTTCCAGTATCTCTGTCAGAAAGGGCAACCATTTTCACTGTTGCAGTCAATAGACATTTTGGAACACAGGCTGGTGTGACATGCATGTGCATAGTGACACATGGTAAATGCAAGTCAGCCTCGGGTCAGATATTTTTATTCCGTAGTTTGCTTTTCAGTATAGACCAACCTTTTTCCATTCTTTTAAAAAATGGTCAGAATTCAAAAGAAAGTGTATATTTCTCAATTCAGCAGAGATTATAAAAGACAGAGGAAGCTGAACGATAGCTGAAGTTTGCACTTTACAGGAAGACCTCAAATTTTACTGAAGATTTCACAAAATAAATATTTATTTCGGACACTACCACCTTTGTTAAATTTGACTTTGAAAGAAGCTTGAATGTACTGCCCAAATGATTCCCCAAATGAAAGAAGTTGGTCTTGAACCAAAACTGGTTGATGGTTCAAAGCTATGCTGAAGTCGTACATATTAGTTTCAAAACAGTTTAAAAAGAAGCAATGCCCAAAAGGCAGTATTTGCTAATTTAACAAAAATATGAGGAATATAGTCCTAATGTTCCATTCATGATTATTAAACTTTATGCATGAATAGTTACTAATTTAAATAGGTTAGTTCAGCAATCTCAATGATGTGCCAAAGCAAACCACAAAAAATGCTTTATGCAGTTTTAGTTTGTGCAGCCCTAGACCCAAATCCCACTTCTATAGGCTTACACAGGGCGCACTTCTATAGGTCTATCTATCTATCATCTGCCTTACAAACAATGAGTCTTCAGTGTGTGAAGCCCCTAAGTTCAAACTTCACACAAAGGCATTTCAAAATAATGGTCAATTAACACTAAAATCCTTTAAGCACTTCATCCAAATCAATCCCAAGTGAGTATCTCATGATTAATGTTATTAACACAAATTCCAAATAAATTTGCAATAATTAAGCTGTTATTTTCAAGTATTACTTCTACTATTACATATGTGTGTGTGTGTGTGGTTTTAGTCTGTGGTTCTATCTTTGAAACTTCATCTCAGATTGACCTGAAACACATTTTACCTTGTATGCAATGTGATATGGTAAAATAATCTATAAAACAAAGCATACAATACACAATAGGTGAATTGAGCTGACTGAAGAGTTACTGTTTTGGGAACTGGATCTCTTCCAGATGAAAAAACTGAAGCCCAATCCTGGCACTTAAGGAAGTGCCAGTGACAATGACCCAGTCTACTTGGAACAAGGTGTAATACCTAGATGTCTAAATTAATTAGGTGAAATAAATAGAGCCTCCAGAGTCTAAACTGAATGTCATTAATTTGGGAAAAAGAAATATTGAGTTAAATGGAGAAGCTGACCTCCCTGGCCACCTATGTATCCTGTTCAGAACTTTACAGCGATGTCAGACTAGAGACTATCTGAGTGTACATATGCTTTCAAATAGGAAACAAAACTATGAAACCTCTTTATTAAGCTTTTTTTTTTTTTTTTTTCCTCAGCTTTGAATCTGGAGCATTTAGGGCCAAATGCTGTATCTGAAATAAAGCTTTTACAACCTGAGTGCCTTTTCTTTCTCTCTCTCTCTCTCTCCTAAAGACCACAGAACACAGTGCTATTTGATTAAAAATATAAACCAAAGATAATGACTCTTTTCTAAATTACCTGCTTCTTCCTATTTTGAAGCAGAGCAAGTGACCGACACAAGAAGAGATCTTAGACTCCAGAGATCTTATACTCCACTCCAGTATAACTCCACTCTTAGACTTAGTATAAAAAGCCATTTTTTTAGAACCAGAGAAGCTTATCTTCAATAACTTTTAAGAGCACCAATAAAATCCATCATTTTATTTCATGCAACTTTTTCAGCACAGATAAATTTAACATGCAATTTTTACTCTTCTTTTTTCCTTCTACATAAAAGACCCTTTGGCAATGCACTTTGTTAACCTGTGGTGAAGATGGCTATCATACAAGAATGTTAAAAAACTGTAAAAATGGAAAAATTGAGGCAATGGTAATAAAAATACAAATAATAAAATTTATAAGTGCACCTATATAAAACACTATACTGATTGCATCAGTGTTGATTCCTTTCCAGTGGGTTTATAACTTGTACAGAATATCATTATAGTTTCTCATTATATTCGTATACAAATATAAGAACTTGCCTTTGTCACCACAGCATTGCATTTTGTTCACTTTTCACTCATCAATTTCTTAGTTCTAATCCTGCCTGCTAATTTAGCTCTCCCTCCCCTCTGATCCCATTGTGGTTGAAATTTAATTAGACTGGACATTGGCCGTGTCATTACTAAAGATGTTCAATAGTACAAGATCCAGGACAGGCTCCTACAGAACACATTGCAGCTTGACAGGGAACAATACACTCTCCACAGTCCCCCAACTAATTACACACTCATGTAATAGTGGTTTAATTTAGTTCATGAGTTCTTATGAGAATGTCATGCGAAACAGTGTCAGAAGCTTAAGTTGTCAAGACACATGACATCTCCTGGTTCACCCGCTTCTCAAGAACTGTTATCCTGTCAAAAAAGGGATATTAAACTGACATTACACAGTTTCTCCTTGACAAATTAATTTTGGCTATTACTCATCTCTCTCCTATTCTGTAGGTGCTTACAGTTCATTTGATTTGATTATTTGTTCCAGGGGTTCTTTTTTACTTTTTGTTTGTTTGCTTTTTAAGAAATTGAATTTATCCTGATGGTCCATAATTTCCTTTTTTTTATTTCCACTCCTTCATAAAGGAGAGTCAGTTCTTTCTGAATTTCCTGAAACTTCCAACATTCTCCACAAAAGAGAATTGCTAAAAGAATGTGAAAAATGCTTCATCTAATTATTTAAATATTATAAAATAAACTTTATTATAAACACAACTCATTTTAAAATATCTAATTTCTCCACATGCTCTCTCACATGGAAAAAAATTCTTTTATCATTCCAGTCTGAAATCTTAGTCTTTTCTGATGCCTATTGGTTGTGGTAACTAATCACAGTAGGCCTGTTTTTTTTCCTTAAGGAAAACTGGACTTAAGTATTTTTGCAATTTTAGCTTGTTTGGTAGCATACCAACATTTTTCTTGATCTTACTTTTATTAATGCATTTATAAAATAGCTTTTCTTCTATATGCACAACAGTTTCCTTTTATGTTTTCTTTTTTTTTACATCATGCATAATTTTGTGTTTTGGCCTTTCCAATTTTGTTAGCCCTTCACGATGGTGCTATTTTTTAAGACCTTTTTGGTAACCTGACCTGCTTTCCACTTTCTGTGGCTTTTTTTTCCTGGGGCTGATGAAGAACACAAGGTTTAATTAAGAGGGCTACTTCCTAGTATTGAGATGGTTTCTGTTTCTCCCTTTAATATAATTTCTTGAGGAAAATGCCACTGTTTGTAAATGCAGATTTATTTGTCATGAGCTCTTATTCGACAGTCCTATCAGTTTGTTCTTATAATTTATTGTTTTTATTATGATCCTCACTTTCTTTTCCTCTATGCGGTAAATCATTTTATGTCCTCACTACACAGGGTAAAGAAAGTTAGAGTAAACTTCTCTGTATTTTCAGCTATTTTTTTCCACTGATTTGCTGCTAGCTACCTTCACAGACTCATGCAGCAATTGGGGCTGGACAAGGTCTCTGAAGGGGAGTTAGTCCAACCTTTCCGCTCAAGGCAAGGTTAATTTCAAAGTCAGATCAGATTGCTCAGGGCTTCATGCTAGTGGAAAATCTGAAATTTGAAAATCTCCAAGGAAGTAGATTCCAACATCTTGCTGGGCAGCTGTCTCTCCTCATAAACCATCTTCATTCTGAGTATTTTTTTCCTTATATTGAATTGAAATACTCTGTGTTGGAATTCTTGACAGTTGCCTCTTGCCTTTTCATGATGCATTTGAGAATGGTCTAACTTCTGTAACACCCTTTATGCAGTGCCAAACCACAGTTAAATCTTCCCCAGCCTGCTCCCTCTTTTCTCCAGGACAAACAAACTGTCCTCTCAGTCTCTCCTCATACAACCTTTTCTAGCCTCTTAGCAGTCTTGGTGGTCCTCCACTGGATGTTCTCCAATCTGTCAGTATTTCTGACTGTGAGGTCCGAATTTGGAGATAATTTCCCAATGTAGTTCCATGGATGTCAAGCAGAGGGAGAACGAGTCCCTCTCGGCTGCTGACTGTGCAATTTCCAATGCCACCCAGTAGACATGTAGCCTCCAGCAGTGCAAAGATGCACTGCAGGTTCTTCCTCAGCTTGATATCGCCCCAGACCTCAGCTCCTTTCCTGCAGAACTGCAACCGGCAGTGAGTCCTGCTCACTTATTTCTCCCTGAGTCTTCTCTGGCACAGATGTTGCACTGCTTGAGGTTCTCAGAGGCCCACTCCTATAGCCCCTGTAGTCCCTTTGAGCCTGCCCTCCATCGCCACCCCAGGGTCACCTCCAAACTTCATCTGAAGACAGTGAATAGTACCACTCTCAGCCTCTGCCTGCAGCCAGCTCCCTTTCCACAGATTTATGCCTGTCCAGCTTGCCTAAGTAGTCCTTAACTCGATCCTGATATAGACCAGGAGACCTGAGAGACCTGAGATCAAGCCTCACCAGTGAAGATCCAGGCCAAGAACGATGCCGAATACCTTATCTCTGCCATGCCCTAAAGCACTAGGTTGCCTGACTTGCTTTATTCCAGACTTTTCCATGCTTTGCTGTGTTGCTTACCTTGCAGATGTTTGCCATTAGCTGCAAACAGGCTCTGGACGATGCTGATAGTTGTTGAGGAAAAATCCTCATCCCCCACAGGCAGGGAGGTCACTTTCATCAACTCATAATTCCCTGCGTATTGGCAATGGTTTTAAAACCGTAATACTCTTGATACTTTTGTTCCTGTTATTCGCAACTCACTATAGAAAACACATTTTAAAACTACTCAAGTTTGTTTGTACTATAAGAAGATATCTCTTCTTAATGCTTCTGGATTTACCTCTGCATTTCAAACACTCCTGCAATATCCCTAGTTGTCTTTTTTTTTTTTTTTTTTGCTTAACTCATTCCAAATAACCTCATTTATTTTAAAGGGAAGCTAAGGTATATTCTGGTGCATAATGACTCAACACTGTGCATTTCTGAGTCAGGTTTAAAAGGGAAATTTGGATCCTGCAAGCCATCTACTGATAACTCTGCACTTTAAAAAGCTTTTAGAATTTCCTTCAGGCAACTGCATTACCTGCCAGAGGCTAATATCTTAAAAGATTCATCATAGACATGTTCTTGTTATAGCCAACAGAAACTTTTTTCTTCAACTTTCATCTGAAATCTAAACCAACAGTAAAAGCCCAGAAAGCTGACTTTATAGTTGAAATCTCTCTGTTAAAAACGTAATGGTTTGGGGCATATTCTCATATGACAACATATGAGAGGCACTAAAGCCTAAAATGCATAATTATTTTTGCTACAAGAAGAAAATGACTTTATTTATTTTCCACATGAAGCTATATACTCATTCTGGAACTACTGCCAGAATAAAGGCTAAGAAGAATTTTATTTATTTATTTATTAGGAAATATTATCTGAGCTAACTCCTCTCCTCATCCATTTATAGCTTTAGATATTTCGCCAGATTTTGCCATCCACTGTAAATAAATGGATGAATAATACAAGTCAACGTAAATGACTAGGACAAAAAAAATACATATATATATATAAAAAGAGCAGCTTCAAGACAGCCTGTGAGGCAGCGTAACGCTATCAGACTAAAGCACATCCCAGAGGCTATCTGCCCTGCTGCCTCTAGCAACTGTCTCTGTGCAGTCCAATATCTCCACAGACAAAATGACTCATTTTTGGATATCTCTGGGTAGAGCAGCTTTAATCCATTTTTGTCGATCATAAAGCATGCTTTTCAGCTGCAGTTCACAAAACTCAGAGGCTTTCCCAGAATGTTATGGAGAATCCCTCAGAATCCAGTAATTTACTGAAACCTTAGATGTGTTGGTCTGTTTGTATCGAGGCTTCAAAATGACTGCAAATATTCACTTTTTCATCAGAAATTATAAAGATCTTCAAACAAAATTCAGTCATCACTTAAAACATACTAAGGAGCAAACATGTGTTCTGTTCTTTCTTGGACTTTTTTAATTTACACAAGCTTTACTTTTAACTGGGAAAGAAAATTATTTGGTAAGTTACAAATTTTTGTAAACAGACAGCAAATCCTAAAGTTTCTCAAAGATTTCTTGGTGAATATGAATTCATTTCATGTGGATCCACATCCAACGTCTAAGTCTCAGCGATATCTCTCCAATCTATAGTTACAGAATCTACAGTTTCTCTAACCCCATATATGATTTATATACATTGCCAAATGAGACAGAAACAATCTAACTTGAAGCTAACCCATGACTATAAACCCCCAGATTGCAAGAGAAATCAAAAAGATATAAGCAAACTAAATTTTGACTTTTTGAACATTTAAGTTTTATTCTGCTATATAAGGTCAAAGCAATAATAAAGAATAATTTACTGTGCCAATCATTTTCAAAGGGAACAAGATAAATTCCGGAGCCATAGTAATAAAACAGCTTCGAACAATTTCCATTATTTCAAATAATTTTGTAAAATGATCCTCAGGAAGGGCTTTCAGCTTATTTCTAGCATCCCATTTTTGATTAATAAAAAATAAGTTACTTCCAAGTGTTGCTGTCCTTATGCAATGTATTTATATCAATACGATTACTACCTTCAGTGAAAGGTTTAATATCAACATATGTGTCATTACTGGAAATGTGTCTATTTATATTAAAGAATGAAACTGAGATCAGCAACAACTGCATCAACCAAATCAAATGACTCTTCCCAGAAACCAAATATAAGTGTTGTCATTTATTGAAGTTAAACATTCCTTTCAGAGCAAAAACTGAGCCACTCAGCTTTATTTCTGAAATTATTCCAATCAATTTTGCTGACTGTGTTTACACAAGACTTACGTGTTGTTTGAAAGGATCTCTTTTGGAAAGCACTTGATCGCTTTTAAAGGTAAAGACAAAAAGAGATTTTTTTACAAAAAAAAAAGAGTTTTTACAAGAATAGCAGCATTTCAAATCTTTCATATAGGTGTGACATCGGTGTACATACTCATATTGCTTGTTAAGTGTAGTCAGGTTAGTGCCATGCTTGGGATAAACTGATCTGACTTCACAGCTGAGATCAAAATGAACCAGGTACTTCACTTGTTAGACCAAATCTTTTTCATTTTGGATGAAGATAACTCAAAGACTAATAGAATGATGTCTTTGGAAACTCTTGATTGACGGGAGTTAATAAAAGGCATAAGAAAGGAATATTGGAGGGAAAATTTCTTTCTCTATCCACTTCTGGGGTACTTACGAAAATATTATTTCCTCGTTTCTGGACTGTTCCCCAAATCAGCAAGGAAAATATGAATTAGGTCCGGTTCTGTAAGAAGAGCTCACAGGAATAATTTGTGTATTTATTCATATTTTGACACCATGCAAAGTTAAAAGTCTGGTAACACCAGAAATCTGTTTTTGAAATAATGTCACAAGCAAAAGCTAGAACAGGACAAAATGTAAATAGGTTATGATAGCACCTGAAAGACACAAAGAATAAGGGAAACGTGTATCTAGACCCTAAGTCTCCTGACACAAGGCTCATAGGTAGGACCCAGATCTTTGGGGAATTCCCATCCTGTTGGACATGAGGCAGGTTGGGCACAGCAGGGAAAACACCTCAAATTAATTTTGCATCTACATAGGACACATGGGTTGATCCCCAGGTAGGGCAAAGCTTGTTGAAAAGCAACACTCATAAAAACTCAGAACACTCAAAAAGCTGCTTATGTTTCTGTTTTCTCTCTGTGGGACACTGCAAATATATTCCTACAGGAGTCTATCCTGAGCCCAGTTTCAAAAAATATGTGCATTACAGTACAGAAGAGACTATGCTTATATGGCTTCTTATTCATGGTATTACTGTGGAAGAATTTTTAAGCAATTCTAAAGCTAATCAAAATTCTAGATGATAATGGAAAGCCGAAGAAATCCACTGAAATAAGATAATAATAACTATAAATCTATATTATAGAAGTGATTCTTCTATATGAGACATAGTGTGATACTTAAAAAAGGGAATCAAATAACAAACCCAAAGGAAAATCACCTGAAGAATCAGAAGTATGCCAGAAATGATGTGGGGGTTTGTCATGGATCCCTGGATATGTGATATGTGAGTTATCTCTAGCTTACAGCATACAGTGCATACAGCACTGCTGCAGGATGAGATTAGCGTTGCTTCAAACTTGCTAACATGAATATCACATATAAGACAGAAAGGACTGACCCAGTTCTGCTTAGTAGCTAGAACACTCAATATTCTGAGGCAATTTTAATAAAGACATAACTGAGAGCCAAAAGCAATATACTAAAAGACTACAAAATGTTACTTTAAAGAAGAAAAGTTGAAGGGGGTCTAGAAGGTGCAGGTGAGAGCAAGTGACAGTGGGGCAGGAGTAAGGGGAGAGAAACTTGGGTACATTGAAGCTTGGCATAGGAGGCACTGTGATCAGTTGTTCCTTGTGGCCATAGTGGGTAAAAGAGATTACCTTAATTTATAGTAAAGAAGATTTATGTCTGATCTCGGGAAAAGCTTTCTGACTTAAGAACGGAGTATGAACCAACAGCTGTCATGTATGGTCTTAGTCAATCCTGCTTGACTATGGGTAATGAAGTAGATGATCTCTTCAATTCAATTCTAGCCTTTTGTTTCTAGAATTTAAAGATCTTGGCTGTCTGACAGGCTTGCAAGTTAAGATAGGGGTATTTGTTTATGAAAAACAGCCTCTACAGTGAATTAGCTGGAACAACAAACTTGGGGCTACCAATTAACAGACACTAATAGCACAGCATTTCTGAGCTTAGAACTCACTGCTTAATGCTTTTATCCCATTTCTAATCCCATGGACTCGACAACCTTATGCCTGGCTTGGATGCATCAAAGCAGGTTTTCTGCTGAGAGCACTGTCATCACAATTTTTCAACTTGTAATTTAAAAATATAAGATCATTACTAAGTTTACTGGTGATATCTGCTAGGGAAGCAATGTAGCTAGCCTTAGCCTCATGCAAGCACATTGTGGACTTGTCCCCAGCATCCATAGTCTTGTGCCATGGACTCTCCAGAGGAGCAGAAAATAACTGGGACAGACAACAACCTCCGAGTGTGTGAGCATATTTCCCCCACAGTATGAATGCTTAATCTTTCAACTCATTTCCACATAGAAAAACAGGGGCCATAAGAGCCAATTTACTGGCCAGCACCAGCAGCAAATTGCACAAATTTACATGCAAAGCATATATGTGCACCAGTAAAATCTGCTAAAAGATGTATAGTTTATTGCTATTTCACAAAACATTTGGAGAATTGGAGCAATAAGTATAAAACAAATTATGTTTTCATCTTATCAGGCCAAGCTAAGGTTTGTCTTTCAATGTATTTGTCATCGTCTTTTGGGAGGAGAGCCTATCCGTTTCAGCAAAACAGCTTGAGAATTAAGGCAGCATTCATCCAAAGCGGCTGAAGTACTCAGCTGTTAATAAAACCAACTAGCTTTTATCCAAGGGATCAGCCACCTCTTTCCTTCTTTAAGCCAATTTATTGTTAAGCAACAGATGAGCAAAATCTATGTTAGAAACCTTTGCACAGTGAAAGGAAGTGAGAAAATGTGTGTGTATGGCTAACAAATTTTAGGAAGTATATCTGACCAAAATGATGCAAAACCTATAAAAAAACCTGCATGGTCATGTAGGGATGTCAGAGGTGGGGGTGGGAGGAAAACAGCATGATCCATAAGCAGGCACATTTTTTGTTCACTAGTCTTGACTGCAGAGAGAAAATATGATTTGTACTCTTTTCAGTAATGGAATAACCAAGAAAGAAAATTAAAAGTAAACATATATTTAATAGTCTATCAATTTCTTCTTCTTAAGAGCGTGCCAGTCATTTTATTCAATTCCCATGGCCCATTTCATGCAGTTTTGTTGCTGAGTATTTTTATTTTTACTAAGGATTTAAGGACCTCTCTGTATAACAGACGTACCACAATGAGGTCTGTGTAAACAGCACTGATAAAAAACTATTGTATTTTTCATAATCTAGAACAGTTGTTCAAACAGTTTGTTCAATTTTTTTAGTGTAATAAATGCAGTCTTTGCAATTTTTACTTTCTAGATCTCTATGCTACTCGCAATTTTAGTCACCACAGTGTTTTTAATTCTTTAGTTTTACTCTGTAATGCACTTAAAAATGTATACATTGTATGCACACATGCTATACACTACATATACTTTACTCTGGAATGTCAGCAAAGTTATTCAACACACAGAAACAAAGGAAAATAGGGTTATTACAGAAAACAGAAAATGTCACATTAATCAAATGAAACCACACTTTTAGAGACCTATAGACTATAACCTATAGACTTCCTCTAACTGTATCATGATCATTCACTTTTACTGCAAACATAGTTTAATATTGAATATTAAGTGGATGACTTATTTCAATGCTCATTTGCTGTGAATGGTTATGGAATGGTTAACTCTTATCTGCTTACACATGCATACACACATATAAACACATGCTGCAAATAGGAAGGCTACTAACTGTTAGATACCAGTACAATGTCAGAGAAGACACGCTGGTCAGTGCCTTCTAAGCCAAGGGCCTGAGCAGTTATGCAATGTCCAGAAGCAGACATAGCAGAGATTTATTATCTCAGTGCTGCAACCATGACAGTATCTGCCCGGCTGCAACTGATTCTGATAAAGTAAGGCTTAGGAACTGGGCCACAAAACTTTTGAGTTAAGCTAAGCATGACCACGTGCTGCTATGTAATGTTGTATGCTGCTACCAACTCGTGTCAGTTCACTTGAGGGTACCACAGGCTTCAGAGGGCCACGTTTCCAAATTCTGGCATGGAAAAGATTCGTGAGGCTTCCCTAGAAAGCAATCTAGATAGATACCTGCAACTAGCACCAGTGAAACTTCATCACTAAGAGTGTTTTCAGTAAGGATCAGTGTTCCAGGACTACAGAGATTATGTAGAGCAATGTGGGATTTTATTAAAAAGACAATATCAAACACAAACTATAACCAGCAGCCAAATAGAAAGTCAAGGAAGCTCCATTGAAGAGAATGAAGACTGATTCACTAGTTATTCCCTTTCTCCAAAAATGGGGCCATGTCATATTCTGATTAAAAAAATATAATTAACAACGTCTTCTGTGGCACTACCACAGTAGTACCATTTTGCTTGGCTTGAAAATAACTCTAGAAAGATGAGAAGCTTAGTAAAATTCAAATAGCAAAGCAAGTCCTAGGCCACAGGAACTTATGTTACTATTTTTATCTTCTCTGAACAAATCTTAACTAATGTAAGAGTTAATTCCAAACAGTCTTGGCAGTCCAGACCTGCCAAGATATATGGGAATCCTAATCATCTCACCAGCCTTTGGTTCATACCCTGTTTGTTCTGGGAAGCCAGAAATGCCTCATAAAAACTACCCATTTTTTCCTGCAGTAAGGGTTTTGATTATTCTTTATTACTTCCACATGTGGAAAGCAGCATTTGATTATAGAGATATATGAGGCTATACTCTAATTTCATCTTTACCCGGAAGACATTTTTACAATTGCTTTAAATTCTCTACTAAGAATACAAATTTAAACTGTAAAATTCATGGAAGAAATTGCAATTTTTTGACGTGTATATCAATCTAAACTTTAAAAATATGACATCTTTGGCATCTTACTATTTGCACATCAGTAACCTTACCTGAGTAATACATCTTGTTTCAACCTGTCGTCAGTGCTTGAACAATGTTATTACTACCTTCAGTAAGTAACAAGTAGTAGCATTGGCTGTACTTCACTGAAGCTTTTTAATTTAGAAATATTCCCTATCAATCGCCCTTCTCTCTGTCTCTCTCTCAAAAAAAAAGCATTAACAAAAGAAGAGTGTTTTAAAATAAATTCACAATCTGCTGATGTAGCTTTTCAATTTCAACATTAAATATGCCATTATATTAGCATACATGTGACATATGGCCCTAAGTTTTCAGAAGTTCCTATAAATTTGGCTGATTTGGTTACATTTGTATTATATTTAACTTAATATTTAAATATTCAAAAGTGAGGGGTTTGTAAGACTTCACATATCCTGATTAACAGCTTGGATCTTAGTTTAGTTCCCTAAGTAAGTGGCACTAAATCATTTTTATGTCATTTAATAGCCTCTTCCTTAAAAATGCATTCCAATCATACTGAAAATATTTTACCAACTAAGCTTACATTGGAATTAAAATATTACAAACGTAGTTTATTTTGTCATTAAATGCAGACTTTGCTCAACTCAAATCAACTCTCCCACAAATAAGCAGATCGTACTCAAAACTGATATTCAAAAGAACTCACATTTACATATAATTTTAACTAGAAGAAAACATCTCCTTTGTTGATGCCAAAACGTGTAGGCTATGTATATTGACTTTTTATGTAAAATATCCTTTAGTATTAATGCAATGATGTGTTTTTATCAGTATAAAATGATGTTCTGAGTGGGGACTCACTTCACCCAAAGTTTATACCAAAGAAGATATTTAACTCTAAGATGCAGAGATCTACCTCTTAGATACTTAGCTGCTTTTTCTATCCAGGGGAGAAGCGGGCATCCTAGGATGTGAGAAAGCCCTTCCTAATGCTTATAAAATTAATCACGCTTGAGAAGTATTTCTTTCTCTTAATCAGCTTCTAAAGTTACTGCCTTATTTGTCCACAGTGTGGACATCTGAGGTCAGAAGAACTTTTCCTTGTGTCCCTCTCTCTCACACATACTAACTAATATGAGAGGAGCCTCTGGCAAAGGTAGTATTCTTGTGAAGTAGGAGCATTATATGAATCATAATACATTAAGAATAGTTTTAGGAACTTGACTCACTTGCCAGCCTATAAAAGGTCAAAACTAAGTTGTATTTACTGTTAGTCCCCAATGGACTCTGATCCCCAACCCAAAGCTATCCATTATCTAACTTAAGATTTTAGATCTTTTGGCGCAAACCTGATAATGTAGAACATATGTACAGGCATTTCCCAAGCAATATTTGATGTACCTTTCAGCAGCAAAAGGAAAATGAAACAACAAAAAATATCAACACTTCATAAAAATCAAATTCAAAACGCACATTTGTTCTTTGTTGACAGAAAACAGATGAATTACCCTGAGTGGGCCAGGATTCCAAAGGATCAACAAGTAGATTAAGGAATAGTTTACTGCATCCTTTTCTTGCTTAACAAGGAAAGGATCATACCATATTATTACAAAGTATTGAGACCCTTCTTGCATCAAAAGATCTCCCAGAACTGTTCTTGGTAATTCTAGGGATTCTCTGAAGCGCCCTTTTCTAAAGGCAAAATACAGACCATATCATAACAACAACTTAAACCTATAATTAATTTCAAAATACTGTCTTTAGATAGTGTCTTGTGAAATATGTATAGAAAAAGCAGTGCAAGAATAGGATGAAATAGCATGTAACAAGTACACTTCTTTTTCATCAATGCTTATAAAACATAATTAAACCCATATTCCATATTATCTTAAAAAACATCATCATTAATAAGGCTTCCAATTTCCTTTCTGGATGGAGTTTTCCAACTTATGCTTTAGTGTATGACAATGACCACATCACTGGATTTTATTACTCCACTTAACACCCTTGTTACAAAAGATGAGGACAACCTTTTTAAGATTCAACATTAGCATTAAGAGCAAAATTATGTTCAAGACGTGAGGAAGGATTATAAAGATATGACCTTGTAAGGCTACAGATGGGAAACTCCTGCTTCTGTGAGAATTAAGGATGCAAGGTTCTCAGCCGTTTATATTTTTCATTAGAGTAATTTAGCATCAATTACTCATTTATTCCAGATACAGGTGATACATTTTCTCCATACTTTCAAAGGGCTAACTTACTGAAGCTCAATGACTCTAGTTAAAACAGACAATAAGTAGAAAAAAATGAGAGAATTAAAAAAAAAAAAAAAAAAGACAGGTAAAGGATTAATTCTGCTCAGAAAGAAAAGATCCCTATTCCTAAAGAAAACAAGCAGTGGACAGGGAGAATCAACATCTCCCTCAATGCCCTTCATAGGGACAATAAAAAATAATTGCTTCCAATTCATGCATAGTCAGGGTTACCTGCCAGCATCACAATCTAAACTGAAGTACCCTAAACCTCTACAAAAATCAAAGGAAGAATATTTAACAAGGTTAAACTTAACTCTGCCCTCTACAATAACGTTGCTAATACATTTCTACAAGGAATGTTACAGAAAAGCCTAGGACCAGAGAACAATCTTTACAGGAAAGTAAGACATATTTTGCATTAAGCACAAGCGAACAGAATGTCACTTTGATGTGGTTTCTACACTGTCTCTGAATCTACTACTCTCCAAACAGCCTCCACTTGCAAACTTCATCCTTTCTCGCTTGCACAGGAATATTCTTTTAAAACTCCTTTTACTTACTTGTTATTACTATGTTGATCTGTGTCATCCCTGTCAGTCTTATGTTGTCCTTCAGAATGTCAAAATGCATTCTGTTTTTCTTAGTGACACAGAACTCAGTACTGAAAATATGCTCTACCCTCTTCCTGATTCCCATACGGGTGTATTGTAAACAAAGTCTTGAGTGTAGAACTAATTGCTTAAATAGACGATTTGGGAACTGCAGGGTACCCAGAGAGATGACAGCTATAGAACAGATTATGGAAAGGACTTGCTATCTTTGTTAGCATTATTTGCAAACTGCAGGGATGCACTAGGACATCTCAAATGGCACTAGACCCATTTAAAGAAATGAAACCAGTCCTGATGTTCTTGTAGACACTGCAGAAGATCCAGTTGGGCTCCACCTCTCCAATCTCCATCGGATCTTGTGTTATATTCATTAGCACTGCATGCATGCCCCAGATAGGCCAGGGCATCTCAAATAGGGTCAGGCACCTATGTTTAGGCAACTGACTCTAATCCCCCCCTTACACATCAATTTAATTTGCAGACACCTATATTTAGGTGACAAAAACTGAGGCTAAATCCCAACCTCAGACTTGCAAGACCTTTTGGCCTTACTACATCAGTCAAAAAGACACTGACAACATCCTTTAATCAACCTCCCATTATGCAGTACATTAGTATTTCATATGAAGCACCTACAAGGCATACGCTGAGAGCTCAAGTTCTTGACATACAGCACAATTCCATTTTCTTTTAGGTGTACTACTGTATAATTATTATAACAGCACTGTTCCCTCTAGCTACCGTGTGATTCAACAGGGCAGCGTTAGAAAATTGCTTGGCATACCAGCGTATGTTTTTCATAATTTGAAGTTAGCAGTCAGCATTTGAATGAATTCAAAGGAAAAGAAATTCACTGAAATGAATTCATCATTTTCTGGTGTTCTAAATGTACTGTATTGTATGAGGAATGAAAGTAATTGAACTCCAGCACTGAAAGGGCTCTTGGCAACCTTACTGAGCTGTAGACTTTTGGATAGCTAATGTACACTTGCTAAGGATTGCGTATCAGCATTACCAACAGACTGTAAAAGCGCATCTTTGCCAAAAGGCAGAGGCAGGCAGAAACCAGGACAAAATCTTATATTGCTCTTACAGCTTTCTTTTTCCCCTTGCTACAGGCATCCAGAACCAAATAACGTCTCAACTGACGGCTCTACAGCTTGGCTACCAAAAAAAAAAAAAAAATTGCTCATACAAGGTGAAACAGGTCTTCACAGACTATTAATTACCATGGGACATTATGGTCTCTTTAAATGCTTTTCCAAACCTGCCATCTGGAGTCACCAGCAATTTTACATGGATTCTGGTCATTCTCTTTTTGTTCAGCTTTTTGGTTTTTATTGGTCACCAGTTGTGGCTGTCTTTGGCAAAACCCTTAACATCTTAATAATTACACAAAGAGCTGAATGTTGCAGAGAGGATAAACTATGCAAGGAGCAAAAGGAAAAAGAATGTGGAAAGCCCAAGTACAGACAGAAGGGAAGAAGGAAAATGGCTATGGCAAAGGGAAAGACATGGCAGGAAAACACCATGGTAAGGTGCAGCAAAGGAGAAGAAACTGGGAATTTATAAAATGACAGAAGTTACAAAGTCAGGCAGAAAGAGAATGAACATATTTCACAAGTGAAACAGAATAAAGCCCTACTATCAGCAAAACTGGTAGCATCCAGGTAATGGCAAAACTGGCAGCGCTCAGAATGGCAGATGAAAACTGGAGGAGAAGCAGTAAATCCAACACAGATTCTTGAAGACCAATGACAATTGCACGTGAAAATGCTATAGGAAGTACTGGGTGAATGAATAACAAATCAATACGGGGAAACTTGACAGCAACTTTGCAAGTGTGTTGGTCATACTATTGTCTGTGAATTATGTTTGCAACTCCACATGTAACAGAAACATTCAGAGAGACCAAAACTACAGTACCACAGGGAGCAGGGAGGAGAGATGGAATGCTGAACCCTTCCCACAGGAAGATAGAAGTCCATTTTTATTATAGGCATGTAGATTTATTATTTCTTTCCTCTATGCTTTTCAAACTGTATCACACTGCTATGAATTTATTGATTTAAGCTAGCATCAGGCACTTTATAATGGAAGTAACAACTCCAATACATATTTGGAGAATTAGTTGCACCTGGTAAATCAGCTATTTCACATTACTGTCAAAGATACATTCTTCAGGGGCCAATATATTTAAGCTCAGAGTTACTGTTGATGTTTAATTAATTAAAGTATATCAGAATGATATTAATATGACTAATACAGAATGAGTTTTATTTTTTTTATTTTAATTGGTTATTACAAATGTAAAATATATTATTTAGTTTTATAATAATTGTTCATGGATTTAATTTAAACACTGGAGTATAAAATTCAAGTTGATAATGCTAATTATCCATCATTTACATTATCTTAATGTATCTCCACAAGCAAAATTGAACTTTTAAAATGTTTCTACAAATGATATATGTATTTTATCTGAATATGTAAAATTTATTTGAAACTGATGCTTAGGGAAATGCAGGCTATTTCAAATCAAACTCTCTTTAATGCATTACTTAACTAATATAATTGGCTCTTCAGGCAAAGAAAATGTATTCTTACCTTAATGGTTTTATTCTCTCTCGCTCTCATTTTTGTTTAAGTTTTGTTTTGTTTCTTTAAAAGGAAGAAAAGACCACAATGACAAAAAAAGACATTTTATTGGAAATATTTTGAAAGCCAAAAAGAACTGGGGATATCAGACTTGAAGCTCCACTTTGCAAAGCACTTGAACAATTGCCTAATTTTAACCCCTTGTTTCAGCTTTACCTGCTCCAAACAAGCGCATGCTGATATGTGAAGAATGGACCAAAGCAGAGAATTAAAAATTAATATATTAATCATAGATTATAAAGCCATAACCATCTCTATGATCCTCTAATCTGACTTGTCATATAGTAAAGCACAGAGGATTACCCTGACTTCATTCTAGTTTATGTGCTTGAAAATGCTTTATCGGAGTTTGGAAATTATTTTCTTCCTACAGTGGAAATTGTTCAGAAGATATCTAAAAAAAAATACTGTGTTTCTTTGAAAGTACGCTACAGACAATTTTTTAAATTGTCCTAAAAGCTAAAATAATAGAATTAGTATCAAATGGAGCAAATGATCCTTCATTGTGTCTACTGATATTCATGTCTTTCTATATGAGATGCTATATGAATCAAGATTTAGATGCTTATCAACATTCATAGCTTTTCTAACACTCCTATTTAATTTTTCAGATAGCAGCAGAGGATTATTCATGACCTTGACATGTTCTGGTATTGCTGCTTTTAAAATAACATGATTTAGAGGATATATAGGTTTTTCCTGATTAAAAGAGAAGCTCACAAGAGAGTCATACTGTACTGGTGCACAACATAAAGGTACTAGGATCCTGTCAGTCCTGACCAGGCCATTGCCCTCATCTGTATTATAAATAACCACCATAAATGAAATTGGAAATTATCTTCACTAAGCTGCTAAATTTTCTCCTGGCCCTGTGGGGAAGAAGGTCTAGCATAGACAGAATAAGGAATTCTAGCATTCCCACCTACCAGCACCGATCGATGTCTTGATAAACACACAAAGAATGATATACGCCACAAGTACCTATGTACTACAAATACCTATTTTTTATTTTCTATGGAAAGCAACAGGGGGCAGATATCAGGTGCTCAGAATTAATCTGACTCTAGCTAAAATCTGTATACATACTGAGATGGATATGCTGCTCATCATAACAGTCAATAACTTTGTAAACTACCTTAGGCGAAACCAGCGTAAAACAAAAAGCCAAACACTTTAATACCAGAAACTTTTAATGTGGGCTGAATAGTGCAGTATTTTGCCTAGGACTACACAGCCTATTGAAAGCCTAGACACTTAGTACATGCTTAGGAGGGCATATTTGCAAGAGGAATCTTATCTTTATTAGATTTTCACTTGTGCTGGGATCCATAGTAGAAAAGGAACTGCTCCTGCTATAAATAACATGTGTATGCAGGGTCTTGGGGAGCATCATTTATATAGCAGTACTGCAAAGGCTTAGTAATACACTAAAAGGTTGGGATGCTAGACAGGATAGCAGCCCATAACAACTTGAGAGCTCTCAAGGAAGAACTTCTTTCCTGTGAGGGTGCCAGAGCCTTGGCACAGGCTGGCCAGAGAGGCTGTGGAGTCTCCTTCTCTGGAGATCTTCCAAACCCGCCTGGATGCCACCCTGTGCCACGTGCTCTGGGTGTCCCTGCTGGAGCAGGGGGTTGGACTAGATGATCTCTTCCAACCTGAACCATTCTGTGATTCCAGATGCTATCAGGTGCCTTCCAGGACAACTTTCAGGAAGCAGCATGGAAAACCGGAGAGATTACTAGCATTTTCTTGACCATTTCTTGAGCCTTCTACTAGGCTTCAAGCCTCTTGCATCCCAGCCTTAACAAAGCAGCTGAGCTGACACAAACTTGGCCTTGTGTTTTGAAAAACAGTCCACAAAATCCACAGACCATGTGAACAAGTAATAGCTCCTCACAGTGTGCATGTTGGACAAAAGTAAACTCCAAAAAGAGGCTTGAACAAATCACAAAAAATAGAAGTCCTAAATTATTTTTAAATAACCAGTTCATAAAAGGCTCTAAGAAGGTGCTTGATTCCTCCAGGAGAATTCATTGGTGATTGCATTTAAAAAATATTGCCATACCTGTCCAGTCATTTGAAATACAGTTGCATTTGCAACCTTGCAGCAAACAAATAATTACTTTGGAACACCACTGTCTGCTACCTAATAACATCAATCATTATCTTACTGTCGTTGGAGTACTTGAGTACTTGCAGTTACAGGCCTTTTTTTTCCCCTTCAAACAGTAACATGTGATTTGGGAAGCTTAAAGAGCTAGTAGGAGAAAAAAAAAGGGGGAGGGCAGGAGGAAGAGGGGAAATATGAGTTGGTTGTTTCCTCATCTTAGTATCACTCCAGGTAATATAATGCCCTGACATTCTCTCTACCACCTACCCTCAAATTGAGGCCATGGAAAAATAAGAATAAGGGCCACTAGTGGATGGACCAGTGCAAAGAGTTGTTTTTTTCACACTGGTGGGTTCTTAAGGAATGCAATCTAAATTCCTGGACATCAGTACTAGAATCAAATCTGTGGGAAGTTCACTTTCATATTATTGAATAAAAAATATCACAAAGATATAAACAGAGTCCATCAGTCTTGACATTAGCTTTCCTGAAGTTCAGTGGTTTATATTTTGCAGGTAACATTATTTAAACCACTCTCAACCATTTAATACCAGATTTACAATGCTCTGTAAATTCAAGAAGCCATCCTTGTTTATCAGGGTTGTATTTTATGCTTTAGAAAATAACATGTGCACATATTTATCTAAAAGGATAGATGTAAGTGGGAATTATTGCAGTTTTTTGCTTAAAATTGCATACATTAAAAAAATACTCCTTAATTACACATTTAAAGTACCCAGTCAGCTTGAGTAAATTAATGCAGTAATAAATTGAGTAAATAAATGCCATAAATTAAATGTAAAAGAAAAAAATACAGTATAAGTAGTATTATTTACGCAAAAGACTAACAAATCTATCCTAGCATATAATTACTGTACATTTTTAGCAAGTATACTATGCTAACTTAAAAATACTTTCCATGATTTGCTGAAAATAACTTGATGCTGATATAGCATGAAGGTAATGATTTAAGTCTTACCTTGCTTTTCTTCCCTCTATAATGTTAAAAGATTTTATTTATCACTGTAGATTTACATGTATGGAATAAAGAAGGAGCCTTTAAGAAAACTCTGACCCTTATTGCAGAGAAATCTTTAACTGAAGTGCAGAAGCTTCAGTGATTCACTGCTATCCATACAGATCGAAATGCCTACTTTTTGCATCTCACCTTTCTCACCAAAAGTCTCATTCCTGTTCAAAAGATAAAAATGAAGCTAAAAAGCAGACCAACACTTGAGGGCCAAAACACATAGGCAACATCATTGTATGTGAATCAGGAAACCAGTTCTAGAGCCATGGTCTCATAGACGAAATTCCTTTTTTTTTTTACATGACCGAATAGCTTTACATTATCTAAATTATTATGAATATCCAAATTTAAAAAGATATTGCATGAGAGTTCAGTCATCCATCATTGTTTGCGAGCTTCAAGCTTCCACTCATATCCAGAGTTTTTATTCTGTTACATAATGTTTGCAGGCTGCAAAGGCAAAATACGTTTGATGCTTCAAACAGATCATGAAATACTATCAGCAATACAAGCTTATGCAGCGTTATCAGAAGTCTTACATTATTTAGTATTTTCCTTAGAAACCCATTTACGCATATTTATTCTACAATCTGAACTTTAATCTAAAAGAGAACCATTCTTACTACAAAGAAAAAAAACACAGAAAACTCAAAAAAACAAAAAAGCTAAGATCCACTGCAAACATTAAAGTCATTTTTAATACAATTTTATGTTTTGGGGCTTCTGATTTGTAACTTTTGGCAATACTGCTAATTTCTTGAAGTCTCTAAAGCTATTTGCATACTATCTCTGCATTCCTTTCCATTATTGTTCATGCAAAGCTCAGCATGGCTGTAGTGTACACATATTAGTGCATCTTTGCACAGGGTGGAAAAAGCTGTATTTGTGTTTATACTTGCTTAGTATCTTCACTTCTCTCTTTTGCTCTGCAAGAAGTTTCACTGAAGTTCACAGACATGTCTGCAAGTTACAGAGGATGCTCTGTTAGACTTTCCTCTGTTCATTAATATAATTGCAAGAACTTGTCCAACATGTCCCCTTCTGAAAATCTGTCTCAAGTTGGTCTCTCCGTAGGCAGACAACTGGAAAACGTAAAGCAAGATAGAGATGGCAAAGTTAAGCAAGAGTATGGAGCAGCTTCAGTTTAAGCAGATATTAGTAAAGACACTCCAACTGGACATAGAAATGTAAATTCAGTAACATTGCAGAGATGGTGAACAGGAAACAGTGCTCCATAAAAAGTAAGCGCCCTAGTGCAATTAGTAGAAGGACATGACATGACTATCATCAACTTGTCATTTACCCACAGCAAGCAAGAGGAGACACTTATGCACATAGCATGTAGGCAACAATGAAATTCATTGCAACGTGGTATTTTAGATGCCCAAGTATAACTGAGTTTAAAAATAATTAGCTGCATCTAGATCAGATAATCCAACAACATCTTTCATAAAGATACAAGCCCTGGCTCAGGAATTCCCCATGCCACAGACTGCAGGTGGTAAGAGCGGAATGACGACTCTATGGAAGAGCAGAACTTGTAGTTTTCCCTAAGAACTCCCTGTTGCCCATCGTTTGACATATCAACAGCAGACTGGGGCACCCTGGGTCTGACGTGGTACCCCAAGATTATGACACTCTTTAAAACCTGGAGTAAAAACAATTAGGTTAGGCTCTAAGATTACATGAGCAGCAGTATTGGTGCTGAGTAAACATCCTTCAAGTCCTGTATCGTGTGCCTGACACAGTCTAATGAATATAACCATGATTAAAAATCTACTAAAAGCAGCACAATCACACAATAACACTTCCACAACACCTGCTCCCAGTTTCCAGCAATCTGTGTTTTCAGGACTTTGTCAACTACATTTGTGTCTTACTGTTTGACAGTCCTAATGGGAATTATCTTGCAGGAATTATTTGAGTCTCATACTTTTGGTCTCCAGAACTTCCTGTGGAAATGAACTTCATGATTTTGTTGTGCCCTCTAAGAAAAAATATTCCTATTATTTGTTCAATTTAATCCCTGCTACCTGATAATTGTACTTAATGATCCATAGTGCTTATGAGAAAGAGTGAAAACTCATTTTCTACATCTCTCCAACCTG
This sequence comes from Crypturellus undulatus, assembly GCA_013389825.1. Taxonomy (NCBI): domain Eukaryota; kingdom Metazoa; phylum Chordata; class Aves; order Tinamiformes; family Tinamidae; genus Crypturellus; species Crypturellus undulatus. The sequence goes on from VWPW01018073.1 coordinate 885,047, forward strand.
CCAGCCACTCTCTTCACTTTCAGTCACTTCTTTTTTCTTACTGAAGTGATAGTCTAGTCAGGACTCCTTACACAGACACCATTCCAGAATTCTGATCAAGCTTGCTATCCTTCTCCGATGTTTTATAGAACTATTTAATTCCAAAATATATTTTCACAGTTGTAACAGACAGTTTAGAAATCTACTCCCAGCATGCCTGTCTTTGGACTTACTGAGTCTGAATTTCATCTGCTGTTTTATTGCCTATGTACTTAGTATCTTAAGATTTGCATTCACTTTTGAGCAAACTACCCTGAATAATCCAGTATCACTATAAATAAAACTTTGGTATCTCACTATTCACCCCACCTATATACACAAACAGTTGCAGAATTCCAATACTGACCTACACTGTTGACCATTATTACTATTTCATGTCTTGCCTCTTCTTTGTTTCTTATCCTTCAGTCAGTTACTGATCTATGGGAAGATCATTTTTATTCCACAGACACTTAATTTCTTATTGAAGATTTGCTCATGAATTTTTCTGAAATTTTTCTGAAAATCTAGGCAGAGTATATTAACTTCAGTCTTCATCTACATTTTCCCTTGCTTCTTTCAGAAAGCTTTTAGCAGGCTGTGAGACATACTCAAGTAATTCAGTGTGATCCTCATTGCATTATATTTCTTCATGTGTCCACCAGTTCCGTATTATCTATTCTATTTATTCTATATTATCTATTAGATTCTATTATAGTTTCCACTAATTTGCTTAAGTATCCACTGGTAGCAAAGTACAGATAAGAATTATGTGCATTTACTCTAATATGCCCAGAAATTTCTATTTCCTTAATAGATTTAACTCTGTAGTTTTCTAGATTGTCACAGTATTCTTCTTAGCTTTAACATTTTTTAGCTGTCTCAAACAGGTCTTCTGGGAATACTCACTATGAGAGTAACTACTCAGATGATCCAAAGTACCCTCTACTTTAGCCTGTTTAGCGAACAAATGCATGTTGTCTTGGCACGGTTATATTTAAATTCCTCTCTCTGAAAAAGAAAGGAAGTGCAGATGATAGATAGAATGTTAAGATTCTTCTTCTAAAAAGAGATAAAAGCTCTATTGAAGTTTTAGCTTCATCTAAAATGGATTAAGATAGAAACAGCAGAGTTGTCTGAATCAAACTCTTTTACTGTGAGTGAAGACTGAGTAGTTAATTACTCAAAGTATGACTATTTTCATATTTTCTTGAAACAACGATATTGAATAGGACACTGGGGTCATGGTCTCAAATGAAAATAAGAATAATAAAAAATATCACCAGTGCATGAAATATACAACTACTTTCTTCTAGGAATAAAATATATAAAGACATCAAAAAGAAAAAAAATTGCCCCAAGATAGATACAGACACAACTTAACTGTACACGGCAAAGGTCAGTTCCAACAGAAAAATGCTAATCTTGCATAAAAGTTAAATAAATCATTTCTCAGACAGAATCTGGAGAACAGTTTATTATCATATCCCATGAATATCAACTATCCATGTACTAATGTGATTCTCCCCACCACAATATTCTGAAAGACAAGTTGATGACCCATTACTAGGAAGAGAGCATTTTGTACACAGCATACAAAGGTATGCTTCTAATCAGGATGGCCATTTTCACGCTAGCTTTAATCTAGGTAACACTAATATTTTGCAGTGAAGAAATGGCAGCTCTGGTTGATAGTAGCATTCACAGGCAAACACTGCTGACGGGCATGAATCCCATCAGTCTCATATAGTACGTGTTGAAGCTCACGCCACATCTTCTCTGTGCTAGTAAAGCCACGTTAAAAAAAAAAATTGTCACAGCAGAGTTTCACAGCAAAAGCAAATGGTTGCAAACCTGAAAGCACTTGAGAAAGCAAAAGAAATGAAAGTTACTCAGGTATCAAACTTAAATTAAAAGTTACACCATCTTCTCCCTTTTAAGTGAAAACTGATGACAGATATAATGATGGAAAATATGTCCAAAAAGCTGAAATTCTAACAATTTTTCTTTAAAGTTATGTTATCATGAACTTCTTTAAGGTGTAGCATTACACATTTAAGATGTGATTGTTTTCATGAGTCCAACCATTGAATAACCTGTAGATCACATAGCACAACGGAAAATAACGATATTCTATATTAAAATCTGAAAGTGTTCTCGGGTTTTATTGGTGATAATTGATGCTGAACCACAAAAGTAGGCATTGGCTTCAACACTTCAATTTGTTACTGACTTTCATATATTTTATAAAGTATGTGCGTGGTTAGAAAATATTCATCAGAAAATGCTGGCTACAGATAACAAATGTTTCAGATATAAAGCTGAAAACTGTTCCTTTCACCAGAAATCTTAAATATTTTAGTTTAAATTGCAAGCCCTTATAATGTCATTGTCAGGTACAAAGTAAGGTGTTTTATGCACAAAAAAAATACAGAGTCATTTCATATTGAAATTGACAGTAACTGATTTGATCGTTATCTATGTTAAGAATCTTTTAAAATCTTCTAGCAATTATTTAATTTAAAAAATTGCTAACATTTGTGATAGCACCTGCTATATAAAGTAACAAATGAAATGTTCACTGCATTAGTGTTTCTGCATCCTGAGGTATCACTAAGCCTGAGTTTGGGTATATGTTTGAAAAAAAAAAAAGAAAAGTATTGAAGATTGCAATATGAAGACTTTTTAATAAACTCATTTTTAAGTGCATAATGAGAAAGTATCTAAATATGCACTTCCCTTTAATAACAACTTGCTTCTGATATTTCTTCACAATTCTCACTGTAAAAAGTTTTGCTGTGACCATACCTTCTGTCCACCCATGTAGCTCTTTGTAGGCTGTCCATCTAGCTTGAATCCATCTCTTTATACCAAGACTCATTTTTTAGGAAAACAGCAGAAACACAGAAAACAGAAAAAGTCATTCCATTAGAGCATTACTGTGCTTCTTCAAAATCTGGAAACAATTCATGCCTTAAGCAAGTGGACTGGCAATTACTTCTACATTAAATCCAAATTCGCTTGCGTCATATGGCCTGTGAAGGTAAAAAGGATGCAAGGATAAAGAACCGATCCTCTAGCTCTAGACATCGTATTTTCCTCAGCCATATACTTCACATAAGCACATCTATTACATTCTTGCACAAGGGAACCTCCCTTTTAGAGGTGATAGCAAGAAAAGAGTTCCACTGACCACAGACTGTCAGAATCAACTTACTCTATTCAGACATCTAAAAGCTAGATGTGTAGTCTAAACTACTCCTTGAGGATTTCTTTGCAGCTAGTGGAGAGTATCTTTAGCTCATAATTCATATCAGACTAAAACTGATGGCTAAGATAGGTGGGGTGGGATGACTCACACACTTTAGATGCCTATCTTTTGCTCTCAAGTTAAACAAATGATTTAGCCTGGATGCTTGCCTTTTAGGTGACTCAGATTATACATTATGAAATCCAGCCCACCACATTAGGAGCTGCCAACAAGATGACAAGGCCAGAAAAAAAAAAAAGGAAAACAAAAAAAAGTAGATGGAGCAGCAATTCAGAAAAGAGGGAGAAGGGTCTCTGCTGCTGTGCAATGCTCCTTCTCCTTGTCTGGAATATGTTCATCTGATACTCAAGTGTAATGAAGTGAAAAGGGTACAACACATGGTTGAATGGGGTAACCTCACCTCAGCAAAAAGCTTAAAACCATAAGGCTTGTTTATTCTAGCAAAACAAAAGTCGAGAAGAAATACCTCTGCTCTCTAAAATTTTGCAGTAGGGCAATGGTAGGCCAAACGTGCTAAATACATTTTAAAATATAGTTGAGTATGTTTATAAAAGCAGTTGCCAGGCATTCTGCCTGTGGCAGTTATTTGAAATATTGATTCAGAAGAAAATCTAGTCTTACACTAGATTATTAAAATTCTGTTTGCTGCCTATATGCACTCCCTATATTTCTCTAAATTACAACAGAACTATTAACAACCTAAGCTCCAAAGCATTCTGTATTTGCTTAAAAGTGTATATGCATAAGCACAATGATATCTTTTCACTAAAGAATTAATTACACTGTACTTCTTCACATGAAGTATGACTTCTATGGAGATGTTGCTATGTAAAAATTAATTGCACTGTACAGTATTAGATTTTATATGTGTCTCAAAATTTATGTTGCTTTTGGTCTTTCCAGTTAAAGAAAAGAGGAAATTTGTATTCAAAAGCACAAAAATTTAAAAAGAAATTGATAGAGATTAATGGTAGTTGAAAATATGCTTGTTTCTAATGAACTCAGGGGATTTTGAATATCTAAATTAAAACTCTGTAAGAAAACATCTAAGGAAAAAGACATAAAAAGCATTTCTATGTGCATTAAACAGCATCTACTGTGTGTTATACTGAATACATTAAAAATGATATCCCAGATCCGTGCTGGAGGGTTATGTTACTATTAAACACAAACTGTGCAGTGTTACAGCCACCTGTCTGACTGTCTCTCTCTCTCTCCCCAGAAATTCTTAGAAATCAGGAGAGAGTCTCCTAGTATCCACTTATATGCATACTCTCATGTTAAAAGCAAGTTCAAAGGAGCTGGAAGGTGGACGGTTCATTAACAGTAGCCTTGTAATAGTCTCACTATGCCTTGTAGAGGGATATTAGAGTAATTTGGCAAGCCATGATTTTACAAAATCTGTAAAACGTTAAGATATAAAAGATATTTCTTGTACTACTGCTCTGACATTATTTTAAGTGTATAAACAGAATATCAAATAGCAGCAGTCTGAATGAAGAGCATTCTTGAGTCATTTCCCCCTGTTAAATCATGGTAAAGCTATAAAAGGCTCTATCACAAAAAGTAGCTATTTATCCTCAAAAATCTTTGTAAAATTCTGTACCTTTGAACCTACAATAATCCTAATCCAAACAGCTAAACACAGTCTGAAGCTGTTATAGTGTGTATCCAATTATAATCAGCATTGTGATCATGTCACTGTCATTAATCTGTGCTGTTTCTCATTATTTTTAGAGACACTGATAAAAGCAAAAACCTTGAAACTATTTATGGGAGACAGGATGTTTAAACAGTTGCATTGCTGAAAATTTTCCATTATATTCCTTGCTTCCAGTAAATTAGAGTTTTGCCAGTGACTTTCAATCCAGGAAGGAGAGGAAATGCATTTCCTTGCCAAAGCCTTATTAATTTATTCTACAATTTTATTAGATAACTCATCACTTCAAACTTTGCAGCGGCAATGTGAAATACATAAACAAAGCTGCCTTTTATAGTTCCACAGAAAGAGGGCTGACTCTGAACAAAACTAAAACTTCTGGAGGACTTCTATCCTTACATGTTTTGTAAATATAAATTCAGCAACAAAATGCTCCAAGAAATCCACCAGTACCTGAATATGCCCTATAGGCTGAAGGCTACTGTGGTTGAAGAAAGCACTCCCCATACCTCATGAACTGGAGAAACGCACATGCTTGGGACAAACAGGGATAGTTTAGTCATGGAAACTACATGGAGGAGGCAGGAGAAAGAGTGGGAAGACTGGGAGAAAGGAGGTGGAAGATCAGGAGTACCCAGCAAATCAGGCAGAGAAAGAGAGCTTGGCATCAAGTAGCTAAGAGGGAAAGAAAGTAGGTGATCCTGACATCTGGAAGCTGATGAATCTATGAGAACCTCTGCCCCTTCAACATATCCCAGAAACTTTCATCCATTCCCATCCTGTGCTTCTTGTCAGACCATGGTGGCCAAGTGACTGGGAAAGTTCTCCCTTTGCAGGCATGGAGTTCCAAGCGTAGAGATGAGAATGAACCTAACATAGTAATAAGACACCTGAGGGGAGAATGTAAAAAGGAGCCAAACTCTTCTCAGTGGTGGCCAGTGATAGGACAAGGGGTAACTAAAACACAGGAAGTTCCATCTCCATGTGAGGAAGAACTTCTTTCCTGTGAGGGTGACAGAGCCCTGGCACAGGCTGCCCAGAGAGGCTGTGGAGTCTCCTTCTCTGGAGATCTTCCAAACCCGCCTGGATGCCGCCCTGTGCCATGTGCTCTGGGTGTCCCTGCTGGAGCAGGGGGGTTGGACTAGATGGTCTCTAGAGGTCCCTTCCAACCTCAGTCATTCATGATTATAGTATACTAGTTTTTGGAAAAGAAAAAAAAAGTTCCTGTCTACTAACTTTTTATGGAAAAAAAAAAAAAAAAAAAGTTCCTGTCTACTAGCTTTTTATGGAAAAAAAAAAAAGGTAGCTAATAGCTTTTTATGAAAATGGTGCTGGTTGCTTCCTTTTCTACTGTATTGCATTCAGCATCTCTTGAGGAGAGAAGATTGCTGCTTGTCTCCTGTGGCAGTTCAGATATAGGTAACTTTGATTCAAGTAAATTTAGAGTGGCAGAAACTACTAGAAGAGGCTTTCTCCTTATTAGGTCTGAAACAAACAGATCAGCTTGTAGCACTCAACATGTTCTCTAAGAATGGAAGTCTTCTCTCATGCAGTGACTTAACATTTGTGACCCAGCAAAGTCAGTGAGAGTCAAATATAGTATAAAAATATAAACAACTACGGCAGAATATGGCTCACCATAGGAAGATTGCTTTTGAGGAAGTATCTTTCAGGACTTAAGTCCAGTGAATGTAGCATTGACTTAATGGATTTTTTTTAAGTAAAAAGCAGGTTTCAGGAAAGAAAAAATGCAATTTTCTTAAATCCTAATGCTGAAACAGTTAACAAAATCTTAATTAGCTCAAGAAAAGAGGCAAGTGACATCATTGTTATTTTCAGTTATCCAGTAAGATTAATTTAATTTTTTTGTTTGTTTTATCTTCACATTATGATTGTCGTTTGAGAGAAAAACATTGCATACAAAAAATAACCACCTGGAAGACACTCAAAAGGAAAAAAATTAAAAAAAGATATGACTGAGAAAAAAATATTTTCTCCACATGACTGAAAGAAATGTTGGAAAGGAGATTGTGACCTCCCTAGAAGTCAGAGAAAAAAAAACAGTAAGAGGAAGAGATGGTAATAAAGAATAAATATGACTTTTAGAACATATGACATTACTTCAGTTGCTGACAAGTATGAGCTGATATGCCATTAATGGTGTTCGGAGACATGATTTGGAGAAATGCCAAGACTACATTTTCTAATCATTCTTCTTATAATTATTAAGACTGCAAGATCAGCATTTGCTTTTAAGACAACAAGAAACAAAAGCCCTTGTCAACTAAACAAAAATAATTTAACATCTTGTCATTCATAGGATTTGGAGGATATGAATGAGAACATCACTTTGTTGAGACTAATGGATGAGATATTTCAAGCAACTGTGGTATTGTATGCACAAACACAAAATGAAAAAAAAAAACATGAATTGATAACTTGATAACTTTGAATTGGTAACTTTGAGTGGAAATCTGACCATGCAGAAATCATCTACTCCCAAGAACGGTGCCAGCCACAAATTCCAGAGGAGGTATTTCCATGTATATACCCTCCTCAGTTGACAATGACAACTAATTTCTAGCCACAAGCAAACACGACATTGCAGCATCAGGTTACTAATCACAATTCCAAAATTAGGCATAATGTAATTTATGTTATTAGAATCGATACCAAAAACATGATATTACAATATGATCTTTTTGATATTTACGTACCTTCAGAAATTATGTACTTCTGTACAAGATGTTTTGCCTTTCCAGATTTTTCCTATTGCACAGCATGGTTCTGTACTACAATACATGAACAAAAGCTTTCATATCATACACCTCATTAGATGCTTAAATGAACCAGGTATAGACATATGATTTTGACCTCATTACTACTATTCTCAGTCAATGAAGTAAAAATGGCAGTTGTCATAACATCATATCTTAGACACGTTACTCTGCAAATCTGCAATCAGAGTCTGCTTCTCAGCTTCAGAAACTGACATTGAATATATTTGCTCCTACTAAGTCTGATTAAATAATAATAGAGGAAAAAAAGGGACTTTAGAACTCAATGTCCTAATCAAAATATGTCTGAATAAAGTAGAGAGAAAAAAAAATATCTGTCTTGGATATTGCCTGGTCCACCAGCAAAGTGCTGTAGAGAGTGGAAAAAAATAGTCCTCTTTGGGCAGTTACTGTCTAAACAAGTCTTAATGGGCTTGTTTGCCACACGCTGCAAATGTTACCAAAAAAAAAAAAAAAAAAAAAGAAATCAGCCTGGGTCTGAGGTCCCTTTCTCAAAGGGAAATTCATGTTCCGAGTAAGATCTTTCTTTTTTTTCACTTTTATTCAACTCATACACTTACTTTAGAAAGTGATGAACCATTCTCCGAACGTAACCTTTTCTCTTCACTGACTATGGAAGAAGCTAACACGACTAGCATTGTTTCTTGAACGATTCTACTTTTTCCACTATTTTGTCTTTTTTTTTTTTTTTCTCTTAACAAGTCATCTTATTTAATGACTCAATAGGGCCTTCAATATAATATGCTTACAATATTCACGTTAGGCTACTTTCAATTATTTCTCTTTTTTTTTCTGATTTATTTCTCTCTACAGGATGCTGCTTTTTTGATAGTGCTTTTATTCTTTATCCACCTATTCTGTCATTCATTTTACCATGTCCTGAATTAAATTCCACAAGCAAGGTATATTCTTGATGCAATACACAATTCAAGTTCCAACCTCCAATTTCTATAATAGTTTGCTTCCAAATAGCTTCATAGTATTTCCTGTATGCCTGTAGAGCAGAGGAGATTTGAAGAGGCAGTCTGGATCTTCAACAGCAGGTAAGGAAAAGCCAGTATATTCCTTCTCTGCAGCCTTCTCTTCTCTTCATTCATCTATTTTCCACCCAACAGGCGTATGGAACATGATTTCAGCTCTCATCTCTCCAACACAGCATGGGAATATTTGGGGCAGGGAAAACTCTCAGGAATCGAATGACTCATACCTACCTGCTCAGATAAAAATCTTTTTCTTTTTTTTTTTTTTCCTGAGAGGGGTATTTGACATTTCTAGATTTTTCACTCAGATATTCTATTTTCCCTGAAGGTAACAGCTTCATAGTACCCTCAACTATGCTATGGATCTGTAGCATAGGATTGGGAAAGGATTTATTTTCAGAAGATAAACCCGGTTCTTAGCAGGTTGTTTTTAGCCTGAATTCCTATGGAAACAAGCCTGTGCAATCACACAGTCTGCATGTCCTCTCCTTGTAATTTTTGAACTAAAACTCGCCCATTTTCAACCAAATGTGACTGAGAAGATAGAAATCTCAAAGATAGTTAAACTCTTATAAATTTTGTAGGAAGCAGCAGCTGGATTCCAGAGAGACCAGGAGCCTGCATTAACATGTGGGATGCTAACAATCTTATCAGCCCATTTTTGCTGTCAAATGTGGCAGTCTGAATATCATTACCAGGATATATGCATATTCAGAGATAAAAGAAGAAAAACACTGTAATTCAATTATTAAAAAGACCCATAAGAAACTGGGTGCCTTTAGTTCTGCTTCTCTTTCTTAGCGCTTTGGTCTTTTAACTAGACAACTAAGATATCCAGCTGATGAGGGGGGAAAAACAAAGGGGAGGGGAGGGGAGAGAAACAGACTAAATAAAAAGCCTGACAGTACAGAATTCATATTGTAGCCAAAAAGTATCTAGGTGGATTAAGCAGTTGATCAGCTACTAGGGAACAAGGATTCAGGACAGAAAGCTTTTAAGGTTACCTAATAAAGTAGAATTTAATCCCCTCAGCTTCCGAATCCTTCCCACAAACACACAAGTGTATGTGCTTGCATACGCACATACACACACAGACTCTGAGCATCACTACCTCCTTTCCAGACTCATAGAAATGTAACGGCTAAAGAGCAAGGATTGCCTCTCCAAACCCATTCCTGGAGGTCTCCGGTGATTGGTTTGAAACGGCCCACCATAATTACCTATTCTCCAGCCATTTTTCTGCCTGCCTGATATACATTAAAATATTCCCAAGTACTCACACTGACCCTTTGTTGACATGCATGAATTGACAAGAGGAAGTGTTATGACAAGTCACCTGTTATTCGAAGAAGTAGTAAATCTTCATTATGCCCAATATTCTGCTACTTACTATAAATAGAACTGCTCTGTTCCAAGATGTCTCAAGATAGAAAAGTTCTCAGTTGCAAGACTGCAAAATCTAAAAAGCACTTCTCAGCTAGCAGTTCCTGAAATATAAGTGATTTTTGATCCCTACCTGTTAATTAAAAAAAAAAAAAAAAGCTTTGCTTTCACTCATTTCTGAAAATTTCTGAAGCAACTTCTCTTTTTTTTCCCCCTCTCTCTCATAGTATCAAATATCATTTCCCTTGCATCCCCTCTGTTCACACTGGGAATCAGGTGCATGCTGCCAGTAGGACTTGTTAATTCAAAGAGCTGCTGCTGTCCAATTAAACTTGCTACTAGATCACAGACCGCCAGATGCTAAGGTGGTTGTTCTCCTTCCTAGTTCAGCAGTAAATGCAATGCCATTGACAGCACAGGCTGGGTATTATCCCACTCATTTGTAGGCACAATTTAAGGTTAATTCACACTGGGTTAATTCACACTGGAAGGAAAAAAAAAGGAAGAAAACAGAAGAAGAGAAAAAGAAGTAAAATGGGCATTTAAAATGGACTCTGGAAAAGTACAGGTAGCTAAATTCAAGAATGCAATCCTAACAACCTGAGTTCAAATGTACGTTTAGCATAAGGACTTTTTTTTAAAATTTGAAAATTAGAATTTTCTTAAAATTTTACTTTAGTATATAAACATGGAGTTTTGCTCCATGTTTGGGAGCACTGAAAAGTCAGCATTTAGATAACTCAAAGTAGAACATCAGAATTAGGTCAGCAACCTTCCATGAAGAACTGATTTCATTAGATGTTTTTATGATACACTCCACAGGAACAAGCGTCTCCAAAGTTGAGAATTTAGCAACACTTCTAAAAGGTAAGATGTAATGGTCCCTTTTCCTCTTCTTTCAATAGCTTAACAAATCTTAACCTATTTTAAACTCATAGTCTGCAAATGTTAGACTGCAAGGGACTATCTAAGTGCAATCTGGAGAAGATAACTATGCAAAAATAACAGACTCTCAATATACTTACATTTGCTATACAAGCACACAGTGCAGCTCAAGAAGTATAAAAAAATCAAGCTCTTGACTTAGCGTGTCAAGCATATACTCAGGGTGTTTTCAAGAGATGATGGTTCCGCCCCTTTCTTTGCCGCTGCATTTCAAGCCTCATTTTTCTCCCACTACCCTACAGATTACACAAAGTTATCAGACTGTACGATGTGAGTAAGAAATCAGGTATTGGTATTGGCACTGCAGCCCCCTGCGGTGTACCACATTATCCCAGAGCAGGCACTCAAACCAGGCTGACAAGTCCAGTTAAAGCCAGAGTGCTGAAACTAGCTGGGACCTGGACAGTAATTAGTACGGAGAAGCCATATATACTTCCAGTGCTATTCCCCTCTAGGTCTCTAAAGACATCCATAAGGCAAAATCTTCCCTAAAAATAGAAAACATTTTCCTCCAAAGATCACTCGGATTGCTCTTTAGACAGCACCAGTAAAATCTAGTTGATGGCAGCGTTCAAGAGATGTGTAGATGAGGTGTCTGGGGACATGATTCAACAGTCACGGTGCTGAAGGTTTACCGTTAGACTCAATATCTAGCAGGGAAAGAGCACCCTACAGCTCTTCCTCGCTCAAGAGGAAGAAGCAAAGCACAATTTTGTCACATAGCAGGCAGAGCCACCAGATGAGGGAGAACTAGGCCGCAGTTCCTTCTGTGATAACTGCTTATGGAATTGATTCAGCAACCGCTTAATATAAGCTATTAGATCACTCTGTAGGCAGATTTTGAAACTGTATAGTTTCTCTGTTCGTCATGCAGCAGTTACGTTATCTCACACTTCTCACCCAAGCAGCCTACATTGGTCTCATGAGTAGATAAAGAGCCGAGATGCCTAACACATGATTTCCAATCTTGGCATTTAAAGATAGTCAGTGGCAATGCTCAGCACTGCAATAGATAAATCTTATTTTTATTAGTTTTGGTTTTGAATTCTTCGCGTGACTGCAGAGGCAACTTTATTTCCAACTTCCCCGAAAAGGCCATTCCAAGCAACAGATGACACAACAACATTATAAGAGACAAAATTAGCAGTCATGAGAAATATGCATAGTTCATATTCTTGCAGAGGTGGTATGGATATAAAAACAGTGAATGAGGAATTTGCAGTCGCGTTTTTATAGACATGGAGGTCTCTACACATAACTATACATAACTCACTGCACAGTCAACTTGCCATTATGTAGAAAGGCACTAAAAGTGAAAAGTGCTGAGGGGCAGTTAGAGCCAGCACTTTCTCCCTCGTGATTTAACAACGGGTTTACTAATTTGGAGGGAACCTCCGTTTGATTTTATGGACTGCATTTGCACACTGGAGCCCCTCTGTCCAAGCTTAACAGTAAGACTGTCCTCAGACCTAGAAAGAATTGAATATGTGTCATCTAATAGTAGGAGTAATGTAATATTTAAATACTTACTAATTTCATATTTTAACCCCAAAATATTATAAAGACTTCAGGTAGTACGCGAAGGAATTAAAAGAAAACCAGAATGCACCATTTAGCTATGGAAGGAATAAGCTGACCTTCACAGAAAACGGTACTTCCTCCATGCAATCTATGCAATCAGTTAGAAATTGTTCATTTCATTGCACAGTACATTTATTATTTATATTTTGATAAAACCTGGTGCCACTGATCAGAGCACAAGGCTTCATCAGTCTGAGAGAAACTACTACATTCATGTAGCCTGTAGGATCTGTATAGAAAATGAGACAAAGCAGTCAGAAAAACAGATTTTAAGCACTGATTCAGAGTTACTATAGTCTCAAAGATTCCTCTCTTGATAGTATCTTAATCAATTGCTCTTGAACTTGGGCCACATATTTGTTGTATTTCTCAAGCTATTATATACCCTGTTTCAAGCTGTTGTAATTCGTAAATGGACCTCACATTGTCCTCACAGTTATTATTAAATCCAACCACAAGTGACCATTCCACTATCTATTTCACTGTCCCTATAGCGATGATTGCACTTCAAGTTTGAAAAAAGATACCAAGATGTTTAAGAGGGAAAAAAAAAGAAGAAGAAGGAAAAAAAAAAAGGACAAATACTTTATAAATTCAGCCCAGGGCTCTCAGGGCTTCAATGAGGCTAAGGAAGCAAAAAAAAGACAGTTATTTTAAGAAAGTAAAAAGAGTTTGTGTAATGACACTAAGCACAAATCCCATTTTATGAAAGACAACAGTTTCAACTTTTGCCCTGGGCTCTTTGGAATGTCATTGTGCCCCTTGAACTGAGCAATTTTTTTCCTGTGCCAATCCGTAGCTAGTACCATTTAATTAAAGGAATTACAGTGGTAAAACATTCTCATAAAGGAATAACACATTTTATCCTTAGACAGAAGCAGACAACTGAACTACAGAAAGGAAAAGGGAGTTGTGAACCCAATTGCTTGTATTTAGTGTTATAACAGTCCTTGGAAGCTATGGCAACTCCCATTTTTGTACTCCTGCAGAATGCAGCAATGCCCCCATGATGGATTACGGGCATATCCATATTGTTCACAGGGGTTTTTCTTGGGGACAGCGAGGCTCATTTTGTGTTCTCATACAGCACTTGGGGAGCAGAGGGCATATTTATGGTAGATTTTCAAAACAGCGCAGAATTATCTTTAGTTGTTCTCATGAATTTTATGAAGGTCGTCAGTAAGAGCTTCCAAAATCCCTACCCTAAAAGTATAGCTATCAGGTCACCAGTGATGATACAGCAACCTTTCCTTTCTAAGTCTCTTAATGGCTGGAAGCCTTCTCTAGAAATCGCTTTACACAAAGTCATCCCTTTCTTTGGGAATTGTGCATGTGTATGACAGGACAGAATTTGTTTCCTATCTTGAAGAAGAGGGAATGCAATCTATTCTCGGCAAGTAATGAAAAAAAAATACTATTGAAATTACATATATTCTCTTGGTGGTTCTCAAAGGAAAACTAAATCTAAATATACCTCTAGGGTATGTTTTATTTCCTGACTTGTTTTACAAACTACCATTATATCATCATTTTCATTCTGTGAGAAATGTATGTTCCTAGACAGTTTTTGTTGGTGGGAAAATAAGTTTTTTTTTTTTAATACTTCTTGTCTGGCACTATTCCCATTTAGAGACCCACTGTCTGAAATCAAACCGTTTATACAATTCTTGGGCATCTACTCTAATAACTCAAATTTCATTAGCATTTGTCGACCTAAATATATATCATTAGGATCCAAGGTGGGTTTCCTAAATTGTTTATCATGATATGAACTAAATTGGTAGGATCAATGATCAGGGAGTCCCCTCACATATACAGAAAAACTGATTCTTGTGCTTGCAAACTTACTGTTTATGAAGAGTTTCTTACAGTTGTCAGGGATAAAGGAGGATGAATTTCTATGACTCCATTAACTGAATCACCCAAGCAACATACAGAATAAAACTAGAGCTGAGTGTGTGAGTTCCCAATTGCTAAGATGATTTATCTATATGCAGAAATAAGATATAGAAAACCACAATTAGAACACCTACTTCACTGACAGTATATCAAGAGTAAAAATTGGTTCTGCACTTATGGACATTTCACAAATCTTTCCATCTTTTGTACTTCAGACTTTAGTAATACATTACTCTTGTGTTTTTCCAATTGCTGAAATTTTTGGATTTCTTTAATATTTGTTGTTTAAGACACAATAACAAACTAAAGCTATATATTCCGAGTGTCTTAAAATGTCCAGATTAGGCCTGAAAACTGAAATATCTGAGTCATCACATTCATGAAAGACAGGGCACAAAATTCATCTTTCAGCAAATGAGAGACATTGTGTAAAGTCTCTTGATCCCAGACAAATCCTTCTGAGTCTTCTTAGGAAAGGTTCTTATACGAATTAAACACCCACATCTCCATTAGGCATTGCTCTGTTCACCACTTTGAAGTGAGCAGTCACTGAAGCATTACTTCCAAAATCTCTGGGAAGAAGTAAAGTAATCCCTTCACCTCTTCCTCAGTGCCCTGGGTAGCCAGCATGAGGAGTACTCAGTATAGGAGCAGGGAAAGCACCCTTCTTACAGAGCATCCCCAATGCTTGGGGATGGCAGAGGAGGGAAACATCAGCTTTTACTCTGAGACATTCTCTTTGGGATAAACACACTAAAAAGAACAAAATGGTCTGTGGATAAGCTTAAATTAACAGCGGGAGATGCTGTCTTGAGAAAAGCAAGAGAGACGAAATCGCTTTCAGAGGCTGGAGCAGACAAGGAGAACTGTGATTATTAAGGGTAGTTTTAATTCTCTTGTATCTTTCTGTATTTATGTCCCATTATCGCAAATTCATGTTTTAAAGACATGGTATTTAGTTTTTACATAGGTAACATTGATTGGATAACCTTACAGATAAGAAGAGGTTCCTGACAAAAGGATATGGCAAATCTTTAAATACTAGTACTGGAATAGTTAGGGAGTGACCAAGCTCCCAACATACTATTTCTAGGACATCTAGGGAATAACAACTATATTTCCACAGAACAGAATATTTTAAGAATCAGCCTAAAAATAGTTAGGAAAGGAGAAAGCATTTTCCATTGATTCCTGGTAATATCCAAGAAAAAAACACTGCCATACTGTACAGCAGTAGAAACTACCTGAAGACTTCAATTCTGAAAACCTCTGTATGACAGGAGAGTTAAAACAAAAAGAAAGAAATGTTAAAGATTTGGTTTATGAAGACGAAGATGAGGGAAGTCTCTCTGAAAATGAGCTGTTTTGATCCTTATCAACGTTATCTCTACTGCTGGCCAGAAAAGAGGCTTGAGAAAGAAGAGACTGTATGGGACAATTAACTTTATGTCTAGAGAAAACAAATCTGGAAACTGATTTCCTCCCTAGACAGGGAGAGATAGTTGGAGATCCAGAGATGGTACTCAGCTGACTGTCACCAGAGCAAAAAGGGCATTAACACAGTTAATTAACATCCTGTTAAGTAACAGAGATATTTTTTAATACTGACTCTTTGGAAATGGAGATGAGGACCACCAAAACCACCTCATAGATATATGGGATTTTACATTTAAATTGTTAAACAGGAAAGGGCTATGAAATGAGCTTCAGCACTGCTTCTATGAAAGGCTACAAATGCTTAGTTACTGCCTTGTTCCCCAGTTCTTATTTAAATTGTTTTAACTAGCCTTCTCCAAGATAAAACTTACTGGGTCATCCTGTTGTTTTTACAACATATAAGGTCTTTACCTCTGGTAGATGATGATAACCAGGTGGAAAGATAGTGCCTGTCCTTTCTGTCAGAATTACTTTGGGAAACACTATTGAAAACCAACTGTACTTTTATGGCACACAGTGTTACTGTCCTTGATTCAAATAATGTTGTGGTTAAAAGACTATGTGGGAGAGGATTAAATTTTGCAACTTTTATATCCTCATCTTGTGGGAGTCATAAATTTTTATGGCACTTCAGATGCGGTCACAAAATTACACTGAAAACAGGCCACCATTAATATTCTCTAACAAAACTCACAGCTTCACATAATACATTATTGGGTGAGGATAGAAGGTGAAAGTTCGGGGGAAAATGTCGTATATGCGAACCATATCAGAAAATCTTCAAAAAACAAAACACACCATAATTGGACATTATAATAAAATTCCTCAACTGAGCAGTGGGCTTGGAGGTAGAAGAAACAGGAATACAAAAAGCAGATATAAGTATGTTTAACAATTTATACCTAGTAAGAACAATTCAGCCACTAAAAATAATCATATTCCGTGTCTATTTAATGTTTCTCATATACCAACGAGGTTTTCCAGTAAAAAGGTTAAACAATATAGCCCTATTACGTGACCTCAAGTCAGAGTGACCTGTCGAAATTTCTTACATTGCTCCATTTCTTACAAGGAGCACAAGCCTGTTAACACTAGCACTGATTTCCTGCAACTTGAGGGCAAAATCAAACAAACCCATCTTATTCCCATAAGTTTCAATCCATCGTAGCAAACTTTCACAACCAAGTTAATTCAGCATTACATTTATAATTTAAATAGATTATTCCAAGTGTAAATGCTGGAAAAAAAAAAAGGCACAAAGACTTTCAGTACTGCAGAGCATGAGGATTTACCATAATGACATAAATCTCTGTATTTGTACTCAGCATCTCTAGAGTATTCTGATCTCGGAACTTTTATCGTTAAATAATGGAAACCTCCAGGTAAGTATAGTTACATTTTCCTATCTTTTATCATACTAAGATCCATAAATCTATGACTGTGCAATTTTTCACAGTTATGAGTTTGGAAAGATCTATCTTGCTTAGAAGGCAAGCCCATACTTTAAATATGGAAATTCAAAACAAAGTTTATATATAATTTCTATTTCCCTCTACTTTGGATGACCAACAAGAGAAATGGTAAATTTATGTCCTGATAGCCATGCAGTCATTCTCACAGATATCAAAATAAGACCTCTCTACCTCACTGCTGTTATAAATGTTCTGATGCTTAACTCAAAGGAAGAATACTGCACAGATTTATGCTATGCAAATTTTAAGAAATACTTCTCTGAATTAATAATGTAATCATATAACTTATCTGTAAATGTCCCCAGGTTCAAAAAACATGTTTGCTTAAGGATATTATTTATCTAGTCAAAGGGACCTCCTGACAGTACTGTCGCTTGAAAGTGCACTTCCTCTGTTCTTCAGAGATTGGTAAAAATAACGTTCCAAGGTCTTAACCTTTAAGATCTGAAATAAAATATGTAGGCCTTAAAAGGGAATTTAATGATCTTTAGTACATTTTGTAGGAAATAAACCTTTCTTTGAATACACTGGTAACACTACAACGACTTGCTTTTTGCTTTTGTGTTAATTTGCATTGAAGGGGCTGCATTATTAATACCTTTCTAGGACTTCTGGTGAGAATGAATATTCTTTGAACAATGGTGGCTTTGAATGAAGAATTTGTTTTCGCCATATTTGACCTGAGAAGGCTAACATGAACTCTGACCTCTGTTTAAATATGTTAATAGAAGCTACCAAATGAATAGTATTTTTAAAAGGCATTATAATAAAAAGTCATGCCTCACAAATTACCAGTTTTTGAAGGAATCAACCATTTATGTATGAATCACTTGATTACACAGATTGTTTGAATTTCCTAAACCATCTGATGTCTTTCAAAAGGTCTCTTAATGAGACCACTTAATGCAAACTATCATGGGAGGAAAGAGAAGATTGTATTATAGATCAGGAACAAGTTAGAAGACAGGAAATGTGCATCAGAAAAGATTGGTCAGTATTCATAACCAAGGAAGGAAGAATTGACAACAATGTCCCTACAGTTCTTGTGCTATTTAACAGCTTTTTTTTTTTTATGTCTGAGAAAACAGGATTAATTGTAAAGAAAAACTCTGTTGATACAAAATCAGAATAGTTAGAACTGAGGCTACTTTGCAGAGCTGAAGGACAGCACAATACTGAATGACACGACCTGGCAATAAAATGACAGATGACAATTGATACTTGCAAAGTAAGGAATATGCAAGGCAAGAAGGGACAACTGTAATGATGGATGAATAGTGATAGACTCACTCGTTAGTATTAATAGCCACTTTAAAATCTTTGATTATTATTCTTCACTGCCAATAGCAGCCAAAACAAACAAACAAACAAACAAAAAACTCAGAATATTAGTAATTATCACATAACTGGAAACAAAACTAAATATAAGATGGTTTACTCTGTAACCTTAGAGTGCACGATGTGCACAGCAATTTCAAAAAGGTGATATAGAATTATAAAAAGTGCAGGGAAGGAAGGCAGTTATGAATCTATATATGGAAAAGCTCTACGGAAGAGACAAAAAGGTTAGCAAAATTTTAATTTGAGAAAGAGACAGAAGTCATGGGGAAACAATAAACACTTAACGTATAATATCTTGGAATGACATCTTGTATATGCTTATTTTGGAGTAGACAATTTAGTTTTGGTTGGTTTTATTTCTGCTTTTTCATCAGGATGATCATGCAGGCTCTGTCCATACTCAGTTATAGGTGCTGGAGGGTGGAGGATGGAAGTTACAAAGGAGAAATACCTTTTCTTTTTTTTTTTTTTTGCCTATGATCATTGAAATCTGCTAGGGCACCAGCAGCTACAATTATGCCAGAAGACAGGGGATGACGCAAGTGAAGAGGAAACTTCTTAAAAATGCAGAGAAGGCTCAGATGAAATTAGATATACGTACTACACACATTTTATAGCTAAAAATTGAATTAAGCCTTGAAATTTTCATCACAAAAGATTGGTTTCTGGGAAACCCAATTAAGCTGTGAGTTGCTGTGGAGTCAGGTAAAATTATCAAGAAGGTGGAGCATTTTTGGTGCCAATGAGTGACATGTCTTATTGACACCATATGGTTGGCTAGTACAAGGTCATGGACCATAAGCTGCATTGCAGGCTGCAAGCTTCAGCATAATGAAAAATGTACCCAAGGCCTATGAATATAAAATCTTCACAATGCTGAAAATAATAAGAAACAAACTACCCGGTGAAATGGGGAAAGTTGTAATTTGATGACACGGAAGCTGTTTGTGCCAAGTGAAATATATTGCATGAGAGGCATAAACTACATCTACTAAACCCGTCACTTGTTCATTCTATGTAATTCTATTGTAACTATAACCTTACCAGTGAGGAAGAAGGAGAAGATAAGCAAGTCTTCTGTTCCCTGGAATTTTTAGGGAGATCCAGAGCTTTCTGACACATCATCCAAAGCAACTCCCAGAAGAAAACAGAAACAATAACAAATTGCTCATAGTAAATGAAGAGTCGGGTATACTGAAAGTAAATCATTCTAAGAGAAACGTTTGAAATAAATGAATGCTTCAGCTTTCAGCTTTGAAGAATTGTTCTCATTTTCATGAAATGTTTAAGTCTGAGTTCCATATGAACATGATGTATCAAAATACTTACAGCAATATTTCAGCAGCTCCCACTTGATCTGAACAAACTACTTTTTTTCCTCTCAACAAGAGCTGGGGAATAACCCAACATTTCTATTTCTTTAACTGTACCATTACAGTCTATCTACTAACATGTCTGCTCCACTTTCAAAATGTGTCTTCTCCTTAGCTGTGAAATTGTCTTAGGGTAGAATAAGCTTCATAAAGAAGAGAACCTGCAAATCAAATTCTGAAAAACCTACTCATGCTCATATGAACCTCAGTCCAATGCAGATGATCAGAAGAACAAAGCTGTAAATGATTTTCTTCCCCTAAGGTGCCTCCTAACTTACCTAATGGTTGAGTAGCCTTTTGTGGCTAATGGTGCCATACTTGGTATTCCTTGAAGCAACTCTCCCAATTTTATCAACTGGTTGCAAAGTTGCAGAATACTTAGCATACAGCTGAACTAATATTTTTCAGTTAATGATATTGTATTCATTGTCCATTTTAATGCAGTTCTCACTAAGCTACTGAAAAATCGAGTCTGTTCAGGTCTCTTCTTTCAGTGAACCAAGACGTGACTTGTGCAGAACAGTGCCCATAGAAAGATAAATCTGAGGTGAATTTTATAAGGAAAGAGCATACACCAATAAGTCAAAATTCAGCTGTAAATTTAAGACATATATAGAAAATGTAACTTAAAGAGCAATATGAAAGTGAGGAAAGTGAGGAAATTAAATATTCATACAGTTGTCCCTCAACTCCCTCGTAAATTGTGACTCCTTCCTACATAGGAGTCACAATGGTGAACTACACAGGACTCAGCTGGATATGGGTTGTCCAACAAAGACTGAAAAAAAAGTCTCTTTTGGAGAGCTTGCAGAATGTTCAGCGAATGGAGCAGGGAGTTGCAGCTAAATCAGGGATAATCTCACAAGTGTGGTAGCAAGGCCATTTCCACTGGGAACTACAATGTACTGTTACATTTCCCTGCAGCCCACCCAAACTTTCACAAATGAGTCCAAATTTACACTGTTTTCTGGCATCCAAAGCCCAGCACAACAGAGCCTGATACGCAGATCTACTCAGAGAACACTGCTGAAACCAGTTGGTGACACTCTCAAAATATACAGCACTACCTGCTCTTGCAACACAAGCTGAACATCTCAAAACCTTAAAAATTTTTCTTTCTCATCTGTAGATGAAGAATTTACAGTATCTTAGAGAATACTGTAAAGATAAAGGCTTTCTTAAGCTTTTCAAAAACAACAGAAAAGACTCTGGAAGTATTTTACAGATTTGACTTCAGTATTTAAATAATAACTAGAGGGAAAAAAAAAAAAAAGAAAATGTATTATATAAAGACCACTGGCAAAAGGTCAAGCAGAAGGACTGGTACATGATTATACTGTTAGAATGATCTTAATTCATATATGCAAGGGAGCTAAACCAAGGTTCCTGCAACAATCTTAATTATCTGCATTTTTAATACTTGACTTTGCAATTCTAAGTTTCTATTGATACATTAATACATGGTCTTCTTTATTTTGATTACAAATATGAGCATAGTATTTTTGAATGTCTTTAAATAGAAATATATGCTACAAGTACTTATAAAAATCAATAAGTTATAGAAGGATATATCACTAAAATTTATATCATTCTGTATCTATCATCTGATTCACCACTGGCATGGCATGAGAAATATGTACCGGTAAAATACTCTTTGAATGAACTGAGAGCTTTATGTTTTCTGGGAAGGAGAAACAATCTCTAAACTGACAGTGAACCAAGATTTACGTAATAGTTTTTGAGAGAAGAAGATAGTAAACAGGAGTTAACAGTAGTAATGATTTAGATGATTTACTTAATAGCCCTAGGACAAGATTAAATTATTTGTTTCGCTCTAGCCAAGTGATTAGAAATAGAAGAACAGAAGAGTGAAAAGGGATGTGTCACAAAAGAAACAGCGTTAGGATTTGGGTTATATGCCTATTTTCTATAGATACATGTTTTCTGAAAAGTTATCAATGTCTCCTTAAAACAAAAATAAATGTCAAGATTTGCAAAGATATGGAAAGATCCCAATCCACTCTGTATGGTTCAGCAGGCTGCACGTGAGCATAGGCAGAAACTTGCTGAAGGGGCTTGAAATAAGAACTGACACACAGCACTCTGAACTGTATTTATATCACCTACTTTAGAAAGCTGATGGGAATGTTTCAGTGACTCAAATTTAGGCACCTTTCTGCAGCAGAGTGATTCAGACTGCCTACACTAGAGATCTAGACTCATCCTGCAGTCAAAAGAGACAGTTTCCAAAAAATCCCTGCCTGTAGCTAACATCGGCAAGGAGCGGGGTGTGATAGAAGCCAATCTTCAAGGTGAAACACTGATCGTGCATCACTAAAGGCTGCAGACATACTCTAATTTAGAACTGTGGATTTCAGTATCTCTTAATGGTTAGAGTTCATCTTGTGTTTATCTAGAAGTCCACAGTATGTTCTCCAAAAGTGCTCTGCGATGTGAATTGAAGCACCACAGTAGACGCAATGAGAAGATTTACTTCAAAACCACATTCCTAATTCACACTACAGTGTTAATTTAGGTGCATTTTATGAATGATTCTAGAGAATGATTCAGAATATCTTAATTACAAGTCTACCATTGTATATTAACTATAAAGAACTATATATAAAAATGCATACATATACATACACTATTCTCTTTTTTATTTACTATAAAAATGAGAACTTACAGACTATAGAAACTGATACATTTCCATGGAAAAATGCAAGTTATCCACATGCCAAAACAAAAGACACAAGAGTATACATAAACCTGGCTAAGCAGACATCTAAATCCAGTTGGGATTCTAATGCCAAATACTTCTTTCAGGACAAACACAGGTAGGATAATACCATTCCTTTGACTCAGCAGCCTTATGGTTAAGAAACTGAAGAACTTTCAGCCTCAAAACACAAAATAGAATTGGTCTGATTTTTTGTTTATTTGTGTTTTTACATAGGTGATGCAGCTCTTAGCTGCCTGAACTGTTCTCTGAGAGTATAGTATCTAAATTCCATATAAAGTCCTTTTATGGTCCAATTTAGGAGAGCTGAATACAGTCCTGTTGCATGCATGGACTATAGGATTTGGATTTGGCAATCCAAGCCTATGCTCCGAGCCTTCATTTCTAGGTAAAGACCTAAAGCAACACCTTGCCTTACCATTTTGCTTGTTTTTCTGTTGGCTGGTATCGCACATTACTTCATATGCTGAGATCCTCCTCTGTCGCATGCACAGTAAAATTGTTTGACAAATGTAAACAAAATGAGCAGCTTTGCTTCAACTACCTTTCCACAGCTATACGTACACACAAATGTATACATATTTATGTACATCATAAATATTGATACAGGACTCCGTCTTTAATAAATTAATGCCAGAATTTTACAAGTATTTGGTATCTGTCTGACATCCTTTTATACATATTAGGAAAAAAAAACCCTAACTTGTCTTCACATACCAAAAAATACACCCTAACCTGTCTTTGCACAAAGATCATCTTGGAATGGGATCCTTTGCTTTCATTCATGCTCAGGTGATCACACTTTCTTCACAGCCGGTACATATGTTGGCAGTCAAAACATTTCAAACTGTTTTTTCTTTATGAGATCATGGACAACTTACATTTATCAATTTCTGTCTTTGAAAAAACGTGCTTGATGAGTGAGAGTGATTAATTTTGAGAATCAAAGCAAGATCTGTTGAAGGAACTAATCACAACTATGAAGGATAGAGACAAGGAATACTGTCAAAAATATTCCAAAAAGCACTAGTGCCTGATGAGATTTTGAAAGCAAATATAACTCTACAGAATTCATATGCAAAACAAGTAAAATAAATTGAGGCCTCTCTACCAAAGCAATCCTACCCCAGGCAACTTCCTTCACCTTCATTTCCCTTTGTGTGCTGTTGTATGTTGTGCATGGGATGGATACCTCTTCTTCTCTCCCTCTTTTTCCATTTTGATTCAATTTTCTTTTCCTTTGGGGACCTCCTCCTCTTTATGTCCCAAACATCATCCACAGACATAAATTCAAGCATTATCTCTATCCAATTCCCAGACCTCCCTTAACTTTTACAGATCAGTTTCTATTCAAACTAAAACTCGTCTTCCCAGTATCTAATCATTAATGATATGTAACAGTTCTTATGCAATAGTCATGCTGACTCAGCATGTGCATATATTTGTTTGTGCTCAAAATATGAACCAAGGGCAGCTATAAACTTATACCCTCTCCAAGGAGTAAGTGGATCTTTCATTTTTAAATAAACTGTTTCCTTTTTCTATAAATAAGTAGCATGAGGTCAAAAAGTAACACTATCTTCAATTAGTAAAACAGCTGTACCAGGACCAAGTATTTTTTGTATCATGATTATAATGGCAAATGACTCAGAGGGAAACATGGTGAACGGATGTACAAAATTACTCTTGATTCCAGAATAATGCACAGGAATATTAGCTGACACAATACATTTCACATTATGCAGGTTTAGGTTATAATCAGAATATGTTACTGTGAATTTTATTTATTTATTTATTTATTCTATGCCATGATAAAGGAAGTGTTTACATTGTTCTGGTGCTCCCTCCTAAAATTGCTGTTACCAAATTGCACTTGTTAACACATCAGAAATGCCAACAAATAAAGTTTATGCCTGTTGGCAATGTGCAAGCCAGGAGAGAAGGTTAAAGTAGCTATACGCAGGTCTGTTAGGTCTGTAGTGCCACACACAACACACTACACACTTGTATAGTTTCCGATTTAGACCAAGGTCGCATCTGCCTTCTTTGATGTTGCACACTTTTAGGTAGTAATACTTTATTTCACACAATCTGAAACCATCTGTGTTGGATTCTCTGCAGAGAATTTATGCATTTTTTTAATACAAAAATTAAGCTTTTTTTTCAAAGATCATGAGTATGTTTATAACAAAAACACAGATTATATTAATTTTTACGTTTGATTGTTCTTCAGTGTTATTCAACAAGACATAAAGCTATTGGCAATGCTAGACTTCTCTGTTCCAAACTTAGAGCAGTAATTATGAAATAATGGTATTAAACATTACCATACTAATGAAAAATGTAATTTTTCACTCCCAAATAGAATATAATACCTCTTTTCTTAAAGTCAACATCATGGTAAAAGCTAGGTGAGTAGCATTTTGCTTGAAGCTAACTTATTTTCACAGCAATTCTGTAAGGCTACAGTCTAGCATAATGTCATTTTTTATTATATTCTGAAGTGGATTTTGACTTTTCTGACTACAGCAGAACAGCAAAGAATGTGCATTTTCAACACATCACTGCCAGTTCTGTCTTGAAACTGCTTTTTTCTTGTTTTGTCTTTTGCCTGCTTTCTTTCCAAAGTGCTGATGATTGATAGCAATAAAAATATATATATTGCTCTTTCTTTGTCATTAATACTTCTCCCTTTCAGATATGAGAGGAAAAACATAACAAACTTATTCCTAAAGTCTTCCTTTGATGTCCTAACCATACTGAGACAGATTTCAACACACTCTTCTACTCTGTTCTCCAAACAATGTCAAATTACTGCATAAGGAAAAAATCCTACTTGTCATAAGTAAAGCTATTCTATATAGGGGCCATTAAGGAAGTTCTTAAGTTTTCAAGTTGAAATCCTGTTCAGAAAGACACTTCCGTATGTATGTTTGCTGGAGGTTTTGGTTGGCCAAAAGGGACACCATGGGACATCCCCACTCGGGCTACCTCCTATCCTTGGCAGGTGGGCTCTAATGACCCCAGAGGTTTGGATAGAGCAGTGGAGCTAAGGAAGAGCCAGGGAAGCTCATTCTAGCCAAGGACACCTTTCACAGAGAGTGACAGGGCTACTGAGAAGGGGCAAGTGCTGCCTGTGACCACTGCTGGAGTTGCCTTCCTGTGGGGTCAATGAGAGGTATAGGCTGTCTCCTGGGCTCTTCTTGGACATGTGAAGATACTAGCGTGCAACATCTAAGATCACTACTGCAAAGAAAAGATGTAGGGCCAGCTTTGATGCATTGACAAGAAAGGGGAGTTACTGCCTAAAAATAAAATATTCGGGATTAATTATAGTGGGGTCATAAATTCAGAGTTTCTAAACAACATACTGTTATAGTAGAAATTCGAGCAAAACTACGCTATCAGCACAAGCTAAGTTATAAAAGATGACCTTTAGTTACTGCTGCTTTTTTCCTCCAGGTATTACTGAACTTTTATGATATTCCCCTACTTTCACATAGCTTGTCAAATGCAAACTTTTTGCTTTTGCAAAGAGTGAGAAAGTATTGATTATTCTTATCTTGCTCATAAACTAAAGGATATTAGAAAGATATACTGGTTTGCTTATTGAGCAATTAACTAAATTATGCCCCCACACACACACACATCACCTCAAAAATAGCCTAGGAAAGCAAACCCTAGGCAAAGAAATCCTAGACTTATTAAAACCCAATGCAGCATTGCCGTGGACTTTGGCAAAACCAGTATCCCCAGTGAGGAACAGCTGCAACAACAAAATACATGCAGCAGAGAGGATTTCTGAATTACAGATAAAGCCTAGCTTGTGTCTGACAAGGTGGAAAAGCATTCCCAAAAGAGCTTGACAGAAAAAGCACCAAAAGGAAGCTAAATCATGAATGCAAGAAGAATACATTAAATGATATTTCTCTTGGTGTAATTGTCAGATAAAACTACAGAGAAGGTGCAGAACCAGGATGCTAAGATAAACTGGAAAAGGAAGAAGCTTTAGGAAAAGATTGAGCAACTAGAAAAAATGGTGCGAAGCTGCTGCATATTTATAGTCAGGTTATCCTAATAAAGGCTGCACAATTTAAATACAAAGGTCTTGCAAGGATTGGGGGGGGAATGATAGAGGCACTCTAGTAACCTAATTAAGGAAAACTAGAGTACACCAAATTGGTTACTTCAGGGAGTACGATTAGTTCATGAGATTGTTGTAGCTAAAACTCACCAAACTAAGCCAGGAAAAGAAATGTTGTTCCCACAGTGTCATGTAGATAAAACACAGTAATTGTCTACCAGGATATAGGACTCTTTAAGAGGATACACAGGGAAGAACATTTTGGGATTGTGTCAATCTATTTTTTCAGAGATATGCCAGGGAAGGTCTGGGAATGCTGAAAATTTACTGCAGCAGATTTAGTAAAGGACAAAGGCAGTGACTAAGGAAAGGGAGTGACCGAGATGAAATAAGAACGGGAAAGTAGAGAGAAAAGAAGTCGAAAAGGGGAAAGTCAAGATGGAGAGTTGAGCAGAGAGGAACATCATAAAGTTCAACAAAAACAAGTACAGGATCCTGCACCTAGGGAGGAATAACCCCATGCACAAGGACAGACTGGGGTTTGACTTCCTGAGAGCAGCTCTACAGAGAAGGACCTGGGAGACCTGGTGGTCCACAAATTAATCATGAGCCAGTAATGTGCTCTTGTGGTCAAGATGGTGTATATAAATATACATGTATATACTTATATATACATATATATGTAAATATGTATGTATACATAGATAAATGCATAATAATGTTACTCTGTAATGCTTTTCATTTGAGCAATGTACCTGACCCCGTCATCTTTTCAAAAGACGTCACACAGAACTGGCACAGAATTACTAGTCATTGAGTACAAACAATCAAAGATATGTGAAAACTACATTGCATTATTTTTTGAGATGTGGTGTATTAAGTTAGCCTCTATCAAATGACTACAAAATTCTTCCTGAAGGAGGTTTGATTACAGCTTTGGTTTTGGATTGATGGCAATAAAGAGGGAATTTAGAGCTGAAGTGAAAGCAATAAAATTAATCTCAGAAAGCCTTTTATGTCCAACCATCTGCATTCCACGAAATACCTATCTGCTCAGTCATGATTATCTATGTTATTGCATGAGAAATGCTTTTTAAGTTCCTACATCTGTATACATCATAGTTCTCCATCAACTTGAAGATAGGCATATCCTATCCCTTTTAGGCCACTCTGCATACTCTGAAAACCAAATATATTCATAGTTGCAATATACTTGTAGCTTTTCTCATTTTGTTGTAGCAAAGCTTCTCTGAAAATTGCTGAAAACAAACATCCCAAATGAGAATATAATGGTGTTAATCATAAAGCAGTGAAGTATTTGTATATATCGAGTATTCCCTGAAATAACCTTGCCAAAACGCTTTTGGTAATGTCAAAGGTAGGTTTTAAGTAACGACTTTCAGTTCACAGTATATACTGCTTAAATTGCTATTTGCATTGTGTTTCACATGAGAAGACATTTGAAGGGGTGAGAAAGCTAACCAGTGAAGGTCAACAGTGCATAATCAATAGAGTTATCATGCCAGAAATAAAGTTCACTAGAACTTAATTTCCTTAAATTTTGTGATATTTGGAACACCTCTTGCATTCTGATGAGCAGCCATTGGATTTCTTGAAAAGTTGCCCAATTAAAAAATAATGAACCTCTACTTTCTGAAACAGACTCATTATCCTGGTGGTTTCCAATAGCAACTTAAAGCGTGGTTTTACATCAAATTATTTTGTGTCTGTTGGCCAGTGATATCTTTGCAACCCTCTGAGGTGCTTCTGAAGTCAAGTGATTTCCCCATGAGAAAATATTAAAGCTGCTGTTATTCCCACTGCATGGTTCTCATCTATGCTCAGAAAGCAAATAAAATTTCTAGTGAAAACAGGCAGAATGCACAACGTGCTCAAGACCTATCATCTGACACCGTGCTGCGGGCAGCTTAAGAGAGGAATAGGTTTATCCTCAGCAAAGAACACCAACATTTCTGTCAGCTCTTCTCTGAGGAATATCTTTTTACAGTGTCGTTCTCAATAAATATAATTGTAGAATGAAGAACGCCAACCCCTTTGGGCAGTGTCTATGAGGAAACCCCACCATTTGTCCGTCCACCCCTCACTAAGAGGAAATCAAAACCAGTGGTTTCTTCTCATTTTTAGTACATGTTTGTGTGAGGGAGACTTAAACCATATTTTAGAACAACCTGAAGCTTACCCCTGCCTCTAACACCATTCTTCACAAATGTGTGCTGTGTATTTATGTGCGCACGTAGTAGTCTTACCTACCACTCTTTCAAAAATGACCTACTCGTATGCAGAACATAAATTCTTTTTGCTTGAGCTCCCGCATGTGCTCATCTTCAGTTTTTGAAGACTGATTTTGCATAGCTGGAGCAGGCAACACTTACCTTCTGAGGATGTGCGCTTCCTTTAAACAAAAAGGGATTTTATTCATTTTATCAAAAGGGATTAGGTCACTTGCGAATCCACTATGCTTTGGACAGCAGCTACCTGCTTTAGGAACTGTGCTAATCCAACCTGGCCCCTACAGAAATTCAGTTAAAGCTGGGGATTTGTTTCTTTAAAGTACTTTAAGAAAGAAAGCCTGCTATCACTACTGACAAATCCTAAGAAGGTGACAGCAATGTGAAATTCACTGTATTTTGTTTAACGAAGGATAAAATGACCAAGTATCAAGTTTCCCCTCAAATCCCTTGGAAGATTATTCCATAAACTGAAACACTTCTCAATTATCTTTCATATCATTGCTGGTTGCTTCCAATCTAGTAGCTCATTACCAACAATTTAAACAACATTATCAGCGCAAGAGGAAAATGGAAATGTTTGAATGTTTCTCAGGAGGAGGGAAATAAGAAATAAGGGAAAAGCAGAACTAACTTTCCCTGCTGACCAATTTTCAAGTTTATTAGGCTTCTTACTAAGAAAAGCTATAGGACCAAATAGCAGTGTTAGTCTTCTTCACAGCTACCTCATGTTTACATAGATTTACTACAAAAAAAAAGATTCTCCAATGGAAAATAAAAAATAATTTCAGCAACCTGCTCCCAGTTTTTTCTATTGAAAGTTTCTTGCTTTACATGCGGTAATTATTTATTGGGAAGAAACAGAGCGAGCTGACTACCTAACTCAGCACTGAGCATTCTCACTCCACCAAGAGGTTCTAGAGCCAGGATGTTCGCAGTGGCTACTCTGCACAAAAATATTTATGTGTTTGTTGGACTGGATCCTGTAAGAATGCCATAGTTCCTTCAAAACAGTATCCTGCTACATGTTGACAAATGCTTGTACCTTCAAACATATTCACTAGCAATATGCTGTTATTGATGGCCACTGCAACTGCTTCAAAAAGAAACTCCAGAAGAGCTTGGAAGATGCTCGTCCGAAGACTAATGTGTAGAGTCAAGTCTCGTAGCCAACAGTATCATTCTCAGGATTTTATTCTCTTGGTTGGTAAGCCAATAGGCTTACTCACCTTGATGTTGGTTTTGACTAATTCTCCTCATGCATTATATTGTTTAGTCTATGCACCTAAACAAAAAGCATTTATCCTGGAAGCATTATCTGGTACCTGGAAGGTACCAGAAAGGTATCTTAAAATAAAGAGTTACAATAGTGTATATGGTAATGGCCTAATCCTTTGAGGATGCATTATTTCATCAAACATGAAGACTGTTAAGAAACTATTTATTTGTTTCCTTCTTTGGAAAGATGGAAATATGTATTTGTCCATATACATTGGAATATTCTAGGACGAATAGAATAATGCTTTAGAAATTAGAGGAAATTAAGGAAAGAGTCTACCATGAGATCTAAAGAACTATTCAGAATGTATACTCTTAAATTGCTTTGCTCACTGTTGAAAGATGTGCATGCAGCTCTCTTGTAAAATTAAACCAAGAGGTTTTTTTTTTCAAACAGAAATATATTTCAATGTTAAGTTCCTATTATATTTATTACATGTTAGCAGACATCTTTGCTTGTAGATTACTGAGACAAAAAAGTAATAATCAGGCAAATGCATATTTTGTGGAATAAATACCACTAATAGTTATAAATTTGCTTTTCATATTGGTAAGGAGTTTCAAATGTTAATAGATATTATCTATTAATCATAAAACATGGTTGCTAAATATTACGGTCATCCCCCAAAATTGCTTATTGTATCTAGCTGCACTGTCTTTTGAAATACATGAACAGCACATCTCATGAGAAATGATTAAAAATTAATGCAAAATTTGATCTCTGGCTCTGTATACAGAAATAAAGGCAAAGGCATAAGAACTCTCAGCACAGTTTTGAGAAGTTTTATTCTGCTATATCAGTCCTTCCCACATGACTCATCTGAGCAGTCACTGCATTCAACAGTTTGATCAGCTCTCTAACATCAGTCAAGCCACAGAATGGAAGAAAAAGATTAGCACTTATGTATCAGCCATTAAAGTGATGATGATTTTAATTTGCCAACTCCATTAGTCTTTCTAGAAAGGTTTATTGTCTGTGCTCTACAATAACTGTAATAATGATGTTGAAAAGACTATAAAAGGTAACTTAAAAGTATATAAATCAATACCAAAGCTACACATATGATTCTTTATCCTATCTTCAGTTTATAGACCTACATTTGATTTGCTCACCATTACAGATTAAAAGCTGCGTGGATCTGCTATTTAGCTTCATAATTTTCCGGAATCTGCTTTTGTTGTTTTTTCAGCTAAAAAGAATAGGCAAATTCTACAGTTTCTTCTTCTATCACAGTCAGTTTTAGCTTGAGAAGCCCACTGAGCATGAAGATAAGTTCAATGATCATCCTGCCACCACAAAAATGGAAATTGATCTGGAGTATTTGAAGGAGCAAAAACTAACAACTAAAGGAAACCATCCAAATAGTAAAAGGAGAATTGGATCTCACTTACAATCCAGAAGTTACGAAAGTGTTCTATCTTGGAAAAAAAACAAAGCTGTCTGGTACTGATACAATTTCAGTAGCATATGCAAGTGCAAAGTGTTTATGTATTGGAATACATATATGGAATATATTTGAAATATATATATTGGAATATATATACGCATGGATAGATGGATGTCCATGCACTGTGGTTACTTATGATCCACAGACTAATACTCCTATGCATTACTCTCAGCAGAAGACATTAGTCTCTTACACACAAATCAGTACAGAGGAACAATTTAAATCCATTTGTCAGATAAGGAAAAGCTCCACTTGAGCAATGATCTCTATTTATGTGTTTAAATATCTGCCAGCAACCAGATTTTTCTATACAAGGTGTAAAGAATTTGCGGTTTGGCTAGTTTCTGTACTGAGTATAGACTGTGCTCTAGGCAATGATTTACAGTGTCCAGCTGGAGCTGCTTTAAAAAGCAAATTCAGACTTTAAATTACTAATTAACAAGGTAAAAAGATGCTTCCACAAAGGATCCATCAATTATTGAGGTAATCTCCATGGGGTATGAAGCTGGTGTCCTTTAAAAGGGCAATTAAAAAATTAAGCAACATATTTATACTACATTCAATACTTATGTAATAGAACAAAAATGCTTAAACAATATGTACATCACTTTCGCAATGAAAACGCCAGAGTCACGTAAGTCTCATGAGGACATATCATCACAAGTAGAAAATATAAACCCTTTGGAGAAAGAACTGTCCTTTCTTTGTATTTTCTGAGTGCTTCATAGAATTAGCTTTCACTTTTGATTATTTATTGTAAAAAACATTTCTGATTGATTAGCTTCTGTAACACAATGCGAGTAAATCTCAATCAGATTCTGCTATCAGCTGCAGTCAATGGAATTAGTGTCCTTTGCTAATAAAACAATTTTAACCAAAGCATTTACGTGCCCGACAACCAATTTGATTACCGTGAGTTTATATGTGTTTTTTAATTACTTTCTCGTTAATTAAAGAAGAAAGAGGCTTTGGAGTTCTCATTCAAAGAATGCTACTGGACTTCTGAAGATCAGCTCTAAGTACAAACCAATCACTGTTTCAGTATCCAATTTCAGGAAACCATTTCTAGGAGACCTTTCCCTTTATCAGCCATGCTGCATTGCGAAGACAGGTGTTCGCATTTAATCAATGCATTTTAGTTATGTTCCAGGTATTCAATTAACAAATGCTCACTGCTAGCTCATAGCCAGCCTGACCGACTATCTTGTAGCAGCAGCAGTCATAGAATATTGCTCCTGGCTTTTCACCAATTCAATAAATAAAGCTCCCCTGTGTTGCTCTTTTAAATACCTTCATTTTTTAAATTAGATTTTGATTTTCTGCTCAGAAACACCTAAATCTCTGTTGAGCCACAACAACCTATTTTGCAACTTAGATTAGCAAGGTCTTTCTTTTTTTTTTATTATTTCTTTCTTTTTTCTCCAGCTGTACCAATAGCAGAGGACGGACTGCTTTATAAAAGAAAAAAAGAGGATTTTATTAAGGAGGTTTTTCATGTGGGCCGGTTCTGTCATTTTCTCTTACATTTCTGATAGTGCTTTAGATATTTATATATGTTATGCAAAGTTTAGACCAGATAAGAATACTGCAACCATTAGACCAGATAAGAATAAGGTATACTGGCACAGCTCTATCTGACTAAAGAGGATATGCCCTGAGTCAGAAACTGTTCATGGAGTATTTTCATATTTCTCTACAGCGTAGATAATACTGATGGACAAAACAATAAATTTCTCTTTTCATCCAGGGATTCAAAATTGCTCATATACAACTTCATCTGAGACGCTCAAGTTGTAAAGCCAAAAGCTAATATCAGAGAAATAAATATTGGTATTTTGTGTTTATACTGTGAATCAGTGTTGTGTATCTGAATAAGATACAGTCACTGTTTGTACTTGAAGTTCTTTTTTTTTTTTGTGAAATTTGCTGTCAGTTTAAGAGAAAAGATGGAAAAGACTTCAAGTTTAGCTGCTGGGCACTGGGTGCACATTTTCTCCTTATTTTGATTCTGCACTGCATTGGTTAAACTTTAGGGACTGCCACACATCTATAAAACAATGGCATTCACAAAGTAAAAGATATTTTAAAATTCTGCAACAGTTTCTGAAGTCTGCTGACTACTGATCAGATACTTATGGTATACAAAAAAAAAAAAAGAAAAAGAAAACAGAAAGAAAAGACCAAACTGCTTAGCATTTTGAATTTGTGTAGGAAAGATTTTTACAAAATGAAAATATAAATAAATAACAGTACACACATCTGCAGTCTAACAAGCCAATGCCTCATAAACCCCAAACTTCAATGTGCAATAAAAATAGGCAGACACCCTCTAAATTCACCGCATTAACTACCACACATCAACATGATAACAAGCCAAGAGCTTCCCCAAGCTAGTGATGGACTCTCACGATGAGCCTTCATCCCAGGCAGATGCCATCATTCAGTCTTGTAGAACAGCTAGAACAGATGACTCTCATAGCATGGCTCATCAAATCCTGGGGACACGGGTAGAAAGTTGAGTGCAAAAGCAGACACTGCACCCACGAGCTGTCCTCAGCTGCTGGGAGTATCTTCTCAGGTACGTCGTAAGAATCCTACAGCACTGGCCCACTGCAGGCTGCGTTCCTATCCTTCATGACAGGATGGACAGTCTTCCTCTTGAAGCTACCCAGTGATCTGAAGACCAGACCAGAAAGCCACCAGCAAGTTAGCGCTGACTTTCTCAACACCCCCTTGAGTACATGTTCCTACAAACTCTCGTGTGTAACTTCTGGATTTTCTTTGATGTTTAGCTATCAGGCCAGCTTGCAGATCCAGGCCACCATGGGAGGTGACTAGTTCTAATGCAAGGGAAGCAGTGAGGACACAAAGCCAGAAGCAGGACGGAGAATACAGCTATCTGGGTTAACAGCAGACTCCCATCTCACAGGAGTAGGTGTAAAGGAAAGCTACATACGACAGTCAGGACTCAAGTTTTTTGTAACTTTTCTTTCTTAAGTTTAAAGGAAGCTTATCCTAGAAACTCACAGCCTTCTCTCTCAGGTTATGGAATACACATACTTGTAATTCTTATGACAGACAGAACTGTGCAAAAGCTGTGCTGTTCTTTGCAAAGAGACCTGTTTCAATTACATATTACACACTAAGTTTGAGTCATTGCAAACTACCCACTTAGCAGACCACCAGGCTCTGACAGAACTGATTAACAATAGAAACACCAATACATCTTGATTAGATTTTTTTTTGCATTTTGGAGCATGATCAGTTGGGCTGAGTCACGGCTGCTTTACTAGATTATAAAGAAAAGCAGAAACCCAGAGACTGTGCATGGAACAAGTGGGGCATGAAAGAAAAAAGAACGGATCAATTCTTCTCCCTACCTCCTCCTCTGCACTTAATTCATCCAGAACTTTGACCAGCAGGAAAGCACATTTACAGGCTTTTCCTTTCTCTTAGGGTTTAAATCTACAAGAAAGGATATAATATCTAACCCACTGAATGCAAAGTGACTCAAACAATGAGAGAAGAAAAGTGTCCCCACTCATGTTTCATTTATCTGTTAGTAACAGAACCTTCTCCTACCATTCATTCTACCCACTCTTCTCTTCCTAATTCCCTAAATCATCTTTTTTCTAATCTTACTACTTACACCTAGAGTCGCATTTCTGGCATTACTGCTTGGACTCCAAGGTGACTATTTGCTGTATTCACAAAAACAAAACAAACAAACAAACAGGAAAAAAAAATCTGGAATCTGTTGGACAAGAAAAATGGTTGTTCCAGATTCATATGTTGCAACCATAAATGTTTTGCCCTCAAAGCTACCTCTACTACATGACTAGAATCACCAGAAAAAAATGAAACTTAGAGAAGAGCAAGTCAAAGGGAAACACTTTCTGAAGACAGGGAGCTGTTTCCTGAACGAAGGGGAACTTAGAGCAAATGTACATAGGATTCCGATGGGATCTCCCTTTCCAAGAGCATCAGTCAACACAACCAGACTTTTGCTAGGATCATGGAGCTTAATGACCTTTTTCCCTAATGCTCCACCTCACTCCCGAAAAAAATAAGTCAGGAAGCTGCTTTAGTTTTCTTAATTACAGACTAGTACTCTCAATGTCCAAGGTCATAGCGGCTACTTTCAAGAGTCCGTCTCAGATGTAAGAGATGACAACTGCAGTGATGCATTCAACTGCTCTATTTTGCCAGATGCAGGGTACTTCTACAGACCTCTGAGGCCCTCACAACCTTGGTGGCAACGATGCACATCTTCACAAGTGCTGACTTCCCTCCTGCAGAAACTCAGGAGAAAGCCACAAGAGCCTCAGCGGTCTCTAGGAAGTTCCCAAAGGAGAAGCCCCTGCACTAGAAACTCAACACATAGATACGTGACAGGGACGCAGACAAAACTATCATCAGAGGGACATCTGTGGCTAGCAGCACACTCATGGCAAAAGCTCCTGCTACAGTGATTGGGGAGGGACATTTCAGGCAACAGAGCTGTTGCCTTAGAGTATAAGATATATTACCTGCTGCACAAAGCACCAGGCTCAAACTAATTAGATTCCCCCAGCAATAGGATTAGTGTGGCTGACTTGGCCTTTGATCTTTCTGATGTATTTGAACTGGGCTCTGTGCAGTTTATTACCATGCATATGTTTGCATTCATGTGGGTTTGCCCACGTGTTCTTTAGATGTTTTGACATGATTAACAAATGGTTATCCCGGTAACGTGCAGTTTGGCATTTTTTTTTTTCAATTCTTGAATCTGGCTTTGAGGCCACTCCAGGTAAAAACCACGACTTTACACACGTGCACATCCATGGATGTGACTTCACTGTTCTGCCAGCATACCTAATTTGACATAACTACCCTGCCGGGCACCTGTTAAAAATAGTGGAGACTTCAATTTATTTTGGGAGCTTCATCCTGCTATTTTAAACCCAACAGGTCAGCGAGGAGATGCAAGGTTCTACTGTTTGCACAGTAGATGTAAAAAATATTTCTTTCTGGAGGGAAGAAAAAAAAAAGGGAAAAGCAGCTCTCGGTGTTGGGTATCCCTTACATTTGCCGCTCAGCTGGAAACGCTGTTAAAAGGCCATTAGACCCTTAAGGTAACAGAGCTCGGCGGCTCCGAAAGCCGTGCAGCAATTTGCTAGTTGCGCGAGGAGGATCAGTCCTCGCCACTTCCTCTGCGTGGACTGAAAACGGCCTCTGCCCTGAGCCGTGAGAATCAATCCCGCAGGACGGAGGCTGGAGCTGGAGCGTGGCTGGAGGCGCCGCTCGCTGCACTGCCCGGTAGAGCCTCCTCCTGGGCGCGCGGCGCGTCCGCAGCTCCGCGGCCAGGCCGCTGCTGCAAACCTTCACCGCGCCGTCACCTCCAGCAAGTCTGAGGCTGCTCTTGCCTGTGGAAGGAGTGAGAGCAACAAACTTTGCCAGCCGCACGTTCCCCCGCCATCTGCAAGGCATTTGGAGCCCCTTCTGCGTCTCGCAACGTACCCTCTCGGTTTAGCGTACTAACTATTCTGCTTTTAAACACTAACCTTTTATACGCTGCTCTTAGGAATTTGTCGAGAAGTGTTAATTCTTTTGCACGTATTTAAACTGCTAAAATAATTTCGCTTGGTAATACGAATAGTTCCCTTCCCAGGGAGATAGCACCCATTAACCAGGTAGGAAGGGTGGCATAAAGCCATAGTTCACTGAAAATGTAATTTCATTTTGCTAGTAATGTAAGTGCTGTTACTTTGATATTGTAATGGAGTTTTAAGCACCATGCTTGTTATTTCAACTGGAAACTTTAATGTAATTATACATTTTTACTTTGCTAAGCAGAAAGAAAGATTAGTATGCATAGTTTTCTAGCATGTATCGTGTGGAAGAAGACAGAGATCTCGCAGCGATAGTCTAAGATCTTCAAGTCATTCAAAAGGAATGGCAGGTGGTAATTTTAAAGACAAATTACCCAGAAAAGCTTTTATTGTTGATCACTTGTTATAAGATTTGCCATTTGCAAGTAATTGTACATTCAGCTGAAACTGACCTTTTATGAGAGCCAAGTGGTAATATAAATGAAATGAATATATTCTTTACTGCAGTAATATAAAAAGAATGGCCCAAGCTTTTAATGTAGTGCTTGACCTCTCTGGTGTCTGAACACCACCTAATCTCAGGAGCATTTCACACCACCATGGATGGTGAATGATGGAATAACTACTAATACAGCATTAGAAGAGTTTAGCACATTAGCACTTGGAAGCGTAGAAAATATTATAGCTTTAGGTATGCTCTTTGATTATAAATCAAACTGTCAGCACGAAGAAAAAGGATGATTAAAGGACAATTCACTGAAATTCACAATTACACTAATTATTAAAGCATTGCTATTTCTATTTTAAGTCCCCCTCTCCACGACACTCTACTACAAAATCATGCTGGGCAATCTAGATACTGAGATTTAGAACTCTCAGTCAACAATCAATTATTTATAAGCTTTAAAACACATGTTATTTCTCCTCAAAGGCCCCGGTCTTACAAAACGGCAGCTGCAGGTTTAGCTGTACCGACTGAAGCCACATTCGTTTTAGTGGAATCGGTCACATACATACCAAGAAGTACATACGAAAGCGATAGCAAAGCTAAATCTTGTAGAAGTTGCAGTTTCTCCTCGCTAAAGGTACACACAGGTTTACTAGCACTTTCCATGCACTTGCAACAGAAAAAAAAGGGAGGTCTTTGAGGAGGGAGTGAGTTGATACCACAGTGGCCGAAATCACCGCTAGAGATTAGTAGCAGCTATACAGAACACACGTGCAACTGGCCTAACACAAGAGAAGCACAAGGCAACATCAAACTCCATGTCCATCTTCATTTCCATCCCTCAGTTCAGGAATGAATTAATCTCTAACAGCTTGCTTCAGATTTCACAAATTTACATCGATTATATCATTGATTTCAGGAAAGTTATTCCTGTTCCATACTCTTGAGACAACTAAAGATCCCTGAGTCCCCATTTGTCTTTCTTTCCACAGGCACTTTGTTCACACAATTCTCAGTGACATCAGGAGAGAAATGGTAAAAGAAGGCATTAATTAAAAAGTACTTTGATACAGATTTTGCCGGGAGGATTTTCCACCATTCTGCAGTCAGTTTATCCTAATGCTATTTAAAGGAAAGCAAAATACTCACAAACAGCATTCTGGGATCATCTGACATAGGCTAATAGCTCAATTACATGAGTGACTATTCAGTTTATTTTTATTAATATCATTCCCACTTTCATGCTATAAGCATTACGTTTGGTAAACTTTCTTCCTCTGTATTTTACCAATATGAAGTCCACTCACCGAAGCACAATTTCAAGTGTCTCCTAACCTTCAACATGAAGGTTTTGCTTCTGCTTTCATTTAAGTTACTCTCACTGCAGTGTGTCTGGGCTGCCTGAATCTCATCTCGTTCATCATCCACACAGGAGAGCAAAGCAAAAGTTAACACACTTAACAAACTTCATACAACACCTTTATGGTTGGACATATCACCAGAGTGCTTCTGGTGTCCCTTCAGACACCCTGTTAGTCAGCATTTGTTCCAAAAACAACCCTTCCCCTCTCAGTGTCTGTGGTAAATACTGTGCATTTTAATGCCACTAAAACACACTTAACTTTTAAGCTAAACAGGAGAATAGAAATGAAAATCTTTGCTAAAACTGAGGATATAATTGAAAGTGAAAAGGTACACCAAACACATCATTTGTTATTTTTGAAGAGTTGGGTCTTCACTTTTG
This sequence comes from Crypturellus undulatus, assembly GCA_013389825.1. Lineage (NCBI taxonomy): Eukaryota > Metazoa > Chordata > Aves > Tinamiformes > Tinamidae > Crypturellus > Crypturellus undulatus. The sequence goes on from VWPW01018073.1 coordinate 924,787, forward strand.
TTTGGAATAGTCCGAGACAAGGACATGCTCTAAACTTTTACTTTGGCGTTTCACTAATATGCTTAAAGCTATTGAATTCACTCAGAGGGTTAAACAAGTATCACTGGAAGATACTTGCTGTGACTTTCCACTTCAACATTGACTTCTTTACGTAACACGTTTTCCTGCAGCGAAACATTTCCTGCAACGTCCCAGGAGCTCCACTGGGCGCTCCTCAGCACTGCGTCGCGGTGGCATAGTTTTGACGGTTCGGCTATCCGTTCAATTATACCCTGCTTGTTTATTTATTTATTTTTAATGCAGGCACGCTTTCGCAAGCTGGCACGTGCATCACAGTAACTGCGTCAAACACAGCACACTCAGGGAGTTCGAGGAGAGGACAGATGCTTTAGGGATACACCATACAAGCACACACCACAAGCTACTGCTACATAGTTTACATGTTAGTGAAGCAGGTTTGTAGGTTTTGCACAAAAAATCCACAGCAATGCACTGCAATTTCTCATCTCTTCCGTTCACTCCACAAGGCATTCCCAGGGAAAGTTTTTTATTGAGGTTTTACTTTGACAACCTGTATAGGAAAGCAGCATTGTAGGCAGGACTTTGCAGTAGGTCACAGCACCTGAATTCAGTGATGGAGATGCCCTAATGGACCGTAACTGCTACACAAGCAGCACTGAACAACTCAGGACTGTTACAAAAGCATAAACAGACTCTCATAATCACATTATTACTGAATTATTGCCACAAAACACCGTATGAAAACCTTGCTTTACAGTGCAAAACTACACAACTTCACAACTTCACAAATTTGTGTCCTCTATCTTCTCCATTCAAACTTCTAAAGAAAGTACTAGTAACGCTGCCAGCAGAAGAAAACATTCACCAAACAAGTCTGTCCCTGCAGCTCATTTCAACAGAGGGATCCCTCTGGGCCTGTAACCCCTCTTCTTTTAACCGATTACGCAACTCTTTGCATCAGAGCATTCACACACGACCACTTCACGTTTTAACAGTCCAAGATAGAAAAGCAGTTTTTTAACGAACAACACCGAACATATGCTGACCATTCAAATACACAGGCCACACTGCATATATACAGGGTTTTACTATTTCTCATCATATTATCAGGTTCAAGATCATTGGAATATACAATGTTTGTTCAAAAATATGAATTCAGATAAAGCTCTCTAATATGTTTAATATCAAAAGCACTTTGACAGCCTACAGTCATTTTGTAAGAGTAACAAATTGCTTCTTTAATCAGATGAGTGCTGGTTGAAAAGGACAGAAAAAAAAAAAAAAAGAAAAAAAAAGAAAAGAAATCTGTATGTTGATTGCTTTAATTAAGCACTTTCATCATTGTACCTGGCTGCATATACGTAGCCTCCCACAAACAAGAGCTGCATAAGCACTTATTGCACAACCTCTCAGCACCACATAAAAAGAATGTATTGCCAAATACACCAAATATACCATAAGGCCATCACACTTTTCCAATTGTAAATCCATACGAATTGCTCCAAGTTGATAGACACATAAACAGGACAGATAATCCGCAAAGAAAACCAACAATATTTAATAGGAAGCTCAGAAAAAAACAATTATCTGCAATAAATAAATAAATAAATAAAACCCAAAAAATTGTTTCCAAACCCAGAAGTGTATCGTAAGAGGCAGCTGAAGAATAACTTTGGATTTAGCAACTATTAAACATAACTGCAAACATGCTGATACATGTTACCAGAAACTTGAAAATTCTCCCTAACTCCATGGATGCCTTAAAAAGCGTAGGGCAACTTTCCACTTTATATTAAAAGACAATAAACTCCTTTGCGAACTGAAAGCAACAAGTGCTTACACAAAGTTACTGCAAGTATGAAACTCACTGGATTTTTTTAATAGGATAGGGCATAACCTGTCACCCTATTTCAAAGCTGATGAAATAACAGTGAGCTGGGAGAAAGCATGACTGCAAATGAGCAACTTGAGGAGAAATTTAAAAGAAAGGGAAAAAAAAAGAGCACAGAAAGACCAGAAAATCAGTGAGCTGGAGAGATCAAATCGTCTGCACAACAGTTCCATGCACGGGGCCTTCGTGCTCCTGCCTTGTCCTAGAGCATGTCAGTGGGCCAGACGCATGTGTCCAAGCAAAGCAGTGTGGCCATGTGAAGAGTCCAGGCTACTCTGCAGCAGGAATGTGGAACCTCCTCGATATTTTTGTGAACTACATCCTTGCTGCCCAGAGATTTTCCATGTTTGCCATTCCCCATGTAAAGTGCTAAACACAGCATGGTAAGTAACTGCAGCTTTATTTCACTCCAAGAACGATAAATCCCCTGCTTCCAACTTTTAAAAAGGAAGCAAGTAAACTGAGGGGCATCTAATAACCACTCTACCAACAGGAGCAGCTGCCGGCAAAGCGTGTGCAGCCAAACAGAGCTCTTCCTTGAGGGCTTGAGCAGCCCAACCTGAGCAGCCCAAGCTCATGCTTTTCCCATATCATTTCTCTCTCTCTATGTGTAAATATATATATATATATGCACTTTTTTTTCTAAAGGATTATCTGCCTTGGACACGTTTTTACCCATGCAGTCCCAAAGACACACTGTGGATAAGGCTGGAGGGAAACACTGGAAAATAATAATTAAAAAAATAAAATAAAATAAAATNGCTGGAAAATAATAATAAAAAAAATAAATAAATAAAATAAAATAAAAAAGGAAAATTAAGGGGCGGGGGGAGAAGCGGCCGGCCCGGCGGCAGCGCGGCGGGGAGGCAAACCTGTTGTGAGGCCGCCTCGGCACGAAGGGCAGAGCCCGGCGAGAGGCCGCCGCTCGCGGGCACCGCGGCG